>JARHVA010000822.1:0-737500 GCA_037957365.1 Torreya grandis | reverse complement strand
TTATCTGTGTGACTTTGTTTAAAAAATTATAAACTTAGATGGGGATATGGTAAGCCCATTCAGCCATTTCATTCATTCTTAATGGATATTCATTTAGCCATAGGTTATTAGAATAAATAACATGATTTATTTTATATTAGTCACATAATTCAAATAGAAAAGAGAAAATAAGTTACATAGAAAAACACATAAAACTTTCAACAAAACTATCAAATGATCTCTATTATATCACAAGTTAGAACTTTTTTACTTTATAATTTTACATTATTTATATATATTCAAGGTTTTTTTGTTGATTCACATTGCTATCCTTTCATTAATATATTTAAGTAGTCTTTTATTCTTATTAAAGTATTTCGATATAAATTCATATGTTGGCATAAATTAAAAATATTATACATTACACAAAATACTATACATTGCATAAAGTTTGCTTAAACATTATCTAAAATTTTATACTTTTAAGTCTACACCTCATAAAAGTTTCAAATTTCAAAGTACTCCATTTCAATTAACTAATTTTATACACCATCCCACAGTATTGCTCCATTATACTTAGATGGCATTATTATTTTTTATGTTTCCTACTAATTTAGTTTTAAATCAAACCCATTTTGGTGGGGGCTCATTATTATTGTTTATGTCATGACTATCATAGTTCTCATGAAAAAAAACCGTTATCTTTTCCATCATTATGATCTCTTATGTTTTCTTCATCTTCATGACCTTTGTCAAGAGTAAGGTTATGTACTCTTTGTTCTAAAAAACCTATCTTGTCTTGGTTAATAGTTACTTTGGCTAGGACTTTACTAAGGTTAACTTGAAGCTCATCCCCATTTTGGTCATTTCCCTATTATTACATGCATGGGACATAATCCTATAGGAATCAAAGAGGTGTGGTCTTAGTAACATAAAAATCCTATTAGGCATGAGCATTGAAGTTGGCCTCTGATACCACAATGTAACCCATTCAAGGTATAGTTGAAATTAGATATTGTGTGTGTACGTGTATGTCTCTATGGGTTTACCCTTAAAATTAATTATATATAATTAAATTAAATTTAAAGTATTGTAAACTTTAAATCTGATCTAAGAGAGATAAATAAGCCAACCTACTATAAAGTACAATGATACACAAAATTTACAGTTCAGTTGTAAATTTATTAATATATAAACTAGGGTTAGGGTTACAGATATGAATTTAAAAACTAATTTATGAAAACTATATTATTAATTTGTTTAATTTAACCATGTAAAATTGTTTAACAAGACATATACACATAGTGTTAATTAAATTTTTTTTCCCTATATATTGGGACAAATGTGTAGTAGCCAAACAAAGTCACATTGCACCATTGCCCTCTATTGTGACTCTTATGTATTTTTATTTTGCCTTGAATTTATAAGTTTGAGGTTATTCATCTCTATTTATAGGTCAAATTTTTTTATGTGATATTTGATTTCACATGTAGATAACCTATAAGAGAAAAAACCATAACCTACACAAGGAATAAATAAGATCAAATGCGAAGGGAATAAAAAGTGGGGAATGTCAGGGGAACCACAGAACAATAAACATGCTCTGATCCCTACTTAGTCAGGATCTTGCTCTACCAATTAGAGCACATATGATTACTTCTCGTATTTGCAACTAAACACGGAATTTAACCAGAAATATAAAGTAACTAGAAATATGAAACAACACAGGAATTGAGAGACAATACACAATTGTATTAATAATCACTCAGAAGAATATACAATAAGGAAGATGTCACTTCTTCCTCCACCTCAAAGGTTCACCACTCCTCAAGACCTTCTTCCCTCTCTCTCTTGGTCACAACAATCAACTCTAATATAGAAATGATGTTCACCTCTCCAACCAGTCAGTAACACGCTGCCAGTTCACCCAAGTACACAACCGTACTCCAAGTAGATCTCCTGCTCTCTGCTGCTACCTGCAAATAACTAGATCATACTCACCACTGTAGATCTCCTGTAGAAGGTCATGCCCACATGCTGACCAAGATCATACACACATGAAGAACCCTTCTGATTCTCCAATCCAGTACCCACCTTGGTACTATGGCACTAGGAGGAATGCACCATTACTCTCTTCTCTCTGAAGGAGCTTATTGCTCTCTTACTCAATAGCTACAAGATTACAATACAGCCCATGAGTCCATATATAGATCTCATGCTTACAATAATTAGACTAACCTAATTACAATAATTAGACTCGCAACTCAAGACTACGACTAGCCTTCAACATGCAAACTAACAGTCTCAAAATAGACTCTCTTGGATTCATCATGCAAACTGCCTGTTCTCGCACAGGCTGCCGACATCGGCTCCTCCATGACCGATGTCGGCCGACTGGTGACTGACGCCGGTTGCTTCCTCTTTGTTGTCTGACCGATGTCGGTTGATCAGACCGACGCCATTTTTCTTGCAACTGATTCTGCAACTCCCTGCAACTCTACATCCTCCGTGACTTCTCCTGTTTGCATCTTGGTGAAGCTTTTAGCTCCACAACATAACAATCTCCCACTTGGAGATAAATAGCTACACCTGTACCTGTCCCTATACACTGTCTAAATTATTCCTTGGCTTGTATTCCTCTTCAAGATCAATCTTGAAGACCAACCACCACATAATCTGTGATGCTGCACCTGTCATTCAAGTAACCTACCACATCCGAACCTACATATCCATGTAGTGAAGAACTTGACCCTACATAACAGGAATCCCTGCTACTAGTCCCACTGAACTGCCCTCCAGTACTCCTTCCCCAAATTGGCTCCATACTTTTTGACAACCCCCACTGCTTGGGAAAAACAACTCAGGTCTACATTAGACCTCATGTGATTTCGAACCCTGTTTCAAGCTAAGCTTAAACTGTCCAGCCCTTGGTGTGCTTTCTGATTCTGCATCTTGCATCATGAACCCCGCCAACACCGTCTTCACATCAGCTCCCACTGGAGATAAAATCTCCATGTCTCTTATGCCAAAGAATTTTGCTGCTCCAAATTCTTCATGGCAAACCACTAAACTAATCTTACCCCTTAGCTCAGCAACACCCTGTATGTACAATCCTGCTAGCAAACATACCATCCACATACAGCAACAGAATGATGTCATGACTCATCATCCACCTGATAAGACAAAACCACAATAGTTACACTGACATTGACTGAAGCCATGCTTCATCCTCCACCTGTCAAAACCTGTACCACTGTCCTGCAGCTTCTTCAAGACCATATGCCTTGGCCTTCCATCTCTTGTATCCGTCCACTCTCTTCTCTAACTTGGGAATCCATTCCGTCTCTTAGTGCTTACTTCCATCTGACAAATCTACCAACAAATACCTATTTGGTTCTTCTCCAAGGACTCACACTCCTCATCCATGCCAAGCTCCCACTATATCTGGACTCTACCTGCATTTCCTCTTCCATCTTCCTGGTTCTTGACTATCAAAAAAGCAATATAAAGAGGGTGAATGATGAATATGAGGTTCACTTACCCTTTCTAACCTCAACATGAGCATTTGAGACTTGCTGTCTGCCCACTATCCGTACCAGTGACCGATCTCGGCCATCTCCCAGTCTATTTCTGACCGATGTCAGCTCCCTGTACTGAACCTGACTGTCGATGTCGTTTCCCTGGCCGACACTGGTGTCCCTCCTACTGACATCAGTTCCTTCATGACTGACGTTGGTTTTCCTATTGCCGACGTCGGTTACTATCTGACTGACGCCGATACCTGTGTTCGTCTGTGAGTGATAACTCTTTACCCGCGAGCTCTCCATGGATCAAAATCCTAATCAAATCAACCCTGCTCTGCTCAGAATAATTTAGCTTCCTCACCTGATCTCTGTCTGTCATCTCCTCCATGACCACCAAGGCTTTCCAATTCTTTAGCTTGTCAAAGACATCTGAGCTCCACTTCAAAACCTGCATTCTCCTCCTACATATGTGACTAAGCCTATGAAGCCACATCTCTACAACAGAAGGTGAATCAGCAATATAAGTAGATAGATAAAGGATACCTACTTTTTTACCACCATCTAATTCAAGTGTATCCACTGTGAGAGTTATAGTGCATCTCTCATCAACCAAATTTCTTGAAGAAATTAGACTAATCTCCAAGACTGGTACCTGCATGACTTCCTTCAACCACTGTGTGTCATCCGTCTACAATTTCAGCTTCACTTCCCCTTCTTCAATCATCTGAGAAGGCTCTCCAACCCCTAAATAAATCTCTCCAAAGTCTCCAAAGACATACCTATGAAAAGATGCTCTATTTTAGGCTGCATGGAAAGAGGCAAAAGAATCTGTAAACAAAGATTCCACTTTATCCAGAACACCCTGTGCAATATTACCTACAACATATGCTTCCACAAGTTGATCTGCTACCAACCAACGATCTCTTTTTACCTGCTCTTTCTTTCCATCAATCAAACCATTCGTGCTATTCAGTTTCTCCATTCGTAGCTTACTTTCTTCTGCCATTGCTATACTCCCACTCAATCTGAAACACATGTGAGTGACCTGTAATCAACAAACACTACCAGATCTGAAACCACCTGTTAGTCAACCCAACCAAAAGCTTTGATACCACTTGTCAGGGGAACCACAGAACAATAAACATGCTCTGATCCCTACTTAGTTAGGATCTTGCTTTACCAATTAGAGCACATATGATTACTTCTCGTATTAGCAACTAAACACAGAATTTAACCAGAAATATAAAGTAACTAGAAATATGAAACAACACAGGAATTGAGAGACAATACACAATTGTATTAATAATCACTCAGAAGAATATACAATAAGGAAGATGTCACTTCTTCCTCCACCTCAAAGGTTCACCACTCCTCAAGACCTTCTTCCCTCTCTCTCTTGGTCACAACAATCAACTCCAATATAGAAATGATGTTCACCTCTCCGACCAGTCAGTAACATGCTGCCAGTTCACCCAAGTACACAACCATACTCTAAGTAGATCTCCTACTCTCTGCTGCTACCTGCAAATAACTATATCATACTCACCATTGTAGATATCCTATAGAAGGTCATGCCCACATGCTGACCAAGATCATACACACATGAAAAACCCTTCTGATTCTCCAATCCAGTACCCACCTTGGTACTGTGGCACTAGGAGGAATGCACCATTACTCTCTTCTCTCTGCAGGAGCTTATTGCTCTCTTACTCACTAGCTACAAGATTACAATACAGCCCATGAGTCCATATATAGATCTCATGCTTACAATAATTAGACTAACCTAATTACAATAATTAGACTCGCAACTCAAGACTATGACTAGCCTTCAACATGCAAACTAACTGTCTCAAAATAGACTCTCCCAGATTCGTCATGCAAACTGCCTGTTCTTGCACAGGCTGCCGACGTCGACTCCTCCATGACCGATGTCGGCCGACTGGTGATCGATGCTGGTTGCTTCCTCTTTTTTGTTTGACTAATGTCGGTTGATCAGACCGACGCCGTTTTTCCTGCAACTGATTTTACAACTCCCCGCAACTCTGCATCCTCCGTGACTTCTCCTGTTTGCATCCTGGTGAAGCTTTTAGCTCCACAACATAATAGGGAAGTGGGATATGGTCGAGTTATCCTAAAAAATCCCCTTGTTTAATGAGTGTTTCATACAAATGCTATGTAGACCTTAGGCTGACGTAGTTCTCCATATGTGGAAGATCATGTAAATATAATGAATATAACTAACAAATTTGATTAGAATGCTTGATAAATTAGGGACTCAACATGAAATAAAAGAAAATTAACTTATCTAATGAAATTATTTATACATCATAATTACATTAGGGATATTTTCTAAATAGATAAGTGATTTTGAAATTTATTTTTCAAGAGAGTGATAAAGAGTAATCAGGGCGGGAGTGGGGAGAGTTCTAGTGAGACACTCAATTTACTCTTATGGGATAGTATTTTAATTATTTTTGATAACCAACCTTATAGATGGTATGGGAAATCTATTAGGAAGTGTACCATTTTTAAAAACTAGTCATTAAAGTACATGATATAATTTCTCACTAGTGGACAAGTGCACAATGTGCCCCTATATGCCTAGTGAAAACTTGTCCATATTGGACAAGTCTTCTAAAATTGAACTAGCAATGAAGTGCATGTTGATTAGGTAAATTTTTAGCAAAAATGGGGAATTATAAAATATGTTAATAGAATTTTCAATACTCAGAAGGCTCTCATATAGGTAAAAGGTTATCATAATGGTGGGTTGGTTAAACAAGATAAGAATGTCAAGGACTAATATTGTCAAGCATTTATTGATTTAATTTTAGTTTCTACATTTTCCCCTTCTTTATTATATGAATAACTTACTAGATTAAATTAAATGTGACACCTAAGTGTGTAAACACACTTTGTCTTTTGCATGGAGATGTGCATGCCCATTTGTTAAGGCATGTGGAGAAGTTTTGAATTGAGAGTGATCAAGTCTAAATTTTGAATAATCAATATAGATTATTGAGTTGTAAATATATGTGCTCCAATCCTCATAGAGTACTCTAAAAAAATTCAAAGAGATGGGAACCAAAAAATTGGTTTACTAATGAGTAACCAAAACACTAAGATTCACTAAGTTATCATGTGGTCCACTTGCTTAATTGAGAGAGAAGAGGTGGAAACTATGAGATATATTTATAAAGTAAAACCAAGACATTGACCATCACTAAGTTCAAATTTGATCCACTTGTTAAAGAGGAATCACACCACTACAGATAGATACAGGCTTGAGCTATAAATTTTATTATATTAATTGATTACTTGATACTTGATATTTGTAAAAAGATAAATCTGATTTTTTGAAAAATAGTATCTTGGTCATGAATGTATATCATGCCCCCTATATTTCATAGAGTTCTAAATGTGATCTTTTGAAAACTATTTGAAGCCTTGTACTATTTTTACACAAGTGTGTATATGCTCAAGTAACTACATGATTGGAGACTATAGGCCAACAAAATTCCCCCATTATCTTAAAATTCTTTTTTTGGATCATTATAAGTTATCAAAATATATTACTTTAAATAGGCATATTATGATTCCCCTGTTTTGAGATGAGGGAGATTTCATAAAAAATCACTTATCTAAAAAAAAAAGTGAGAGCACTTGTGAAATATATAAATAATGTGATAGCATTTGCATATATTGAATATGTATTGAAATTTTGTATATTTAACATTGAAGTGTTTGAAAATTTTGTGTAATTGCTTTACAATTTGTAATTTTGATATACCATTATAGTAATGAATGAAACATGTACAATTTATGATTGTTGCATTTGTATTATGAACATAGTATATTGAAAAGTTGAAGAATTGAAACACATAGATAATATGTAAATTATCTATATCATAGCACCATATCAAGATAATTACATACATAGTAGTGCATGATAAGAATCATGGCACTGTAGTAGCCAAATAGAAAACATCTAAGCAAAGTCACACAATTATTATGCAAGAAGACCTAGAGGCCTCATATAAGGGACATATAGGATTTTGCAAAGAGTAAAAAAATATTTCATAAATGTCACATATGGATCCCAAAGTTTGAATACAAGGGACATCAATATGTCACATAAGGCATAAATTGCTAGGAAGACTATACACACAAATGTGTGGATGTGTCAGACAAACAATGTGTATGTTGAACATACACAAGGCTAAGGGTCACATATAATGAGAAAATAAGTTTTGAAGGCATGCTTATAACTGAAATGAGCATGTAATGATGACATATAGAAAATGGAGCTTGAAAAAATAAAAAATATGTATTTATATTTTAATTTAATGTGTAAAGTTTTTACCATAACATATGTGAAGATATAATGAATGATTAAAGCATTTATTTCCATTTATTTCTCAACATGGAAATAATAGTATGAATAGTTAAAACTATTAAGGTGTTCATATAAAACCTTTTTATGCCTCGAACTAATCAAGGTGTTGGGTGAGAGGCTCGACAAACATCGAACCATGTGAAGGCATGCTTTAGCTTTGAAACTATATTGATATCTGAGTGTTCTTTTTGTTTCGAGTGAAAAAATTATGTAAGAAGTCCTATGATTTAGATAAAATTCAAGAAAATGTGAATATGCATAGGGATATGTATAATATCCACATGGAAAGATGTGTAATAAGGAATATGTGTGTAGTACATCATTTTTTACCTATTTCGACTTTGTCTAGTTTGAGTGTATTTAAAATTTTTTGATCAAGAAATTATTTGTTGTGTATGAAGATTGTTTTATAGTATAATTTATGTCATGTTGCACACTCATAAAAACTTGTGATGAGTAATATGACTTGAAAAATATGATATATACTGAAATATATGTTTAGATGGCATAAGCAAAAATATATTCAACAACATATATAGATGCCTAAAGGTCTTGATTTTTTATTTTTATAGAATATTATGTTTTTTTGTATGTTTCAAATTTGAAAGCAAAGAAAAATTCATGAAATAAAAAAATATGAAAAGAAAAATAAATCATGGTTTTCAAAAATATAGGAAGGAGGGAGAAGATTCAAACAACCTCAGCAATATGTTGAAGCAAAACATGATAAGGAGGAAGGCTTATGAGATGCCCCTAATGTAGATGTATTATTTTCAAGGATGGAAAGCATAATCATGTGAAATCATGTATAAGTATCTAAAATTAAATATGAAAGTACAAGTGATATATGTTGACCAAATTTTGGCCCTTCATGTCAAAATTGGGCACCCCTATTTGTAAGCTTACCTATCTAAGTTTATACCTTTTGGCTAAGGGCCAATATGCAAATTTTATTTGAAAGACGTGTTCCACACTATAATCCCAAAAAAAATGTATAAGTGTTATTTCTTTTATAAATCTTTATTTTAGTCTTTTGGGTAATCCTTTGCATAGTAATTCTTTCAGATCCTTCATTTTTTACCAAAGTTTATTTCTTTCAGACTTTTTTTCTGCCAAATGTTGAATTCTTTTAGACAATTCATTTGAGACAAATATTTCAAAGTAGAAGACAAAGACTAATTCCTTAGAGAAAATTTTCCAAAATAACTTTATTTAAATACCTTTTCGAGTTAAGGGGCCATCTCAAAAAAGCCAAAGGGGTCATTTTCATTTTACTGAAAGTGCACTTCTATAGGAAATGGTCCACTTCATTCTTTTGAAAAGATACTTTTTTTAGAAAAATGTCCCGTAATTTTCCTGAAGGGCACTTCGAGAAAAGGTCATCTTCAATATTTTCGAAGGACACTTCATTTTTTCCAGAAAGACATTTGCAAGAATCCTGAAGTCCACTTTCAAGTCAAAGGGGTCATTTTCAATTTTTCTGAAAGGTCTTATTGGTAGCAAGTATCCTTAACATTTTTTTAAGGGCTCTTTTGGCTTAGTTCAAAGTTTATAAAGGGCATTTTTTAGGCAAAGCATCCTTCTTAGATGGTCCATTTTAAAAAATCCAAAGGGTGCTTTTTTTGATTAACCGAAGGAATAGTCAAAGAGCACTTAGAAAATTTATGAAGACCTTGTTCATGGGAAAATTGTTCATAGAAATTTTTAAAATCAAAAATCCCAAAGAATTTATTTCATAAGGAGAATTTTTTGGAGAAGAAGTGCCAAAACATAGTATCCATGGGGAAAAAACACAAAAGAAGATAAGTCGATGAAGATTGTTTAGGAAAATTATCCAAGGAAAATATCTTGAAGGAATTCATGATGGGTCTATAGATTTCAACTTCAGGGTCATGGGCTAGCCATTAGCATTTAAATAGTGAGTCTCAAGTAGCTCAATGGTCCTCACTCGATTACTCATATTGATCTAATGGCACATGGGGTCAATAACCAAATGAATGTGAGGATGCCACTTGTCATATGCAGAGACATGTTTGAAAGGGCTAAGTCTAATTATTTTGGACATTTTTTCTGATACAAGGGGAAAAAATCCAAATAAATTTGGCTAAAGAAATTAAGTCTATGGAAAATTAATCAATGAATAAAAGTCTAAAAGAAACTTAAGTCTAAGGAAAATGTTCCAAAGGAGTAAGGAAGGTGATGGCCCCATAAATGTCAACTTAAACTAAGAAAATATCCATAAGAGTAAAAAAAATCTTGGCAGGAACCTAAGGTAAAATATAGAGGTAACAAATGGCAAGATCCCTAGTACTTGGTGCAGGTAAAACAATCGAAGAGTAGACATATCGATGGTTTGAGTCATTTTTGGTAGTTGACCAAATCAAAGGGCTTCTATGAAATCATAAACACAAGTGTCCACAAGATAGCTAATAGTTAGGGAAAGCATTTTATAATTGTTAAAATGAATTCCATTTCCCTCGAGTAATGTTAGGTGTTGGCTCCCATGTTGATAGTTTTAAACACTCATGGATGGTCTTTGATGGAAGTAGTTTCATGAAGAATGGTAGAAGAGTCATTGCACCATTTCAGAAGAGTCTACAATGATTTTACATTGACATCTATCTCATGATACATTCATTATCTACTTCTCACTCAACCATATGTGCAATGTAACTATTTCTATTCTCAGGCTTGAACATGTTTTTTTGTGACCTTTGAGCTTCCCTCTTTTTTGTTCTCAAAAATTCTATAAATTGGGCCTTATTGGCCATTATTTATATCTCTCCACTTGGGTATGGAGAATCCCTACCAAAATTTTGTCTTGAATCAATAAAGATAGTTGTTTTTACCACATTCAAGAATTATCTAAGTGAATGTGATGGTTATTGTCTTGTGCATGTGTATCTTAACTTACCTTCACATGTAAATTTTCCTAGTACCTTGTGATTTTAAAAACTTTTCTTTGTAGGTCAGCAAGAAGTGTCAAATGGAGTTGTAGGTGTAGTGAATAGCTTTTTTGATATTGTGTCTTTGAATGCCTATTATCTATGTCTTCTTATCCTAAGCTAATTTCAAGACCCCATGTTGAAAAATTGATGTAAGAAGAAGATTGTTATTAGATGTAATGTATGGTAGGCTTCTCTTGGTTCAAATTATGTGTCGAGAGAGTTAGTATAGCATACATTTGGTGCATCATCTCCAGTAGAATAGGTTTACTTTTCATGCTATTCTTAAACCTTTTCATTCGCCAAGTTGTTAATAGTAGGAATATGAGCTTAAATAATACATCAATGGGAGCTAGCCCATAATCTAGAGATCCACCTCCTAATAGGGATACCCACATCCCTGAGCTAGTTTTATTATGTCACTTGAGTGAGGAGAAGATTATCCCATCTCCTCATTGGGTGCATTCAAGTGACAATAGTTTTTGTCATGCCCAGTGGGATTGAAGGTCTACTCTTTGAGAAGCTTTGGTGTTATTCTCAAGATACCAACCTTCAGAGGCAATTTTGATCAACATCAATGGTGACTCTGTGTCATATCTTCTGCTTAAGTAGCCCAAGTATACCAATTGATATTGTTTTCTTATTCCATTATCTTTTGTGAAGTGATTCATGGAGATTTTTGAGTTTGAGGTTATTTTAACACAAGTTATGGAGTTATGTCTAGCTTTGCCTCTTCCTCTTGATTACGAGTAAGTTCTTGTCTAGCCTTGTCATGATCCTCATCAAGCATACACTACCAATGATTGAATCTATAAATTTTTTGCTCCATTTATCTCACCTAGCTCTCCTTTAAGCCATTCTATTGCTAGTCTCAAAATAACTCTCCTTGGTTACCAAGAATATATGTTAGACCTTGACACTAAGTGTGGTTGTGGTCAAATTATCCCTAGCATTTATGTCAGGTGTGTGATGGAAGCTTTGGAATAAGTAAAAAACGAATGGATCCTTATAGAGAAAGATAGTTGGCCATGTATTTTTAATGATATGCTTGATATTTGTGGTTTGATATTACACCTAGAATAAAAATTAAGAACTTATAAACAACCTCCATCTTGGCAACCTCAAGGTGCCCCAAATTATTTGTACTTTCCCCAAAAAAATTCTTCTTAGAAAACCATTCAATAAAGTGGCCAAAGGAAGGAATATATCATGATGGAATAGGTTGGCACACTTGCAGAGGATTATGAAGAAGAAAAATTGAGTTTTGAATCTCACCTCAAAGGGAAATTGAGTTGGCAAATTAGATGTGGATGAAACCTATCATGGCAGTTGAAAGTGAATTATCTAAACTTACTTCTCTAACTTGAAATTAAGATGCCAATACAAATTAAACTCTAGGTTTCTTATATATATCTTTCACCCCTTCATCAACCTCTCAATCCCATGAAGCTATTGTTGAAACCCCTTCCCTAGATTGAAAGATGTGATGGTAGCTCATGATGAAAAGAATAAGTCATGTTTAAATGGAGAAGTTGTTAGGGAAGAGAAAATTGGAACCAATCAAATCCCTCCCACCCCTCCTCAAGAATCTATTGAAACCATACTTCCATCCATTCCAACTAATCAAGTTTCCCCTCCTAATGTTGAGAATTATATTTCCACTTGGGAATCCCCTTTGGCCAAGCTCCCTATTTTTGAAGTGCCTAAGGTTAATTCCACTAGGAGGGAGGATGAGATTGAAATATTAGATTTGATTGAGGATGAAGAAGGAATAAGTGATGGTGAGGAGAATTTAGGTTGTGAGGATATGAAAGAAGATTTCCCCTGTGTTGGGAAATATGCCTTGGAACAAGTTCTCTTGGACTCTAATGAAGAAGAAGAAATGGCCTTTTTTATCTCTCCTTTTCATGATCCATGATAGCCAAAGCATGATGACATATGGAAAATAATTTAGAGCATATGTAATGAAGTTGAATCTCTCAAAAAACCTACAAATCCCTTGAAGCTGATTAGTTATGGCAAGCAAGAAGATGTGGCTCAAAAGGAGGACATGTGGCAGAGTTACATGCAAATGCTCCAAGAGTATGAGGAGGAGAAAAAGACCAAGATCCTATACAAGAAAGCTCAAAATGAGAGAGAATAAATAGATGTTGAAGATCAGCATCATGAAGAGAATATGGATCATAGTAGAGATATATATGATGATTTTAGACCTTTGGAAGGTAACTTGGAGGTTGTCTCTACAACCACCTATGCAGCCACCTCCAACAATCTTCATGATTAATGCAATTAATAAACACCTTAAAATGGTTAGGATATAATGCTCCTTGAAGATTTTGATGAGATTATGAGAATGGAAAAGGATGATGAGATCCTTCAAGGAGAGGTGAACTTGCAAGAATCTACTCCATATATGGATTTTTAGATTTTTCATGTTAAGATGAAGGGGTAGTAGTTTGAGGCATGATTTGAGGTTCAAGAGGACCTTTCCTACTTTGAAAATACATGGGAGATGGGTCCATTGGATGATGAACAAAGACAAAGAGCAAAGAATAATCAAGAGTCATCTAACACCCCATCTAAGAAGAAGCATGCCTGGTAACCTCACTCATCTAGTGAGGAAGGATACCTAAGATACTTCCCTTTTGATCCAAGAAGGGAGGTATGATCAAGGTGAATGTATATATTTGTTTCCTTTCTACTATGTTTTTTTTCCTAAGTGCTTAGTATCACATGTGTGTTTTCTTGCTTGTTGTGTGTGTCCTTTCCCTTTGTGTGGTTGAGGTAGCAACTAGTTGTCTTATTGATCAAGGTTTTGAGTCATGGCCATGGTTTTTTATTTATTTTAGTCCTTAGATGACTCCATGCCCAATAGACTAATTAGGCTATTGGTCTGATTAGTATAGCATGCATATTACCCCTGTGAGTCACCAATTTGTTGACCAAATTTTGGTCTTTCAGGTCAAAAATTGGTACCCCTATTTGAATGCTTAACCATCTAAGTTTATACCTTTTGGCTAAGGGCTATTATGCAAATTTTCTTCAGAAGTGGTGTTCCACACTATAAGCCTGCAACAAATGTACAAGTGTTATTTATTTCAAAAAGCTTTATTTTGGTCTTTTGGCTAAACAATTTCATAGTAATTCTTTTAGATCCTTCATTTTTTACCAAAGTCTATTTCTTTCAGACTTTTCTTTCTGCCAAATGCCAAATTCTTTTAGACAATTTGTCTGAGACAAATTTTTTGAAGCAAAAGATGAAGACTATTTCCTTCAAGAAAATTGTCCAAACAAATTTTCTTGAAAGACATTTTTTGGGCTAAGGGTCCATTTTTAAAAAAATGAAGGGGTCATTTTCATTTTCCTGAAAGGACGCTTCTACAAGAAATGGCCCACTTCATTCTTTTGGAAAGATACTTTTTTCAAAAAAAATGTCCCAAGTAATTTTCCCAAAGGGCACTTCGAGAAAAGGTCATCTTCAATATTTCTAAAGGGCACTTCATTTTTTTGAAAGAGATTTACAAGAATCTTGAAGGCCACTTTCAATTCGAATGGATCATTTTCAATTTTTTGAAAAGGTCTTCTTGGCAGCAAGTGTCCCTAAAACTATTTTAAAGGGTACTTTTGGCTCAGTTCAAAGTTTTTAAAGGGTATTTTTTGTATAAAGTGTCCTTCCCAAATAGTCTATTTTATAAGAGCCAAAGGGTACCTTTTCATATTGATGGAAGGAATAATCAAAGAGCACTTGGAAAAAGTTTTGAAGACCTTGTTTGCAAGAAAATTGTCTGTAGAAATTGTTAAAAGAAAAAATCCCAAAGGATTTATTTCAAAAGGATTGACAAAAGGAAATGTCTTGGGAAAAAGTGCCAAAATACAATATATGTGGGCAAAAAACCTAAAAGAAGATAAGTCCATGGAAGAGAGTTTTAGAAAATTGTCTGAAGAAAATATCTCAAAGGAATTCATGATGGGTCCATAGACATCAACTTTAGGGTCATGGGCTAGCCATTGGCATTTAAACAGTGGGTCCTAGGTAGATCAACAGTCCTCGCTTGATTGCTCATCTCGATACAATTGTGCATGGGGTCAATAACCAAATTAATGTGAGGATGCCACTTGGAATATGTGGAGACATGTTTGAAAGGGCTAAGTCTAATTATTTTGAACATTTTATCTGATACAAGGGGAAAAAAATCTAAAGAAATTTAGCTGAAGACATTAAGTCCATGGGAAAGTGCTTAATAAAGAAAAGTCTAAGAGAAACTTAAGTCTGAGGAAAATGTTTCAAAGGAGTAAGGAAGGTGATGGCCTTACAAGTGTCAACTTTAAACTACAAAAAATATCCATTGGAGTAAAAAAATGCTTGACAAGAACCTGAGGGAGAATATGAAGGTAACAAATGGAAAAATCCCAAGCATTTAGTGTAGGAAAATAAGCAAAGAATAGATAGGTTGATGATTCAAGTCATTTTTGGCAGTTGACTAAATCAAAGGGCTTCCATAAAATCATAAACATAGGTGTCCAAAGGATAGCTATCAGTTAGGGAAATCATTTTATAACTATCAAAATGAATTCCATTTCCCTCGAGTAGTGTTAGGTGTTGGTTCCCCTGTTGATAGTTTCAAATGCTCATGGATGGTATTTGATGGAGGCAGTTTCATGAAGAATGGTAGAAGAGTCATTACACCATTTCAAAAGATTTTTCCATGACTTTACATGGACATCTAACTTAGGATACATTTATTGTCTACTTCTCACTCAACCATACATGCAATGTAACTATTTCTATTTTTAGGCTCGAGCATGTATTTATATAACCTTTGAGCTTCCCTCTTTTTTGTTATAGTAAATTCTATAAATTGGGCCTTATTAGCCATTCTTTATATCTCTTCACTTGGGTATAGTGAAGCCCTACAAATTTTTTGTCTTGAGTCAATAAAGATAGTTGATTTTACCGCATTCAAGGATTTTCTAAGTGTATGTGATTGTTATTATCTTGTGAAAGTCTATCTTAGCTTACCTTCACATGTCAATTTTCATAGTACATTATGAGTTCAAAAAATTCTCTTTGTAGGTTAGCAAGAAGTGTCAAATGGAGTTGAAGGTGTAGTGAATAGCTTTGATAGTGTGTATTAAAATTCCTAATGTCTAAGTCTTCCTATCCTAAGCTAATTCTAAGACCCCATGTTGAAACATTGATATAATAAGAAAACTATTATTGGATGTAGTGTATGTAAGTCTTCTCTTGGTTCAAAGTACATGTCAAGAGTGTGATTAGAGTAGACATTTAGTGCATCAACTCTAGTAGAATAGGTTTACTTTTCATTCTATTCTTAACCCTTTTCATTCCCCAAGTTGTTAGTAGTAGGAATATGATCCTAAATGATGCATCAAGGGGATCTATCCCATAATATAGAGATCCACCTCCTAACAGGGATACCCATAGCCCTAATGTGGTTTCACTATGTCACTTGAGTGAGGAGAAGATTGTCCCATCTCCTCATTAGGTGCATTTAAGTGAAAATAATAGTTTAAAGCTTGTATGGGATACCATGAAAGATTTGTAAATTTAAAAACATAGTACAATGGTTTCCTTGGGTTATTTGAATGGGTTGGATCAATCAAGGGAGTAAGTTCACCCAAAGTGAAAGATGAAAAATTAAGAGGTTGGGAGAATTTTGTATAAGTGTACAAGAATAGACAAGAAAAAGGTTGAGAAACAAAGAGGCTATGTATGAGTAGGTACTAGGTAAACATTCTTAATCAATTATTTAGAAAGAAGAAACCTCCCATGGAGTGCCTGTATAAAGAGTATATTTGCCTTCCTTAATTTTACTAAGCCACTTAATTGAATAGGATTTAAGTTTTCCAAAGTTTCTAATTTATGAATAAGATCCTTTGGTTTAGATATGTTTATCCTTGTGATGAGTTATTGTAACTGTATTCTCTTTATAAATTGTAACCATTGCACTATCTTGATAAAATGTAAGTGAATCATAATTAGGATTAATTGTGGTACCTATTTCTATAAATTATTGCATTTTTCTTAGTTTTTTTATGAGAAAAGATAGAAACAAAAGATGAAGGGTGTGTACCTAGTAAACATGCACTCATTGATGACCAGATGAATAGAGACCTCCTTTTTCTCTTGAAAAGAACACTTGCAATAAGAAAACACTCAATGTTTGTAGATGCTTATTGATGAAGATGTCTTAAGACAATTTTGATAGAGCTTCATTACTTTGAATTATTTTCCTCCAAGGTGTAGAAGAGTAATGACCGCCTTGAAATGGATGAACACCTACAATAAAACTTGGGCAATAATACTCTAACTTTTCAACCCCTTTCTTGGGTGAAGGAGAGGGGGGGAGATATTTGTAGTTTTTTGTGAGGAAACATGCCAAAAGAGGGCATCTTGGAAGTATGGCACATTTATCCCCAAGGTCAAGGATGGGGTTAGTGGAATATTATTATGGGGGTTTTCAAGTCTTCCTACCTTGCATGCAAGTCCAAGTTTAAAAGGAATTGTGCACATGGTTTAAAAATGGGACCAAAGACTTTGTTACACCCTTATTTATCCTCATTTATAACTTTTAAGATTTATACCACTATATATGGTGCCATTTTTCAAGGGGGCATGGTTGATTCAAGGTGAGGTGGGTGAAGATTCCAATTTGGGTTGATAAGTCTCTTATTGGGGCTAATAAGTCCAAAATGGGGGCTCTTTGTCTCTCCCAAGGTGTGAAAGGGGTAGATAAGTCAATTTTGAAGGCTATTTTCATGTGAAAATGCAAAACCAATTAAAATTAATTACCATTGAGGAGAAATTTGACCCATTTCAATTAGGGACCCTTGCGATGCTTAAATGAGGTCATTAATTATCTTGGAAAAAGGGGCTAAAGGTGGGGTACCAAGCCATGTCACTTTGCCACATCATTTTGCCATGTCATTTTTCCATATCACATGCCATGTCATTTGTCATATCATATACCATGTCACATGCTATATCACATACCATGTCACTTTCCATGTCATATGCTATGTCATCATGAATAGTAAAAGTGGATCCCATTGGGAATAGTGTTTCATGAATAGTGATTTCCAAAACTATTTTTGAATGGTGTTTTCAAATAATAATTTTTGAATATAAATGGGTAGAATAGGGACTTTGGTTAAGTTATCAAGGTGATGGAAAGTGTTAGGAAGGTTTTAGGGGGGTTTAAGGTGGTATTGAGGCATTCAGACACCTAAAATTGCAAGTGTGCAGTTTTCTAGTGTCTACAACACCCATTGATATTTTCCATGTTATATTGAAGATTGCATTATATTTTTTTAGATTAGGATAAATATGAAATAATTTAGGGTATGGTTTTACACCCAATGTAACTAATAAGGTAATAGATCTAATATAATGTGTGGGACTTACATCTTGAAGTATATTATATGTAGCATATCTAAGAGATTTAAAAAGAGTAAGACTGCATATGTTTGCTTATGATAACTAAGTAATTATAATATTAATACATGATTTGCTATGTATGAGTGGATTTACCATGAGAGGCTTGACATAATAAGAAATTTTTTTTGGAGTTTCTTTTGTAAAAAGGTTTTTTGATTCTTGTTTTTATTACATCTATTCCTTATAAGATGTAATGATGGTAAAATTAGAAGTACCTAAATCAATAGAATGTGAAATATCTTGTGATATAATATTAAAAGTAGTTAGCATAATTGGCTGATCAATAATATTATATTTATGATTATCCTGTAAAAGATAAATATTCCTATATTTACCTACTCTAATAGATGTAAATAATAAATGAGAGAGGTTATTATATTCATCAATAGAATTTAAGGAAATTTTTAAAAAAACATCTATTGTAGATGATATTTTATGATTATATAGCACCTTAGTCTTGTACACTTAGAAAACTCATATCTTGGTTGTTCCTATTGGGTCAATATTTTTTCACCAGCTGACTAACGACGAAATGGTTACATCAACCACAACATAAGGATATTTATGCGGAAAAATGGGTGTGGTGACCATAGCCAGAATGAGATAAATCTCTCCTCTCAGTAAGGGGAGGTTCCCTATAATTTATTATATACTATAGCATATATATATATATATATATATATATATATATATATATATATATATATATATATAAGCTAAAAATAGACACAGGGGTGAAATCATACCATCTTTATCTCTCTTTTTAGAGATGATGTTCACAAAATAGAGGATAATTCTAGTGTAATTACTAAAAGCACTTCTCTTCTTTCATAAGTGATATTTAGCCAATAACAGGATTCTTCCTGGGTAGTAATAGAAACCATAAGAAACCAATGAAATCACAAAGTCTTTCATTGTCTCTCCTACTGATTAGGACAAAGAAACATAGTAGTTTGAAGCATAGCCCAAATTCTTCAGTTCAACTACAACAGAGTAAAAGATTACGAAGGATAAGGGGAGCTCAAAGTCTCTCCAATATCCTTTACACAAAACACAAACTAAAGGCAATTATGGCAGCACAAAGTCTCCCACAGTTAGCTTCAGGACATCTTCCAGCTTAATTCTACTTGTTTATCTTGTTTGATTAAATGGACAAAAATGTATTTAAGAAATAGACATAAGAATAATTTCCTAGATGAAACAAGCTTATTCCAACACAATGTTTGAAAGGTCACTTGCTTTCTCATTCATTTAACAAAATATGATTAACATTCTAAGCTCAAAGTCTTAGGAATGCCTTTTAATTTGGGTAGAGCTTCACTTTTGATAACAAAGAGATCTCCCTAATACAAAATGAGAGATTAAAATATATATCACAAGAAATACTTGGGCACTTGTTTTCATGAAAATGGCCTATGTTGAATTGAATGCATTGAATATCTATGAAAGGGCCATGCTAAAATAGGTCATCAGCCTTGACTTTGGAATTTTGAATCATCTCAAATGTCTCTTCTTAAGCATGGGTTGTCTGGTTTTCTTTATGACACTTACACAGCTGTCCATTCACTTTTACTTAATGCAGAAAAATAGGCCACACCTTTGAATGTTTATGTTCTCTGATGTCCACATGGTGGACTATTACACCTATTGGAAATAACTCTCCTACATATATTTATAGATTAGTTTTTCTCTCTTTCCTTGCCATGTTTCATCTCTTCCAGGCGATCTGAGCTCTCGAGGCTATCTTGTCACTTTCAGCTGGCTTCTTTGGCTCTTTACTTGGTTGGTCACTGAGTTTGTTCTCAGGTCTTTTGAAAATCAATGGTTATTCCATCACCCTAAAATTGATGTCCATGGGGACGTCACTGGTCACCTTAAACCTCTTTGAACCTTGAACCTTGAACTCTTTTGGTTCAAAGTTCAATGGTTCAAAGGTTCAATGTTTTGTAAAGGGTCGTGTTCACTTTCTTTTTCTTCTTCAATTGAACCATTTCTGGAATCTTATGCTTCATCCATTCACTCAAAGCTTCCATTTAAACTTATGAACTCTTTGAACCCATTGAACCTTTAAACCTTTTGAACCTTTTAGGTTCAAGGTTCAATGGTTCAATGATTCATTCTCTTTCTTTGAAGCCTTTTATTCTCTAAGTCCATCAAACTTATTAAACTCATTAAACCTTTGAACCATTTTGGTTCAAGGCACAATGGTTCAATGGTTCAATCTTATTTCTTTGAATTATTTGAAGCTTTGAACTCTCTAGATTTTCTAAGTCTGTCTAAGTCATTGAACCTTTGAACTCGTTGAACCTTTGAACACTTTTTGGTTCAAGGTTCAACAGTTCAATCTTCACTCTTCGAAGCCTTCTTTTATTTAAGTCCACTGAAGTCATTGAACCTTCGAACTCATTGAACCATCAAACCTTGCAGAGGTGGGGTTCAATGGTTTAATGGTTCAAAGTGATTCATTCTAATTGTATGAAGCCCACCGTTAAGTCTTTTGATCAAACCTTTGCATTGAATCATCCTCAAAACACTAAGAAAATGACTTAAGTATTTTGAACTTCCTTTGAAGAAAGCCTGCCTATTGAACATGTGACTTCCTTAGCTGAAAAGGCTTGAATATTTGAAAAACTTAACTGATCAAAACATTTTGAAAGAAAGAAAGAGACCATTTTGGCCTATAGGACCAAAAAAGATCGACATGTTCTCCACAAAAACAAGTGACATATTTTGGGAACAATAACTAGCTCCAGTTGGGGAACTTCCATCAATAGAAAACTAAAGCAATCGAAGGGAGTAGATTCTAGAATCTCAGTGCCTTCATCTATGCCATTGGGTTATGAAGTCATGCTAACCAAAAAGAAAGGTGATAAAAATAAATGAACAACACAAAACAAAAGGAAGACTATACAAAAATTATACATATGTACAACTGGACTTATCTAATACTTCAAGGATTGAAGTTCTTCAGATGATACCCACTATGAGGCAGAGAAAATGGCATCTCATCTTGATAAATCAGAAAGAGACTATTTTCACCCCAAAATCAGTGATTGGCAAATGGACTTCTCCACTAGGAATCCAATTTTATGTGTCTTCCTTTTGTTTTCCTCTTCTTGCCCATTAAAAAGACTCAATCTCTATCACAAATCTTTTCTATCTTGTTAAAGAGTTTCTTTGCCTAACATTGACATGCAATAGTATGGTCCACTACCATAGTTCATTTCTCTTCAGGTCTATTGAAGCACATAATTTGATTGTTAGCATCAGACACCTACCAATGGTTAGCATTATCAAGTACACTCGATTGAAAGACCAGTTTGATAATGTAGATGTGCTCTTCAAAGTCTTTATGAGGAAATATGAGGGTTGCAAAGACAACCAATTAATTTGCATGATTATGAAGATCTCTGGGCACTGCAAAAATATTAAAAGCATCAAAAATTTCAAGACAGTCCCACACCAGATTGTGATAATGTCACAATCTCTCATTCTTGGTTTGATATAGGTTCCTCACCTAACAAACTACCAGCACAACGTCTCCCTAGGCATGAAGCTACTTGATTCCTTTAGCTTAAATGGCCTTTAATTCAAGCAGCAAAGACTCATACTCGGTAGTGTTGTTAGTTTTTCTAAACTACAACTTATATGCATAGGGGAAAATATCTCCTTGAGGAGATGTCAAAACTACTCCAGCTTTAGAACCATTAGAAGAGTTACTGCCATCGAATTCTAGAATCCAAATATCATCAAAACTTGATCTTATTTCATATTTTTCTTCATTAAGAAGGGAAGATCATTTTTCATTTGTACTACACCCTACTAATTCTTATGATGTCTTATCTAATTTTTTTGGATTTTCACCTATGGAACTTTCATCTACTAAAATAGGAATGTCTTCAGTAGTTAAAAATTAATTACCTAAGCTTGAAGACTTAAATAGAATTTGAGATTCAGGGGTTGACATTTGGGTGACAATGTACTTTGCCTCCTTCTCAGGAAGTATCCTTTACATGATACCCTTGATAGGGATCCTCACCTCAAATAGTTTAATGCTTAATTATCCACCAACATCCTTGCAAAAAAATTACACAAGAATAATGTTGTAAGAGGCTGGGATGTCAGCCACTAGGACTGTCATTTTAATTCTCTTATCTAGGAAGGCCACAAATGAAAATTGGGCATATTTGATTTGTCCCAACAAAGTCACTTATTTTTTTTCCATGGAGAAACATCTCCCAAATTTATTAGTCAGTGTGAGACCAAGATATTTTGACACCTTGGTAGGCATGGTATTGTTAAAAGCTTTAGAATCTATAATGCAATTGTTCAGCTGATGACTATTTATCAATAGGGAGACATAAAATGGTTGTCTTCCTAGGGGCAGCTGGAGGAGAAATCACAAGATTATTTTTGGTAGGTGTGTTCTTTGGGAGAACATGAGTTACTTTAAAATTTTCTTGTCCTCTAGGGATGATTTTATTTTTGACGCATTCAATGAGTCTATCCAACTGCTCAAGGTTGGATTACAAGAATTTAAACTCATACATTTGAATTTTGGTCTTCTTAACATGGTCAATTATATCAAATGACTTAAATGAATTAGAAACAAAGGGAGGTAGTCCATCAATCTGGTTTTTACTAGATGTGGGACTAGTCTACAAAATTAAAGCAGAAGGTGAAGGAATATTTGAGGTACTTAATTTTTAGTGATCACCAGGTCCTTTGATTGGAAGGTAGTAAAGTTCCTCATTTATCAATTGAAATTTTTGGTCGATATTTTTCCCCTATTTTTCCTTTATCCACTTGTTGAGCTGACTAGTTCTGGGACCCAATAAATATTGTGTATGATCCATCAAACGCTTCACCTTTACTTTTGGGTTCATCCTAGTAATTTAGAAAATTGATGTTGGAGTCACCATCTGATTCTTCTTGGCCTTCTGTAAAGAGATCAGTGTTATCTTCTTGGTTTAACTCAAGTTGGAAAGAAAAATTAGTCTCAGTTTCAAGAAAACCAACTGTTGAGTTAGCTTGTGCTGCTTTAATGACAAGCTTCCCTGGTGGGGGAGGAAGGCGATTTGGTTACCCTTGATTTATAGTAGTATTGCCATGATACGACTAGTTGGGAAACATCTTCCTTGGTATATCCTGATAAGAAGGAGGAACAGACATCCCTTGTGTTATTTACTTTTTCAGAGCTAGCAATTCATTTGCTAGATTTTGCACCATAGGATCAGTGGTGCCTGCAGAAGAATATTCAGAAGATGAAGAATATTTACTTATGTTAGGATCTCTTCTTATCTTTCCTACCAAGATAAGGTCATCTTCAACCTCAATCTTTAAAATTTGAGCTATAGCAAGATCTATGTGGCCATCTCACCTCAACAAGGAACTCACTTTAGGAGGCTGAGAATTGATGAAAAAGTATTTAAGATTCTAAGGTGTTGGATGAGCAATTATGGGAATCATATTCCTTAGCTTGTTGAATTTAGCAATGAAGTCCCTCATGGGTTCATGAGGCTCCTTCATTTGTGTAAGTTGGGCTAACAGAGCATGTGCATCTTCTATAGGTTTGAACTTGGCCTCAAATTTGGCTTTGAGATTGTTCCAATCAGTCATTGTTTGTGCTTACAGATGATAAAACTAGTCTACAACAGTGCCTTGCAATGTTTCCACAAATAGTCTAGCTGAAATGTCTTCATATTCAATGCGTATCACATCATAGGCTATGTAAAAGGCTGAAATATGTTCATCAAGATGAACCTTCCCATCACCATAGAATTTAGGTAAATTTTTCCTTGAGCTATGGGGTAGTTCATGTAGAGGTGGGGTCAGATTCAGTGGATCAAAAGTATTACCCCAGGGGCCTCGATTTGCCATGATATGGCTATTAAAAGGAGGGATAATAAATCTCTATGGAAAATGTATGGATAAAGCTCTACTAGTAGAGGAAAGAAAATATTTGCCTGGTATTGGGGACCTGATGTTTGTAAGATAGGAAAAATTCTAGTTCATTAAAGGTGAGTTTGTGGAGGGGAAAAATCAAAATTATTTTGCTGCACAAGCTTGAATACAGGGTCAACAATACTTTGAGCTCTTTGGCTTTGCATGTACGATGGATCTGCTAGAGTGTAAACTGAAAATGGAAAAGAACTAGAATTGCTTCAATTTGAAGCTTGAGGCTTCAAGCTGCTTGTTCTTCCCCAATGGAGTTGCCAAAAACCATTGGCATGGAGCTGTCTGTGTTCTATACCTAGTAGATATGAAATGCTAATGGAAAAGAACTAAATATTTTGTTCTTACCCAGTAGAGTCACCAAAAACTATTGGGTGAATATTTTGTCACCAACTGTCTGATGGTAAAATGGTTAAATCAACCACATCATAAGGAGATTTATGTGGTGAAATGGGTGTGTTGACCACAACCAAAATGAGATAAATCTCTCCTCTCAGCAAGGGGAGGTTCCCTATAATTTATTATACACTATAGCATATATATATATATATATATATATATATATATATATATATATATATATATATATATATATATATATATATATATATATATATATGTATATGTATATATACATATATATTATCTAAAAATAGACATAGGGGTGAAATCATACCATCCATCTCTCTTTTTTTAGAGATGATGTTCACAGAATAGAGGATAATTCTAGTGTAATTACTTAAAGCACTTCTCTTCTTTCAGAAGTGATCTTACACCAATAGCATGATTCTTCCTAGATAGTAATAGAAACCATAAGAAACTAATGAAAACACAAAGTCTTTTGCTATCTCTCCTATTGATTAAGACAAAGGAACATAGTAGTTTGAAGCGTATCCCAAAGTCTTCACTTTAACTACAACAGAGTAAAATATTACAAAAGATAAGGGGAGCTCAAAGTCTCTCTAGTATCTTTTACACAAAACATAGACTAAAGGCAATTATGGCATCACAAAGTCTCCCAAAGTTGGCTTCAGGACATCTTCTAGCTTAATTCCACTTGTTTAGGTTGTTTGATTAAATGGACAAGACTGTATTTAGGAAACAGACATAAAAACAATTTCCTAAATGACACAAGCTTATTCCAACACAAAGTTTGAAAGGTCACTTGTTTTCTCATTCATTTAACTAAATATGATTAACAGTTTGAGCTCAAAGTCTTAGGAATGAATTTCAATTTGGGTAGAGCTTCATTTTTGATAACAGAGAGATCTCCCTAATACAAAATGAAATATTACAATATATAGCACCACAAGAAAGACTTGGGCACTTATTTTCCTGAAAATGGCCCATGCTAAATTGAATGCATTAAATATCTATGAAGGGCCAAGATAGAATAGGTCATCAACCTTGAATTTAGCATTTTGAATCATCTCAAATGTCTCTTCTTAAGCATGGGTTGTTTGGTCTTCTTTATGATTCTTACACAGCTATCCATTCACCTTTACTTAATGTAGAAAAATAGGCTGCACCTTTGAATGTTTATGTTCTCTGATGTCCACCTAGTGGACTATTCCACCTAATGGAAATAACTCTCCTATAGATATTTTTGGATTTCCTATAGTTTTTATCTCTTTCCTTGCCACGTTTTATCTCTTCCTAGTGATCTGAGCTCTCGAGACTATCTTGTCACTTTTAGCTGGCTTTTTTGGCTCTTATCTTAGCCGGTCACTGAGTTTATTCTCAGTTCTTTTAAAAATCAATGGTTATTTCATCACCCTAAAATTGACATCCATTAGGACGTCACTAGTCACCTTGAACCTCTTTGAACCTTGAATCTTGATCTCTTTTAGTTCAAAGTTCAACGGTTTAAAGGTTCAATGTTTTTTAAAGGGCTGCGTTCGCATTCATTTTCTTCAGTTGAACTATTTATAAAATCTTCCACTTCATCCATTCACTCAAAGCTTCCATTTGAACTTATGAACTCTTTAAACCCATTGAACCTTTGAACCTTTTAAACCTTTCGGGTTCAAGGTTCAATGATTCATTCTCTTTTTGTGAAGCCTTTTATTCTCTAAGTTCATCAAACTTATAAAACTCGTTGAACCTTTGAACCATTTTCATTCAAGGTTCAATGGTTCAATCTTATTTTTTTGAATTCTTTAAAGCTTCAAACTCTCTAGATTTTCTTAGTCCATCTAATTCATTTAACCTTTGAACTTGTTGAACCTTTGA
This sequence comes from Torreya grandis, assembly GCA_037957365.1. NCBI lineage: Eukaryota > Viridiplantae > Streptophyta > Pinopsida > Cupressales > Taxaceae > Torreya > Torreya grandis. The sequence continues at coordinate 711,010 of JARHVA010000822.1, read as the reverse complement.
ACTCTTTTTGGTTCAAGGTTCAACGGTTCAACAATTCAATCTTCACTCTTTGAAGCCTTCTTTTCTTTAAGTCCGTCAAAGTCATTGAACCTTCAAACTCGTTAAACCTTTGAACCTTGTGGAGGTGGGGTTAAATGGTTCAATGGTTCAAAATGATTCATTCTAATTGTTTGAATCCCACCGTTAAGTCTTTTGACCAAACCTTTGCGTTGAACCATCCTCAAAACACTAAGGAAATGCCTTAAGTGTTTTAAACTTCCTTTGAAGAAAGCCCGCTTATTGAACCTATGACTTCCTTGGCTGAAAAGGCTTGAATATTTGAAAAACTTAACTACTCAAGACATTTTAAAAGAAAGAAAGAGACCATTTTGGCCTGTAAGACTAAAAATGATCAGCATGTTGTCCACAAAAACAAGTGACAAATTTTTGGAACAACAGTTCCTATCAGTTCTTTACCTTTATTTCTTCCATATGTCTCGTATATACTCTATCCTTGTGTCCCTTGGCCTATATCACTTAGTCCAACTAGTCTTATGTTGATGAGCCAGGTTTTTTATCTTACCTAGAATGATTAAAATGCATTTATCTTCCATCTATACAAGTTGTGAACTTATACCTTATTTTTTCTCTTTGGACACTAATGTTTAAGATAGATAATAACATAAAAATTATTGTCCTATCCTGATACAAGTTTCTAATACCCTAAATTCATCCAATTTGTAAATGAAATATATCCTAATGATCAGCCTAAGTGTTTTAATGTGAGTTAATACTCCATAGGGATTGATATAAATACAAGATCAACCCTCATTCATTTATCACCTAAAAAATTATCAAAGAGACTAAGGAAACTTATCAAAAGCACTTTATCAAGCATTTAATTAAACAAAACTTCATTATTTATTCCTATTTCCATCCTAGTCACAAGGACTACACATATACATGTCTAAATTATGAAAGGAGTGGTACAATATCTTGCTTTTACAAGTTACAAGCTAGGTATTTCTTATACCTTTTTTGAACATATCGTATGATTCACACATAAGGTAACACATAAAGGATAAATTCATCAATATGAGGCCCTCTTTAGAGTATTTTCTATGTACGTAGAACCATATAATAGTGGGGCCTTTGGGGTTAGTTCAACATCATGTTCTCACTAACCCATTTTCCCCCAAGGTTATAATTAAGGTGGAGAACTAGGGTTTTCCCATCTCACAAGGAGTGATGATTTATGACCCATATCTAAAAGCACTAAATCAAAGGTGAAGCAAAACATATAAGCATCTAGGTGGTCATATTTTTTTTCAAAAAATATTATGTATAAGACACTAGCATCAAACCCAGATAGTAGTGTCAAAGCAACCATCCTAGGCTAAGGTTATTTTCCAAAGATCTAGAAGCATCAGAGTCAAAATATGGTGACTGTTCTAGAATTTCCTTCCACCTAATTTCTATATGTTCTAGATCCACAACTACATTAGTATCATAACAAGATAAGTACTTCACTTCTTTGTATTTCTATATCTATCATAGTTATACTTTTCATATTGAGATTATCTGAGCATAATAAATTTAGTGTATGCTTATTTATAAGTTTAGCAATTAATTATCTTTATATAGATCTAATTATCACCCTCACATTATTTAATTTATATATACCCCTTTAGTATTAATCTAAGGTTAAATCTAACCCAACTTAGATTTCTATTTTAGGGTTAAACATTTGGTGAACCTGATCTATGTGAATATATTTTTTTTATTCTTAGGGTTTTAAACTAGATACGGTTTTAGATTATTATAATTATCTAGGTGGTCATTTATATTTTTTTAAATATTATGTATAAGACACTAGCATCAAACCCAGATAGTAATGTCAAAGCAACCATCCTAGGCTAAGGTTATTGTCCAAAGATCTAGAAGCATCAGAGTCAAAATATGGTGACTGTTCTAGAATTTCCTTTCACCTAATTTCTACATGTTCTAGATCCACAACTACATTAGTATCATAACAAGCTAAGTACTTCACTTCTTTGTATTTCTATATCTATCATAGTTATACTTTTCATATTGAGATTATCTGAGCATAATAAATTTAGTGTATGCTTATATATAAGTTTAGCAATTAATTATCTTTATATAGATCTAATTATTACCCTCACATTATTTAATTTATATATACCCCTTTAGTAGTAATCTAAGGTTAAATCTAACCCAACTTAGATTTCTATTTTAGGGTTAAACATTTGGTGAACCTAATCTATGTGAATATTTTTTTTTTATTCTTAGGGTTTTAAACTAGATAGGGTTTTAGATTATTATAATTATCTAGGTGGTCATATATTTTTTTTAAAATATTATGTATAAGACACTAGCATCAAACCCAGATAGTAGTGTCAAAGCAACCATCCTGGGCTAAGGTTATTGTCTAAAGATCTAGAAGCATCAGAGTCAAAATATGGTGACTATTCTAGAATTTCCTTCCACCTAATTTCTACATGTTCTAGATCCACAACTACATTAGTATCATAACAAGCTAAGTACTTCACTTCTTTGTATTTCTATATCTATCATAGTTATACTTTTCATATTGAGATTATCTGAGCATAATAAATTTAGTGTATGCTTATATATAAGTTTATAAATTAATTATCTTTATATAGATCTAATTATCACCCTCACATTATTTAATTTATATATACCCCTTTATTAGTAATCTAAGGTTAAATCCAACCCAACTTAGATTTCTATTTTAGGGTTAAACATTTGGTGAACCTGATCTATGTGAATATAATTTTTTTTTATTCTTAGGGTTTTAAACTAGATAGGGTTTTAGATTATTATAATTATATAGGTGGTCATATATATATATATATATATTTTTAAATTATGTATAAGACATTAGCATCAAACCTAGATAGTAGTGTCAAAGCAACCATCCTAGGCTAAGGTTATTGTCCAAAGATCTAGAAGCATCAGAGTCAAAATATGGTGACTGTTCTAGAATCTCCTTCCACCTAATTTCTACGTGTTCTAGATCCACAACTACATTAGTATCATAACAAGCTAAGTACTTCACTTCTTTGTATTTCTATATCTATCATAGTTATACTTTTCATATTGAGATTATTTGAGCATAATAAATTTAGTGTATGCTTATTTATAAGTTTAGTAATTAATTATCTTTATATAGATCTAATTATCACCCTGACATTATTTAATTTATATATACCCCTTTAGTAGTAATCTAAGGTTAAATCCAACCCAACTTAGATTTCTATTTTAGGGTTAAACATTTGGTGAACCTGACCTATGTGAATATAATTTTTTTTATTCTTAGGGTTTTAAACTAGATAGGGTTTTAGATTATTATAATTTTAGATTTCCTACTTGTTGGGTGAATATTTTTTCATCAACTAATTGAAGGCAAAATGGTTATATAAGCCATAGTGTAATGAGATAAATCTCTCCTCTTAGCAAGGGGAGATTCCCTATGAACTATCACAAACTAATCTAAAATAAATATTAATTTAGGGGCGAGACCACATCATCTATTTCTCTTTTTTTATAAATGATGTTTACAAAATAAAATAACACTTTCTTGATATTTTATTGAAAAAATAAGAAACCTACGAGAGCACAAAGTCTATCTTTATTTCTTTTGTTGATTCATAACTTAAAACACAGTAGAATGAGGTGTAGCCTAAAGTCTTCACTGAAAACTATGACAAAATATATGATCACAAAAGATAATATTAATTCAAATCCTTTCCAATATCCTTTGTTTCAAAACACTAAATCATAAACTAAAGATGATTGTCTTATGATGTAAGCTTGTAAGGTAACTCCTCCAATTTATATAAAAGACTAACATCACTTTGTTCACTAAGTTTTCTTGCATATTCAAGGTCATTGATCAAATATTTAAGCACACGGCTCCTATATATCAATGCCTCTTTTGTTTCAGTATAATAATCCCTATCAGTAATAATGCCAATTGATATTAAAGTGTTTATTTTAGTTTTCTCATCTCCACCCATTTATCATGATTCTTTTCTATGATCTCAATATCTTGAAAAATAACTTCAATGAGATCATCAAGTTTTGCTCTTATTTTATCTATTTTCTTAGATAGCTCTTTAAGTAGAGAAATTCCTTGTGCACGCATCCTATCTAAGTACTTTTCCTTTGAGATAAGTCTTTTTTGCTTTCTAAATAATGGGGTCTTCTACAAAAATGGCCTTAAGAGTTACTACTTTTGTACTCAAAATGATTTCCTTACCACTGCAATCAATTATTCCACCATTACTTTGTAGTGATCCTTCATTTCTTTTTCCCTATCAAATTTTTGAATCAGGATATCCATGGCTGACTACATATCATTCTTGGCACTTTCATGAGTTATCTTGCCTAACTCAACTCTAGTGATAGAGTAATCATTTATATCAAAACTATCTATGGTTGCATCATGTGGAGGTCTTACAATCTCCAAAAATTTGTGTCCCTTGTCCCCAAGTATTTTTGAAACAATCTTTGGTTTCTTCAAGGTCTTAGCTTTTACATGAACCAGCGTATTAAAATAAAAGTCATCTAGAGAGATGGCTTGTTTCTTCCTTTTTGGTGTATAAGATGATAACCTTGGTGGAAGTACAAAAGTACTCACATTAAGATCTATCTCTATTATAGGTGTTGTCAGAGCTACACTTGCATAGGTAGTGGAAATAATAGGTGTAGTGTCTATAAAAATTGTACCTTTTACTAAGTGATCAAAAGTAAAACTATCTCCAATATCAAAAACTAGGGAGGATAAACTAGGAATAGACCCTGAGGAATAGAGAACATCTTCAAAAGTGTTTTGAGAGTTGTCAAAAATTATTTTGGAAGGAGAGGAAGATTCAAAAGAGGGAACATTAATAGGAGAAACATACAAAGGAGCTGCAACATGTGTGTCTGGCAGGGGAGAAAAGACTCCCATTTCTTGTTTTATATTCTCTTGTGGGGACAAGGTTTCCTCCTCTTATTGATTTTTAGGCCTATCTTCAATCTCCATCTCTTCCATCTTTGGTTCTTCAGTGCTCTTTTTCTCAACTTCCATATCTTCTATTTCAAATTCTTTTTGCACAGAGTTTGACTTTTTTATCACAAATATGATCTTAGGCTTATGTGGCTTGGAGGAAAAAGGAACATCACTTTTTTATTCATCCTATTCTCTACCTTTCTTCTTGTTTCCTTTTGAATCTCAGCTTTTGAACCTGTGAAGAATTATTTCAAAGAAATTCCTTTGTTTGTTAGCCAATTATTGGTGTTTGCCAATATAGGTTCAAATCTTTTCCTAAAAAAAGTCAACTCTTTTTGGGACCATTAGATTGGAGGGAGAGGGGAATTACAAATTTGTTTAGTATTATATCTTTCATTAATCAACTCTCCATCATCTACTATATTCTCAAGAATATTAGCAAGTCCTAAATATTCAATTTGCTCAAGAGATAACCTGTTGTACTCCATTTTTTGGACATCTTCTTTTGTCCTCAAATCTACCCAAACATCTTTTACCATAGGTTCATGGAATTGGGGTTTCCACTTGATTATGTCTTTCATGCCCCTATAGTCAAAGTTTGGTCTTCTCTTGAATTTCTTCATGGTTACAAGCTACATCTTAGTTTCCATGACTCTAGCCCTCATAATAGTTAATACTGAATACCTGTCAATTTTAATTAAGAATATGAAACCAAGCTTCTTGCTATTTATTATGCATGATGATCATTTATCTGCATAGCTCTATTAAGACCAATTTTTCTGAGGGAAATTTTGGAAGCATATAAGGATGAACTTGGAAAAAGCCAACCCTTAGGTATGAGAAAGAAGGAAATTGTAAGAACATGCATACAAAATCATTTAATACTATCCAAGCCTCATCTGAGACTCTTTTTTGTTCTAGTTGAGGATCAAAAAGATATAATAATACTACAAAGAAAGCATCATTTAATCTCCTAAAATGATGAATAAAACCCTTCAATGTTAATTGAGAGTAGTACTGATATACTGGGATTACTCTCCTATCTACTTTTGATATTAGACATAGAAATATTCTCATTGAAGCTACAATATACACCAGATAAGAAGTCATAGAGAACTTGAAGGTAGTGGATACCTTTGTCAATTGCTCATGCAAAGCATTACTGATTTATTCTCCCTAAAAGATGGTTTGTTTGCCTTGGAGTATTACTTTGATGAAGGGATACGTTCATTCATGGAACTGTGAGGAAGAGGGCAAACCTCTTACCCTACTGAGAAGAGTTATCAGATCACCAACTTCTTCTATAAAGTCACTTCTCAAAAAACTTTGTGGCCACTTTGACAAGTTTTCCCTTGACTTCTTGAGCCATTTACTATTGATTACCTTATTTACTTTTTCAAGATTTTTATCATATTCTTTTTGTGCTTCAACAAAATCAAACTTTATCACTTTTGTAGTAGGAAGGCACATAAACACTTTATCAATGAATTTGGGATCCAGTCTAATTATCACATCGCTACGAGCATCCAACACAGCCCTAGTATCTTTATTAGAAAATTGAGCACACTAAAGAACCAATAATGTGTTGTGAGCTACTACCAAGAAAGAAGATACCAAATGAATATTGTTGTCAATTATCTTCTTCATTTTAGAGCTGGGATTACTTGACTTGGTTCTCTCTACAAACTCAACCATGTCCACATGACCAATCTCTATATCTCTAATGTCATTGAAATTAGAAGTAACTAAGGTGATTGAAAAAAAACCTTGATATTTATACTTCATTACTTTCAACTTCTTTGGAGACAACTCAGTCATCTGAATGAACTATTATTAAAAGGATATCGATGAAGAAAGAAGATACATAAAAGAAACTGCAATAAAAAGTCATGATTATGTAATTATCAAAAGTACTATCAATCTAAGAAAACTACATGTCAATGATCATGAATATGGAGATGCACTTGAAAGGGCTAAAATGTAAGCAGGCAAAAAAACTAGAGGAAAGTAGGCTCAGAAAAGCAAAACTGAAAATATCTTAGAGTTAGGAAAATTCAAGAGTATGTTTGCATTAGTGGTGAAATTAAATTCTGTTACATGCAAGGAAAAACTCATGTTCATGCAGAGGTGGAAAAAATAACCACTAATGCATGTCATTTGTATGTAAGAGCAGTAAACAATACCGACAAGGCATACAACAAGAAAATGGAGGTTCTAATGTCTAAGCGGTGAAATTAGCCACTTTTGTAGGAAATTTTTGGGTGGTAGTTTTCGTCGACATTACATATGGTATTAGTTGCTAAATTTTTACTATGATAAGACAGAAAAATTTTCCAACCTTACACTATTTTTTAGAATGTTTTCATACAAATTTCAAGTGTCAAAAAATGCCATCAATGTAAATGGTTTGTTTGTGATGGGAAGTGTGAGAGCAACTTATTAAAGCCATCATCACTAAGTTATTTATAGATGGTTTTCAACTAGATTTGGTGAGGGTAAAATCTTAGTAAGTTCAAAACACTGACTTGACATACACAATGAAAACTTACTGCAAAATGAAGATAAAATAAGGTCGATGACACCCAAGACAAAGCAAAGTGAAAAGAAAAATCAAACTTCAGTAGAAAACACTCAAAAAATAAAATGCTAGAAGTAAAAAACAACTTACCTGGCAAGTTTGAAACCTTAAGCTTGGCAGCAGTGAATTCAAACTCCTTCATTTGTATAGTTGAGTAGTTGCAGAGAGGGGTCTAAGAAACTTGAAATAAAATAAATGACAAATAAAATGCATTTAAAAGATCAAAACAAGCTTTTAAAACTCGACATGTACAACCATTAATGCTATTCAAAATTTGAAATTTGGGAGATCTTTGCTCAGGTGGAAAAATTTGCCACCCTGACATGTGTCGATGTAATAGCATGCACTATCAGTAAAAAGTACCATTAATTCATGTAAAAAAAAACCATGTAATGGCAGCAAATTTTGTTGCCCGAGCATGTGTAAACTAAAATTCCCTAACATCCTAAAAATGATCAAAATTGATATTTTGATCAGATATAGACTACAATGGGTTTCAAAAATTTTGAGAAATCATGGCAAAGGAATGTTTTAAACTTTCCCAAGATGTTAGACAACTTCACTTGAGATCAAGAGAATCTTGTCTCAAATGATGAACTTAAAGTGTAGATTACGAAACAAACAAGTTTTGTATGAGTTGTCCACAAAATGAGTGTAGCTAATTTTGGGAACAACAACTAGCTCTAGCTGGGGAACTTCTATTGATTAAACTTTGAAATGATTGAAGGGAGTAGAATCCAGTCTCTAAGTGCCTTCATTTATTCCATTGGATTACAAAGTCAAGCTAGCAAAAATAAAAAGACATAAATAACTAAACAAAAATATAAAAACAAAAACATAAAACTATATAAATGTACAAATGAACTTATCTGATACTTCAAGGATTGAAGTGTTTTAGATGTTACCCACTATGAGGTATCAAGAATGGTGTTCCATCTTGATATTCCAACAAGAAGCTATTTTTACCATAGAATTGATGAATGGTGAATGGACCTCTCCACAAGCAATCAAATTTTCCATGAATTTCTTTTGGTTCTCTCCTCTTGTCCCACAACAAGACTTGATCTCTAATCTGAAACTCACAAATCTTTGCTTTCTTGTCAAAGAGTTTCTTTACCTAATTTTGATGCTTAGTAATATAGTCCAATACCATATTTCATTGCTTTTCTAGTTTAGTTAGGTACATGATCCTTTTATCAATAGAATTTTAAAAAGTTTGATCTTCCACTACCTTTTCCAACTTTAGTGCTGGTAGTTCTAAGTTAATCGATATCTCTACATTTAGACCATACAGAAGCTGAAATGGTGACATGCCTATTACCCTCTTAGGGGTGATCCTATTTTCCCATAAAGTGTCAAACAATGTTTTATGCCAAGTTCTCTGATTCTCATCTACCAGTTTCCTGATAATAATAACTAGATTCCTGTTACTTGATTCCACCTGACCATTTCCTTGCGGATAATAGTCTGAGGGGTAAGAAAGAATGATCTCATACTTGTAGCAATAGTTAGTAATCTCATGGGAAGAGAAACAAGTGGCATTGTCTTCTATAATCTTGTTTAGAACTTCCAATTGGGAAATAATATTTTCCTGAAGAAAATTGCATACCACTTCTGAAGTAGAGTGCTTAATTGGGAAGGCTTCCACCCACTTGGTAAAATAGTCTATCATGGTGAGGACATAGTCATGACTAGAGCTTGAGGGTGGGTTCACAATGCCAGTGAATTTTAAACCCCATTTCTAAAAAAAATTTCAATCACCATCAGCTTGATAGGTAATGCATCCAACTTAGGTTTCTCAATGAGCTGTTGACACAACTCACACTTACATACCCAATTGTACTCATCTTGAAATAATGTAGGCCAATAGTATCTAGCTCATAGGATATTGTGAGCTATCATAGGTGTAGAAAAATTTCCTTTATAAGACAAATTGTGGAAAGACTCCAAAAATTTATTTTTTTATGTTTTATCCACGTAATGAAGAAATACTCCATCAAGGCTTCTTTTGTACAAACCATTGTCCCATAGGACATAGTTATCAACTTTCAACTTAATTTTTTTCTCCTTATAAGATATATGGGTAGGACACTCATCATAGGTAAGAAAATGAGTGATATTTAAATATCATTCATCAGTAGTAGTGACAAAAAGAATGGTTGGCATGTCCTTAACTTCTTCTTCATCCCCTATTTCTTTTGGTACGTTATCAACAATCAATTGACACAAGCCTCTTCCATGCACAAGATTAGTATGTTTGATATCAAGATCAAACTCTTGGATATTATCAATCTAATTGCCCCTTTTAGTACCAAACTTTTGTTGAGTTAGAATAGACTTTATTGTTGTATCAGGCACCAGAATAACAATATGTGAATTTAAGATATAGAATAAAAAATACTTTACCACCTTAACCATGGCATAAGCATACTTATCCATGTTTAAATATTTCAATTCATGAGCTTTGATAGGATAACTTATAAATGATAAAGGAGATTCCACACCTTCATTTTGTTGAACCAAAATAGTTGAAAGTGTATGTTCAGAAGCGTAGCTATATACTATGAAATCTTTGGTATAGTCTAGACAAACTAGGACTGCAACATGAACAATAACCTTCTTGATATCTTCAAATGCCACTTTGCCTTCTGTAGTCCAATAGAAATTAGTCTTACTCTTTATCATGTTAATGATGTGGCAAGTTTTCTCTATAAATTTAGGAATGAATCTTCACAGAAAATTCACCTTTCCAAAGAAAGAATGAACTATAGTCTTACTAGAAGGTAGAGTAAGATTTTGAATAGATTTAACTCTATCTAAGTCAATTTTAGTGCCTTCTCAGGATACAATGTGACTAAGAAGTTTACCTTCTGTAACCCCAAAAATTGACTTTTTAGGATTAAAAGAAATACCATTTTGTTGACAATATTTTAGCACTTGTCATAAATGATGCACATGATCAGGATGATGTTTGGAGAAAATAGTCAAGTCATCAAGATACACCATGATAAACTTCCCTATTTCATCTCTGAAGGTAAGGTCCATTGCTCTCTAGAATGTGGCACTAGCATTGATCATACCAAAAGGCATTTTTTGATATACAAATGTGCCCCAAGGTGTAGTGAAAGTGGTTTTATACTGATCTACTTCATTAACTTTCACTTGATTATACCCAAAAAAACCATCTAACATAGACAATATTTCTGAAATAGTTACTATTTGCAATACTTTGTCCATGATGGGTAGGGGGTAGTTATCCTTTAGAGAGGATTGGTTGAGATTCCTAAAATCAACACAAATATGAATTTTTCCATTCTTATTCCTTACAGGAACTATGTTTGTGATCTAGGTGAAATGATGGATTGGAAAAATTATCCTTGCATTTAATATTTTTTAAATCTCAAAAAGGATAGTACCTAATATTTTGGGGTTATATTGCCTTTGTTTCTACTTGTAAGGTAATGATCCAACTTTAATAAGAATTTCATGCTAAATTTCCTTAAGCCTAGATGATTTCAAATCATCATAAGAATATGCCAAAACATCAATGTAATGATGAAGAAGAGTAATGAATTTAAAATTTTCATATGTAGTGAAGCATTTCCCAATGTTGACCATTTTTGGGATCTGCTTCTGAACTCAAATTTACTTGATTGAATTCCATAGAGGAACTTGAATCCATTTGTTGCTACTTCTTGATATATCTATCATGCTTATCAAGTAGCTTTTCAAGAAAAACCTAACCTTTTATAATTTTATCCCCTTTTAGTTGAAGAAAATCTTCACCAATTTGTGAATCTATTTTGGAAATGTATTCCTGTAGTGAAGATTCACTACCTTCAAAATAGAGCTCATCAAAGCTATCCATCTTTTCTAGGAAAGCAATAATTTGATTATCACCATTAAACACCTACTAACAGTCAACATTATCAGGTACACTTGGTTGAAATACCAACTCATTAGTGTACTTATTTCCTTTGAAATATTTATGAGAAACCATGAGAGTTGTGGAGATAGCCAATAAATCTGCATGATCATTAAACTCTCTTAGCACTATAAAGATATTGAAAGCATCAAAACTTTAAATGAAATCCCATACATGATTGTGATAATCTCACAATCTTTCATTTTTTGTTTGATATAAATTTCATACTTGACAAACCACCAATTCAACATCTCTTTGGGCATGAAGAATCTTACACCTTTAGCATGAGAAAATTTCAATCCAAGCAATAATGATTCATATTCAGTGATGTTGGTATTATCAAATTACAACTGATATGAGCAAAAAAAAATTATCTCTTTATAGGGATATCAAAACAATTTTAGCTCCAAAACTCATATAGGAACAACTGTCATCAAATTCTAAAACCCAAACCTCATTAAAATTTGATCTTCTTGAATTTCACTGATCTAAAGATTCTTCTTCATCAGTGTAAGAAGAATCTGGCATTATTATGCCTTCACTTAAATTTTCATCTAAAAAATCTTTTGATTCATTAGAAACATCTTTAGTGGATAAGAAGTAATTACCCATTCTCAAAGATTTAAACAAAATTTGAGTTTCAAGATTTGTCGTTTGGGTAACAATATATTTTGCCTCTTTTTTAGGAAGTAAATTTTGCATGATGTCTGGAAAAGGCATCCTTGCTGCAGATAGATCTATGTTCAACTCCCCACCTACATTCTTACAAACATTACATCTGAGTAGAATGCCATAAGAAGTTAGAACATCAACTACTAAGACTGTCATCTTAATCCTCTTGTCTGGAAAAGCCGTAAATACAAATTGAGCATCTTTGATTTGACCTAAAAGTGGTACTTATTTTCTATGGAAAAACATCTCTCAAAAGTCTTAATTAAGGTGAGATCGAAGGAGTCTACTACATTGGTAGGCATAACATTATTAGAGGCTCCAAAATCTATTATGCAATTGCTCAACTTGTGACCATTTACTAATAGAGAAATAGAAAGGTTTTATTCTTCTAGAGGCAACAAGGGGAGTAGTGACAAGATTATTTTGGGTAGATTTGTTCTTTGAGAAATCATGAGTCACTTTTAGAAAATCTTGTCCTGTAGGGATGGTTTTGTTTTTGATGTATTTAGCTAATCTATCAAATTATTTAGGAATAGCTTATAAATACTCAACTTCAGACATTTAGATCTTGGTATTCCTAGCATGATCTATTATGTTGAATAGCTAGAATGAACTTGAAATAGAGGAAGGAAATCCATCATTCTAATTTTTATTTGATGTGTTACTGGTCTAAGGGATGGAAGTAGAAGATATAGGATTGTTAGATGTACTTATTTGCTTATTGCTTATCAGGTCTTTTGATTGGAAAGGTAGCAAAGTTTCCCATTTAGTAATTCAAATCACTGGTTGACATTCTTCTCTTATTTTTACCTTATCAACTTGTTGAGTTGACTGATTTTGGGACCTAGTAAAAATAACATAAGCTCCATCATACACTTCACCTTTTTTTTAGCTTCATCTTGGTAATTCAAAAAACTATTGGTGGAATCAGCTAATTCTTCTTCTCCTTCTATAAAGATATTAGCATCATTTTCTTGGTCTAACTTAGGTTGGAAAGAATGGTCATGTTTGAATTCATAATAACCAACTATTGAGTTGACCAATGCTTCTTCAATAACAAGTTTCCCCTCTGTGGGAGGAAGATGATTGGGTTGCCTTTAATTTTTGGTAGCATTACCTTGATATGAAGTGTTGGGAAATGTTCTCCTTGGTATATCTCGATAAGGAGGGGAAGACATACCTTGGGACATTTGCCTTTTTAGAGCTATAAATTCATTTTCTAAATTTTTCACCATAGGATTAGTGGTGCTTATGGAAGAATTCTCAACAAAAGAAGAAACTCTAGTTTTATTAAAATCTTTTCTTATCTTACTTGCAAGGATAAGATCATCTTCAACTTTAGTAGCTAAAATCTAAGTGGCAAGAAGATCTACAAGGCTAACCCACCTTAATCGAAAACTCACTTTAGGAAGTTGAGAATTGATAAAGAAGCAATAAAGATTCTATAGTGTTGGTTGAGTAATTATAAGAATCATATTTCTTAGCTTATTTAATTTAGCGATGAATTATTTCATAGGCTCATGAGGCTCCTTCATCTATGTAAGCTGAGCCAATAAGGCATGTGCATCTTCTGCAGGTTTGAACCTAACCTCAAACTTGGTCTTGAAAGTGTTCCAATTGGTTATAGTCTGAGCTTGAAGATGATAAAACTAATATGTGGCAGCACCTTGTAGTGTTTCTACAAAAAATCTTACTGTTACATCTTCATGTTCAACACCTATCACACCATAGGTTATGCAGAAAGCTAAAATGTGTTCATTAGGGTAAAGTTTTCCATCACCATAGAACTTTAAAAAAATCTTTCTTGAACTATGAGGTAGTTCATGCAAAGGTGGGGTTAAATTTAAAGGACCAAAAGTATTACCCGAAGGGCCTTGGGCTGCCATGATATGATGATTAAAAGGTGGGATAACAAACCTTTGTGGATTATGAATAGACAAAACTCTGCTAGCACTAGAACTAGAAGCTTAACCTAGTATTGGAGACCTAATGTTGGTAGGAGGAAAAATCTTGGTTCACTGAAGATGAGATTGTAAAGGCAAAAGATCAAAATTATTTTTCTGCATCAACTCAAATATAGGATAAATAATATATTGAGCTCTTTGGCTTCATGTATACTATGGATCTGCTAGAATGTAGTATACTAAAAAAAAATTGAAATAAATGGAAAAGAACTAGAAGTGCTTCAACTTGAAGTGTGAGGCTTAGAATTATGAGTTATGTCCCTAGTAGAGTTGTCAAAAATTGTTAGGTGAATATTTTGTCATCAATTAACTGAAGGCAAAATAGTTATATCAACCATAGTGTAATGAGATAAATCTCTCCTCTCAACTAGGGGAGGTTCCTTATGAACTATCACAAACTAATCTAAACTAAATATTAATTTAGGGGCAAAACCACATCATCCATTTTTATTTTTTTAGAAATGATGTTTACAAAATAAAAGAACACTTTCTTGATATTTGACTGAAAATTAAGAAACTCACAAGAGCACAAATTCTATCATTATTTCTTTTGTTGATTCATAACTTAGAACACAATAGAATTAGGTACAGCCCAAAATCTTCACCAAAAACTATGAAAAAATATTTGATCACAAAAGAAAATAGTAGTTCAAAGCATTTCTAATATGCTTTGCTTCAAAACACTAAATCACAAACTAAAGATAACTGTTGTAGCACAAAGTCTCCACAATCAACTTTAGAACATCTCCCAAATTATTTTCACTCACACTACTATTTAATCAAATAGATAAGAACATGTTAGGAAAAAGACATAAGAACAATTTCCAATACAACAAAAGTTATTTCAATAGAAAATTTGAAATATCACTTGTTGTCTCATTCACTTGATAAAATTTGATTTACAATTTGAACTCAAAGTCTCAAAATGCTTTTCAATTTTGTAGAGTTTTGTTTTCATAACTAAACTGTCTTTATAAAAGAGGTCCTCTTTATTTATAGGGAGAGGCCTTGAGAAAATTTAGGAAAAACCTAACTACTTTGACCTATTCAAAAATAAGAGTCCTTATTGACTTGGGAATTCCTATTTTTTTACATGTAATTACATATGAAAAAAGTACATGTAAAAATGTCCAAAGTTGTTTCAAAAGTACATCTAAAAAATGGAAAATAAACTAAGGGAAAAAATTGCTTCAATTTATATCACCATCTTTCTTCATGTGAGCATCATACATAGTGAAATTTGCTTGCATCTTGATACTGTCTGGATTAATAGTGTTCCTAAAAATCATCTTGGCCCTAACTATGGCATCTCTTACTAAGGTGACTAATTTTGCATGACCAATTAACTTAGTTTTCAAGTTATCTAGAGTCAACTAATTGTCCAGAATATTGTCCACAGAGGCTATAGAAAATGTTTTATTTTCAAATTATTTTTGGAACATATCTTCAAATTCTCAAATCATTTCTTTTGCAGAGAGAAATTGATTATCTTGTGATGTAAGCTTGCAAGGTAACTCCTCCAATTTATGTAAAAGACTGACATTACTTTGTTCACTGAGTTTTCTTGCATATTCAAGGTCATTGATCAAATATTTAAGCACATAGCTCTTATATATCAATACCTCTTTTATTTTGGTATAAAAATCCCTATCAGTAATTATGCCAATTGATATTAGAGTGCTTATTTTTAGTTTTCTCATCTCTACCTATTTATCATGATTCTTTTCTATGCTCTCAATATCTTGAGAAACAACTTCAATGAGATCATCAAGTTCTCTTATTTTTCTCATTTTATCTATTTTCTCAAATAGCTCTATAAGTAGAAAAATTCCTTGTGCACGCATCCTGTCTAAGTACTCTTCAATAACTTTTCATTTGAGATAAGTCTTTTCTAGTTTTTAAATAATGGGGTCTTCTGCAAAAATGACCTCAAGAGTTACTACTTCTGTACTCAAGTTGATTTTCCTTACCACTATAGTCAAATGTTCCACCATTGCTTTGTAGTGATCCTTCATTTATTTTTCCCTATCAAATTTCTAAAATAGGATGTTGATGGCTGACTGCATATCATTCTTGGAACTTTCATAAATTATCTTGCCTAACTCAACTCTAGAGATAGATTAATCATTTATATCAAAATTATCTATGGTTGCATCCTATGGAGCTCTTGCAATCTCTAAAAATTTGTGTCCCTTGTCTCCAAGTATTTTTAAAAGAATCTTTGGCTTCTTCAGGGTCTTAGCTTTTACATGAATCAACTTATTAAAATAAAAGTCATCTGGAGAGATGGCTAGTTTCTTCCTTTTTGGTGTATAAGCTTGTTGGGTGAATATTTTGTCATCAACTAACTGATGGCAAAATGGGGATATCAACCACATCATAAGGGAGATTTACACCACGAAGAGGGTGGCTTTACCAGATCTAGACGAGGTAAATCTCTCCTCTCATCAAGGGGAGGTTCCCTATCAGTATTTGCGTGCTATAAGTATGTATATAATTAAGCAAAAAATAACACATGGGGGTGGTATAACAGCATCTACTTCTCTTTTTTCAAAAGTAATGTATGAAGGACAAAAGAGGAAAATCCCTGATCTAAAGCTAAAAACACTCCTCTTCTTTCAGGAATGGTATCAAACGAAGAGCAAGAGATTACTTGAAGTAACGAAGTCACAAGAACGCTCACACAAACACAAAGTCTTCCGTAGCTTCTTCACAGATTCGAAACAAGTACAACCGTAGAGTAAATTGAAGCACAAAGTCTTCACCTGAAACTACAAAAGATAAAAGAATCTGAAAGATGAAAGTAGCACAAAGTCTATCTCCCACCCTCTAGAAGTGCCCTTAGATAATATCAACACATTCACTTTGCTTATTAAATCAAATAAACAAGAGGTTATCAGGAAAGAGTACATAAGAAACTATTTCCTAGATGACACAGATAACTTCAACACAAAGTCTGAAATCACTTGCTTCTCATTCATTTGACAAAATATGATTTACAAATCTGAGCACAAAGTCTCAAAAGTTGCTTCAATTTCGACAGAGTGTTTGCTCTCAATTTTTCCAAGATCTATTACAAATGAGGTCTCCACTATATATAGGGAGAAAATCCTCAAAAACAGAAAATAATAAAATATAAAATATCTTGGTCAAAGATGACTCATCTTTGACTTTTAGATATTTTCCAAAATATTTTATTCGTAATTATATGTTACAAAAATGCATGCATTTTGCATAAAACAGAAATGCATAAGGATAGAAGAAGAGAGGGAGAGTGTCAATTTTTGCTACCGGACTTCTTCAAATGGGCATCGTACATGGTGATTGATGCCTGAATTCGTACGCTGTCCAGTGCAACTGCATTTTTGGAGATGACCCTTGATCTGATTAGTGCGTCTTTCAATGCTGTGATGGATTTAGAGTGGCCAGTTAACCTGGATTTTAAATTCTCCAAAGTTAACTGAGCATCCAGAATGCTATCTATTGAAGTCATGGAGAAAGACGCTCCTTTGAAAACCTTCTGGATCATCCCTTCGAAATTGTGAATCATTTCATCTACTAGAAGGAACTGATGATCCTTAGAGGTCAAGTCGCAGGGCAGCTCTTCTAATTTGTTTAATAAGCTCAGGTCACTTTTATCACTAGCTTCTTTAAAAGCTTTGAGATCATCAATTAGATCTTTGAGTACCTGGATCCTGAAGATCATCACCTCCTTGATCTCAACATATGAATCCTTGTTGGGGATGACACCGATAGATATCAGGGTACTCTTTTTTATATCTTTCATTTCCTTCCATCTATCGAGATCCTTCTCCAAGCCATCAATCTCCTGAGAGGTAAAAGAGACAAAACTGTCTACCTGAGCTTTCAAACTCTTCATTTTCTCTATTCTTTTCGCAACCTCAGATAGCAGAGAGATTCCTTGGTTGTGCATTCTGTCAATATATTTCTCCATTACTTTTCCCTTCAAATAAGTCTTTTCAACTTTCTGAATGACTGAATCATCCACAGAAAAGGCCTCTGGAGTCGCTGCTTCAGGTGGAATGGTGAATCTTCTGATTACTACCGTTAACTGCTCAGCCTTGGCTTTATAAAAATCCTTCATCTCTTTTTCCTTGTCAAATTTTTGGACCATAATGTCCATCGCCGACTGAAGATCACTCTTCGCACCTTCGTGTGTAACCTTGCCAAGTTCAACACGAGAAAAGGAATAACTGCTCATTTCAAAACCCTCGAGGGTTGCGTCCTGCGGGGGTTTGGCAATTTCCAAAAAATTTTGCCCCTTTTCCTCGACCAACTTGGAGAGGATTTTTGGCTTTTTGGGAGATTTTGTTTTGGCCGGCACTATCTTGCCGAAATTGAATTCTTCTGGGGAGATGGCCCTTTTCTTTCTCTTTGGTGTGAAAGCAGACATCCAAGGTGGGAGAGAAGTACCTATTGTAACAATAGTTGCCTCCACCGGTGTCATGGTAGCTGCTTCCATGCTACTGGTGGTGATAGTAGTCATGGTTGGAGTAACCGGCGAAACTGTACCAACTGCTGATTCTGGATCAGGTGCAGGGCTTGGTGGCAGGTTAAAAGATGGAGATGATAAACTCAAAATGGATGCAGAAGAGCGAGGTGAACCTGCTGAAGGATCCTGAGGATCACCAAAAACAACTTTGGAAGGGGAAGTGGGTCCAGAAGAGGGAACACTGATAGGAGAGATAGGAGAAGTGGGAACCATAGGAGATTGCGGAGGAGGAGAGGAGCCCTGGATCGACCGCACTTGTCCCGTTGAGGTTGGAGACCCAACACCTGGTCGTTCTGAAGGTTGATCCGCTGTCCCCATTGGTTGAGCTGCCTGTACCCCGGGACTTTGTTCTTTGGTTCCTTCGGCTACTACCTCAGGCTCTTGTACTGACCTAGGCTTCTTGGATACAAAGACGATCCTAGGCTTGTGAGGTCTAGAAGATGAAGGAATGTCGTCTTTGTTTTTGTTTCGGCTTTCTGCCTTTCTCTTCATCTCTGCTTGGTATTCAGCCTTTGACCCTGTGATGAACTCTTTTAGGGTGATTCCCTTTGCTCCCAACCAACTATTGGTGTTAGCCAATACTGGTTCGAATCTTTTCTTTAGAGAGGTCAACTCTTTTTGAGACCAATTAATCAGAGGAAGAGGGGAACCAGCGACCTTCTCTATCAGATATCTATTGTTCACGATATTCCCATCGTCAATCAACCCTGAAGGGATCTCAGCAAGCTTGAGGTACTCTATCTGCTTTAGCGTGAGATGGCAATAGTCCATCTTCCTTATCTCTTCAGCCGTCCTCATATCCACCCAGATGTCCTCAATCATGGGCTCGTGGAACTGAGTCTTCCTTCGGATTGTCTCTCTGAATCCCCTATAATCAAATTTTTCCCGTCTTTTGAATGATTTGATGGTAACCATCTCCATCTCTGTTTCTATAACCTTGGCTTTAGTCGATGTAGCAACAGAAAATTTGCCAATCTGGATAGGAAACTTGAAACCAGGTCTCTTAAGCTCCATCTGTTTTGAGTGCATGACGGCCAATTGTCGACAAAGCTCCATTAGGACCAACCTATCTGAAGGGAATCTAGGGAGCATATAAGGGTATCCTTGGTAGAAACCCACTCGAAGATAAGAAAATGTAGAGAACTGGAGGAACATGCAGCCAAAACTGTTCACTACTATCCAGGCCTCATCTGATATCCTCTTCTGCTCCAGTTGAAGATCGAAGAGACATAAAAATATGGCAAAGAACGCATCATTCACTCACCTGAAGTGACGTGTCAACCCCTGAAGTGTCAGTTGCGGATAGTATGAATAGACCGGGGTGGTCTTCCTATCCCCCTCTATTGTTAGACCTGGAAAAGATCGCATGGCAGCAGCTATGTAGACCAAGTACGAGGTCATGTAGAATTTGAAGGAGGTTTGTACCCTGGTCAGCTACTCGTGAATAGCGTTGCTACTCTGTTCCCCCCAGAAGATGGCCTATTTGACTTGCAGGATGATCTTAATGAATGGATACATCCATTCATGGAATTATGAAGAGGACGGGAGGCCCTGTACTCTACTGAGGAGGGTGATTAAGTCAGCAAATTCTTCAATGAAGTCACTTTTGGGGAAGCTTTTTGGCCATCTGGATAGACTGGCCCTTGGGGTTTTTAACCACTTATGGTTTATGACCCTCTTTGCCCTCTCGGGGTCTTTTTCGTACTCCCTCTGCGCGTTCTCGAAGTCAATTTGGGTTACTTCGGTGGCTGGTGGACATAGAAAAACTTTGTCGATAAATTTGGGGTCCAACCGAATGATCATGCTGCCACTGGCGTCTAAGACCGATCTGGTCTCTTTGTCGTAGAAGTGCACGCATTGAAGGATGAACTCTGCATGATGGGCCGCTACTGGGAAGGCAGCCACCAGGTGGATGTTGTTCTCAATAATTTTCTTTATCCCAGTGCTGGGATTTGTTGCTTTGGTTCGTCCCAGGAATTCGGCCATATCTACGTGGCCGATCTCGGTGTCTCGAATGTCATCGACATTTGAGGTGATTGCTGTGAGCGAGAAGACGCCCTGGTACTTGTATTTCATCATCTTCGCCTTTGAAGGAGATGCTTTCGTCATGGGGGACGATCTTGTTTGGACGGGAGTAGGCGTGCAGGAGCTTGTTAAAGGTGCTACAGCCATAGTCGAAAGGAGAGTGAGAGAGAGGGGGAGAGAAATTTAAGTGACATAGGTTACAGGAGGTCACTTAAAAAGGCCAAGACGGGCAAAGGGATGGAAAATGAGGAAGAAAAAAGCTTGAAAAGGACAACCCAAAAAAAATCTGGGAGTTAGTTGAAAAAGGAAGGAAAATGCAGGGGCGGCGAAAATTGCCGCCCTTGCATGAGGAAAGTAGGGGCGGCGAAAATTGCCACCCTTGCATGAGGAATTCAGGGGCGGCGAAAATCGCCACCCTTGCATGAGGAAAGCAGCAAGAGTGGAGGCGGCGATATTCGCCACCCTTGCATTTAAGAAAGCAGGGGCGGCGAAAATTGCCGCCTTTACGAGGCCGCGGGGGAGAGGAAAGAAACGACAAAAAGAAAAAATAAAAAAAGAGAACGACTAAGCTAGGAAGAAGAGGAAACAATAAAAACAAAACTAAAAAAAAAAACCTTACTTGGAAAACACGCGTGCCACGAAGTCGGATCCGCGAGCTGGCACTTCGCAAAGTCCCTTGGAGTGCTCAGGTGCAAGAGGCAGGAGGAGAGGAGGAAGAAGTGAGAAGAAATGAGGCCCAAATCGGATTATATAGGGTGAAAAACCAACCCTAACAACCCGTTGTGCAGGGCCATTAATGCCTTGCAAGGAAACTGAGACGTGCAGGGGCGGTGAAAATCGCCGCCCTTGCATGAAAAATGCAGGGGCGGCGAAAATCGCCGCCCTTGCATGGAAAATGCAGGGGCGGTGAAAATCGCCGCCCTTGCATGAAGAATGCAGGGGCAGCAAAAATCACCGCCCTTGCAAGAAAAAAACAAAAGAGACCAACTCCAGAAAGAGGAGAAAAATGAAAAGGGGAAGGGGAAACTTGGTCTTGACGGGATAGTAACCACTTCCCGATCCGATCAAGATGAAAACCTACTACAGAAACGTCCTAAAAATGAACTTAGAGAGACAAGACAAAACGGACAAGTTTCATGGGGGGTTGCTTCCAAAATGAGATAAGTTGGTTTTTGAAACAACAACTAGCTCCTGTTGGGGAACTTTCGCTCAATCGAAAAGATTAGCAGAATCAGAATCCAGTCTCTAAGTGCCTTCATCCAAGCCATTGGGCTACGGAGTCGAGCGAAAAAAGAGAAAGAAAGATAGACAAAATAGAAGAACTGTACATATTTTATAAATGGACTCATCCAAGCTTCAAGGGTGTAAAAGCTTTAGATGATGCCCATTGTGAGGTAGTGTAAATGGTGTTCCATCTTTATATTCTAGCAAAAAGCTGGCTTTGCCACAGAGCTGCCGAATGGTGAACGGACCCCTCCACATGGAGTCAAATTTGCCGTGCATCCCTTTTGGTTCACGCCGCTTGTCCCATAACAAGACTTGATCTCCGACTTGGAACTCACGCGCTTTAGCTTTTTTATCAAAAAGTGCCTTCACCCAGTTCTGATGTTCTCTGATCCGATCTACCACCATAACTCGTTGTTCATTCAGCTCCGTCAGATACATGATACGCTTGTCAACTGAGCCTTCAAAGGTCGAGTCTTTGATTGCTCTGGTTAACTTGAGTGCTGGTAGTTCAAGGGTGATGGGGATTTTTGCATTTCATCCATATAAGAGTTGAAAAGGTGACATACCTATAGCTCTTTTAGGTGTTATTATGTCGGCTCATAAAGCATCATACAAAGCTTTGTGCCATGTTCTCTGATTGTCATCCACCAACTTCCTGATGATGGTGACCAGGTTCCTGTTACTTGATTCTGCTTGTCCATTTCCCTGAGGGAAATAGTCCGAAGTGTGAGACAAGGTAATCCCATAGTGGAAACAAAATTGAGTGATTTCATGTGACGAAAAGCAGGCTGCATTATCTGTCACAATTTTTAGTGGAACCCCAAACCTGGAGATGATATTTTATTTGAGGAAGGTGCATACTACTTCAGATGTAGCATGTTTAGTTGGTTGGGCCTCCACCCACTTAGTAAAATAGTCTGTCGCAGTGAGGACATAATCATGTCCGGCGCTTGAAGATAGGTTAATTGCGCCAATGAAATCAATACCCCACTGCTGGAATGGTTCATCGATCACAACTGGCCTGAGGGGCAAAGTAAGTAGCTTAGGTTTTTTGACGAATTGCTGACACAGCTCACACTTACGCACCCATTTGTAAGCATCCTGAAAAAGCGTAGGCCAAAAGTACCTTGCTCGTAGAATCTTGTGTGCCGTCACTGGTGCAGAGAAATGTCCTCCACAGGCCAAATTGTGGAAAGATTCTAAAAGTTTTTTTTTGTTGAGCTTTATCAACACAACGAAGAAATGCCCCATCCAGGTTTCTCTTGTAAAGACCATGGTCCCATAGAACATAACCAACTGCTTTTAATTTAACATTCCATTTTTCTTTAAAAGAAAGATGAGGAGGGCATTCACCATATGTTAGGAAATAAGCAATGTTAGAAAACCACTCATCAGTAGTGGCGACAAAGAGAATTGTGGGCACGCTTTCGATATCTTGATCTTCATTTTTTAATTCCTTTAGAGTGTTATTGGCGATCAATTGGCAGAGGCCCCATCCCCGTATGAGCTTGGTTGGTTTGATGTCCAGATCAAATTCCTGAATTTTGGCAATCCAGTTACCCCTCTTTGTACCGAACTCTTGCTGAGTCAAAATAGATTTTATTGTTGTATCTGGTACGAGGACTTCAGTGTGAGAATTCAAGATATAAAACCTGAAATGCTTGACAGCCTTGACCACGGCGTATGCGTGTTTCTCCATAAGGGAATATTTCAACTCGTGATTTTTGAGTGGGCAGCTCATGAATGAAATAGGAGATTCTGCATTTTCTGAATTGGGCTGAACCAAAATAGCTGATAGTGTATGCTCAGAGGCATAACTATATATTTTGAAACCTTTAGTATAGTCTGGACAGACCAAGACTGGTGCCCCTGTAATTACTTATTTAATTTCTTTGAACGCTGCTTTGCCCTCGACAGTCCACCTAAATGTGGCATTGCTCTTCATCATGTTGACAATGTGACGGGTTTTCTCGGCAAATTTTGGAACAAATCTCCTAAGGAAATTGACCTTCCCAAAGAAAGAATGAACTGCGGTCTTGCTAGTAGGCAGAGTAAGTTCCTGAATGGATCTAACTCTTTCTAAATCAATTCTGATACCTTCTCGGGACACTATGTGTCCGAGAAGCTTCCCTTCAGTTACTCTAAAAATAGATTTCTTTGGGTTTAACGAGATGCCGTTTTGACGGCAGCGCTCTAGTACTCTTTGCAAATGGTGAACATGCTCGGAACGCTGTTTTGAAAATACCGTCAGATCATCTAAGTACACTATAATGAATTTTCCCATTATATCTTTGAAAGTGAGATCCATAGCCCTTTGAAAAGTAGCGCCTGCATTTATCAGACCGAAAGGCATCCTGTGGTAAGCAAAAGTGCCCCAGGGTGTGGTGAATGCTGTCTTATGTTGATCTGCTTTTGCGACCTCCACTTGATTATAACCCAAAAAACCGTCAAGCATTGATAACATTTCCGAACCTATTACCATCTGTAGGACTTGATCCATAATGGGAAGGGGGTAGTTATCTTTTAAGGACAACTGATTCAAGTTTCTGAAATCTACACAGATTCGAATCTCACCATTTTTCTTTCTGACGGGTACTATGTTAGCAACCCATGTTGAGTGATGGATCAGAAAAATTATCCGAGCATCCAGCATCTTTTGTATCTCGGCTAAAATAGTATCTGAGATTTTTGGATTATATTGCCTGGATTTCTGTTTATAAGGCACAGAGTTGGCTTTCAGGGGGATGTCATGACGGATGTCATGTGGCCTGAGAGATTTTAGGTCATCATAAGAATAGGCCAACACATCCCTATATTGACAGAGTAAACTAGCAAGCTCAAACCTTTCCTTGGAAGTGCAGCATTTCCCAATGTTTACCATCTTAGGGTCGTGCTTGGTTCCCAAGTTGATTTGATCAAACTCTGAAGAAGAACTTAAATCTATTCGTTGTTGTTTGACAAACCTGTCATGGTCATCAAACAGCTTCTCTAGGGAAACCAAACCTTTGGGAATTTTATTCCCCTTGAGCTGCAGCAAATCTTCACCTGTATGGGTCTGGGTTTTGGGGGTTAGTCCATACTCCCGGGGCTTACTGCCTTCGAAACACAATTATTTGAAAGTGTCTTTTTGCTCCAAGAAGGTGATGATTTGATCATCGTCGTTAAATACTTGCCAGTGGTCAACATTGTCTGGTACACTTGGTCAGAAAACCAACTCAATAGTATACTTATCTCCCTTGAAATCAGGATGGGAATCAGGAGAGTTGCAGAGACAGCCAATGCGTCTACTCGATCATTGAATTCCCTCAGAACGGTAGAGATATTGAAGGCATCAAAATCCTCAATATGATCCCATACCTGATTGCGATAATGGCGCAACCTCTCATTTTTGGTCTGATAGAGGTTCCTTATCTGACAGACTATCAACTCAGCGTCTCCTTTAGCATGGAGTTTCCTTACACCCTTTTCTTTGGCAGCCTGTAGTTCGAGCAACAGGGATTCGTATTCGGCCGTATTGTTAGTATTATTGAATTGTAATTTGTAGGAAAAAGGAGTAATTTCTCCTTGAGGGGATACCAACACAACTCCCGCTCCTGATCCAGTAGAAGAGCAACTACCGTCGAACTCCAAAGTCCATAGCTCATCAGGTATTACTCTTTCCATAAAAACTTTCCCGTTTCGGGGAAAAGATTTTTTTATGTGTTCATTTTGCTTGGGCGTCCCATCCTTCTCGTCGGCTGAAACCAAAATCAAATCATCACCCGTAGGAGTTTCATCTAATGCACCGTGGATCTCATTTGTGGATAAGAAATAAGTGCCCATGCCTGATGACTCAAATAAAATCTGAGCTTCAGGTGCTGTGGAACGGGTAACTACATACCTGGCTTCCTTTTCAGGAAGCAATCTTTTCATGACGCCTTGAACCGAAATCCTTGCTTCAGATAGGTCCATGCTTAACTCACCTCCAACATCTTTACAGAAATTCCGCCTGAGCAGGATACCGTAAGATGCTGGAACATCCGCTACTAGAACCGTCATTTTAATTCGCTTTTCTGGAAAAGCCGAGAAGGCGTATTGGGCATCTTTTATTTGGCCAAGGAGGGGAACTTGCTTGTTTTTCATGGAAAAACACCTCCCAAAAGTTTTGGTTAAAGTTAAGCCGAGAGAATCTGCTACTTTTGCAGGCATGACGTTATCTGAAGCCCCAGAGTCTATAATGCAGTTACTCAGTTTGAAACCATTTATAAGCAGAGAGACATAAAAAGGTTCTATTTTTCTAGGAGCGACGGGAGGTGTCACAACCAGATTATTTTGGGCTGGTTTGTCTTTGGGGAGATCCAGAATAACTTTCAAAGGATTTTGTCCTACAGGGACAGCTTTATTTTTAACATATTCCGCTAACCTATCAAGCTGTTCTAGGTTAGCTCTCAAATACTCAACCTATGTCATTTGAATCTTAGTCTTTTTAGCATGATCAATAATATCAAATGATTGAAAGGTGGTTACAATAGAAAAAGGAGCAATCCCCTCATCAGAGACTTTGACAGGTACTTCACCGACCTGAGTAGTAGGAGAAGGGGATATTAAGTGACCGGGAGTAGTTACTCTTTTATGAGTTACCTAATCTTTTGATTGCGGAGGTAATGGAGTCCCACGTTGGGCAATGGAAACTGCTGGTCGGAGCTCGTCATCTATTTTCCCTTTGTCAGCGCGTGAAGTCAACTGATTTTGAGATCTGGTAAAGACAGCATAAGCTCCCTCTGAATCTTCCCCTTTTTATCCAGCTTCATTTTGATAATCTAGGAAACTGATACTGGAGTCACCAGCTAATTCCTCATCCTGTTCATCAAAGAGGTTAGCACTTTCTGATTGATCTAGCTGCAGCTGAAAGGAAAGGTCGTGCTCAGCTTCTAGGTATCCAACCGCTGAATTTGTAGATGCTGTTTCAATGGCTAATCTCCCTGAAGGGGGAGGTAGGCGATTTGATGGTCCTTGGGTTCGGGCAGTATTACTTTGATATGGCTGATTCTGAAATGTCCTCCTGGGTGCATCTCGATAGGTAGGGGCAGACGGGCCTTGAGCAATTTGCCTTTTTAAAGCAATCAGTTCATTTGTTAATTTTTGCACCATAGGATCAGTAGTGCCCGTAGAAGAGCTTTCAGCCGGTGAGGGGTATTTATTTTTACCAGAATCTTTCCTGATTTTGCCTGCCAGGATAAGATCGTCTTCAATCTCGGTGGCCAATCCTTGAGCCAGGGCTAGGTCCATAGGGCCAGCTCGTCTCAACAAAAAACTTACTTTGGGGAGCTGTGAGTTGATAAAAAAGCATTTGAGATTCTCCAGCGTGGGTTGAGCCACAATAGGAATTCGATTTCTTAATTTGTTGAACTTAGCTATGAAATCCCTCATGGGTTCTTGGGATTCTTTTTTCATCTGTGTTAGCTGAGCTAACAAAGCATGTGCATCTTCAGCGGGTTTAAACCTAGCTTCGAATTTGGACTTGAGCGTATCCCAGCTTGTTACTGACCCAGCCTACAAGTGATAGAACCAATCCGCAGCATCACCTTGCAAAGTCTCCACAAAAAGTCTCACCACCACATCTTCAAATTCAACACCAATTACGCCACATGCTATGGAGAAAGCAGCAATATGCTCGTCGGGATGAACCTTTCCATCACCAAAAAACTTAGGAAAATTTTTCCTAGAACTACGAAGTAGTTCATGCAGAGGTCGGGTTAAATTAAGAGGACCGAAAGAATTACCCCACAGGCCTTGAGCCATTATGATAAGGGGATGAAAAGGTGGGATAACAAACCTTGGTGGAGTGTTTATAGGTAGGCGGCGATTGACAGCGGGAAAAGGAGTTCTACCTTGTGTTGGTGACCTGACAAGGCTAGAAGGAACACTCCTAGACCGTCGAAGAGAAGTTGATGGGGAAAACAGATCAAAATTACTCTGTTGCACCAACTCAAACACTGGGTCAACAACACCCTTAGATCTCTGACCTCTAGTGTAACGTGGGGTTGCCAGATTTTTAAAACAAAATTGAGACCGAAACCACTTCAAGTTGAAGCTTGAGGCTCCAAGATGTGCGTTCTTCCCAGCAGCTCTGGTTTTGCAGACCAGATAATATAATGGAGACAGCTGGTAAAGCTAAAATGATAATGGGTAAGACATGAAATGGAGTCGCCAAATTATGTAATGGAGAAGGGTAAGGACTGCTTCAATCTGAAACTTGAGGTTTTAGACTGTACATTCGATTCCCCAGCGGAGTCACCAAAAACTGTTGGGTGAATATTTTGTCATCAACTAACTGATGGCAAAATAGGGATATCAGCCACAACATAAGGGAGATTTACACCACGAAGAGGGTGGCTTTACCAGATCTAGACGAGGTAAATCTCTCCTCTCATCAAGGGGAGGTTCCCTATCAGTATTTTCGTGCTATAAGTATGTATATAATTAAGTAGAAAATAACACATGGGGGTGGTATAACAGCATCTACTTCTCTTTTTTTAGAAGTAATGTATGAAGGACAAAAGAGAAAAATCCCTGATCTAAAGCTAACAACACTCCTCTTCTTTCAAGAATGGTATCAAATGAAGAGCAAGAGATTACCTGAAGTAACGAATTCACAAGAACGCTCACGCAAACACAAAGTCTTTCGTAGCTTCTTCACAGATTTGGAACAAGTACAACCGTAGAGTAAAGTGAAGCACAAAGTCTTCACCTGAAACTAAAAAAGATAAAAGAATCTGAAAGATGAAAGTAGCACAAAGTCTATCTCCCACCCTCTAGAAGTGCCCTTAGATAATATCAACACATTCACTTTGCTTATTAAATCAAATAAACAAGAGGTTATCAGGAAAGAGTACATAAGAAACTATTTCCTAGATGACACAGATAACTTCAACACAAAGTCTGAAATCACTTGCTTCTCATTCATTTGACAAAATATGATTTACAAATCTGAGCACAAAGTCTCAAAAGTTGCTTCAATTTCGGCAGAGTGTTTGCTCTCAATTTTTCCAAGATCTATTACAAATGAGGTCTCCACTATATATAGGGAGAAAATCCTCAAAAACAGAAAATAATAAAATATAAAATATCTTGGTCAAAGATGACTCATCTTTGACTTTTAGATATTTTCTAAAATATTTTATTCGTAATTATATGTTATAAAAATGCATGCATTCTGCACAAAATAGAAATGCATAAGGATAGAAGAAGAGAGGGAGAGTGTCAATTTTTGCTGCCAGACTTCTTCAAATGGGCATCGTACATGGTGATTGATGCCTGAATTCGTACGCTGTCCAGTGCAACTGCATTTTTGGAGACGACCCTTGATCTGATTAGTGCGTCTTTCAATGCTGTGATGGCTTTAGAGTGGCCAGTTAACCTGGATTTTAAATTCTCCAAAGTTAACTGAGCATCCAGAACGCTGTCTACTGAAGTCATGGAGAAAGACGCTCCTTTGAAATCCTTCTGGATCATCCCTTCGAAATTCTGAATCATTTCATCTGCTAGAAGGAACTGATGATCCTTAGAGGTCAAGTCGCAGGGCAGCTCTTCTAATTTGTTTAATAAGCTCAGGTCACTTTTATCACTAGCTTCTTTAAAAGCTTTGAGATCATCAATTAGATCTTTGAGTACCTGGATCCTGAAGATCATCGCCTCCTTGATCTCAACATATGAATCCTTGTTGGGGATGACACCGATAGATATCAGGGTACTCTTTTTTAGATCTTTCATTTCCTTCCATCTATCGAGATCCTTCTCCAAGCCATCAATCTCCTGAGAGGTAAAAGAGACAAAACTGTCTACCTGAGCTTTCAAACTCTTCATTTTCTCTGTTCTTTCCACAACCTCAGATAGCAGAGAGATTCCTTGGTTGTGCATTCTGTCAATATATTTCTCCATTACTTTTCCCTTAAAATAAGTCTTTTTAGCTTTCTGAATGACTGAATCATCCACAGAAAAGGCCTCTGGAGTCCCTACTTCAGGTGGGATGGTGAATCTTCTGATTACTGCCGTTAACTGCTCAGCCTTGGCTTTATAAAAATCCTTCATCTCTTTTTCCTTGTCAAATTTTTGGACCATAATGTCCATCGCCGACTGAAGATCACTCTTCGCACCTTCGTGTGTAACCTTGCCAAGTTCAACACGAGAAAAGGAATAACTTCTCATTTCAAAACCCTCGAGGGTTGCGTCCTGCGGGGGTTTGGCAATTTCCAAAAAATTTTGCCCCTTTTCCTCGACCAACTTGGAGAGGATTTTTGGCTTTTTGGGAGCTTTTGTTTTGGCCGGCACTATCTTGCCAAAATTGAATTCTTCTGGGGAGATGGCCCTTTTCTTTCTCTTTGGTGTGAAAGCAGACATCCAAGGTGGGAGAGAAGTACCTATTGTAACAATAGTTGCCTCCGCCGGTGTCATGGTAGCTGCTTCCACGCTACTGGTGGTGATAGTAGTCATGGTTGGAGTAACCGGCGAAACTGTACCAACTGCTGATTCTGGATCAGGTGCAGGGCTTGGTGGCAGGTTAAAAGATGGAGATGATAAACTCGGAATGGATGCAGAAGAGTGAGGTGAACCTGCTGAAGGATCCTGAGGATCACCAAAAACAACTTTGGAAGGGGAAGTGGGTCCAGAAGAGGGAACACTGATAGGAGAGATAGGAGAAGTGGGCACCATAGGAGATTGCAGAGGAGGAGAGGAGCCCTGGATCGACCGCACTTATCCCGTTGAGGTTAGAGACCCAACACCTGGTCATTCTGAAGGTTGATCCGCTGTCCCCATTGGTTGAGCTGCCTGTACCCCGGGACTTTATTCTTTGGTTCCTTCGGCTACTACCTCAGGCTCTTGTGCTGACCTAGGCTTCTTGGATACAAAGACGATCCTAGGCTTGTGAGGTCTAGAAGATGAAGGAACGTCGTCTTTGTTTTTGTTTTGGCTTTCTGCCTTTCTCTTCATCTCTGCTTGGTATTCAGCCTCTGACCCTGTGATGAACTCTTTTAGGGTGATTCCCTTTGCTGCCAACCAACTATTGGTGTTAGCCAATACTGGTTCGAATCTTTTCCTTAGAGAGGTCAACTCTTTTTGAGACCAGTTAATCAGACGAAGAGGGGAACCAACGACCTTCTCTATTAGATATCTGTTGTTCACGATATTCCCATCGTCAATCAACCCTGAAGGGATCTCAGCAAGCCTGAGGTACTCTATCTGCTTTAGCGTGAGACGGCAATAGTCCATCTTCCTTATCTCTTCAGCCGTCCTCATATCCACCCAGATGTCCTCAATCATGGGCTCGTGGAACTGAGTCTTCCTTCGGATTGTCTCTCTGACTCCCCTATAATCAAATTTTTCCCGTCTTTTGAATGATTTGATGGTAACCATCTGCATCTCTGTTTCTATAACCTTGGCTTTAGTCGATGTAGCAATAGAAAATCTGCCAATCTGGATAGGAAACTTGAAACCAGGTCTCTTAAGCTCCATCTGTTTTGAGTGCACAACGGCCAATTGTCGGCAAAGCTCCATTAGGACCAACCTGTCTGAAGGAAATCTAGGGAGCATATAAGGGTATCCTTGGTAGAAACCCACCCGAAGATAAGAAAATGTAGAGAACTTGAGGAACATGCAGCCAAAACTGTTCACTACTATCTAGGCCTCGTCTGATATTCTCTTCTGCTCCAGTTGAAGATCAAAGAG
Source organism: Torreya grandis (assembly GCA_037957365.1). Lineage (NCBI taxonomy): Eukaryota > Viridiplantae > Streptophyta > Pinopsida > Cupressales > Taxaceae > Torreya > Torreya grandis. Next base: position 679,384 of record JARHVA010000822.1, on the reverse strand, counting down.
ACATAAAAATATGGCAAAGAACACATCATTCACTCTCCTGAAGTGACGTGTCGACCCCTGAAGTGTTAGTTGTGGATAGTATGAATAGACCAGGGTGGTCTTCCTATCCCCCTCTGTTGTTAGACCTGAGAAAGATTGCATGGCAGCAGCTATGTAGACCAGGTATGAGGTCATGTAGAATTTGAAGGAGGTTTGTACCCTGGTCAGCTGCTCGTGAATAGCGTTGCTAATTTGTTCCCCCTAGAAGATGGTCTGTTTGCCTTGCAGGATGATCTTAATGAATGGATACATCCATTCATGGAATTGTGAAGAGGACGGGAGGCCCCGTACTCTGCTGAGGAGGGTGATTAAGTCACCAACTTCTTCAATGAAGTCACTTCTGGGGAAGCTTTTCGGCCATCTAGATAGACTGGCCCTTGGGGTTTTTAACCACTTATGGTTTATGACCCTCTTTGCCCTCTCGGGGTCTTTGTCATACTCCCTCTGCGCGTTCTCGAAGTCAATTTGGGTTACTTTGGTGGTTGGTGGACATATAAAAACTTTGTCGATAAATTCAGGGTCCAACTGAATGATCATGCTGCCACTGGCGTCTGAGACTGATCTGGTCTCTTTGTCATAGAAGTGCATGCATTAAAGGATGAACTCTGCATGATGGGCCGCTACTGGGAAGGCAGCCACCAGGTGGATGTTGCTCTCAATAATTCTCTTTATCCCAGTGCTGGGATTTGTTGCTTTGGTTCATCCCAGGAATTCGGCCATATCTACGTGGCCGATCTCAGTGTCTCGAATGTCATCGACATTCGAGGTGATTATTGTGAGCGGGAAGACACCCTGGTACTTGTATTTCATCGTCTTCGCCTTTGAAGGAGATGCTTCCATCATGGGGGATGATCTTGTTTGGACGGGAGCAGGCGTGTAGGAGCTTGCTGAAGGTGTTGCAGCCATAGTCAAAAGGAGAGTGAGAGAGAGGGGGAGAGCAATTTAAGTGACATAGGTTACAGGAGGTCACTTAAAAAGGCCAAGACGGGCAAAGGGACAAAAAATGAGGAAGAAAAAAGCTTGAAAAGGACAACCCAAAAAAAATCTGAGAGTTAGTTGAAAAAGGAAGGAAAATGCAGGGGCGGCAAAAATCACTGCCCTTGCATGAGGAAAGTAGGGGTGGCAAAAATCACTGCCCTTGCATGAGGAAAGTAGGGGCGGAAAAAATCACCGCCCTTGCATGAGGAATGCAGGGGTGGTGAAAATTGCTGCCCTTGCATGAGGAATGCAGGGGCGGCAAAAATCGCCGCCCTTGCATGAGGAAAGCAGCAAGAGTGGAGGCGGCGATATTCACCGCCCTTGCAGGAGGAAAGCAGGGGGAACAGCGGCAAGGAAATGTCGCTCTTACGAGGCCGCGGGGGAGAGGAAAGAAATGACAAAAAGAAAAAACAAAAAAAGAGAATGACTAAGCTAGGAAGAAGAGGAAACAATAAAAACAAAACTAAAAAAAAAAAACTACCTGGAAAATGCGCGCGCCACGAAGTCGGATCCACGAGCTGGCACTTCGCAAAGTCCCTTGGAGTGCTCAGGTGCAAGAGGCAGGAGGAGAGGAGGAAGAAGTGAGAAGAAATGAGGCCCAAATCGGATTATATAGGGTGAAAAACCAACCCCAACAACCCGCCGTGCAGGGCCATTAATGCCTTACATGAAAATCGAGACGTGCAGGGGCGGCAAAATTTGCCGCCCTTGCATGAAAAATGCAGGGGCGGCAAAAATTGCTGCCCTTGCATGGAAAATGCAGGGGCGGCGAAAATCACCGCCCTTGCAAGAAAAAAGCAAAAGAGACCAACTCCGGAAAGAGTAGAAAAACAAAAAGGGGAAGGGGAAACTTGGTCTCGACGGGATAGTAACCACTTCCCGATCTGATCAAGATGAAAACCTACTACAGAAACGTCTTAAAAATGAACTTAGAGAGACAAGACGAACGGACAAGTTTCATGGGGGGTTGCTTCCAAAATGAGATAAGCTGGTTTTGGAAACAACAAAGCTAATAATCATAGTGAAAGTATAGATGTACTCACATTAGGATATATCTCCATTGTAGGCATGATCAAAGCTGCACTTACATAAGTAGTGGAAATAATAGGTGGAGTGTCAGTAAAAATTGCACCTTTTACAAAGTGATCAAAAGTAGAACGATCTCCAATATCAAAAGATGGGGAGGACAAATTAGGAATAGACCCTGAGGAATGGAGAACACATTTAAAAGTGTTTTAAGGGTTGTCAAAAATTATTTTAGAAGGAGAGGGAGATTTATAAGAGAGAACATTAATAGGAGAAATAGATGAAATAGCTACAATAGATGTATCAGGTAGGGGAAAAGAGACTCCCATTTATTGTTGTACATTTTCTTATGGGGACAAGTTTTCCTCCTCTTGTTGATTTGTAGGCCTATATTCAATCTCCATCTCTTCTATCACTAGTTCTTTAGTTCTCTATTTCTCAACTTCCATATCTTCTATTTTAGATTTTTTTTCCATAGCTTTTGACTTCTTTGTCACAAATATGATCTTAGGCTTATGTGGCTTAGAGGAAAAAAGAACATCACTTTTTTTATTCACCCTATTATCTACCTTTCTTTTTGTTTCCTTTTGAATCTCAGCTTCTGATCCTATGAAGAATTCTTTCAAAACAATTCCTTTGTTTGTTAGTCAATTATTGGTGTTTGCCAATATAGGTTCAAATCTTTTCCTCAAAGAGGTCAGCTCTTTTTGGGACCATTAGATTGGAGGGAGAGAGGCATTAATAATCTATTCAGTATTGTATCTATCATTAATCAACTCTCCATCATCTACCATATTCTCAAGAATATCATCAAGTCCTAAATATTCAATCTGCTCAAGAGATAACCTGTTGTAGTCCATTTTTTGGACATCTTCTTCTATCCTCAAATCTACCTAAACATCTACCATAGGTTCATAGAATTGGGTTTTCCTCTTGACTATGTCTTTCACACCCCTATAGTCAAAATTTGGTCTTCTCTTGAATTGTTTCATGGTTACAAGTTGCATCTCAATTTCCATGACTCTAGCACTCATAACAGTTAATACTGAATAGCTGCCAATTTCAATTGGGAATCTGAAACTAGGCTTCTTGAGCTCTAACTATTTATTATGTACGATGATCATTTTTATGCATAGCTCCATTAAGACCAATTTGTCTGAGGGAAATCTTGGAAGTATATAAGGATGACCTTGGAAAAAGCCAACCCTTAGGTATGAGAAAGAAGGAAACTATAAGAACATGCATCTAAAATCATTTACTACTATCCAAGCCTCATCTAAGACTCTTCTTTTTTCTAGTTGAGGATCAAAAATACATAAGACTACTTCAAAGAAAATATCATTTACTCTCCTAAAATGATGAATAAAACCCTTTAATGTTAATTGAGAGTAGTATTAATACATTGGGATTAATCTCTTATCTCCTTCTGATGTTAGACCTCAAAATATTCTCATTAAAGCTATAATATACACAAAATTAAGTCATATAGAACTTTAAGGTAGTGGATATCTTTGTCAATTTCTCATGCAAAGCATTACTAATTTATTCTCCCTAAAAGATGGTTGGTTTTCCTTGAAGTATTACTTTGATGAATGGATACATCCATTCATGGAACTATGAGGAAGAGGGAAAACCTCTTACCCTACTGAGAAGAGTTATCAGATCACCAAGTTCTTCTATAATGTCACTTCTCAGAAAACTCTATAGCCACCTTGACAAGTTTTCCCTTGACGTCTTGAGCCATTTATTATTGATTACCTTCTTTGATTTTTTAGGATTTTTGTCATATTCATTTTGTGTTTCAACAAAATCAAGCTTTATCACTTCTATAATAGGAGGGAACATAAACACTTTATAAATGAATTTAGGATCCAATCTAATTATCACATTGCCACTAGCATCCAACACAAACCTAGTATCTTTATTATAAAATTGAGCACATTGAAGAACAAACTTTGTGTTATGAGCTACTACTAGGAAAGAAGATACTAATTAAATGTTTTTTTTCATATATCTCCTTCATTTTTTAGTTGGGATTGCTTGACTTATCCCTCTTCATAAACTCAGTCATGTCTACATGACCAATCTCTATATCTCTAATGTCATCGACATTAGAAGTAACTGAGGTGATTGGAAAAACACCTTGATATTTATGCTTCATCACTTTTGACTTCTTTGGAGACAATTCAGTCATTTGAACAAACCATTATCAAAAGGATATCAATGAAGAAAGAAGATCTACAGAATAAACTACAACAAAAATTCATGGTCATGTAATTAGGGAAAGTACTAACAATTTAAGAAAACTACATGTCGATAATCATGACTATGGAGATTCACTTGAAAGGGCTACAATGTAAGTAGGCCATAAAACCAAAGGAAAGTAGGCTCAAAAAAGCTAAATTAAAAATATCCTAGAGTTAGGAAAATTCAAGAGGATGTTTGCATCGAAGACAAAATTAATCGCAGTTATATACAAGGAAAAACTTGTGTTCATGCAAAGACAAAAAATAACCACTAATGCATGTCATTTGCATGTAAGAGTGGCAAAAAATGCTGACAAGGCATATGGTAAGAAAATGGAGGTTATGATGTCCAAGCAGTGAAATTAGCCACTTCTGTAGGAAATGTTTGAGTGGTAGTTTTTGCTAACATTACATATGGTATTAGTTGGTAAGTTTTCACTAGGATAAGATGGCAAGATTCACTACCCTTACACTATTATTTAGAATATTTTCATACAAATTTCAAGCACAAAAAAATATATTCAATGCAAATGGTTTGTTTGTGACAGGAAGTGTGAAAACAGCTTATTAAAGCCATCATCACCAAGTTTTTGTAGATGGTTTTCAACCAAATTTGGTAAGGGTAAAACCTTAGTCAAGTTGAAACACCAAATTGACACGTACAATGAAAACCTATTACAAAATGAAGATAAAACAAGGTCGATGACACATAAGATAAAGCAAAATGAAAAGAAAAATCAAACTTCAGCAGAAAACACTTGAAAAATGAAATGCTAGAAGTAGAAAATAAGTTACCCAACAAGTTCAAAACCCTAAGCTTGGCAGTGGAGAATTCAAACTCTTCCTTCATTCTTGTGATTGAATGGTTTTAGAGAGGGGTCTAGGAAACTTAAAATAAAAGAAATGAAAAATAAAATACATATAAAAGCTCAAAATAAGCTTTTAAAACTTTGTGCACATGGCCATTAATGCTACTCAAAATTTGAGATTTGGGAGATCTTTGCTTGGGCCAAAAAAATTTCCACCCTGACATGTGCTAGTGCAAGAACATGCACTGGTGGAAAAAAGTGTTGTCGATGCATGTAAATAACAAAAAACCATGTAATGGTGGAAAATTTTGCCATCTGAGCATGTGCAAAATAAAAATTCACTAACACCCTAAAAATGATCAAAATTGACATTTTGATCAGATAAAGAGTACAATGGGTTTCATGATTTTTGAGAAATCATGGCAAAGGAATGTTGTAAACTTTCCTAGGATGTCAGACAACTTCACTTGAAATCAAGAGAATCTTATCTCAAATGATGAACTTAGAGTGTAGATTACGAAACAGACAAGTTTCGTATGGGTTGTTCACAAAATGAGCATGGCTAATTTTGGGAACAACACTACTTTTACTATTTTTCATGTAACTTAAGCATATTCCTAGATTGGGATGTGTGCCTATTAAACATATTGAGCTTCCCCTCCAAAAATTTAATATGTCTAAAACCAATGAGGTATCTCATACCTTGGATCATGATGATACCCTTGTTAAAAATGAAAAAAGTACTGATAGGTTTATTATAGAAGAAGATTATGGTAATGAAAACCATGAAACAAATCAAAATGAGCAAATAGACCATGATCAATTGCATGCAATTACATTATTTCATGACCTCATTAAAAAACAAATCTAAAGATTGTGATGAGATATTAAAAACTATACTCAAAGCAAAAATACCAAAAATATAGTGAAAACATCTTATTGATGATGAAAATTATACCATCAATGAGTCAACCCTTTCACATATCATGAAGGTCAAGTTGGAATTGTACTAGTCTAATAATAGGGGTTTTAAATGCTCATCTAATATCCTAAAGATGTGAGGCGGTTTTTATTATAAATTCTAGTAAATAATCAACAAGTTATCAAGATAACTTATTTCATTATAATAATAAAAAATACATTTATCGAATAAAGAATTATTTGAGATAAAAATTTGTAATATATTCTATCTGATAGAGAAAACATATTAGTTAGGTAGTTGCTTGAAGAATAGAAACTTGATCTTGTAATATATATGTATATTCAATTGATATCTTCACTTCTTTCTTGAAATGGTTTATAAGCTAACGAAATATAGAAGAGAGAGATCAAAGTAATAAAGAGAGACTAATACGTAAGTAAAAGACAAACAAACTAAACAACTAATAAAAAAACAAACAGCTAAGCCTATAGCAAAGATAAATAAACCTAGAATAGAAAATGAACTAAGAAAAGAATCTAGTCTAAATAGAAAAAGAAATAAAACATGAAATCTACTAAGAAAACATTCTGGGAAAAAGAGAACTTAAATTAACAAAGAAAAAACTAATGCAAGAGACAAACTAACATATCTAAAAATAAAGGAATTATAGAAATTAATTAAAAAACTATTCTAAATAAACTAATGGAAGATAATAAAAGACTGTAAACCAAGATTAAATCTAAAGGAAGGAAGACAAATGTAAAACTTATGAAATAAAAATTAATGATCAATCTAAAATGAACCAAACCTATAGCTTATTAAACTAAATAAAGAAAATTAAGATTAAAATAGGAAATTAAATTTAAAGTTAGAACGGTATGCTAAACATAAGACTCTAGTAAACTATTTGACAAGATGGATGATAAAATAGACTAAGATAGACAAAAAGTAGATATTAAACTAATTTTAATAAAAATATATATAAGAGATATTAATAAACATAAATATAAAAAGATAACAAAATCAAAGACATAAATAGTTTAGAATCTAACTAATTAAAACTAGATAAACTGAAACAATGATATAAGATAATATCATATAATAAGTAAGAAAATCAAAATGAGAAACTAATAAAACAAGGCTCAAAAAAATATTAATCTAAATATTTAAAATTAATCTAAGTAAAACCAAAACAACTTTAGATAAATCTATAACAATCAAAATAAAAGGGAGTAGTAAACAGAACTAATCTAAGAATTAAAGAACAAAATAAAATAAACTAATTATAACAGAAAGGGTAGTAAAAAATTTGGAGTTCTATTTGTATTAAATTCAAAAACAATTAATTACAAAAAGATGTGTGATTCTCAAGATGAGAGTCATCTTAGCATAAAAAGGTAAATTTCAATGAGAAAACCAACATCCTTTCTTTACAAAACTTAGAATGACAACTTTGTAATTGAATAGATCAATAACGTGTCACAAAAAAGTGAAATGATTAGTATTATTCAAGCTGAATACTTATAATCTATGCATAGGATTGAAAATAGAAATCATCAAAAGATATTAAACTTAGCAAAATTTAGATAATCAGTAATAGATGATAAATATAACTATATATACATGTGTTGCATAAGTGACTACTCACTCATCAGATAAAGTACCATTGGGTCTATTTGCAAAAGTTGTACTATCTTAGAGTTGTATATAAAGAAAATATAATTGATGGACTTCAAAAAATACTTAAGGCTTCAATACTTGTTGTGCTTCTATCTTCAAATGAATGCTTGATCTCTTCTTATACACTCAACTCAATTGTAAAATAATTTAATAACTAACTTTAGTTAGTTATTGGTTAATGTTAACTAATAGACTTTTAACAAAGTTAATCTATTAAACTAAAAGTGGTTAAGGAAATATTTAATTAACACTTTAAAAAAGTCTTAATTTGATCAAAGACATTTAAAATAATATACCTGGGGTACTAAACTTTAACAGATGGGGACCCATATTAACTAATAATATAGTAGAATATACACTATTTATAAAATAATAAATCAAAATTGATAAATTCTACTTATGTTTAAACCATAATGCATTTTAAATTAATCTTAAGCATATATCATTATATCAAAAACTTCAAAATCACTGTATATACCCAAATTTACCAAAATTTATCAAGTCTAAATTATCAAAGTGTCAAGCCAAAATATCAAGTTCTACATGGAAAAGTTCAACACTAAACATAAAATCATCTTATGGATAACCAATAGTCATCCAAATTTGATAACACTTCAATTATGTAACGAACTACTACACCAAAAGCCCAGACTGTTAGTGAATCCACCCACCAGTATCATAACATCCCACCACACTTTCAAAGCCCAGACTCTGGGTTGGCTTTGCACATGTACATGAGATCCACTATGTGTACGAGCCTCGAATGAACACTACAATGCTGATGTAACCCACCTGCTCTGTGACTCGAACATGGGTGGTTTCTCTGATACCAAATATGATGAATCACTACACCAAAAGACTGGATTGTTAGTGAATCCACCCACCAGGATCATAACATCCCACGACGCTTTCAAAGCCCAGACTCTGGGCTAACTTTGTGCACATACACAAGATCCACTACGTGTACGAGCCCCATATGAATACTGCAATGTCGACATAACCCACCCGCTCTGTGACGCGAACATGGGTGGTTGCTATGATACCAAATGTAACAAACCACTACACCAAAAGCCTAGACAGTTAGTGAATCCAGCCACTAGGATCATAACAAATTACTTGTTTGCCTTGTTCATGGAAACAAATGTTATACTCCATCTAATTGCAATAAAATGTAGCAATCTAGTCCCCATGTTAGATGTGGTATCATCAATTTCCAGCTTGATTCTTTTTATTAGCCTGACTTTTCTAGGTGCTTCAAGTTCAATCCCATAGAAGTTTTATTTACAATAGTTTGAACTAGAATATCCATGATTTTCTTTCTGTTGACATATCCCTACCTTCCCAAACTTAGTCTTTCAGTCCTCAAAAGAGGTTCACTATGAAAACTTGACAAATTCAACTTTCTACATTTCCCACCAAGGTCTACATTAGATGGGAAAAGTGTATTTAAAGTAGTATCCATTTTCCTAAATTATTTGGCATGGGTTATCTCCATCTCAAGGTGATTACGATGATTAATACATAACTGATTGGCAGATAATGGTTCATCAACTAGTTCACCTCTAGAATTAAGGAGATGCAGTGGTAAGAAATGAGGATCATGATCTAGATGTTGGAAACTACTTCGGGAATGTGCATGAGATCCAAATCCTTTATCCACAAAAATCTGTATGACCTCTATAGCCTCTATTAACTAGGTTAACAAGAAAATTATTCAAAATGTTCTAAAAATCTAGGTCATTAGCATCAAAATGAATATACATCATTTTGCCTCTATGGAATTTTGGCCCAAAACATCTTGTACAAAATCCAACCTTATTTAAACCTTTGCTATGACCTGATTGACTACCACCTCTATTAGGATTCTACCCCCATCTTCCATCATTATTACTCCCAGCTAGTTGGTCCTACCCAAACATACTAAAAATCTAAAAATATAACAATAAAAACTAAGTTTGGAAAACAAAGTCCAAAGCAAAATTATAAAAGAGACTAAAATCTACACTATACTAAAACCACTACACTGTATCTAAATTCAGGATATATTGAATATCAAATATAAAATTTTGATGGCAATCCTTAGTGAATGTTAATCTCAATATCTATCTTTAAATAAAAATTCAAAACCTTGATATTGAGATAAAATGTCAAATGTAACTTCATGTTTCCAATACTTAAAAATCCATTCAAAAATATCTACATACATACATACATATATATTTCCAATATTATTCTATCACAACCAACTAATTTAACCTCATATTTTGACAAAACAACTACAATTCCCAATATTTTCTAAACACATCCAGACTAGACTCCCAAAATGATCATTATCATACCAAATGTATTATAGATAATGAATTTTAATTAATCATTTGAAAACCCATGAATGCTTATATTCACAGTCATCCACGTGAACCAAGAATCATATAAAATGTATGCAAATTGATCACATAATAAACTAATGTAGACTATAAAATTTATGTAGAAGCATTTCACCATAGCCTAGCCACTTCATGATTTCAAAAATACTCAAAATAAATCAAACTAAATCATCTATTACCATTTTTAAACCAATTGAAAACTTTGATATATAGTTTTTAAAACAAATATATATGTAACAATATGTACTAAATTTCCTATGAAGAACCTCCTATAGCAAATTACCTCCTACAATAGATTTAATTGAAATATAAAAAAATAAAATAACTCTTACAAATAACAAAAACACAAAAAGATTATATTGATCACAGGCCACTTTGAGGGGGCAACCTCCTTTGAGAAAGATCAATACAATAAATTTGTGGACGCCTTCATTGGGCCTCAACACTTACTTATATACTAACTCTATTCTAACAACTACTACTTCCCTTGTATGTGGGATAATTCAAATATGTTCTAAGGGATGACTTACAAAGCATATGCATCCATAGCAATTATTACACTAATACTACAAAGAGAAGGGTAAGGCACGGGTTCCTAACATCCCCTCCCCCTTAGAAAAATCTTTGCCCTCAAAGCTTCAGATGTGGGAATTGTTGTTGAAGCTGGAAGAGGGGTTCCCATGTTGCATCTTTTGGTTGCATAACATGCCATTGAAATAAGACCTCTGTGATGGATTGGGATTGAAGTTAGCAGGTGCACCTATCTAGGATTACTTCTGGCTTGAGAAGGATGGAGACTTCATTATCAAGTGCTGGTAAAACTATTTGCACTCAGATGTTGGATCCAAGAACTTGCTTCAAACAAGAGACATGAAAGATGGGATGAACTTGGGAGGAAGGTAAAAGCTCTAACTTGTAAGAAACTGACCCAATTCTCTAGAGAACCTTATATGGCCCATAAAACTTTGAAGCAAGCTTTTGGCACCCTTTTAGTTTTAGTGATGATTGGTTGTATGGTTGTAGACGAAGAAAGACCATATCACCAGGTTGAAAAGTACACTCAAAGCAATGTTGATCAGCTTGCTACTTCATTCAGTTTTGTGCCATGTGGAGACTGTCCTGCAAGGTGCAGAGAATTTGATCCCAGTTTTGGAGAGTAGTGTCAACTGCCTAAACTTGTGAGCTACTAGGATTATATGGAAGAAGTGGTGGTGGTTTTTGACCATAAACTACTTCATAGGGAGTCATTTTGGTGGAAGTCTGGTATGAGGTATTGTACCACCATTTAGCTCGGGGAAGCCACTTGGCCCACTAATGTTGTTGTTCTAAAGCAAAGCAACTAAGGAAGGTCTCCAAGCATTTTTTGACTATTTCTATCTGGCCATCTATTTGTGGGTGGTACCCAGAGCTCATTCTCAACTGTGTGCCTGTGTGACGAAATATTTCCATCCAAAAATGGCTGGTGAAAGTGGCATCACAATCTGAGATAATTGAAGAAGGAATGCCATGAAGATGAAAAATCTGATCCAAAAAAACCTATACGATTGTGGAGGCTGTGTATGGGTGGCTGAATGCACAAAAATGACTATATTTGGAGAGGTGGTCGACTACGACTAGGATCACTGTCTTTCCCCCAGATTTAGGGAGGCCCTCAATGAAATCCATGGAAATATCTATCTAGATCCTAGTAGGAATGGGTAAAGGCTCGAGCAAACTAGGAGTCAATTTGGTTTCACCTTTGTCTCATTGGCAGGTATCACATTCAGCCACCATCTGTTTAATTTCGACTTTCATGCCTTTCCAAAAGAAGTGTTGACATGCCCACTCATAGGTTTTGAGAAATCTTGAGTGCCTGCTGAGGGGGAAGCATGGATTTCATAGAAGATGGCCTGATGTAGGTCTAGACTTTGGGAAAGCACTAGATGACCCTTGTATCACAGAGAAGCACCGTCCCATGAATAATGTGGTACTATAGAGGGGTTAGTGGCCAATTAATGAATGAGGTGGCATAAGGATGGATCATTTATATACCCTTGTTAGATAGATTCCAACCATTTAGGAATGGGCATGGAGATGGTAGAGAGGGAAGGCTGGTCCTCAAAGGTTCTTGAGAGAGCATCAGCCACAACATTGTCTTTTCCCTTCTTATAGGTCATCTCATAATCATAACCCATGAGTTTGCTGACCCACTTCTACTAAGCTAAGGATGAGACCCATTATTCCAAGAAATATTTCAAACTCTGATGATCAATTTTGATGCAAAAATTATTTCCCAGTAAGTAGGGTCTCCATTTTTGTACTGCATGTAAAATTGCCATCATTTCCTTTTCATATGTAGACAAAGCTAAATTGTGGCCAGAAAGGGATTTTCTAGTGAAGGAAATTGGTCAGCCCTCTTGGATAAGAACAACACCCATGCCAATGCCATTGGCATCACTTTTGATGGTGAAAGTTTTGGTGAAGTCTAGCAGTGCCAAAACTGGTGTATTACACATAGCCTGTTTGAGTTTGACGAACCACTACACCAAAAGCCTGGACTATTAGTGAGTCTACCCACTAGGATTATAACATCCCACCATGCTTCCAAAGCCCAGAATCTGGGTTGGATTTGTGCACGTACATGAGATCCACTACATGTACTAGCCCTAAACAAACACTATAATGCTGACATAACCCACCCACTCCGTGACTCGAACATGGGTGGTTGCTCTGATACTAGATGTGAAAAACCTCCTGCAGTAGATTACCTCCTACAATGAATTTAATCAAAATATGTGAAAATAAAATAACTCTTACGAATAATAGAAACACAGAAAGCTTATATTGATCGTATGCCACTTCGAGGGGGCAACCTCCTTTGAGCAAGCTCAATACAATAAGTTTGTGGATACCTTCATTGGACCTTAACACTTACTTATATACTAACTCTATTCTAACAACTACTACTTCCCTTGTATGTGGGATAATTCAAATATGCTATAAGGGATGACTTACAAAGCATATGCATCCATAGCAATTATTACACTAATACTACAAAGACAAGGGTAAGGCACGGGTTCCTAACATTTCCTCATAATTTTTGAGTTTATTAGAATCACCATTTTTATTGTACTTATCTAGAAAAACACTTAAATAATATCAATAGAGATGAACCCTAAGTCTATAACTAGTTTCAAACAAGGATATCCACATGCTTAACTTCTCTACAATTTTCTAAAATCGAGACCAAAAAGCTCATATCCATGAAGACTACTAACAATAAATTAAGTCTTCCAATAATTCTAAAGATTTTGAATAAAGTTTTTACTTGTCTCAACCCAAAATAGAAAAGCAACCACATAATTTTTTTTTAATCCAAATCCATGTTGTGGATGAAAACCCTAAACTCCAAATTTACAACATGACAAAGAGAATCAAAAGTTTAACATTTTGCATGTAACTGGGTCATAATATCTCATACTCAAATAAACAAATCTAACTTTCATATCCCATTTGACACAAACATTTGAAAATAAAAAACCCTCGATATATGCAAACTAACATGTATATCCATTTTATACCATCTTCAAAACTTTAAAAATAAAATTTGAGTACATGAAAATCTTAAAAAATCCTTTCTAAATTTATTTAAAGCTTATTCAAACATGCATGGCTTTATCAAACTATAAGAAATCATCACCCTTTTTTTATATGATTATATGCATATATTTTCCAAAAAAATAAATCATATAATCAAGGACAATCAACTTGCATGCATATAACATATTTCCAAAAGTTGACATGGAAACCCAAATATATCTTCATGTAAGTTTTGAATTTTATCATCCCAAATAAAGTCATAAAATAAAATCAAAAACCTTTTCAACCATGCAAAAAATTGAAAACCCACATGCTCATCAATATTATCACAACTTAAACTTGTCTACATATGAAAGATTTACTGAAACTTCAAATATATCTATATTATTTCATCCTAAAACAAATCTCAAAACTCTAATCTCAAAAACCATGATAACTTAATCTTTTCACTTTTGCCAAAATTCATTCTTCCAAAGAATTTTTGAGACAAAATTGATAGAAAGAAATACCATATTCATCCCTGGTCTCATGCTCAAACTCCTACCAATATCTTCTCCAAACCCAACTCTATGATTCACCAATAATTCTACCATAGTTTCACTCCCACTGAGAGCTTCCAAATGAATGAATAGAATGAATAAATTCAACGTTTGATTTTCCACCCTTGGAACTGTAACTACCTCGATGATGTGCTAAGATACCATTGGTTTACATTAACTCTAGCATACCTAGTAATTCCACTAAACTACTTTGTCAATCCTGACAAATATAGTAATAGATTATTCTTCTTTCTAAACACCTTTCTATGTTCCATCAACCAAGGAGATTGGTTAGTCATAAATGCCCAATTACCACCAAATATATGAATAATCCAAAACACACAACCTCACTTAAATGCATATGCCAACTCACTAGCCTTGAAATCAAATATGCCAAGTGGTGTCTAACTCACCAAATGTGTACTTTATTACCCATCGAGGGGGTCATAAAACTTAACGATGAATTCAAAATTTATAATTAACTAAGCAAAGTGACTAAAGAGATTTTAATGTTAGATAGTCTCATGATTGATTGACATAATGCAAAATTTTAGAAATGCAAACACATTTATCCTAACATCAAAGAATTATATTATACCATAAGTATTAGGATAGGTTTCCTTAGGTAATTGTATGTGAATTAAAACTTTATACAAATAAAGCTCTTTGTACCCATATTCTAGTAAAGTGAACTTCTTATGACAATTAGAAAATTTGAACATTGTATCTAACTTATACATCTTCAAGATAACAGGAGTGACAAATATGTCCTAGAATTATGATCACCTAATTGAATATTAACCTGAATATAAAAATAACTAAACATTAATATTCTAATTATGATTTCATAGATTGTGCCATGTGTAGAATCAAAACAAGCCAAACTAAGCACTATTGATCAATTCAAATCATATTAGCTTTTCAAATAAATAACATATCAAATAGTGATAAAAACTAAATTATTTGTACTAAAATTTATTTTCAATATCTTTTGGAAAACGATAGCATGATTTCTATCTAAATTATGAATCAAAGTTACTCATGAAGATCAAATCATCACCCTATATCATCAAATATGACTGAGAAGTAAAATTCAAGCATCAATTGAAACTATCAAAGTGTGTCAAGATTTATCAATAGAATAACTAATCACATTCATAATCACATATGTATATTTTATTCATTTATCCACCATGCTCTTTGAAACTACTTAAAATATAAATAAAACATATCAACAAATCAATATAATTTCACAATCAAATATGTACCAACAAATACTATCAATCAATAGGGTCCTCAACATAGTTTTAAGCTTTATGATAGGGTTATCTCTATGGCAGTAAGTATAGACTTTTTTAAAAAAAAATTAGAGGGTTGTATAAAATAGGCATAACATTAGTGACCTTGCTAGTCAATTTTTTGAAATAAATTTGATTAACAACAAATTATCTATAATGTATATATAAAATATATTTTACCTTGAGAGTGTGATCTAGAAAAATCATTTCTCAAGTAGCTAAGCACAAACCCCTTAAATAATGAATTCAAGCAAGGGGTGGATTATTTAGCTAGCATGGCATGAAGAAAGGGAAATGAATTACAAGGAAGTTTGAGTTGGATGCACAAAAAATTACAAATGCCTTAGGAACAAAATCTAAAAATGAATTAATATTTTTACGACTAAATACAAATCAACCATATTATTCATCTATTACAAAAAATTGAATTTGTAAGAGTAATATTTGAAAATGAATGATACTTACAACACTTTGAAAGATTCTTGTACTCTTTATTTCATAATGTGATATTATTTATTCCAAAACCTTTCATTGAACATTTGAAAATAAAAAACAACAAAACAAATCAAACACAAGACAAAATAGAACATCAAACCAAAAAAATGAAACAAGAGAAACAAACCAAAAGAAAGTAGAAAGCAAAGCGAAAAGAACAATAATAAGTAGCTAATCATGAAATAATTTGAGATGATGGTAATTTATTAAATAAAGTATCCAATTTCCTTCAAGATCCTTAACATGAAAAATATTATTATGAATAATTGTGGTAATTCTATAAGGTCCAAGCCATAATGTATCAAATTTATGGTGTTTTCTAGGCCCTTCATGACCTTTGTCCTAATATAATACTAAGTCACCAACATTAAATTTACTACTAAAAATCTGTTTATCAAAAAATTATTTAACTTTTGCTTAACCTTTTCTAATTTTTATAATGAAGTTACTTTAGATTCATCAAGTGATACCAAATCATGTAACTTTTATTCAATTAAATTTGTATCTTCAACTATATACTGTAAACCAGTCCTAGTTGAAAAAATCTAAATTTCTATTGGTAAAGTAGTTTCAAACTCATATGCTAACATAAAAAGAGAGTAACTAGTTTCTACCTTAACAATAGTCCTATCAGCCCATAAAGCTTCAAAAATCTTAAGATGCCAATTCCTTTTGTTATCACGAACTAACTTTTTCATAATAGAAATCTTATTTTTATTAGTGGATTCAGCTTGTCTATTTTCTTGTGGATAGTATTTTAACAATGACTAGAAATGATAGAATATTTTCCTAGAAATTCTAATAATTTATTTAAAATAGATTGAGGTCTATTATCTTAAATAATCTCATATGGGATTCTGAATCTAGAGAAAATTTAATTTTTTAGAAAATAAATCACTTCACCTGTTACTAAACTTTTAAGTGTTTTGACCTCTAGCCACTTTTTGAAATAATCTGTGACTATAAAAATGTATCTATGACCTAAAAATAAAGGTGGATGAATATCTAAAATAAAGAAATGCCCCATTTAGTAAAAGGTTTTTGAGGAATGATCAAATTTAAAGACATTGCAGGTAGTTTATCCCTTGCAACAAATAGTTGACAAGGCATACAAGAATGAACCAACTTATAAACATCTTGAAATAGGGTGGGCCAATAATAACCAGCCCTTAAAATTTTATAAGTGGTTTTTGCAGCATAATGTCCATCATAGTTTCCTTCACGATAGCCCTTTAGAACTTTCTGAGTTTGATTATGGGTAAGGTATCTTAATAATACACCATCACAATTGCGATAAAACAAGAAATTTTTTAGTAGATAAAAATTTAATGCTTTTAACATCAAACAACATCTTTATTTCTTATTCAAGTTATTAGGATAAGATTGATTCTAAAAATAATAAACCAAATCATGATACAAGTTATCTTCAGCCAATAAATAGTTCCATTCATTCATTTCATGACTGAACTTAAAAAATTTAAAAAATTCAACAATTTTCATAGTTTTAAAGTCTGGTTTTGCATTTAATTTTTCATCAACTGATAGAACTAAAACATTAATATCTGAGGTAACATTTTTAGCTAAGTGTTTTGCTAATTCATTGCCTTTAATAGTTTTAGAAGTTTCAAATTTAAGATCAAATTCTTGAATACGCAAGATCCATTTAGTAAGTCTTCCTTGAATAATTGACTATTTTAAAAGATATGATAAAATAGCTACATTAGGCCACACAAAAACCTTGTTTTTCATTAGTAAATATTAAAACTTAATTAAAAAAGAAACAAGTGAGAAAACAAATTTTTCAATAAGGGGGTACCTAGTTTCTACATCCTTTAAGACTTGGCTCATATAACCAATAAGCTTCTTTTCATTATTTTCAAAATTTTAAGTTATTACAACTCCCATTGCCTTTTTGACAACATTAGCATAAAAGATAAATGTTTTTTTTTTTTAAATCAGGTTTAGCAAGGATAGGAGCACTTACAATTGCATCCTTTATATAATTGAAATCTAACTCAACATTTTCATCCCAAATATATATTTTATCTTTTTTAAGTAGTAATTGTGGAGGATTATATTTGTCAACAAAATTAGAAATAAATTTCCTAACAAAATTAATTTTATCAAAGAAAGATCTTAAACTTGATTGATATTTAAGAGGAGGTAGTTATTTTATAGCTTTTGCATGTTCAGGATCAATAGAGATACCTTATTTAAATATTATATGTCCTAATAACTTACTTTCAGTTACAGTAAAAATAGATTTTTTAGGATTTAAAGAAATGACAAACTTTATACATCTTGTGAATACTTCATGAAGATGGTCTAAATATATGTCTCTTTTTAGAATGAATGGTGAGATCATCCAAATAAACTTGAATAATAATGCCTATTAGATCATCAAAAGCAACATGCATAGCCCTTTGAAAATTGGCTCCTTCATTCATCAAACCAAAAGGCATATGATTTTAAGCAAAAGTGCCTCTATGAGTAGTAAAAGTATTTTTCTGTTTGTCATCAAGATTCACAAAGATTTGATTATAACCTAAAAATCTATTTAATAAAGACATCATTTTAGATTCTGAAACCTATTGTAAAATTTGATCTATGCTAGGTAGAGGAAAGTTATCTTTTACACTTTATTTAAATATCTAAAATCTACACAAAGTCTAATATCACCATTTTTCTTTATTACTGGTACTAGATTATCTACCCAATCATAATATGTTACAATAAAAATGATACTAGCATCAATCATCTTATACAACTCTTTGTTAATGGTGTCCTCTGACAAATGGCTAATTATTCATATTTTATACTTGTTGGATTTGATACCAGGTTTAATATAAATGTCATGTTTAATAATACTAGTATCATAACCATTAAGATCTTTATAAGACCAAGTAAATATATTAGTAAATTCTTTAAACAATTTGATGAACTTGACTTTTTCATTTTTAGTTACCTAAATTCTTAAATAAACATACTTAGGCTCTTCTTCAGTGCCTAAATTTATGTGAGTGGTCTCACCTATAATTCTTCTTGATGGATCTTTATATCTAGATATTTTTGGTTCATCATTGGGTGAAAACATAGATTCTAAGCTTACTAAATTAGCAAGCAATTTGTTAGTAATTAGCTATAAATAATCTCCACAATTAAGTACATAATCATCATGATAAAAGTAATTTCCTCTAAGAAATAAATATATATGCTCATCACAATTGTACATAAACCAAGTATCATTTAGATCAAGAATTTTAGGATGAAAAAGTTCAATTAAAGGAAAATCAATATTGGCTTCAATTTCACTCAAAGTAGGATTAGAATCATAAACTGTAAGTTTATCATCTTTTACACTAAATTCTCTATGAATATGAGTGATATTTAAGGCTTCAAATTTATTAAGTAATGACCAAAATTTATACGTATAATGATGCAAACGGGTTTGATTGGTATTATAAATTTTATGAACTTGTCTCACTACTAGCTCTGAATCTCCAAAAACTTCTAGAAGTTTAACATTCAATTCTATGGCTTTTTATAATCCCAAACATAATGCTTCAAATTATATTGTATTATTAGTGTTTTTAAAATGATAATTTGAAATCATAATGAGATATTTTACCAACAGAAGATATGAGACAAATTTTATCTCCACTACCTTATTGAGAACAAGCCCCATCAAAGTAAAGAGACCATAAGATATTCCTTTTAAATATTTATTCATATTGGTTTTCTAGTTTATCTACATTCAACAACTCATAAGTTCCAATACCAATTTCTATGTAATAAATGTTAAATGAAGAAAGAGATTCAATTGGAGTACCCAAAAAATATTCCCTCTTGATAAATGCAATCTCATTATTAATCAAAACTCAAGTTATATCTTTTCTAATGAAATCTCTAGTGGCTTTTGACCAATCCTTTTCTAACAACATTGCCTAATTACTAAGAATATCTAAGACCTGAATATTAGTATACATCTAATATGTTCATCCTACACAATATTAATAACTATGTTATGAAACTTCCCATAACATTTTGTTTGTCTAGCATCAAAATCAATAAGTTTCATACTATCTGCTTCATAAGAAATATCCAATTGATCAGCTATGCATTTATACATGATATTCTTTGAAGTACCTATTTCTAAAATACAATTATGAATTAATTTATTTCCAATCTTAACTGACATAGAAATGAGGTATATAATCAATAGGGGATCAAAATATTGAGCATAAATATGTTCAATATTATTTTCTTCTTTTAAACTTACATAATCTCTTAGATTTTTAACTGCTTCATTTATCTTATATAACTGTCCAAAAAAAACTAACTTCCAACATAGAAAATCTAGCTTTAATGGGTGATAAATCACCAATTATGTTATAAGTCTTAGCATCTGTTTATCTTAAATTCTTTGATTTGTAATGTTGATACTGAATACTATTATATCTAGTTGCAAAAGGAACATTTTGAACATCCTTATCAGTATTATTAGCATTATTTTGAGATGATTTATCTTTATCATCAGAATGAGGTTTATCATTAGTTGATTTATTATTATGTGGAGAATTATAATCTTTATTCCTAGTATTTATAACATAAACATTCTCATTTTCTGAAGGATCATCAAGAGTGTTAATATTATAAGTTAAATATTTAATTATTTCATCTTTTCCTTTTAGAAGATACTTTTTAAACTTAATGACAACTTGAAATTTTTTAGGATTATTTTCAAGTTGTAACAAATTACAATAATAAGAAATATCATCATCTTTCACAACTTTATATGATGAAGAGGGTTTATCATTAAGCTGCCTCTTAACAATGACCAGCTCATTAACTAAACTTTGTATTATTTTTAATATTTATGTATTATCTGAATTTAAGCTTGTAGTAAACCTATCTTTGAAACCTACACATTTAATAATTTTTTTGTAATCAATACAAAATCTTATGGTTTCATCACATTCATTAATATATTTATATTCTAAATCCATTTGGAATTTCAAAGACAAAGCATTGCAAAGATAAATTCTTAGAATGTATAAGATCACTTAGAATTTTTTTATGTAACTTGGTGAATCTAGAAACAAAATGATACATGGTTTTATCAAGATCCAATGGAATTTTTAAAATATCATTAACTAAATTAAAATATTCCTTAGCCTTACCAAAAGACAACTCTAACTAGTCTTCTACATCTATTTAATTATCAATGACTTTTGTAGGTAGACTAATAAATGCTTAATAAGCTTTTCCTTCTAATATTTGTGAAAAAAATATTAAATAAATATTTTCACTAGTTATATCAAGAGTGGCACAAACTAATCTAAAATCCTCTAAGTGATCTTCCCAATATTCTCCAGTAGTACCAAAAACATTTGGTATGTTTAATCCCTTAAAAGAAGGTAGCTTACCTAGATAATTTTCAACATTAATTGGATTAGAAAAGATCCATGGTGCTATATCTATTTAACTCTCTTCATGAGATTCTTCTTCATCTTCACCTTCATTAATATCTTCTACTTCTCTATTATTCTATAATCTATGAAGTAGATCCTCCAATCTCCTCTCTTGTATTAACTATTCTCCCACTGGCTAATCTCCCACCAGTTGATCTCTGGCTAGTTGATTCCTAGATGTTGGATTATTCACTAACCAATCTTCCATTAGAATTTTTAGTAGAACCTACTTGAAAAGAGTGATTATTTTGAACCTGATTTCCTTGGCCTAATTGTAGATTTGTCAAAGTAGTTTTAGTAGGCATAATAAAATTATCAAATGAAAAAGAATCAGAAATAAAATGAGTTATAGGCTTAATATTAGTAGTTAAAATACTATCTCTATCTTCTTGGATTCTCCTATTCAAGTTCAAAACATCACATTGAGTCTCACATGTAAAATCTGAGTACCAATCAATTTTGAACTTAGAAATCTCTTTTTTTAATTTTATGACTTCAATGACCTAATGAAGACTCTTAGGATGATTATACCAATATTAATGCATTAGATTGAAAGAAACATCAACTTTATCATATTCTAAATCTATCAAAGGTTGGATAATAGGAAGTTGTTGAGCTCCAATAACCATTAGCAAGAAAAAAACTACATAAAAAATAATTTAGATTTCTGAACAATTTTTTCAATGGAGTCATCAAATTTATTGATGATAAAAATTATAACATCAATGAGTCAACCCTTTCACCTATCACGAAGGTCAAGTTTGAATCATACCAGTATAATTGTATGGTTTCTAAAGGATCATGCAAGATCCTAAAGACATGAAGAGGTTTTTATTATAAATTCTAAGAAATAATCAATAAGTTATCAAGACAATTTATTCCATTATAACAATCAAAATTTCATTTATCAAATCAAGAATTAGTTGAGATAAGAATTTTAATCTATTTTATCTGATAGAGAAAACCTATTAATTAGATAGTCTCTTGAACAATAGAAACCTGATTTTGTAATATAAATTTATATTTAATTAATATCGTCACTTCTTGCTTGAAATGGTTTATAAGCTAACCAAATATAGAAGAGATAGATCAAAGTAAGAAAAATCTACTGACATGTAATCAAAATGCAAACAAACTAAATAACTAATTAAAAAATAAACACATAAGCCTATAGCAAAGAGAAATAAACCTAGAAAAAAAATGAAGTAAGAAAACAATCTAATCTAAATAGAAAAGGAAATAAAACATGAAAATATACTAAAAAAATATTCTAGGAAAAAGAGAACTTCAACTAACAACTAAGAAACTAATTCAAGAGACAAACTAAAATATCTAAAAATAAAGGAATTATATAAATTAATTAGAAAACTATTCTAAAAAAACTGATGAAAGACAACTAAGACTGTAAACCAAGATTAAATCTAAAGAAAGGAAGACAATTGTAAAACTTATGAAATAAAGATGAATGGTCAATATAAAATGAAATAAACATAAAGCTTATTAGACTAAATAAATAAAATTAAGACTAAAACAAGAAATTAAATTTAAACTAAGAACAGTCTACTAAACAAAAGACTCTAGTAAACTATTTGACAAGATGGGAGATAAAATAAACTAAGACAAAAAGTAAATATTAAACTAATTCTAAGAAGAAACTAGATAAAAGATATTAAGAAACTTAAATATAAAAATATAACAAAATTAAAGACATAAATGACTTGAAATCTAACTAACTAAAACTAGACAAACTAAAACAATGATATAAGACAATATCAAATATTAAGTAAGAAAATCAAAATGAGAAACTAATAAAACTAGGTTGAAACATATATTATTCTAATTATTTAAAATTAATCTAAGTAAAATCAGAAAAAAAAAACTTCAGAGAAATATATAACAATCAAAACAAAAGGGAGCTAAAAATGGAACTAATCTAAGAACTAAAGAACAAAATAAACTAAACTAATTATAACATAAAAGATAATAAATTATAACTATATCTAACAAAAGAAACCAAATTTATAAGAAATTTGAAGGTTCTATTTGTATTAAAGTCAAATTCAATTAATTAAAAAAATATGCATGAGTCTCAAGGTGAGAGTCATCTTAGTAGAAAAAGGTGAATTTCAATGAGAAAATCAACATCCTTTCTTTACAAAACTTGAAATGACAACTTTGTAATCAAATAGATAAATGAAGTGTCATGAAAAATTAAAATTATAAACATTATTCAAGCTAAATACTTGTAATCTACACATAGGATTGTAAATAGTAATCATCAAAAAATATTAAACTTAAAAAACTTCAGATAACCAGTAATAGATGATAAATATAACTGGATATACTTGTGTTACATAAGTGATTACTCAACTGTCAGATAAAGTACCATTGGGTCTATCTGCAAAAACTATACTATCTCAAAGAAGTTACATAGAAATAAAAGATAAATGATGGACTTCAAAAAATAGTTAAGTCTTCAATACCTATTGTGCCTCTATTTTCAAATGAATGCTTGATCTTTTCTTATACCCTCAACTTAGTTATGAAATAAGTTATAAATAACTTTATTTAGTTATTGATTAATGTTAAATAATTGAATTTTAACAAAGTCAATTAGTTAAGGATAGATTTACTTAAGGATTCAAAAGTCTTATTTTGTTCAAGGATATTTAAAATAATAGACTGAGAGTACTAAACCTTAACAGGTGGGGACCCATATTAACTAATAGTATAATAGAATACACACTAATCATAAAATAATAAATCAAAATTGATAAATTCTAATTATGTTTAAACCATAACACATTTTAAATTAATCTTAGGCATATATAACTATATCAAAATCTTCAAAATCACTATATATACCCAAATTTACCAAAATTTATCAAGTCTGAAGAATCAAAGTATCAAGCCAAAATATCAAGTTTTGTATGGAAAAGTTCAACACTAAACAAAAAATCATCTTGTAGATAACTAATAGTCATCCAAATCTGATAACACTTCATTTAATTATTTGTCATGCTCATGGAGACAAACATTAAACTCCATCTCAGTTTTAGGAAATGGCAGCAATTTAGTCCCTGTGTCAGATGTGTTATCATCAATTTCCATCTTAATTATTTTTATCAACCTTAATTCTCTAGGTGCTTTAGGTTCAATTAGTTTCACAATAGTGTTCTTTTTATCACTCTGTATTGGAAATATTGTCATTGATGTCAAAGGTCTAGCATTATTGGTGATAAAGGCCACATTGCATTTAATGTTGTTTATCTTGGCTAATGTGAGTTAATATTTATTTAATATTAATGAATAAATTTTTGGTTGCATATAAGACAAAAGAAGGGCCCATGGAGACGTCGAAGAGCCATAGGGTAAAGACAAAAGAAGGATGGGACACATTTTCCCATGAAGAGTCATCTTGGGGAATTCCAAGAGTCACCAAGTGAAGACAAAAGAGGAAGGGCATAATTTCTCATGAAGGGACACTTTAAGGAATACGAAAAGTCACCAAGATGAGGACAAAAGAGGGAAGGAAATTTTTGGTCATGAAGGGTCACCGCATGACTTTTCAAAGGAAAGAATATGAAGGGTCATACAAATTTGGCACCATTTTCCATGAGGATTGAAGGGTCACAAAGGGGGAAGGCCAAAGGTCATTTGGAAAGCTATAAATAAAGGCTTGAGAAGCCATTTGTAATATGGAAGATAGAGGTTGATTTGATATTATAATATCTAGCTTAGAAGATCAATTGTGAGAGATGAAAATGATTTGTATTTGTTATATCTAGATTAGAAGAGCAAAGGTGAGAGAGAGGAAAGAGATGTTGTATTGATCTATCATTTGTTGAGATAACAACATTGAGAGATAGGTGTGTGGTATACACAAAGGGGTTGGTGCTCCTGTGGGTTGGTACTCATGAATTGTTGTTGGGTTGGTGCTCGGCAAAGGGGTTGGTGCTCATGTGGGTTGGTGCTCATAAATTGTTTCTAGGTTGGATCTCGGCAAAGGAGTTGGTGCTTTTGTGGGTTAGTGCTCATGAATAGTAGCTGGGTTGGTGCTCGGCAAAGGGGTGTGGTGCTCTTGTGGGTTGGTGCTCACGAATAGTAGTTGAGTTGGTGCTCGACAATGGGGTATGGTGCTCCTGCAAGCTTGGCTTGTGAATATTGTTTGGGTTTGTGCTCATTCATATACTTGAGATTGTTCTCCATGGTTTTTTCCACATTTCCACATTATACCTGGTGTCTCTCTCTATCTTGTGTGGTGTTTATTATTTGATTTTTATTGCATATCTTGAATGTCTGATTAAGTGAAATTTGGTTAAAGCAAGGTTTTATAAGATATATGATATACTAATTCACCCCACCTTTCAGTATATCCCATGCTTAACAATTGGTATCAGAGGAGGTTTCTTTTTGAAAAGTTTTACAGCTTGAAGGTAGATTGGAAAAGCACAATGGCTAGGTCACAGGAAGGATTTTCTACAAATAAGGCACCTTTGTTTGATGGAACAAATTATGATTTTTGGAGCATGAGAATGAAGGTTTATTTGATGGCCCTTGGATTTGACATATGAAAAGAAGTGGTGGAAGAATATGAAGAGCCACAGACATCTACAATTACTCCAGCAAAAAAGGAGGCAAGTGAATGTAATTCTAAAGCTTTAAATGCTATTTTATGTGGTTTATGTGAATATAAATTTGTTAAAGTTATGCAATGTAAATCTACTCTTGAAACTTGGGTAAAACTTGAGAATATTTACAAAGGTGATGGAAAGGTTTAGCAAGCTAAGCTACAGACTTTTAGAAGGCAGTTTGAAAGTTTGAAGATGGAAGAAGAAGAAGATATAACAAGTTATCTTTTGTGAGTTGATCAAATCGTAAATCAGATTCAAGGTCTTAGAGAAACATTGGATGAGTCAATGGTGGTGTAAAAGGTTTAGAGATCTCTACCAATGAGATATGATGCAAAGGTTTTGGAAATCAAGGAGATGAAGAACTTAGCCAAGATAAATATGGATGAGCTTCATGGTATTCTCACAGCATATGAGATGCAGACAGAACAAGATAAACCCTCAATGAGAGAAGTGGCTTTCAAGACATCAAAGAAGGAGAAAGCTAAGATTCAAGAATTAAGTGATAGTTCTAGTGATGATGAATATGACAATGGAGCACTTTTCATTCACAAGTCGAAAAAAAGAATAGGTAAATACCAAGGAAAATTACCTTTTAAATGTTTTAATTGTGGAAAGATTGGACATTTTTCAGCTAGATGCCCAAATAAGTGTAATGATGAAGAAGAAGAAGAAGAAGAAGAAGAAAAGCCTACATACAAGAATAATTTCAAAGTCAAATCTAAGAAAGGATTTGAGAAGAAGAGCCTATATACTAAGTATCCTCGCTCAATCGAAGATAGCGGAGTCAGCAATTCAGAAGAAGAGATTCTATTCATGGCTATACATGAAGGTGATCAAGAATAAGAAGAGGAGGAAGCTAAAGTGAATATGGAAGGAGAGCTCATTTGTGCCTTAGAAGAGTTAGAAGCTATTCAAAAGAAGAATCAAAGATTAAAGCTCCAGATCAAGAAAAATGAACAAGAGTCAAAGGAAATGATTGAAGATCTACAAGCACAATTTGAAGAAGCCAAGAATAATGAAGATCATCTCATAGCATAGTTGGAAATAGCAAGAAAATAATGTCAAAGGTATGTTATTGAAATTACCTCTTTAAAAGAAGATATTAAGAAAGCAGTCAGTGATAAAGTAGTCAGTGATTCAAAATTTGAAGATAGCACTAACATGCTGAATAAGATATTGGAAAGTCAAAAAGCATATTCAGATAAGATAGGTATTGGTTTTAAAAAGAAAAAGAGCTATGCTGAAGCTCTTACACAAGAGGAAACAAAAAGGGGAGAAGTGAAGAATACAGAGGACATTCCAAACAGAGAAGGCCGGAAGGAACAAAGCTACAAAAGGCAATCAGGTCAGAGATATACAGACATGTCTTATTTTTGTGGCTATTATTTTTATTGTAATGGATATGGTCATAAGAAATTATAATGTATAAAAAGAGCTATCAATTTTATTAATAAGTAAAAATAAATTCAAGTAGAGTCAAGTAGAAGCCACAACTCTTTTGCTCCTCTATCAAGCTTTGATGAAGAGACCATAGTATGCTACAAGTGCAACAACTTTAGACACATAGCTCAGTATTGTAGAAACATGTTTGAGTCAGACAAAAAGGATCATATTTTCAAAGAACCATTCATCAAGAAGAAGGTTCATACATGTTCATGGTAGAAGAAACAACACGAAGATTTTATGA
Organism: Torreya grandis; assembly: GCA_037957365.1. NCBI lineage: Eukaryota > Viridiplantae > Streptophyta > Pinopsida > Cupressales > Taxaceae > Torreya > Torreya grandis. The sequence continues at coordinate 651,597 of JARHVA010000822.1, read as the reverse complement.
TGGTTCAGACAGCCCTGCATGTAAGAGGTAAAGATCAGCCATGGTTAATTGATAGTGGATGTTTGAGGCATATGATAGGAGATAAAAGTAAGTTCATTACTCTAAAGAAGATCAATGGTGGTACAATGAGATTTGGAGATAAAACACTGCCAGGATAGTTGGAAAAGGTACTTTGAGTTTGGATTATTGTAGAACTAAGACTAAGAATGTTTTATATGTAAAAGGTCTTAAGTATAATCTATTGAGTGTTAGTCAAATATGTGATCAAGGATACACATTAAAGTTTCATAAATAAGGTTTTGAGATTAGAAAAAAATATTCAAATGAGTTGATTACAGATGCTCAAAGGATAGGGAATAATGTATATGTATTGTCAGATATCTTCTTAAAGGCACAATCAAAGGATACATTCAAAGATCGGCAAGAGGAGGTGGAAGTAATTTCTATTACTTCCTACCATTAATGTTCAGCATCAAGTGAGGGGGAGATAACTATTAGATCTAGGTAGGCCCTTTTCCATTGATGTCAAAGGGGGAGAATAATAAGTACAAGTACAAGTGCAAAAAATAGGTACAAGGAACAGGTATAGGTTATTACAGTAAGGGGGAGTTAATGTATGTTTTTAGATGATAGTATGTGCAGGTGATAGGATGTGGCAATTTTAGGATTGAGGTTGCCATCAATGACAAATGGTGAGATTTTTGGAAATATTGTCATTGATGTCAAAAGTCTAGCATTATTAGTCATAAAGGCCCCATTGCATTTAATGTTGTTTATCTTGGCTAATGTGAGTTAATATTTATTTAATATTAATGAATATATTTTTGGTTGCATATAAGATAAAAGAAGGGCCCATGGAGAAGTCGAAGAGCCACGGGGTAAAGACAAAAGAAGGATGGGACTCATTTTCCCATGAAGAGTCATCTTGGGGAATTCAAAGAGTCACCAAGTGAAGACAAAAGAGGAAAGGCACAATTTCTCATGAAGGGTCACTTTAAGGAATACAAAAAGTCACCAAGATGAGGACAAAAGAGGGAAGGAAATTTTTGGTCATGAAGGGTCACCACATGACTTTTCAAAGGCAAGAATATGAAGGGTCATATAAGTTTGGCACCATTTTTTGTGAGGATTGAAGGGTCACAAAGGGGGAAGGAAAAAGGTCATTTGGGAAGCTATAAATAAAGGCTTGAGAAGCCATTTGTAATATGGAATATAGAGGTTGATTTGATATTATAATATCTAGCTTAGAAGAGTAATTGCAAGAGATGAATATGATTTTTATTTATTATATCTAGATTAGAAGAGAAAAGGTGAGAGAGAGGAAAGAGATTTTGTATTGATCTATCATTTGTTGAGATAGCAACATTGAGAGACAGGTGTGTGGTATACACAAAGGGGTTGGTGCTCCTGTGGGTTGGTTCTCATAAATTATTGCTGGGTTGGTGCTCGACAAAGGGGTTGGTGCTCTTGTGGGTTGGTGCTCACAAATTTTTATTGGGTTGGTGCTTGGTAAAGGGGTTGGTGCTCCTGTGGGTTGGTGCTCATAAATAGTAGTTGGGTTGGTACTCGAAAAAGGGGTGTGGTGCTCCTGTGGGTTGGTGCTCATGAATAGTAGCTGGGTTGGTACTCGACAAAGGGGTGTGGTGCTCCTGTGGGTTGGTGCTCATGAATAGTAGCTAGGTTAGTGCTTGGCAAAGGGGTATGGTGCTCCTGTAAGCTTGGCTTGTGAATATTGTTTGGGTTTGTGCTCATTCATATACTTGAGATTGTTCTTTGTGGTTTTCCCACATTGGGTTTCCACATTATATCTAGTGTCTCTCTCTATCTTGTGTGGTGTTTATTGTTTGACTTTTATTGCATATCTTGAATGTTTGATTAAGTGAAATTTGGTTAAAGGAAAGTTTTATAAGATATATGATATACTAATTCACCCCCCCCTCAATATATCTCATGCTTAACAATTGGTATTAGAGCAGGTTTCTTTTTGAAAAGTTTTATAGCTTAAAGGTAGATCAGGAAAGCATGATGGCTGTGTCATCGAAAGGATTTTCTACAAATAAGGCACCTTTGTTTGATGGAACAAATTATGCTTTTTGTAGCATGAGAATGAAGGTTTATTTGATGGCTCTTTGATTTGACATATGGAAAGCAGTGGTGGAGTAATATGAAGAGCCACAGACATCTACAAATACTCCAACAAAAAAGAAGGCAAGTGAATGTAATGCTAAAGATTTAAATGTTATTTTATGTGGTTTATGTGAATTTGAATTTGTTAAAATTATCCAATGTAAATCTGCTCATGAAACTTGGATAAAACTTGAGAATATTTACAAAGGTGATGGAAAGGTTTAGCAAGCTAAGCTGTAGACTTTTAAAAGGTAGTTTGAAAGTTTGAAGATGGAAGAAGAAGAAGATATAGCAAGTTATCTTTTATGAGTTGATCAAATCATAAATTGGATTCAAGGTCTTGGAGAAACATTGGATGAGTCAATGGTGGTGCAAAAGGTTTTGAGATCTCTACCAATGAGATATGATGCAAAGGTTTCGTAAATCAAGGAGATGAAGAATTTAGCCAAGCTAAAGATGGATGAGCTTCATGGTATTCTCATAGCATATGAGATGTGGACAGAAGAAGATAAACCCTCAAAGAGAGAAGCAGCCTTCAAGACATCAAAGAAGGAGAAAGCTAAGATTCAAGAATCAAGTAATAGTTCCAGTGATGATGAAGATGAAAATGGAGCACTTTTTATTTGCAAGCCGAAAAGAGGAACAGGTAAATGTCAAGGTAAATTACCTTTTAAATGTTTTAATTATGGAAAGATTGGACATTTTTTAGCTAGATGCTCAAATAAGGGTAATGATGATGAAGAAGAAGAAAAGCCTACATACAAGAAGAATTTCAAAGGAAAATCTAAGAAGGGATTTGAAAAGAAGACCCTGTATTCTAAGGATCCTAGCTCAATCGAAGATAGTGGAGTCAGTGATTCAAAAGAAGAAGAGATTATATTCATGGCCATATATGAAAGTGATCAAGAAGAAGAAGAGGAGGAAGCTAAAGTGAATATGGAAGGAGAGCTCATTTGTGCTTTAGAAGAGTTAGAAGCTATTCAAAAGAAGAATCGAAGATTAAAATGCTAGATTGAGAAAAATGAAAAGGAGTCAAAGGAAATGATTGAAGATCTACAAGCACACTTTGAAGAAGCCAAGAAGATTGAAGATCATCTCAAAACATAGTTGGAAATAGAAAGAAAAGAATGTCAAAGGTATGTTATTGAAATTGCCTCTTTAAAAGAAGATATTACGAAAGTAGTCAGTGATAAAGTAGTCAGTGATTCAAAATTTCAAGATAGCACTAACATGCTGGATAAGATATTGGAAAGTCAAAAATCATATTCAGATAAGATAGGGATCAGTTTTGAAAATAAAAAGAGCTATGCTGAAGCTCTTGCACAAGAGGAAACAAAAAGGGGATAAGTGAAGAATACAGAGGACATTTCAAATAGAGAAGGCTAGAAGGAACAAAGCTACAAAAGGCAATCAGGTCAGAGATATACATACATGTCTTATTTTTATGGCTATTGTTTTTATTGTAATGGATATGGTCATAACAAATTAGAATCTAGAAAAAGAGCTAACAATTTTAGAAATAAGGAAAAGGAAAGTCAAGTAGAGTCAATCAGAAGCCACAACTCTTTTGTTCCTCTATCAAGCTTTGATGAAGAGACCATCGTATGCTACAAGTGCAACAACTTTGAACACATAGCTCGGTATTGTAGAAGCATGTTTGAGTCAGTCAAAAAGGATCAGAGTTTCAAAGCACAATTCATCAAGAAGAAGGTTTAGATATGTTCATGGTAGAAGAAACAACATGAAGATTTTATGATGGTTCAGACAACCCTGCATGTAAGAGATAAAGATCATCCATGGTTAATTGATAGTGGATGTTTGAGGCATATGATAAGAGATAAAAGCAAGCTCATTACTCTAAAGAAGATCAATGGTGGTACAATGAGATTCAAAGATAAAACCACTACCAGGATAGCTGGAAAAGGTACTTTGAGTTTGGATTATGGTAGAACTAAGACTAAGAATGTTTTATATGTAAAAGGTCTTAAGCATAATCTATTGAGTGTTAGTCATATATGTGATCAAGGATACACATTAAAGTTTCACAAAGAAGGTTGTGAGATTAGAATAAAATATTCATATGAGTTGATTGCAGATGCTCAAAAGATAAGGAACGAGTTGATTGAGTTGATTGCAAATGAGTGTATTGTCAGATATCTTCTCAAAGGCACGATTAAGGGATACATTCAAAGTTCGGCAAGAGGATTTGGGAGTAATTTCTATTACTTCCTGCCATTGATGTTCAACAACAAGTGAGGGGGAGCTAAGTGTTAGCTCTAGGTAGGCCCTTTGCCATTGATGTCAAAGGGGGGGAATAATAGGTACAGGTACAGGTTATTATAGTAAGGGGGAGTTATTGTATGTTTTCAGATGATAGTATGTTCAGGTGATAGGATGTGGTAGTTTCAAGATTGAGGTTGCCATCAATGACAAAGGGGGATATTGTTGGAAATATTGTCATTGATGTCAAAGGTTTAGCATTATTGGTGATAAAGGCCTCATTGCATTTAATGTTGTTTATCTTGGCTAATGTGAGTTAATATTTATTTAATATTAATGAATATATTTTTGGTTTCATATAAGACAAAAGAAGGGCCCATGGAGAAGTTGAAGAGCCATGAGGTAAAGAAAAAAGAAGGATGGGATGCATTTTCCCATGAAGAGTCATCTTGGGGAATTCCAAGAGTCACCAAGTGAAGACAAAAGAGGAAGGGTGCAATTTCTCATGAAGGGACACTTTAAGGAATACGAAAAGTCACCAAGATGAGGACAAAAGATGGAAGGACGTTTTTGGTTATGAAGGGTCACCACATGACTTTTCAAAGGAAAGAATATGAAGGGTCATACAAGTTTGGCACCATTTTCCATGAGGATTGAAGGGTCACAAAGGGGGAAGGCCAAAGGTCATTTGGAAAGCTATAAATAAAGGCTTGAGAAGCCATTTGTAATATGAAAGATAGAGGTTGATTTGATATTATAATATCTAACTTAGAAGAGCAATTGTGAGAGATGAATATGATTTGTATTTTTTATATCTAGCTTAGAAGAGTGAAGGTGAGAGAGAGGAAAGAGATGTTGTATTGATCTATCATTTGTTGAGATAGCAACATTGAGATATAGGTGTGTGGTATACACAAAGGGGTTGGTGCTCTTGTGGGTTAGTGCTCACGAATTGTTCCTGGGTTGGTGCTTGACAAAGGGGTTGGTGATCCTCTGGGTTGGTGCTCAGCAAAGGGGTTAGTGCTCCTGTGGGTTGGTGCTCATGAATAGTAGCTGGGTTGGTGTTCGGCAAAGGGGTGTGGTTCTCCTATGGGTTGGTGCTCATGAATAGTAGCTGGGTTGGTGCTCGGTAAAGGGGTATGGTGCTCCTATAAGCTTGGATTGCAAATATTGTTTCGGTTTGTGCTCATTCATATACTTGAGATTATTTTCCATGGTTTTTCCCACATTGGGTTTCCATGTTATATCTAGTGTCTCTCTCTATCTTGTGTGGTGTTTATTGTTTGAGTTTTATTGCATATCTTGAATGTTTGATTAAGTGAAATTTGGTTAAAGGAAAGTTTTATAAGATATATGATATATTGATTCACCCCCCTCTTAGTATATCCCGTGCTTAACACTCTGAACTAGAACATCCATGGTTTTATTTCTATTCACATATCTCTACCCTCTCAAACTTAGTCTCTCAGTCCTCAAAAGAGGTTCACTATGATCACTTGACAAATTCAACTTTCTACATTTCTCATCAATGTGTGCATTAGATGGCGAAGGTGTATCTAATAGAGTAGCCATTTTCCTAAAGTCTTTGACATGGGTTATCTACATCTCAAGATGATTGGGTTGATTAACAGGGAACTAATTGGTAGGCAATGGTTCCTCAACTGATTCACCTCTAAAATTAGGGGGATACGGTGGTAAGAAATGAGGATCATGCTCTAGGTAATGAGAATAATTACTTTAGGAATGCGCACAAGTTCTAAATCTTTGGACATGAAAACCCTTGTGACCTATATAGCCTCTATTAACTAGGTTAATAGGAAAATTTTTCAAAGTGTTCTAAAAATCTAGGTCATAAACATCAAAATGAATAGACATTTTTATGCCCCTATGGAATCTAGGCCAAAAACATCCTACATGGAACCCAACCCTATTAAAACCTCTGCTATGACCTAACTGACTACCACCTCTATTATAAATTTTCCCTCATCCTCCATCATTATTACTCCCAATTAGTTGGTCTCACCCAGACATACTAAAAATCTAAAAATATGGTAGTAAAAACTATGTTTGGAAACAAAAGTCTAAAGCAAGACTCTAAAAGAGATTGAAATCTACACTATACTAAAAGCATTTAATTGTATCTGAATTTAGAATATATTGAATATCAAATATAAAATTATGATATCAATCTTTAGTGAATTTTAATCTCAATGTCTATCTTTAAAGAAAAATTCAAAACTGTAATATTGAGATAAAATTTCAAATGTACCTTCATATTTTCAAAACATAAAAATCCATTCAAAAATATCTACGTGTATATATATATATATATATATATATATATATATATATATATATATATATATCATGACTGACTAATTTAACCTCATATTTTGACAAACAACTGCAATTCTCAATTTTTATTGAACACATCCAGACTCGATTCCCAAAATGATAATTATCATACCAAATGTATTATAAATAATGAACTGTAATTAATCATTCAAAAACCCATGAATGCTTATATTCATAGTCATCCACATGAACCAAGAATCATATATAACACATGCAAATTGATCACATAATAAACTGATGTAGATTATCAAAATTATGCAAAAGCATTTCACCATAGCCTAGCCACTTCATGATTTTGAAAATACTCAAAATATATCAAACTAAATCATCTATTACCATTTTAAAACTTTGATATATAGTTTTTAAAATAACTATATATGTAAAAATATGTATTGAATTTCCTCATAATTTCTGATTTCAGTAACATCACCATTTTGCTTGTTTTTATCTAGAAAACCACTTGTACAATCTCAATAGAGATGGACCCTAAGTATGTAACCAATTTCAAACAAGGATATCTACATGTTTAACTTCTCTTCAAAATTCCAAAATCAAGACCAAAAAGCTCATATGCATGAAGACTACTGACAAGAATTTACGTCTTCTTCCAATACTTCTAAATATTTTGAATAAAGTTATTACTTATCTCATCCCAAAATAGAAAAGTAACCACATACTAAAAATTTATCCAAATGTATGTCATGGATGAAAAACCTAAACTCCAAATTTAAAACATGGCAAAGAGTATCAAAATTTTAACATTCTACATGTAACCGGGCCATAATCTCTCATACTCAAATAAACAAATCTAACTTTCATATACCCAAAAAAATTTAAATCATCTATTGTGTAAATATTGGACACTATCATACCATAATTTTCCTTCAAAATAGGTTTTACATGAAAACATTCAAAAATAAAAAACCCTTGACATATGCAAACTATCTTATATATCCATTTCATACCATCTTCAAAACTTTAGAACCAAAACCCAAGTGCATGATAATATTAAAAAATCCCATCTAAATTTATTTAAAGCTTATTCAAAAAATGTAGGGGATTTCTCAAACTATAATAAAGCATCACCCTTTTCTTTATATGACTTTATGCATATATTCCCCATAAAAACAAATCATACAATCGAGGACAATCAACTTACATGCATATAACATATTTCCAAAAGTTAACATGGAAACCCAAATATATCTTCATCCAAGTTTTGAATTTTATCATCCCAAATAAAATCATAAAATTAAATTGAAAACCTTTTCAACCATGCAAAAAACTAAAAATCCTTGTGCTCATCAGGATTATCACAACTTAAACTTATCTACATATGAAAGATTTACTAAAACTTCAAATATATCCATATTCTTTCATCTTAAAACAAAACTCAGAAATCTAATCTCAAAAACCATGAAAAATTAATCTTTTCACTTTTTCCAATCTTCATTATTTTAAATAATTTTTGAGATGAAAGTGATAAAAATAAATACCATATTCATACCTAGTTTTATGTTCAAAATCCTACACCAATATCTTGTTTAAACTTGGCTATATGATTCACCAACAATTCTGTCAAAAATTTACTCCCACTGAGAGCTTGAAAATGAATAAATAGAATGAATAAATTCAACCTTTTATTTTTCACCCTTGGAAATATAACTACCTCAATGATGTGCTAAGCTATCATTGGGCTGCATTAACTCTAGTGTACTTAGCAATTCTACTAAACTACTTTGTTGATCCTAACAAATCCAAAAATAGACTATTCTTCTTGCTAAGTACCTTGCTAAGTTCCATTAACTAAGGGTATTGGTTAGTCATAAATGCCTAATTACTACCACATATTTAAACAATTCAAAAACACATAACCTCACTTAAATTTATATGCCAACTAACTAGCCTCAAAATCAAATATGCCAAGTGGTGTCCAACTCACCAAATATCTACTTTATTACCTATGGAGGGGATCATAACACTTAACAATAATTTCAAAATTACCAATTCACATAATGCAAACTTTTAGTAATCCAATCACATTATACCATGAGTATTAGGATAAGTCTCCTTAGTTAATTATATGTGAGTCAAAACTTTACACAAATACCTCTCTTTGTACCCATGTTCTACTAAAGTGAAATTCTTATGACAATTAGAAAAAATTGAAAATTGTATCTAACTTATACATCGTCAAGATACTAGGAGTGACAAATATGTGCTGGAATTATGATCACCAAATTAAGTATTAACTTGAGTCTAAAAACAACTAAACATTAATATTCCAATTATGATTTTGTGAATTATGCCATGTGTAGAATCAAAACAAGCCAAACTGAGCACTATTGATCTATTAAAAGCATATTAACTTTCCAAATAACCAAAATGTCAAATAGTGACAAAAACTAAATTATTTGTACTAGAATTGATTTATAATGTCTTTTGAAAAACCATAACACCATTTCTATCTGAATTATGATTCAAAGTTACTCATGAATATCAAATCATCACCCTATATCATCAAATATGATTGAGAACTGAAATTCAAGCATCAACTAGTGTGTCAAGACTGATTAGTAGAATAACTATTCACATTCATAATCACATATGCATATTTCATTCATTTATCTACCATGCTATTTGAAACCACTTAAAATATAAATTAAACCTATCAATAAATCAATATAATTTCATAATTAAATATGCATTTACAAATATTATCAATCAATAGGACCACTGACATAGTTTTAAGCTTTATGACAGGGTCATCTCTATGGCAGTAAGTATAGACTTTTTGAGAAACAATTAGGGGGGGTGTAGAAAATATGCATAACACATCCCTCCCCTTGACCATATTACAACTAAATACATCTAGTGAGGGTATGGGCTAAGTGTTTAAACCTTTGTTCCCTAAAAATACTATCGAAACATCTATCATGGAATTACCAGTTGTGTCAACTCAAATACTAGTTTCAATGCAAATCATATTTTCATCCCCTTTGGTGAATACTCAACTTGGTAATATACATCCCATTGGACCTACAATTCAATCATTCCTTCAAGTTATAAAGACCTTAGAGGTCAAGATTACAAACGTTGAATAAAAATCTTTAAAAATCACCTCATGCTATAGATTCACATGATGTGTTTCATAACCCTCTTGCACTTGAGATCTCTTTGCACCCTTTTCTAATTAGATTTTTTGCACACAAGTTCACATTTTATGATGACAAAGGTGATCCTAAACAACATCTTCAACCTTTTATGTGGCATGCCTTAACTATGCTTCCAATGATAAAATTTTGACCAAATTATTTCCAAGAAGCCTTAAGGACTATACTTTGAGGTGGTTTTATGATTTACCTCTCCAATATATAAAAGTATTCAGACCTCTTGCAGATTAGTTTTTATGACACTTTTCCATTAACATTTTTGAAAATCTTTCCTATGCTTAAATCAACAAAATTAAATAAGGAATTAATGAGCCTATTAATGAATATGTCTTGAGATATAATATAATGATATCCAAAATAACCAATCTTATGGTATACAAAGAGTTGAAAGATATATTCAATCAAAGCTTGTTTATTCCTTTACATGATTCCATTATTTTTAAGAAGTTTAAATCTTTTGATAACTTATGACATGTTTTAGGGGACCATGAAATAAAGCTTATGTCATTGAATAAACTCAAGTATGTAACAAACACACCATATGCATCTACATCTAGTACCAAGTTCATAATTAAACCAAGTTAAAAGGTAAAACCTCCTGAGCATAAAAAGGAAACAATCATGACAATTAATATAATGTCATAGCAGCCTAATTAGTGTGTCTTATCTAATGTACCAAGGATAAAATTTACATGTTTATGTGAGTCCCCAGCTTCATTACTCTCATGGTTACTATAGTGTCAACTTATATCTCTCCCTCATCCTATTGAGGTTGATATCAATCAACCTCTGCCAAAAGGATATGATGTGAATTCTTATTTTGATTATCATCAAATACCTAGGCATTATATGAGTATAAGTTTTACCTTGAAGCACAATATTCAATATTTTATCGATGACCAAAAGATTACATTGAAGGATCCTTCAAAGGAATGAACTTTGTAACCTAATGATAAGCATAAATAGAAAACAATTAGCAATTTTTTACAAGATCATTCTAAGAAGGAACCAAAAGTCTGAATGGCATATAATTCACATCCTCTTCACTCACATTATGGGTACCTACTATATGGGATTATTGGTATTTACACATGAGATATACCTCCTATTGTTTAGAAACCTTCTATTTCCTTTGATGATAGTGAAATTAAGGATGAGGACTCTGATCTTCATTCTCTTTTCATTTGAGCATACCCTGATAAAAACCCCATATGGAGTGTTATTATTGATAAATATGCAAGAAAAAAAATCCCCATGACATTACTTATGCACTTGGGTTATACTCATCATGATTTTCATCCCTGTATTAGATCGGTTAGAGCATCTGATGGGACCTCCCAAAAGGTATTTGGAAAGATTGACCTATCTTTATAGTTCAATCCTACAAATGTGGTTAATACAATTTTATTTATCCATTCCATAAGCATTTTTGATATGTTATTTGGAAGACCTTTGATACACACTCTTTGAGAAACACCTTCTACAGTGCATGGGTGTGTTAAACACATTCATGCCAATCAGGTAGTTACAGTTTCTTGAATTCCATATAAACATACTCTTAAACAAAAGAAGCTTATACATAGATGACTCATTATTAATATTACTAAGTATCATTCACCATAAAATGGTAATCAATAGGGAATCTCTTTTACTAGGTGGCCAATACTCGAGAGACCATTACATTGGAGACATAAAGTGGATTCCATGAAATCCCAATATTCTACTATGCATCATATTCATATATTTAGAGCATCTCAAAATGTACATATCATTGATATGATAAATAAACCACAAATAACTAATAATGGTTCTAAGAACCCTTAATTCTATTATTCCTATTATTGTTACATGACCACATAGTCCTTTTTTACATACACATAATACCATTGATACCATAGTGTCATATATTACATATATAAATGCTCTTAAAAAAAAAAAATAGGGTATTATACCAAATTCACCATGGGGAGATATCTATGACCATCCATTAGATGGCATCATAGGATGATCCTTCCTTTCCAAAAATTACAAAAATACCAAAAAAATTAAAAACATAAAAAAATCTAAAAATAGACTTTTGAAACTTACATGTTTTATTGGCTATTTAACATCCATGTGTTAGTTCCATGATGATGAATGACATACTCAGTTACTCCTGAATACACATACGTGTCACACTTCTAATTGAGTGTTATACAAAAATTCATAGATACATGATACATTCTTATATTAGATGTTGGACCTTCCCTCTACTCATGTCATATGGACATTGGGGGCATCTACATATTTTATCATGATACACATAGGTTATGTGATTTGATGATCACTCTATATTATCATGTTTGATCTTACATATGTACTTACACATGCTTATTATCCATGAATATATCTTACACATGGTACCTGATACGTTATATATTTGACATAATTTTCTTAACACATTGGACCCATGGGCTACCATGACATGTTTATGCTGGTTGTTTATGATTTATTTTATGCACTTCCTTGAGTGTCTTTCCTTACTATTGTATTCCTTATTCAATCATTTGAATGTTCTCCTTTGTTTATGACCCCCATGCCTATGTATGTTTGCATTGACATTTTCATATCTCATTATTTGTTATATGGAAATTTGAATATGTCAATTTTTATGGAAATTTGACTAAGTCATGTCCCTTCTATTGTATGTAATTTTAACATACCCCTTGTTTATGATCTCTCTATACCATTTCCTTTTGACTTGATTTTGAGTGCTCTTGTGTGTTTTCTTGATTTTCTTGTTCAACTTGTATTGTTATTATATGTATTTCCATGATATTTGTCATGCATCTTAGGATTACATGTGATCACATTTTTTCTATGCACTTCAATAATACATTTACCTAAACATGCTCCCATATATATGCTACATGGTTACATTCATATATTATACAATTGTATTATCCTTTTGAGGTGAGGTAACTACTAATTCTTATATTTACCTCACCTCAAAGGGGGGTCATATTAGCAGGGGCATACTATAGAGGCATGTTCTCCACACTTTGTCACAATTTATAGATTTAGTGGGGAAATGTTTTGGAAGCATGTTCTCCACTTTCATTAAATATATGGTACGTATATTAGTTTTTAGATTTAGTGTGGGCATATCATATGGGAATGATATCGACACATTTATAATTTATAGATTCAATGGGGTCATTATTTATAAGAATGTTCTCCACACTAATTTAGTATATAATATTTATATTTTTTCTTAGATTTAGTGGGAGTAGGCTTTATAAGTATGCTCTCCACACCTATTCAATATTCAACATCTCTAGTTTATAGTGGGGGCATGTTTTAGAAACATGTCCTCCATATTAGTAATTGTATATTTTTTTAGATTTATCCATATATAGTATGGAAATGATTTATAAGCATGTCCTCCACACTTACACAATTATCCAAGTTGGCTAAATCACATAGTTGTATGATTTAGATTCATAATTGTGGCAAAATTCTATACATTGTTACTATTATTATACATAGTTTTATCATGAGACATATCTAAGGTGCATATGTTATGAATCCTATGCCTAATATTGTAATATAAAAATCATATATAGGTTTCCAAACTCTTTTATGTATTATTACCATATCATGGACTTTTTCATACTAATACTCCATAGACTTTTATGGACTTATTGAGCCAACCTACTACAATAGTTGGCTCACATTTTGGTATGGTTGAGGTGATCAAATCAATCAATCTTTCCAATTTTTTAGTTAGACTTGATGATCCAACCTTACTTTTATAAGTATCATTAGATTGTGCAGTTGATTTAAACTCAATTGTCAGATGGTAACTCAATTTTTATCCAAAGTTAGGGGTATGTACCTTCTAATATCTCTCTATATATCTATCTTTATTTCCTTGGATATATGAACTTTAAAATTTATATATATTTGTCCTAATATTATTTTTAGGCCTTATAATGATACATATTTTTTAAAGTAATTTGTTAAGAGACAAGATAGTTACATTGACACACACGTGTACTCCTAAACCTTGATGTTTCAATTTTAATCTATTTCAAGTACTTTCAAGCTAGATTATATGCACTTATATTATACTATAAAAATTTTTTGGTTGAAATTTAGTCACCAATAAATCACTCAATTTTGGCACACATAAACACAAGGTGTGCATACACACCCAAGTACACATTCCCTTCCTTTAAACTAATAATTTCATTACTAGATTAAATGGGTAGAACTATAGATGATATTTTGTGATTATATAGCACCTCATTTTTATACACTTGGTAAAATCAAACTTGGGTTGTTCCTCTCAGTTATTTACCTTTCCTACCTCCACAAGTCTCACATTTTCTCTATCTTTATGCACTTTGGCCTATATCTCTTAGTCTAACTAGTTTTATGTTGATGACCCAGGTCTTCTATCTTTCCTAAAATGCTTAAAATGTACTCATCTTCCATTTCTATAGGTTTTAAACCTATACCTACTTTTATGATCCCTAGACACTAACGTCTAGGATAGATAATAGTGTCAATGTTATTGTCTTCTCCTGATGCAAGTGTCTAATACCCTAAAGTCATCCAATTTTCACATGAAATGTATCCTAATGGTTAACTAAGTACTTTAATGCAATTTATTACTCCAAATAGATTGATATAAATATAAGATCAACCCTCATTCATTCCTCACCTAGAAAATGACCAAAGAGACTAAGGTAACTTATCAAAATCACTCTATCAAGCATTAAATTGAATAAAGCTTCTCTATTTATTCTTATTTCCATACCATTCATAAGGATTGCACTTCTACATGTTAAATTACTAAAGGAAAACCCAAAAGCCTTATTTTCCAAGTTATAAGATAGGTCATTATTGTACTTACTTTGTGAATATTGAATGATTCACACATAATCCAACACATAAGGGAGAAATACATTAGTCTAATGCCCTCTTCAAAGTATTGGATATGTACGTAGTGTCCTCTAATAGTGAGGGATTTAAGGTCAACTCAACACCATGTGCTCACTAACCCATTTCCCCCCAAAGTCACTATAAAGGTTGATAACTAGGGTTTTTCCATTTTATAAGGAGTGAGATTACATGACCTAGATATAAATACATTAGAGTGAAGGAAAATAAAAATCCAAATTCATCTAGGTGGTTGCATCCTATTCTAGCATATATTTTCTATAGGACACTAGCATCAGACCCAGATAGTAGCATTGATGTAACCATCCTAGGTTGATGTTATTGTTTAGATATCTACAAGCATCAGAGCTATAATTTAATGAATATTCCATAATATTGTTCCCTCATACTTCTTTTTTATTCTAGATCTAGAACTGCATTATC
The DNA here is from genome assembly GCA_037957365.1 of Torreya grandis. NCBI lineage: Eukaryota > Viridiplantae > Streptophyta > Pinopsida > Cupressales > Taxaceae > Torreya > Torreya grandis. Next base: position 636,352 of record JARHVA010000822.1, on the reverse strand, counting down.
ATCAGAACATGCTAAGTACATCACTTCTTTGTCATTTCTATATCTTGAATAGCTATACTTTTCATATCTAGACTATCTTAGGATAATAAATTTAGTGTATACTTATATATGAGTTTAGCATCTAATTGGTCTACTATAAAATTGATTATCACCCTTGTGCCATTTCATTTCTACATACCCCTTTAATATTAATCTAAGGTTAACTCCAACCTAACCTAGATTTCCATTTTAGGATTAAAACATTGTTAATTCTTATGTATCATCATCACTAATATAATAAACTTACATTTTTGAATAAAATTCCCCCATATTTACCAAGAGTGTTAATGTAATAATGGACTATATAGAATTTTTAAGAGGTAATTCTTGGTTTTTTATCATTTTTATAGGCTCTTCAAACTGTGCAAAGGTGTGTTCTTGGAGAGGTTCTTTAATATGTTGAAGACCTAGAGAAGGTTATTAAATATTAACATATTTACTAGACTCACCCATGTCATAATTATGCATTTGTGAAATAAAAATTTGGTGTTCAAGGGCACTGAAGGAAACTTTATCTGATTGTTTGATTTGATAATATTTAAATGGTGTATCATCACCTAAAATTGTATACTCATGTGAATCACACAAAACTTTGATATATTTATAAACTATAGAAGTTATAACCCACATAGCATGGATCCAATGGACTCATTAATATTTTTTATTTTAATGGATCATAAAAAACTTGAAAGACAATAGAAAACATTTTAGCACCCACTAGTATATCCAATGTGATGATTCTCAATACTAATGTCGGAGTATTATCAAAGCTATGTAAATGTTAAAAAAAATTTATCGATTATTGATCTAAGTTTTAGATCAAATTTTTTAATCCATATGGGTTAATTAATTCTATATTCTCATTTCATAATAATTTATCTTGAAACCCTCTTTATATTATTCTTTTTTAGTTTTAACCATTGATAGAGTTCAAGAAGAAGTTGTGACACCCTAAGACCTAAAACAACTAGGTTTTGGTAAAATGGATAAAAGAATATGAATATGTCATAAAAATTAAAATTTAATTTCTTATTTTTGTTCCTTCTAAAAAATTATGAAATTTCAAAAAAAATAACACATCAATCCAAGTTTGTATATGAAAGTTATAGCCTCTAGAAGTTTGTGCATTTTACTAAGTGATGAAACTATCTCAATGGTTTTGTAAGATTATACGATAGTTACATAACCAAACTGATGGTTTTGTAACTAAAACAATATTAAATATAAATTCCCTCATCACCCCAACACTTTTATCACCACCTTGGTGGTTCTGGACTACAAATTCTAGTGGTTGTGTGATGAGATAAAGAATGATGTGAGAAATGGATGCAGACTATTCTTCTTCATCTTTTGAGTCTTTTGGGATTCCATTTTACCTACATTTAGTGTATAATTTGTATTTAAATATATGGAGAGAGTCTTTTTAATCATTGGATATGTTATTATTAATTTTATTCTTCATTATATGTGGTTTTTTGAGTTGGAGTGTTAAAAAGAGAAGGAGGTGATCAAGTTGCAGATCATGTGAGTATTTGAACATATTTTAATGTAAATTTTGTTCTTAAAGGACTAAATGAAGAATTAAAATTTTAATTTCAGCATGAGATAGTGGAAAAATGAGGAGATACCTCACTTTTATTAAATTTTTCTCTATTTAAGTTCCTTGAGGGTAATCTTGTGTCTCTTTCAACATTGTTTTTTTATAGTTCCTTGCTCTATTTTCATTTGTTAGTGATAGTTTAGTGGAAGAAAAATGACCCAATTTTAAATTTATAATAAATAAATTACAAAAATAATTAAAAAATTAATAATAATAAAAATAATAACTATAAACTCCCAATAAGACCATGAAAAATATAATTTATTCACATAAACTTAGCCTACTTGCTTTTCTCATACAATTATGATGCAGGAACATCACTAAAATTTATCAATTTTGGTATATTTACATTGTATTACATATTTATAGGGTCATTATAGTCCATTTAGGTTGTTATGAGTCATTCTTAAGTGTTATATCTTTATCAAATTTGAATTGGAATCACTTTGGCATTTTTCCATTAGTTTCCTTAGTTTAAATTTTTGAAATTCTTGTCAATGTCTTAGGTCATAAATCATGTTTTAAGAAGCCTAATTATTTTAACCTTGTTTTTAGGATAAAAAATAGGTTCAATGTTATTTCAATACATACATGGATCACATGTTAAGTCATTTTGATAGTCATGTTATAGGTTTAGGTAGTTAGGAGTCTCCCAATGTTCATGAGGGAGTTCAAAATCAGTTAGATTAGTTATAGGATATAAAAGAATTGTAAATGTATGTTGTAAGTAGTTATGGGGATATGGATTGAAAGTGGATATGATTTATGTCCCCAAGAAGAATCAATAAATATTTTTCTCATTTTGATAAACTAACAGTTCAAGCCTATATTTCTTGTATTCTGTGATCAAAAGGATAAACTATCTTGAAGACCCTTAATAAAAAATATTGAATTTGAATTAAGAGATAATAAGATAATAATGATGAATTTTAGTATGAAATAATGTTAAAAATCAATATTGGCACTCTCATTTTTGAAGTTCAAAGGGACAAAACCCTGTTTCAACCTGTATACCCCATTCAGGAAATCTGAGTATGCATTTTCGTGTAGAAATACTCTATAGAATGATGGAAGAAACACATTTGAATTGGTAAGCAATAATTTTCAATTATATAAAGGTTTTTCATGAATTTATTTAGTTTTTTCCTCCCCACTATGTGATAAAACCATTATAAATCTTATAAAAGTATATGAATGTATATACAATCCAACTCAGAATTGAGCATAAGAAGGTACTAAAAGATATTTAAAAGGTGGTTTTCCACTCATGTATTTGAAAAATATAATTAAATATCCTATACAATCACCACATAGGGTTGAATCTTGTTTACAATCAAATAACCTCTCTGGGGTCAATATAGACATGTGTCTGTATATAAAATCAATTTTAAAACTTGTGCTAATGACGAATAGAGGTGTCAAAAAAGAGATAAAATGAATTTTGAATGTACATGGAGGATAAAATGATATAGATCAATCACTATAAGAACATGAAATATTTTTGAATCCTTAAAACTACAAAATTACTCTTCTTAGGTCTACACAATCAGTCCATACCCTGAGTTAGGGTTTCAATGCATTATCTTGATTTTTAATAGTTAACATTGGTGAAAATTGATTAAAATTTGTTATTAGTTATTTTTTAAATTCCTTTAATATATTTTTAAATCTCCATGCTTGTACAGATTATTTATGTATGGATATACTTGGCTATGTGTGTGTAAGGGCAGTGGAGACCTAATTAGGCTTGCATATAGCCTAAAAGGTGGTTAGAAAAGTGATTTAAGAGTAGAGATAGGATTAAAAATTTCATGGAGATAAGGAATTGTATAGAGGGTTCCTGAAAAGGATATTATTTACTTAGTCGTATAATAGAAATTAGGCAAAAAAAATGCTACTAGAAGACTCTATCAAAGGAAAGAAATAGGATATTTTGAGAAAGATGATTTGAGAGGATATGTGTATTAGTAAGGAAACTAAACAATACTCAAAGGAGTGTGAGAATGAAGGTCATAACCGTAAGCAACTAGTGAGACCCTAAATCTTACATTGATAATTAGCTTACTTATGAGATTTTGTATAAGCATGAACAAGTTGTAAAAAGACAAATCAATGTTAATAAGTGTGAGAGTTGATAGAAGGTAACAAGTGGGAATTATGTTGAAGGATTGGATAGTTAAAAGGAGTTGGAAAATTTTTATGAGTGATTTAGTGTGAAGGATTACCAAGTGTGAGAGAGATTTGATGAGAGTGAGTTAAGAAATTAAGATAAATGAAATAAGAGTTAGGTGTTATGGTAGAGGTAATGGTTTACATGATTCATGTTAGCATCCATAATAGGAAAGTTTATTAAATACCTATTCATCTAATTACCTATAAAGGACTTTCCTCTTATTACATGACTCTTATTCTATTTATGACCATTTTACTTCCTTTTAACCCCTATATTTCCCTTTTATTATAATTAATGTCAAATCATATAAAATCTCATTACCTTTTTCCCATGCTAACACTCACTTAGACTCAAATAAATGTATTATTTTGAGACACACAAAGGCCCAAAAAATTCAATTTTGTACAATTTTGCTCCAATTATAAAAGCATTTGAAGTAGACTACCTAACTACTCCTACCTATTCTCCACAACCTCTTGTTGGGGATTTGTTCCCTTCTACAACTAACTACTCTAAAAAACCCAAATACATTTACAATTTTATGAAACTATAAATACTTGACATTAAACTATGCCAAGACATAATTAAATATTGAAATAAATAGCATGAGACTAGCTAAAATAAAATTTCTTAGTTATAATGAATGTCTTACTCCCAAATTATGTGCCTTCTTAAAGTTACTAATGGTATATATTGGTAAATTATGAGGCAATTATATAAAATATGTGTTATTGACCATAATCATATCTCTTATTTTTTATAAACCTCCATATATATAGGCAACTATTGTGTCAAGGGCATCTGAGTCTCCATATAAAGTGTCATTATAGCTTCTCATTTGAATATAATCACCTTACATTTAATGCCCACACTTAATGCAGACATTAATTAACATTATGCACCAATATGTCAAGAGGAATATGTGTAGTATCCAAAGACCATTTCATCATTATCATTACTTTGATCCATCTTTACAGTAATGTTCCCATTTAAAATCTCATTATTGATTTCTCAAAACACCTATGCTAAAATTTTAGCTATTGTGTATTCAAAATCTATTAACAAACATGGTTAACAAATCATTTACATATAAAATATGCAATATGCACTGGGAAACAAGAAAAAAAAGTGTAGTCTTTGAACTAGTTTCCTAGATATAATATCAACATCAATATCCCTTTGTGACTCTCCTCCATAGCCTCAAACTATTGATAACACTAATCTCCCAATAAATTTATACAACAAATTTTTTAAATATAATACCATATAAAGATAAAAGAGAATAAGATGAAATATGACTCTTCCAACTAACTACACATAAAAAATTCAATCCCTTTAAATCATGTACAAAATAACCTTCATTACAACTAACAATTTTATCTAGCATTCTCCAATATTGACTGTCATTATTCTTGTACAAATGAATTATCCCAATTTAATTTTAATTACTTATTCCTAAAGATAGAACCTAATGTATATTTGTAATACCAAATTTTGTATCAATCTCAAACTCCATAGGCAAGCTATGGTAATCCCATCCAAATCTCTTAGTCACATGGTGTCTAGTAGAAGTCTAGTGGTGTATAACTATGTCCTTGAAAGTGCTTTTAAGAATGTGGTTGTAATGTGGTAAACCAATAGAAAAAGGAGGCCATCAAAAAACATATTCACTTTTCCATTCATTCTTCTTTAACTGTATATGGAATTTATCCATTTCATCCCACATATCTAAAATTTTCTCTGTGTCACTAAACAAAGTCATTTGTTGCCACACAAATCACATAAATAGATTTTAATTATAGTTCTTTATTTATTTGTTACCACATTCTTATAGGATCTAATAAACATTTAAAATACCTACATTATTTTTAAATTTGGACTCAAATATTGAAATAAACATCCACACCATTGTTAATGATAGTTTAGAGGAAGAATAAATACTAGATTTGTAAACTATAAGCAATAAGTGACAACAATAATGAAAAATTGAATAAGAATAACAATGACTATAAACTCCAAATGAGACCATGAAAGATATATTTTATTCACATAAATGGATTTCTTGTTTTTTCCCATACAATTGCCTATAAAGTTTTTTCCTCTTCTTGCATGACTCTTCTTCTCCTTATGACTATTTGACTTCCTTTTGACACTTGTATTTCCCTTTTATTACAATTAAGTAAAAATCATGTTAACTCACATTGCCCTTTTCCCATGCTAACATCATTGTTCAATCTTTATTTCAATATGCAAAACTTGAAATTCTTTCCTAAGAACATTTAATGATTGTTTTCTCAATCAAATAGTGACTTATTCAATCAAGGAATTATTAGGAATGTATAGGATCCATGTTGGTGAAACTTAGTGTGGAATATCAACCTAATTTATGGATCATATTAGTATCAAAGTTGGTTAGTGTTCTATAGTGTGTGTTTTGTTTGTTTATAATTTTATGTATATAAGCCTTTTATAATAGGATTAGTTACTAGTGTAAAATATGATTTGTGTTGGAAATATTGTCATTGATGTCAAAGGTCTAGCATTATTGGTGATAAAGTCTGCATTGCATTTAATGTTTTTTGTAATAAATATATCTTGGCTAATATGATTTAATATTTATTTAATATTAATGAATATATTTTTGGTTGCATATGAAACAAAAGAAGGGCCCATGGAGAAGTCGAACAGCCACGGGGTAAAGACAAAAGAAGGATGGGATGCATTTCCCCATGAAGAGTCATCTTGGGGAATACCAAGAGTCACCAAGTGAAGACAAAAGAGTAAGGGCATAATTTATCATGAAGGGACACTTTGAGGAATATGAAAAGTCACCAAAGATAAGGACAAAAGTAGGAAGGACGTTTTTGGTCATGAAGGGTCACCACATGACTTTTCAAAGGCTTGGATATGAAGGGTCATACAAGTTTGTCACCATTTTCCATGAGGATTGAAGGGTCACAAAGGGGGAAGGCCAAAGGTCATTTGGAAAGCTATAAATAAAGGCTTGAGAAGCCATTTGTAATATGGTTGAGAGAGGTTGATTTGATATTGTAATATCTAGCTTAGAAGAGCAATTGTAAGAGATGAATATGATTTGTATTTGTTATATCTAGCTTAGAAGAGCAAAGTTGAGAGAGAGGAAAGAGATGTTGTATTGATCTATCATTTGTTGAGATAGCAACATTGAGAGATAGGTGTGTGGTATACACAAAGGGGTTGGTGCTCTTGTGGGTTGGTGCTCATGAATTATTGCTAGGTTGGTGCTCGACAAAGGGGTTGGTGCTCCTATGGGTTGGTGCTCATGAAGAGTAGCTGGGTTGGTGCTTGGAAAAGGGGTTTGAAGCTCATGTGGGTTGGTGCTCATGAATTATAGCTAAGGTTGGTACTCAGCAAAGGGGTATGGTGCTCCTATGGGTTTGTTCTCATGAATATACTTGAGATTGTTCTCTGTGGTATTTCCCACATTAGGTTTCCACGTTATATCTGGTGTCTCTCTCTATCTTGTGTGATGTTTATTGTTTGATTTTTATTAAATATCTTAAATGTTTGATTAAGTGGAATTTGGTTAAAGGAAAGATTTATAAGATATATGATATACTGATTCACCCCCCCTCTCAGTATATCCCATGCTTAATAATTTGGTCTCTTTACAAGAATAGATATCCACAAGAAATTGGAAGAGAGAAGTGAGAAGCATGGATTTTAAATATGAGAGGATACCTGAAAATGATAAGGGAAGATTCCAAAAATTAGTAGAGGATTTTGAAATCATATCTAAATCCATATGAGCTTGGGAAAATTATGAAGGTGTTTATGGAAAATCTAGGATTTTCCATGGATACTTCCAATCTAAATGAGGAGTTTAATGCTTCTAACCATGAGAAAGAGAAGCCATAATTCAACTGAGATACACCTCCATTATAAGTAGAGGCAAAGATTGACATTTACACCTATGAAGGTGAGGTAAATATGGATAAAATAGATTAATGGTTAGCCCAATTGGAAGTTTAATTTTATTGACATTAAATTAGAGAAGAGTAATAAATTTAATTTACAAGATTTAAGCTTTATAGTCATGCTCTAACTTGGTTTGAGAGTTATCTTAATTGATTAGTTGCTAATATGTTACCACCAATTTTCAAGTGGTATGAATTTAAGACTTCAATTAGGAGGCAATTTTATCATATTGGTTATGAAGAGGAAGGTTCTATTGAATGACAATATTTGAGGCAATAATAAATCCAAAGTGTGCAAGTCTATACAAGTGAGTTTAAAAAATGATGATCCAAATGGGAAAATATACATTTGATCATTATGTGCTCATGAAGTATGTTGGAGGGTTGTATAGTCACTTAAGGAGGCCCGTTCTACTTTCCAAACCAAACGATATAGATGAGGCTTGTTCTCAATCCCACTATATTGATATGGATGAGAGTAAGGGTCCATCCTCCTTTTCAAATTCTTTCAAAGTTAAAAATAATAAAGGTGACATCATTACTAATTCTGCGATTTAGAAGAAGGATACTCAAAAACATTGTGGGAATTTTGATGTTGATAGACACTCTGAGGATAAGTGTTGGAAGTTAGATACATAATTATATCCATTTTAAAATAATAAAAAGGTTGTGTCTTCACTTCAAGGAGAAGATATTGAATGTAACTCTGATGTGGATGATAATTCATGTTTTACCTACATGTATAAAAAAGTATGTTTGGATAGTAATGATGCTCAATAAAAAGGTTAACCCTATAAAATATTCCATATGAATGTTCAAATTAAGATGGTAAAGGTTGATGCTCTTTTTTATTCTTGTTCTTGATCAAATTTAATTAGCAAAGAGCTAGTAGAATAACTTGCATTGGAAATGTGTATCATCATCCTAATTCTTATGCTTTAGTAATATTGCAACAAGTAGTAGATATAGGGGTTTTAAAAAAATTCAAAATCAAGTTCATAATAAATGAACATTTCATTGATGAAGTTGTTGTATAAGTTGCATCTGATGACATTTGTGGCATAGTTTTTGGTAGCCCTGTATGTATGTAAAATATGTTATTTTTAGGAGGACATCTAATTAGTGTGATTTGGTTAAGGATGGAAAAGATACATGATACACTTCTATAAATGAAAATATAATCTCTCTTTGGTAAGTTCCACTCAAGGTAACTCAATGCTTAATGTTAGTGGGAAGTTTTTTTAATTCATTTTCAAAGATAAGAAAGAATGTAAGGATACTCATCATAATTACTAAAAAAGAGCATGAGATGTAGTTATTTCCAGGATGTCCACTTTTAGATATAGGTCTTCCTTAGCAAGGAAGTGAGCCACTCAAGGGGAATTAAAAGGTGGACTCAACACTTCATAATGTTGATAATTTCATTCAACATATTCACCTCCAAGTATAAGAGAGGTTCAAGAAGTGGGGTAAGAAATTTTCTCACTGAATGAGTTTCTAAGATTTTAGGCACCAAAAGCCTCCAAATTGTGGGGGTATGATCTAAATTTTGGATTGATAAATTTTATCCACATGGATTAACTAATTCTATATTCTTATTACATAATAATGTATCTTCAAACACTCTTTATATTACTCTTTGTTAAATGTAACCATTGATAGAGCTAAGTAAGAAGTTGTGACACCCTACAACCTAAAAAATATATGTTTTGGTATGATGGCTTAAATAATATGAATTTTTCATCAAAATTACATTTTTATTTCATATTTTTGTTTCTCTTAAAAAATTATGCAAATTAAAAAAAACAAGTCAATATGAGTTTGTATGCAAATGTTATGACCTCCAGAAGTTTGTACATTTTTATCGATGATGAAACTACTCCAGTGGTTTTATAATATTTTATGACTATTAAGTAACCACTCCATAGGTTTCATAACCACCACAAGATTAACTAGTGGTTTTTTCACCACCATGGTAATTCTAGACTATAAATTTTGGTGCTTGTGTAAGTAGACAAAGAATTATGCAAGAAAAAAGTTGAAAATAGTTCCTCTTAATATTTTGAGTCTTTTGTGATTCCATTTTGAGATCCATTTGGTGCCTAATTTATATATAAATGTATATATAGAGTCTTTGAAAGAATGGGAGATGTTTTTAGCAAGTTTTCTTCTTGATTGTATGTGGTTTTCTGAGTTGGATTATGGAAATAAAAAGGAAGTGATCAAGTTATAGAGCACACGAGTGTTTAAACTTATTGTAATTCAAATTATGTTCATGAAAGCATAAAAAATGATGTAAATTTATAATTTCAATATGTGATACTAGAACAAGGAGGATATACCTCACCTTTTCTAGAGTTTTCTCAATTTGAGTTTCTCTAAGTTAATATTGTGTCTCTTTCAGTTCTATTTAACTATAGTTCCTTACTCTATTTTTATTGTTAAATCTTATTTTCAATAATCATCGCTTTAAATTCAGTCCTAATCACATTTAATAAATATTTTATTAAGTAAATAATGATTTAGTCAATCAAAAAATTGTTAAGAATGTATAGAATTTGTGTTGGTGAAACTTAGTGTGGAATATCCACCTAGTTTATAGATAAATTTCTCTTATTATAACCCAATTTATTTATGTAATCATAAATTCAAATATTTATTCCAAATCCATTTTCACCTAAAACTCTCTCAATCAACCGACCATAAATTTTAACTTTGATGAATAATAGAATATTCTTCTCAATAATGTGTTGTGGGGTAAATCTTCTTTATCAAAATAAATAATACCATCAATATATACAAAGGTGATAATAATAAAAATGAATGAAGTTGGTTGTGTTTCTATAATAATATTATTATCTCTCAACATAACATAGATAGTATTTTTATACGTAGGTTCCCTTTGCAATAACTCTAAAATAGACATCTTGGTTGGTGTATTAGACAATTTCTCAATGAGATAATACCCTTTGGTTTTTGAAACTAGTCTTGATGTTTGGATAGGATATGGGGTAATATTAATAATATTTTACTGGGTTAAGAAGCTAAGGGAGGTTGAAAATGTCTAATTTGAATGACATGAACTTGGAAATATAATAAAATTTGTGGATGAATAAGACAAGTAGGATAAAATTTGATAGGGATAGATTGAGGGAGAATAGAAAGAAGTACAAAGGGTTAGGCATAAGATCTTTGACATCTAGTGGTGATAAGAAAAAAAATCTAATTTTATGGTACAACAAGTGGTGACAATAAAGGTTATTATCTCATGAGATGGCATCATATGACCATGTCCAAAATAAATGGACTTCTCTATATAACAAAGACATGCTCTACCTTTATTTTGAAAAGGAAAAATATGATCAACAATACCTTGAGAATTCTTTCCTAATCCTTGTCCCATATTATAATTATATTTTTGTAGATACTTAAAACCAAAGCCATGTTTTATACAAGTTATTGAATATTAAAAAGAAAGATTGAAGTAGAGGAAAAGATGAGGTAAAACAAGCATGTAGATTAAGAGGAAGAGATGAAGTATGAGAATGAGCTTCTTTAATTAATTTGTAAGGACTCCATAAAAAATGTAATGAATATCATGGTCAATATGAAAATTATAATCTACAATAAACCCCATGATTCTATGTAATAAATGAGAATAAAATGTACATATTATAACCATGATGAATACATAAATGAAACATGAAAATATATGATATAATAAGACAATGCAAGAAAAAATAAATGATGAAAGGGTGATATATATTGAGTTTTAATTATGTCTAGGCTCTCAAATATACTTTTTCTTCAGTTAGAAAGTGTCGGCCCAATAGTTCATAGCACTAACTATGGAGGTAGAACAATACCCATAGCCAACTAAACCTAGTTTCAAGGGTAAGTTTGGAGTAAATTATTAGATATAACCACTTTTTAGTTCATTAAAACATTATATGTATGGTATATATTCCTATTATGTGTAAACAAGTGGATCCTAAAATTTGTAACTATCTCTATACAATAGTTATGAGTATTAGATCAAGCTCCTCATACCATGATGTTTATAAACAAAACACCATGTAGATGATAAAAATAGTAGTCAGGAGATTGTAAACTAATAGAATATAGTATCTAAAATAATAATAAATAAATAATAATTCAAAAATAAATGTGATTTTTTTTGGAAATTAGAACAAATTTCAACCCAAAGTTGAAATAAAGAGCCTTTGTGCCAGTATTTATGTGGAGTGATAAGAAAAACTTTTAAGTGTCAGATAACTCCAAAATCAAAAAGGTTTAATACTTCTATTAAAAATAATATCCAAGGTTAAGGACTATATTCTTTTAGTTTCATGAATTAACAACATTTAATTGAAACCCTAAGCAAAAAATCAACAAGCATTACAAGCAATGTTTTATTCTAAAAGTGAGTTCACCAAAATGTTTACCCTCATAACTAATTAGTTATGATTTAATTAACTCTAAAGTATTATAAACTTTAAATCTGATCTAAGAGAGATAAATAAGGCAACCTCCTATAAAATATTGTGATATACATAATTTACAAAAATTATAAATTGATTAATATAGAAACTAAGCTTAGGGTTAGAGAGATGTCCTTAGAAACTAATTTATGCAAATTATATTATGTATAGTGTTGATTAAAAACTTGGATTCATTGTATACTAGGACAAGTGCACAATATCCAAACAAAGTCACAGTGTTCATTTTCCTCTATTGTGACTCTATATGTGTTGATTATGCATTAAATCTCAAACTTTGAGGTTGTTTGCATCTATCTATAGGTCAACTATTTTTATGAAATCTCTAATTTGACACATGGATAACATATAAGAGACATAACCCTAACATGTACAAGGAATAAATAATACCAAATGCAAAGGGAAAAAAGTGGAGAAGTGGAATATGGCTAAGTTATCCTCAAAAAACTCCTCATTGGTTGACTACTACCTACATAGTCCAAGTGGACCATGATTCAATGTAGTTCTCCCCATGGGGAAGATCAATTAAATATAATGAATGAAAATAGAAAATTTTATTACAATTCCTAACAAAGGATGACCTCAACCTATTAAAAAACAATGTTAACTTTGCCAATGACTATATTAATACAACAAAATTATAGTAGGGCTCTTTATTGATTAAATAAGTGATCTTGAACTTTCATTTGAAAGAGAGTGTTAGAGCGTAACTAGGGGGTTCAAGTGAGACTCTTGATTTTATTTTATATGATAGTATTTGAATTATTTATGATAACCAAATTTATAGATCATGAAAGAGAGTTGTTAATATGTGTGTCATTTTTAAAAACTAGCCATTAAAGTCTAGGAGACAAGTTCACATTAGTAGATAGGTTCATAGTGTTCCCATGTCTACCTAGTGCACACTTATCCATATTGGATAGAGGCTTCTAAAATTGAAATTGAAATTAGAAAATTCTATAATATGTTCATATAAATTACAAGACTTGGAAGGATCTCATATAGGTAAATGGTTATTGGAATGGAAATTTGGCCAAACAAGTTACAAATGTCAAGGACTAGTATTGTCAAGCATTTATTGATTTAATTTTAGTATATAATATACATATGTATGTAGTTATGTGTAATAATAAATTTCCCTAAATTTTTTCTTAACTAGTTTCAGATCTAACATGCATTTTAAGTTTTAAACAGTAAGAAGTAATTATAAAAATACAATGCATCACAATGACAAAGCTTAATAACTTCTAAAATTAATTCATACATTCTATTTTAAGTAAAATCACATATAAGATGTACTCTGGTATAAGAATATCAACATTCATAAATAATACTTCAAAATATACAACACTAGATAATGATTTTACATCATTCAATGACCTCTTAGTTACATCATTTACATGTGTCTCAGATTATAATTTAGTATGTAACAATTAATATGAAGTAATTCCAATTGTTTCAAGTTAATTATACTAATGACACTTATCCAAAATTCATCAAATATGTATTCACAAAGCATTTAATTCTTCTTTAATTATGTAAATTATCCAAATGTATTCATAACTTAGTATAATATAGGACAACTACTTAATTCTATATTTCATTATTTATAAATTCATTGGTTATAACAATACAATAGGTAAAGGGAAATGCAATGCATATAAAATCCATAAATCACATTTTAATATATACAATACAGTAAGGTGTATTTTTTTAAGTCTTAATTTCCTTATAATTACAACATTTAAACTCATACTTTTCAAATAAGAAGATACAATATAAATAAAATTCAATAAAAATTTTCTTTAGATGAATTGGGAGAAACATGAACATCTCTGAGGCTGGTAGTAGGCTGTGTAGATGTAGAAAGGGAGAGTATAATAGAGGGATTTACCTCCAACAATAGATCCCTTCAAATTCCTTACACACCTTTCATCTAATAAGAGTGGCACTGCCCTTTGTGATAATGATAGATATAAATCTGAAGACAATAAATAGGTCACTATATGATTAATAACATATTATAGTAGGGACAAAATAGAAAAATATATTTTTAGTTAAAATATGGTCCATTTATAAATGGAAAATGGATTATTTGTTAAAGGTAAAACATAGTTCCATAATAGATAGAGCACACTCTATGAGATATAAAATTATATTATAGTTGATTTACCATAGTTTATAAGAAGTTAACCTTATCTCAAAAATTCTTAAATACAACTTTAAAAAACTTATACAAAACTATGAAGACAAGATGCCATATTCATCATTGAAGTGTAGTCTAAAAAACAATTAAAATGTAGTTAAAAGTATGGAAAATTTTCATATCAAAACTCCATTTATAAAGGATATGGCATAGTCAACAATGGTTAAAATGTAGCCTAAATTCAATGAGGCATAGTCCAAATTGGATAAAATGTAAATAAGGAGTTAATGCAAAGTCAGAAGCAAACCAAATGCAACCAAACAAAGTTCCTATGTAGTTCATAATGGAAAATCATAGTCCATGAAGATGTAACACAAGCTAGAAGAATTAAAATGAAAATGGGAAAGGTATTATGCATTAATAGATAATTAAATACATATTTATAAAATACAAAATTTGTCATTAAAATTCTAAATATAGTTTTTTACAATAAGATTCGTTATAACGAGAATATAATGCAATTCAAAAGGACAAACATAATATGATAACCTTAACACTATTTTGAAGTTTCTCTCCTTATACACCCTCTTCCAGGAATGTTTTTATATTCTTATTATGGCATCATAATTTCTCCTTTTTCCAAATGCACCCTCCTTTTAAAATAAATGCTCTCTCTAAAAAAGGTGTCCTAAATCATCTAGTATTCCCTTTAATAGAGGAATATGTAATAGAAAAATCATTCTAGTTGGCTGAGGATTTGGAGAAGATGAAAGTTCTTTATTTTAATCATCTAATTTTCACCTAACATCATTTATTTCTTCCAACTATTAAATTTACTACAAGATAAAATATTTACTTGAGGGCATATTGTTGGAGGCATTTAACACATTTGGGTAAAAGTATTTAATGTTTAAAAAGTCCATTTACCTTAAATTTATTTTATCACATCATAACACAACCCATGTGCTTAAAATATCTCAACCAAATTCATTTAATGGCATTCAAAACACCTCTTATATTGTTATGCAGGTTTTACTATTATTTTTCATATTTTTAAACATTTAGTTGATGATAATCCAATATAGATATTGCATGGGTTTTATAATAAGCAATGGTTCTATTATCAGTTGAAACATGCACCTTCTAAATTAGAAGAATTGGTTCAATGGAACAATGAGATCATCTTCCAAGATGTGGGATACTTATGCTCCTCAGGATGAACCTCTAAAGAAGTCCATATTCCTTCTAATCTAAATGCTTCTGATTTAGGATTAACATACAGGCCTAAAAGAGCTAAATGGAAATCTACAACTAATCCTAAGTCTAAAATCTATTGAGGGGAAAAGGGGGAGAGGGGGTTTCTGAAAATGAAATAATGGTGATGCACCAAGACTAGACAAAACAACTCTAAAAACTTTAAATAACACACTATATATTGAAAAGGATAAGAAAATATCACACAGGCACTGATATGATCAAATTAATCACATAAGTGATTCATGTGGAGGTGTAGGACACAATACAACACTAAGAGTGATGACAAAAGATAAATAGATAGTGTCTACATAGACCTATATACACACATAATATGACTTGAAATAAAAGATCAAAGTTATGTACAAGGTGTTTGGAATGGACAATAATCAAAGGGATAAAAATTATCCATAGAAAAATATCAAAAACCCATGAGAGGTACACATGATGCATAAAAATAGAGAGACGTGACTTAATTCTCATTAAAATGCAACATTTAATCATTAAAGAGACTCTAGGAGGGAAAATGCTGGTAGCATTATTGTGCCTAAAAATTTCAACCATTTTATAATGAAAGATCCAAGTTTTTATAGGTAATGAGAATCCCATGGGTCATTGATTACAATTATAAATATAGTTGCGAAAGTTAAATGAATATCAAGAATTTGAGACACACAATCTTTCTATAAATTAGACAAGGATGGCTAAAGGTAATTGGGACTTTGATTGTATCCTTGATGCATGGTGATGATTGCAATGAACTTAAGCTTATCAGCTCAGCACACTCTCTCATTAGTTATGAATCAACCAATCTTTAATCACTCAATGACCACAACTCAATTTGCAATCTTCTGTGTGTAGGAATTTGGCTATAGATCTTTTGGGACTACTTTCCTTGGAATATTTGGGATTTATTATATCATTTATACTTTTAATGTTATTCCATATGAACTTACATAACATACTTATCATTAAGATGATTCTTTGTCTTGTATGCTCTGGTCGTGATATCATTATGCTAGTCTCACTTATGCCTTAATGTTATTAGTTATATAAAAATTAAATTTTGTAGAATCAAGATTAATACAATTTGTTGTTCCAATTGAAACATATTATCAAGTCATTCATCTCACAATCTTATAATCCTTTAGCCATCATGTTTTTATTATTCAAATATTAGTTATAACGGTCTTGATAGTCAGACAAGTCATTAATTTTATGCTTGTGCACTAATGAGGTGGTGGCATTCCATTCTTTACCTCCTTTATTACTTGGTTGTGTCACCCTTTAACCCATTGAGCCTTGACTATAGTTTATGGCCTCCACGTGTCATCTCCCTATTCATTTTGGGCTTTATGTTGTGGTTCTACCAACTAGATCATATGGTATATTCTTATTTGTCTACCTTTCTCTGAGATCTCTCGATCAATCTCTATTGAGTACTAGTTAGTGTTCTCCTATTTACTAGGTACTCTTATCACTATGTAATTGGGGGATGCCACCTTCATGTGTCTCCTTCTCACTCTTTCGTTGCTTGGATAAGGCTTCAAATTCAATACTAATTGTTCCTTATGTGGTGAAGAATGATTTCACCATGTGGCATCATCTCACTTGCCTACTTAACCAAGATCTCCATGATTTATAAAAATATCTATAAGATAGATAATTAATGATATTATGTCATGTGGCAAGAACTCACTAACTTCCTATATTGAAGGCATTACATAGGCACAAACATCTCTGAAATAGCACAATAATTATATTATGCTATATGGTAAAATCTCACTAACCCACTACCCTGGAGGTTCTAGGATGTCAAGTTGTTTGGATTGTGACATGTGGAAGAATATAAATAACCCACTAACCTAGAGCATTATTAATGTGGAGATCCATTAATAAACTTATTAAAAATTTATTATGTGTCAAAAGGCATTTTAAAAGGGCTTGAGACTGTCAAGAGTTACAAATAATTGCCACATGGTGTCATTCAATTTGACTAGAGTCCCATTATGACTGACAGCCTGAGAAGCTATCAAGATGTTGTCAAGGGCCCATAAAATTTAATCTTGTTTCCTCTTGAATTCATCCCTAGAAAAAACCTCAAAATGGCTAAGTGTTGAAGCACTTATTTGAAAAAATGGAGTTGTTGGGAGATCAAAACTCATATATCATCTAAGCATAGAACTTCTTTTTGGGCTGATAAATGACTATATAGAAATAGATATATCTTGAGAAGCTTATGGGTGACCTTGAAGCCTCGAATAGAAATTAGACACTACTCTTCCATGGTGGTAAAAAATTATTAACATTTTAGTGACCTCTACAAGCTACTTACCTGCTAAGCAAGAACCCAATAACCTTTGAATTAATCTATTGGGCATGGAGTCATACAAGCACCCAAAACACCTAATTTTAAAACTATAACATAGATTCAAGATTCTTGGTTAGCCACTAAATAACTAAACAAAGAATTAATTACAAAACATTTAAAAATATTCTTAAGGTTTATCTATGATATACCCCCTAAATTTCTCAAAGCTTCATGATCTCCTTTAAACACCATTCCGTCTACCCTGAAGCTCCAATTCTACCCTAATTTTAAAATTTCTCTGTGAGCTAATTATCAAATTGAAAATTTTTCCAAGAAAATAGAGAATTAAATACAAAAATTATGCCAAAGGCACATAGATGAATATAGAAATAGATAAAACTATAAAAATAAAATGCAACTAACCTACCCTAAAATAACTAATATAAGTCTACCTAAATGAATCCATTGTCTAGTTCTATAAAATAGATATTTATCTTACCAATCTAATTTTTTTTTAATGTTTAATGGAATCCAACCAAAGGTAGAAGAGGATTAGAATATTAATGAATTGGCATTTTCCAAGGATTAAAGAAATCACCTACCCATGTAAGTTGATTGTAAATATAATCATCTTAGGGTAGATAGGTAGGTTGGTTTTGGCCCTCTTAATGTTTAATTTCATGCTCTAGATTGAGAACAACATGTGATGGTTTCTCCTTATTATCTTCCAATCAAGCTAGGTATCTGAAAGACATCCCATTAACAAAACATAGCTTGAATAATCAATTTTGATCTCATAGCTGGGGTTTTTTGTTTTATCATCTAGTTGATTAGGATGCTCTTGTCTTAGTGGCTCATTTGGAAACATGGCCACTTCTACCTAACATTCATGTTATTCATGAGTTTTTTATTTAGGATATGTTGGTTTGGTGTCAATGATTGAGCATAAGTCCTCTAGATCATCCCAAAAAAATCTTATTCCAGATTTTTTCTACTCCTTTCAAAGCTATATTCTTGCCTCCAATTAAAATTAGAGAGTAGGTCTCCCTTGGGAGGCTGAATTTAGTTGTATTGGAAGTGTTTTTACATTATATCTCCTCGGGAAGGACTAAAACATCTCCATCAATATTAATTCTAACCTCTTAGACTGATTCAATATTTTCCTCCAACTCTTCTTTTCCATGAGTGATGTCCTTGATTTCAAATGCTATTTATTCTTTGTCTTGATCAAACTCATGTCAACTAGATTGATCTTCTTATTCTTCTATGTTAAATGGAAGATCATTTTCCCAAGAGAGTACCTAATCATCTCACCCCTGAATGCAACCTTGACTATACAAACCTAAACTCTCCCCATCGATATTATCTTCTTCCTCTCTATCCTTTCCCACTTGCTCATTGTTCTACTAGTCTAGTTGATCGTGTTTATCTTCCTCTTATAGTAGTTTTAATATTTATAGCTTAGTATCACAAATAGGGATGCAAATAATTATTTCATAATCATCTTCACTTGAAATATCCTCCTTTTCATCTAAATGGTATTCATTTTCTCTCCATACAATGGGTCTTCCTTTGAAAAGGGAGATGGTGGGAGGGAAAGAGGATTCAAATGATGAAGTAGGAGTGGCCTTAACAAGGTTAAGAATCCTAAAATTAGGATGATTGGTATAATAAAGTTTCCATTATTGGAAACATTGATGCTCTTCAAAAAGATGAAGAAGAATGGGCTTTTGAGAGGGATGATTTTGAGGGATAATAGGTTGATTTTGCATAGGAACATGATCTTTCAATGGATGGGGACTTATAAAACTTGGGATTTTAAAATAAGGAAACTTAATTTTAAGTTAAAAATGTTTACCCTGTGGGGACCTTGGGATCTTGAATGTGGGAGCCTCATTTTGAGTAGGTTGAGCCTGATTTATGGTGGGAGAAGCTTGTCTAAAACTGGGAATAAAGGAGGCTGACCAAGGTTTGACCTTTTCTAGATGAATAAGAATTTGATGCATCTACTCCTCTTTGGCTACAATCTACCTAGCCAAACATTCCTCATGATTTCTTTCTTCTTCACTCACCTTATGATAATGGAGATAAGCTTGATAAGTAAGTTATTCATGTTGCCTACTATAATCTTACTCCCTTTCAATTTCCCTCAATGGTCTTTGAAAACCTAGATGTATATTGTTGATGTTTGGGGGAATAATTATAAGGGTCATAATACTAATTGGGAGCAACATATCCCTTAAAAGGTTGATTATAAGTATAATTAAGCTACTGATAATGTTGAGTAGGGGTGGCAGGGAGGCAAACACTATGAGAATCAGGTTATCTTGCTAAGTCAGAGCTATTTGGGATAAAACTAGTAGCATTTTCAATCTGATATGGAAAATAGGAAGGTATAATAAAAACATTTTCATGTAATGTGGTGTGAAAAAACATATTCTTAAGCACTCAGACTGCTTAAACCAATAGTTTTGATGCTTGGAGTTGACATGGTACTGAATAAACTACCCCAAAAGGCAAGATGCACTAAAGAACACATGAAAATTATTCAATGGATGATGTGATGATCATCAAAATTGGTCCCAGTGTGCATGCTAGGAACTATTATCACTCAATCTTGGATCATCCCCCAAGGTGTGGAACACTTGTTCTCTTTAGGATGAACCTCTAGAGAAGGATGGATTCCTTATAATATAAATGCATCTAATTTAGGATCAAAATACAAGCCTAAAAGAGTTGAATATAAATCTAAAACTAATATTAAGTCTAAAATATATTGAAGAGAAAATGGAGAGAAATAGTTACTAAAAAAGAAATAATGGTGATGCACCAATATTAGATAGAGAAACTCTAACAACTTTAAAGGACAGGGTATAGGTTGTAGAGGACAATAAAATATCACATAGGCTCTGATATGAACACTTCAATTGCATAAGTGAATCACATGGAGCTTTAGGACATAATAAAACACTAATAGGGATGACAAATGATCCATAGATAATGTTTGTATAGATTTATATGCACACAAAATATGACAAATAAGAAAAAAAGCCAAGTTATGGATAAGGTGTTGGGAATGGAAAATAATGAGAGGGATGGAAAATATCCACAAAAAAGGATCAACAAACCATGCAAGGTGCAAGGATGCATAATAATAGAGAGAAATGAACTTAATTCTCATAAAAATACAAGGTTTAGGTAGTAGAAATACTCTAAGAAGGAAAATTTTGGCAACATTATTATGCCTAGAAATGTCAGCCTTTTTACAATGAAGGACCCAAGATTTTATAAGAAATGAGAAGCCCATCGGTCATTGATAATAGTTAGAAATATGGATAATAAAATTAAATGAATATCAAGAATTAGAGACACATAATCTCTTTACAAATTAGATAGGGATGGCCAAAGGTAATTAGGACTTTGATTATGTCCTCAAGGCATGGTGTTGACTGCCTCAAAATTAAGCTTATCAGCTCAACACACTCTCTCATTGGTTGTATAACAACCAATCTTTAATTCCTTAATGACCATAGCTCAATTTGCAATCTTCTGTGTGTAAGAATATAGCTATAGATATTTTGGATATACTTGCCTTGAAAGATTTAGGACTAATTCCACTATTTCTTATTCTAATGTTGCTCCCTATAGACTTTCATGCCATGCTTTTCATTAATATGTTTCTTTATCCTTTATGCTCTAGTCATGATCTTGTCATGTCAATCTCACTTACACCTTAATGTTATTAGATTTACTAGCATTAAATTTAATAGACTTGGGATTAATCTAATTTACTCTACCAACTAAAACATCCTCTTGAGTCATTCATCTTGAAATACTATGATCCTTGATCCATTGTACTTTAATTTTATAGATCTTATCTATGGTAGTTTTGATGGCCCAATTTTAGTATTATGCACTAATGATGTGTTATTATTTCGATCATTACTTCTTTTATTACTTTATTGCATAACCCCTTTAACCCATTGAGCCTCGGCTATAGTCTATGGCCTCCACACATCATCTCCCTATTCACTTTAGGTTTTATGTTGTGTGTCTACTAGTAGGGTCACATGGAAGCTTCTTATTTATCTACCCCTTCTTCAAGCTCAGTTGGGCTTTATCAAGTACCAACAGGTGCTCTCTTATTTATTGGGGGTTCTTGTCATTATGTGATCATGGGCTTCCACCTCCATGTGGCTATTTATTTCTCTTCCATTACTCAACTAAGGCTTTAAATGAAATGATGATTATTCCTTCTATGGTGAAATGGGATTTTGCCATGTGGCATCATCTCGCTTACCCACTTGTCGAGGAGTTCCATGTTTTATAAAAATCTATCTACGATAATTAGGTAGTGGGATTATGCAAGGTGGAAATATCTCACAAACCTACTAGCCCAAATGCATTACACTAGTACATACATCTTATTGATAGTAGAGCAGTGGGATTATACCGCATGGCAAGAATTCACTAGCCCACTATCCTGTATCCTGGAGGCTTTAAACTTGTTTGAATGGTTATAAGACACCATGTCACCAAGATTGCAACATGTGGAAGCATGCCACTAACCCAATAGCTTGAAGTATTGCTAACATGGATAACTATCAAGAAACTTCTTAAAATTTAACTTAGTGTTGAAAGGCATTTTAAAAAGACTTAGGACCGTCAAGAGTTGCAAATAATATTTGTGTGGTGTTTTTTTTTATTAGACCAAATTCCTAATACAGATGATTTCCTGGGAAGTCATCAATACATCATCTAGGTTCTATCAAATTTAATATCTTCACCTCCTAAAACTGTCTCCAAGAAAAACCCTAAAATGGCTAAGTGTCAAAGCATTTATTTGAAAAAATGGAGTTATTGGGAGACCAAAACTCATAGATTCTCTAAGCATAGAAATTTCCTTTTGGATTACAAGATAATACATAGAATTAGATAAGTCTTCTGAATCCTATTGTTAATCCCAAAGCCTTAAACTAAACTCATACAATGTTCTTCCATGGTGACTAAAAATGGTCAACATGGTCCTAATAAAACAAATAGTAGGCGTGATTATATTTTTATGATTCCCAATGACCATATTTTATTTTCTACATTTTCAATCATCATCATGTCTTTTTATTATTTTCAATATTAATGCATCAATAAGAATACGTAATTCAAAAAATATCTCATTAACTGTGATAGTGTTCTTGACATGATATTAAATCTTTTTAATGGACAAAAGTTTTATAAATTGATTAGTTTATGAAGGTGGGATGACTCTTTAGAACACTATACCCAAAACCTATATTAATTTTTACTAGACTAAGCACAAGATCCAAAAAATAAGGTATAATACAATTAATAGAATTGGATACCATTGTTTCTTGACATGTGGTGGTTGATGACAACACATTGAACAATTGACTAAAAATAGTGATGACCCAAATTGGATTGTCTACTCATCCCTAGGGCACTCATAGTTCATTGTCTAAGTTCAAAACATCCTCTTTATTGTCTTCTGACATCCTATCTATCCATATATCCTCAATGATACCCTCCCTCTTTGTAGGTATAAAATTCTTACATTATGAAATCACACACTCCATAGAACCCATCAAGTGGTTAATCAAATTAAATTTTATTAAAAAAAATTGTAGAATACAAAAAAAATTAATTTTATTGATAAATATAAATATCATTTCATCCCTTTCAAATGAATTATTATATTCTCCTTGTTGTTTTTATCTTATTTTCTTGACCATGTGAAAATTAATGACATAAACATGTTATCTAGTACCACATCAATTTCATGTCAGATATATAAATATGTACATTCACTATTAGTCCAAAATAGTAGAATGTAAGAAAAAATATTCATTTCATTCAACATAGGAAAATATTCATATAAATAGCTCTTAAAACATATTTTGACTTTGTCCTAATAAGTTTGCATGACACACCATGTCAACACAAAACAAGTAATTATTACATTCATAAAAATAAGATATGACATAAAATTTAACATTATTCATCAAAATTGATTTTAAGAAAGCCCATGATAGAAAAAAACAACATTTTTTATTAGCCTTGTTATACGCATTAGGGTTTCGGAAAAATTTTGTGTAAAAAACTAGTATGATTTTTGAGTATGTTAGTGTTTGTATCATCCTTAATAGAGTAGAATCTAAATAATTTGGCTTGTTTAGATCTATTATGAAATGATGCAATTTATCCCTCTCCCTCTATGTTATGGAAAGTAAAGGATTGAATTATCTCAAGGCTAACTACAACTCTAGAGGGTTAGTTAATGATATTTCCCTCCCTTGGTCTCATAGCCAAATGTTAAATGGACACTTTAATTATTATTCCTTCTTCATTCTTACTGAAGAAGAGGAATTTGTAACAATGCCTCGAAATATTTGAAAATTTTATAATTAGCATATGGATCTTCTATTTAATAAAATAAAACTCAGTGTTACAAGTAATCTAAGACTTCATTACTAATTTGGTTTCAAATTACAAATGGTATTTGTTATAACCTAGATAATAGTTCAAATTCCTAAGCATCCCATTTGATTTTTAGACACTCAGATTTATGAAACTGCAGTTCAAAGGGTGGAGAAGAAAATTTATTTTTGGGTTACTAAACCTTTTTCCCTACATGGTATGTTCCAATTTTTCTCTAAGGTCCTTATAAAAACCCGTGTCTATTATTATTCATGTTGGGTCTTGTCCAAGACTACATATGAAAAATTATAACATATCCTCATAAACTTCCTATGGGCCAATTCGCAAGGCTCTAATGGATTTCACAAAGTTGCATGAGATATTTTTTATTTACCTCAGTAAATGGGAGGTTTATCCTTTTTTATTTTCAAATTTCAAGGTACTACCCTCTATTTCATGTGGATTATTCATTCCCTTGAATGAGGGTATGCTTGGAAGATTTTTATTCACTATTAAATTGCTTAAGGGAACCCTTCTAGTAAGCAGACATGGAAGGGTCTTTTTATTCAATCTCTCATGCTCACTCACATCCATATAAAAAACATCATTATGGCTCAATATATTTTTAAATCATGGGAAATTATTATGTCTCACTTAATTTTCTATGGGGTAACTTTGGGGGCACTACGGGAGCATATCCTAGCATTATTTCATGTTCTATATTCATTTATTATCTTTATCATATTTTAATCTTGTTATATCTTATATTTTAAGGTATAACTTACATATTGGATGTGTCTTTATATTTTTAGTGCTTTCATATATGTTCACATGCCTAATATGCTTGCTAATTTCTTATATCTAGTGTTTTCTCTGTGTTTGGTTATATAGTTTCTTTATTTTCTCTATGTTTTGTTATATAATTTTTTTGTTTGATTTGTCTTTATTGTGTTACCTATGATTGTTCAGTGTTTGATTTGTAATCAATATGATTGATTATTTTTTTGTGTTTCTTATGTATTCATTGCTTCATGTGTTTACTTAACATTTTATGTGCTTTTGTTGTGTTTAAATGGCTTACTTTGCATTTGGCATACATTCTTTACCTTATATGTCTACACTATGTTTTGTGCATTTCAAAGTTTATGGCATGCTTATTTTGTGTTTTATGTTCCTTCCTTTATTTCCACATTTTCTTTTTATTTAGTGTTTTTTTTGTGCTTCTAAATATACAAAGTGATTTCTCTTTTCTTTCCTTAATTTCTCTATCTACTTTGTGTTTTTCATGTCTTCAACATGTGTGGCATGTTTTCTATGTGTTTGAAGTGATTCTAATTTTTAATTATTTATATTTTTTCTTGGTTATATATGTAACATATTTATTCTCTATTTAATTTCAACACTTGTTTGATATTATATATGACTCCATGATCTATATCATGCACAACCCTCTTATTTATACATTCCCATAATTTCTATCATGTATCTATCTAGGGAAAGGTTCCGTAGTAGCAATATATTTATTATATATTTCCTTTATGTGGGTCATCTTTAATGGATATTACATTGTTTACATTTTTACATGTGGGAGACATTAGTATATGTAGTCACTCAAAATTTCTCATGGATACTTGATTGATAATATCATTTTTATCCCAATTTTAATTTAATTAACTTGAGCACTTCATTTGGACCTATTGTACCACCTCACTCTATCCTAAGAGAACCTATATATACCTATCCCTTTATAAGTTACTATATTAAAGTTTAAAAAATGTTCATGATATCTAAAAACCCCTCTAAACAACAATACGAACATCCCAAATCACATGTTACACATGTTTCCTTTCATGATAGGATCAAACATTATGGGTCAATAGTGGCATTTGGTCTTAACCCCTCTAGGTCAATAATGTCATTCACCTTAGTATGGTTGATTTTCAAATTTAAACTCTCCCTTAAATGTTGGTATGTATTTTTAGGATAGGTAGTGTGAGGTCTTTCCATTTTGGATTGATATAATGGCACATCTAAGTCACTTATTCTACCACTTCAAAATCACTTGGCAACTTCAATATCCAAGCATGCTTACACTATTTCACACTGAGAAAAGCTTCCCTATTCTTTCAAAATATGATTCTAATCATCTGAATAATTTTTTAACTAAATCAAGATCCTATTTTATCCATGTCAAAACAAAAAAATATCAATTGTTTAAGCCATCTCTATATGTAGTCAAAAGATCACAATTGCACAAAACACTCTAAGTGAGATAACTACATATGACTGATTTCCCTCTTCATAATATTATATAATTAGGTAGTGATCAGTCATCATGGGACTTATTGGGTTCATCTCAACCCATTACATTCCCCTTTTCTCTTTACAAGTTTCCATCTATTACAAGCCCTATTAGGATTTTAAATTTGAAGAGATTGTTTGCAAGTCATCCCTACACATTTAAAGGTAAAATTTCTACATATGTATTTTAATAAAATATAGGTGATTATGTATAATTTTATTAGTTTTTAAGAGATGATATAATAAACCAATAAAGAACAATATTTTCAATTGATCCTTTCCCCTTTCTGATAATCCTAACCTTGATCAGTTACAATCACAGTTCTAGTTCCATGTGTAGGATCACTCTGAGTTGATTATTTCTAGTCATCTATCAGTTGCACATAGTTAGATTGAACACATAAAATAGACATGTCCTCTTATTTTATCCATAGTTACCTTTATTTCATTTTATAGTGTTTCATCTATTTTAGTACTTTGCTTACATTTTGTTTTTTGCAAGTTATTTTTTAACTTTTTGTTGCATTTACATTCATTTTATCTTAATTCAATTTAATCACCAACTTAATTCCATATTATAATAAAACATATTAGTGAACCCACATTTTAGTCAAGCATTTATTCAAAAATAAATCTGTAGGGTTTGGATAAATTCTTGAGTGTCTAACATTAAAATAACTTTCTATCAACCTTGGATCTAATATCTGACACTTAAAAAAAAATTAGACCTTAAATATAATAGTTGGTACTGAAATCACTTTCATTTGACCTCAAATTTGATAGCTAACATTGAAAACACTTTCTTTTTATGTTGAATTTTAGGATAATTTACTAATCTCTATACATAGTTTTTATTATTTTTTATAAGATATAGATTTTAGTTTTTGTTACTTTCTTCTCAATATGAAAATAATATATGTTTATCATGGATAATCATGTAATAAACCAAATCAAATCACATGCTAAAACATAATAACCATTAATGGTTTTTTTTTAAATTCAAGTAAAACATAGAAATAATAGCAATCATACATTTAAGATGTTATAATATTTACTCATGAACAACCTACAGTGTTGACCTTGATTCTTCTTACTCTAATATTTAATTATATGTTTTAAGTACTACCACTAGAGTACAAAGAGCATATATGACTCCTTCTATTGATCTTCCTCATAGAACTCAAAGTTGTAATAGATACCATACCACTCCCATTATTCACCCATGGATTATACTGGACTATGTAATCCATACTATGGAAAATGGAATAGGTAGGCCACCACAATAAAGAGGAAGTCAACATATTACCCCTCAACCCCCTCCACCTCCCATGAGGCAAAAAAATAAACCTAAATGGTATGATATCATGTATCAACTAAAAAATATCCTTGATAAAATTTATAATGTTGATTTACTAAAGATTTCATTAGTCTATAAGGATTTTTTATATGTTCCATTATGCAACAATAATAGTTCTAGTGATACACAACCTATTTTTTTTGCTTCCATAATGAGCACATTTAAATACACTCAAAATATTATCACTTTTGAGGAGGAATAATTACCAATACAATATGTAATCACACAAAATCTTCCTCTCCTTATTCAAGTTAGAGTGAAAAATAAAGAAATAAAATTAGTATTGATTGATGTTGGTTTTAAAGTGAATATTTTCTATAGTTATTTATTACAACAATTAGGTATCAACACTAAAAGTATCCAAAAAATAGATCAAAGTATCAAAGTATTTGATGACTCTTCAATATAAGTACTTGGAATGATATATTTAGATGTAACACTCAGAACAAAAACAATCTATACATTATTTTGTTAACAATCTAAGGAGATTATTTAGTGATTTAACCATGAAATTTCTCAAAGAGCCAAACACAATTGATATATTTTTAATTAGATAAAATAATAAAATACTTCACTCTATTACACATTCTCTCTTACAAATAGCCATAGGTGCAAATCCAAATATAAAGGAAAGAGATAGCCTATAATTAGGGAGTCAACATCCCATGATTTTATCCTAGAATTATGTGGTTCTTGAACCTATAATAATAATAATAATAATAATAATATATGAAAAATTATATTCATAATATATTATACTATCCAAATATACATTATTTTTTATAACAATAATGTTACTAACTATATTACCATATTTACCCATATGGTAACTTACAAATAGTAAGTATTATTTACCCTATAGTAAATAACAAACTATCAATTTACCCAATGTAAGTACTAATCCCCGACACCTCCCCTCCCCCCACCCCATTTATTTTTTACATGGTAGAATATATCTCATTTTCCTATTGTGTCATGCCACCTCTGTGTGCTCACAATCTTCTCTTCAATTGTGCAACATCAAGATTACATAAAAATCCACACACTATATTCTTACATGTGGATTTCATGGATGGATATAGCCACCACCTAAGCATGAACAAGACCTCTTTTTTTCATCCTCCACCCTTGTTTGATGATATTTTTAATCAACTTTGACCAACAACATTACCCAATTGGTTTTACAGGTATACCAATAACCTTTCACAAATGGTTTTATAGGTTCACCAAAAATTTTATATAATCAATTTTATAGGTTCAACAAAAACCTTACACAAATGGTTTTTCATGGGTTTACCAGTAACCCGTACATCATGATTTCTACAATACATTTTGATCAACATTATACAATACATATAAAAAAGGGTTACATGGGGAATAATCACAAGTGAACTTGAATTTACTACATTTTTTTAATTTTCACACCATAATAAAAATCTTAAAAACTAAAATCCATACCATAACTAAAAGACAAGTCATCATAGCAGAAGTCACTCAAATTACTCCTTATTATATTGTCTCCAAGCTCCTTCAAGTCATTACTTACTCAAAAAATTGGATGTTGAATCTCAAATTTTGAATGTTATTTTTTATGATAAGACCCCCTAATAATTTGGACATATGACTTATAAGTTGGATGTCGGGGTCACCTAAAATTGCATCCATTACAAGGAGAAAATTTTGACTTTGATAATTTTGACACACTCTTAAAAATGGCTATTTTGACATTTTTACAATGACTTATTGACATGAACTTGACTAAACTCATAATCACAAAAAATTCTAATTACTATCAGCTTATGAGTAAGCAAGTACTTTTACACTAAATATCTTTAAATATGACACTTAAATAATTATTACTTATATTGATCAATTTAACTACTAAGGATACTTTTGAGTTTTTGTATATAAAAAATAGACCTTTGACTTATTATTAAATGAGAAGGAACTATAAAAACTCATTAACACCCATCAAATCAAATAATAAAGCTATAAACATATATTAAAATACCAAACAAACTAAAAATTTAAAATTATGAACTAATAATTTATAATTATCTTCTTTCGCCATGTCAACTGTATCAAGATCCACATCATGTGTATCCTTGAGATAATAATAAAAATACAAGATGACAGCTTGCCTAAGAGGTTTCATGTTGGGTGATGATTAGGTCCCTTAGATCAAGAGCTTGGCATTGGATAATGTGAAAAAATTACATACATATTCACATACACATTCTGATCTACATAAAGAATATTTTAACTTATAACATGAGATGAATCAGATAGTAAGATCACCAATTCTATAAGGATTGATCTATGACCAAGTCTTCAGTAATGATGTGACTAATTATTCAATAAATAATTAGGTAACTATGATTAGTGCTTCAAAAATCACCACCTTTAAATATGGATTTGATAACAAAACCTAAACTCAAATATTTTGATGCAGACACTGGGTGTAAGAGAGAATGGAAAAATTGAGTTTTCAAACTGTAATGTCAAGATCGGGCAAAAATACTTAGATGGGCATCCCCAATGTTTGATGCAAAACCAACTATCTTAGTGAAGTGGTAGATCTATGCTTAAAGTCTTACAAAAATACTTCCTGGACAAGTGCACGATGCATGATTAGGATGAAAAGTTATTGGAGTAGTGTGTTTTGAATAGATAAATATAAATAGTATTGCATTGATTCAACAAACTATGTACATGGAGAACATAAATATAATTTCCAATTGATTCATGTGAATGATGAACATATGTAAACATCACTCAGGTTTGAATGTCTTAGGACATGGACATGAGCTAATAGAAAAATTGAATATAGGACTATACACACACTAAATAAAATTGTAATAGGCAAAATGAATACCTTTGGTTTGTCAAAGTAATTCATAATAGTTCATATGCTTATCTAATTTTTTAAAAAAGATCATAAATACTAAACTCTCATTCTCGTAGTTAAGAATGATTCTCATAGGTATGGAAACTATTGATTATAGTAGATCTATCCCTTCACAGATTAACAGGCCATTACTATTCATGCTCTGATACCATTGTTAATAATCCAAGGATATTATTCAGTGATTTAACTCATGTAATTACTCAAAGAGATGAGCACAGTTGAGAGATTTTCAATTACATAAAATAATAATATACTTCACTCTGTTACACACTCTCTCTTACAATACCCTTAGGTATAAAGATACATATGTAGGAAAGAGAGAGCCGACAATTAGGGAGTCAACATCCCATGATTCTATCCTAGAATCATGTGGTTGTTGAACCCATAATAGCAATAATATATCATAACATCTATTCATAATATATTATACTAATAAATTATACATTTTTATTTTATAACATTAATGTTATTAACTATATTACCATATTTACCCATACAATAACTTAAAAATAGTAAGTATTATTTACCCTACGGTAAATAACAAACTCCTAATATACCTAATATAAATACTAATCCCAAACATATTTCATGTTATACCCAAATAGTTTAATTATAAGATATTAATTAGGTAACCTTGGATAAATATGATCATAACAATACCATTTACATTTCATAGTTGTCTTAAGTTCATGCATGAAGGATACTCATATGAATTTCCTATGGATTATAACCCTTTCAGATATTTTAAAGTCAATACATATCAATCAAGGTTAGATGATTCACCTATCACCTCACCTTCTCAAGTTATAACTTGTGATCAAAGATACACATATGAAATTGGAGAGTCAAGTAATGACAACCAAAAAATAGAAGAAAAGTAATGAATAGACCAATAATATTTACATTAAAAGGAGCTCAAATAATTAAAAATAGCATTGTAACAAAGATGTAAGTAGAAATCCAAATATTACAAGAGAAACAATTGGGATGGCATAAATAATAATTCCAAAATTAATAGTTAGAAAGTCAAAAATTACAAATGGAACAATTGGAAAATATCAAGTTACAAAATGAACAAAAAAGAATCCAAATGGAACAATAAAAATTACATTGGAAACAAGTGAAATAATAAAATATACAAAAATAGAATCAAGATAATGTAGATAAACAAAATTATTTTCCTAATCTTCCTTTACTAATCAATTTAAAAGTATAAGATTGTCATGTTTTAGATCATGATGGTAGTGATAATGAAAAATCTAACATGGTTAATATGATAGACGATAAACTACTCAAGTTAAAATTCAACCCTTCAAATGAATATTTATCTCATTCATCATTCACACCTATTTTTCTAGGAGTATATCATGATGATTCAAAATTATTATCTAAAGTGAAAGGAATAAAAATTAGACCGTTATGAGCCATAAAGATCTCTGGGGTTAGCAAAACATCACATTCATAAAAATAAGAATCTAAAATCAATTTAATATCATGGACTTATAGATAGATATGTAAAACAAAGAGAAGCAATATCATATATTATATCTCTAGATCTTTTCAAATAAAATGAATGTGACTT
The DNA here is from genome assembly GCA_037957365.1 of Torreya grandis. Classification (NCBI taxonomy): domain Eukaryota; kingdom Viridiplantae; phylum Streptophyta; class Pinopsida; order Cupressales; family Taxaceae; genus Torreya; species Torreya grandis. The sequence goes on along the minus strand of JARHVA010000822.1, from coordinate 603,794 downwards.
GCATATATAGACAAAGGAAGATCAATCATAACTAAGAGATCAAGCTAAGATATCAAACCTAAGACTAAAATATAACTATCCTAAAAGGTTAGAAACAACTAAACAATATCACCATAATATCTAAGAGATAAATATGTAATATCTCATAATATCTAAAATATGACAAATAAAATATCCACACATAAGTGGGTTGGAATAACAAAATAAATGGAAAAATAAAGCACCTAGGTGAACATGAGTTAAGGTTAACAACTTAATCTAACACCCCCCTTCACATGAAGCTAGGGGCTAAAGATAATGTGGCATGTCCATAATATGAGTCCTAGTAACAAGGCATGATCAAGTATTCATGTACAATATATTTATAGAAAAATGAATAAAGAATATTTCCTCATGAACACCCCCCAAGGAAATTTTTTGAAAAACCAAATGTGCCATGTAATTCAAGGTAATGAGGTGATGAAAAATGCTTTGTAAATATATCAACAACCTACTATTGAGTTATAATGTGCTCCAAGAAAAAAACTCCATCCTAAATGTGTTGATGAATGAAGTACATGTGAATCTCAATATGCTTAGTCTGGTGGTGCACAACAAGATTGTGGGAAATATGAATTGCACTTTGGATATCATGCCAAAGTACAATAGGTGAATCTTGTGTGAATCCAAACTTTGTCAATAACTATCAGAGCTAAAGAACCTACCAAATCAATGTGATTGATGCCCTATACTCTACCTTTATAGATGAAATTATAATAGCTTGTTACTTCTTGCATTCCAAATAAACTAGAGAAGAACTAAGGAAAAAGATATATCTATAAGTTGAATTATTTTCATCAATAAAACCTACCCAATCTAAATCATTATAGCCAACAAACTGAGTAGAACCTATGGTGTAGTGTAATCCAAAGTGGGAAGTGCCCTATAGATATCAAAAAATACTTTGAGTAGCCTAGCAGTGATTATCATGAGGAGCATGTGCAAACGGAGATACAAGTCAAACTAAAAAATAAATATCAGGGTAAGTATGATTCAATTACATGAGACTTATAACCAATAACCTATATAAATTAGGATCACAAAGAGGAAGAATGTAGGAGGAAGTAAGAGTTACCCCAAAATGGAAAAGAGAGGGATTTAACTTGCAATTATCCATGATAAAATGTTGAATAATATCAAGGGTGTACTTATAATGACTCAAATGATTCCCTAAATCTAACAAAGAAATCTATAAACCAAGGAAAAAGTATAAAATATTGAAATTTATCATATTAAACTATGTTGAAAGAGCCTAATTATGAGAAAAATAGCTACCTATAAGAAGTATATTGTCAACATATGAAACTAATATAATAATATCCTCTCCAACATGATATATATATATATATGGTATGATTTAAGTGGCAATGAACAAAGAGATTAGATAGAAGAAAATAATCCAACTTATCATACCATGCCCAAAAAGCTAGTTTGATATTGTAAAGAGACCTTCATAGTCAACAAGCAAGAGAATAATCATGAAATAACCTAGAAGGTTACTCTATGTAGATTCCTCCTAAAAATATCCTTGTAAGAAGGCACTCTTTACGTCCATCTAGTACACTAGCCAACCTTATGATGCATCAAGATAAAGTATAAGGTGCACATAATCTAACTTAGAAATAGGGAAAAAATATTAGTGTAATCAATACCTTTGATTTGTGAGAAACCTCTATCTACAACACATGCTTTATACTTGTCAATGGACCCATTAGTTGCATATTTGGTGTGGTATATCCACTTATATCTAACTAACTTTATTCCCTTAAGAAGAGAGACCAAATCCTAAGTATGATTCTTCATCAAATAAGAATAATCATCTATTATCACATCATCCCAATCATGTATCCCATGATCTTATGAAAAGGATTGTGGATCCATAGAAAATGCTTGACACAAAAGTATAGAACCTATATAATGTTCCTAATGATGTCTAGTGGGTAGAGGATCCTATACAAAGTGCTCATTAGACTAAACATGTGTTCGAAAAAGAACATCATGAGTATTAGGATCCAAAAGTTAATAAACTCTCATGTCTTCAAAATACCCTAAAAAGACCAAAGGGTTTTATCTTCTTATCCAAGGTATTCCTTTTATTATTTAGTATAAAATCCCAAGCATGGCTTCCAAAAACTTGAAAAAATGAGACATTATGCTTAGTTCCAGACCAAGCCTCCTTTAGAGTCAAATGCTCAAGTGTTCTATGTGGTGTGTGATTCTAATGCAGTTTTCATAATTAATTAATTATACACAATATACAAGAGGTAAATCCTAAGAATGGATCATGTAGTTATCCATATCCTTTAAGGTTTAGTTATTACTTTCTACTAGGCCATTTTATTGTGGAGCATGAGGAATTGAACATTTGTGAATAATTCTATGAGCTATCAAAAAATTAAAAAAACTATGTTTGTAATTACTCCCCCCCCCATTATTAGTGTGAAGCTTATTTATGCAACTAGAAGATATTTTCTCAACCAAAGCCTTGAAGAATTTGAAGTGTGAAAAAACTTCACTCTTATACTTGATAAAACAAACCCAAGTACACCTTTAGAAATTATCAATAAATGTAAGTGCATACTTATCTCCATTGAATGAATGAGTATAAAATACCATCAAGTCACTATGGACAAGCTCAAGTGATGAAGATATCTTAGACATACCCTTAGGAAACAGATCTTGGTGTTGTTTCCCTAATGCACAACCATGGTAAACTCCATCATGACAAGAAAATCTACGAAGACCATCAACCATATCATGAGTTCTCAACTCATTAAAATATCTATAATTAAGATGTTTGAATCTCTCATGCCAAATCTTACTGTCATGTTTGGTATGAGAAACCAAGCATGTACCCATAGAATAAGTGTCATCAAAATCCTAAAAGTGATATAGTCAAGAACTTTGATCAAAAATACCTTGTGAAAAATTGAATGAGGCTCCAACAAGATTTGAATTTCAACCCCTTATGTTGTGAAAGTCATTATCTTATCCTCGCCAGAATGAACATTTGATAAATAGAAATCAAATGTAAAGTGATGGTAAGAACATATAGTGCATCATTGATGCAACCACCAGTAAGTTATATGTCACCTTTTCCCTTAACAAAAATAAGGTAAAAATATCTAACCTTAATTTTGGAAGTAGAACTCAAACTAGGAGATACAAAAGACTCCTTAGAAGAATTCATGTGGTGAGAAGCACCAAAATCTATAACACGACTATATATAATAGGTGACTGAGATATCCTAAAAATATTAGGTGTTTTTCTATGATCTTTATAAGGAGGTGGAGTGGAGATAAAAGATCTTCTATTTTCTGATTGCATCCTCTAAGGCTTGTATTCTATTCCAACATCTAGTTTCTACATGACCAATCCTCCGTAAAATTAACATGAAATGCAAGAATTATTCTTGGATTTAGAAGACTCCTTGGGTTTAGAGTTTGTCTTTGGGTTTAGTGGCATTTTGAGATGGAGGAGTGGTTTTGGGTTTACTTTGTTATTTTTCCTTGACCTTATGATGAGATGATAATAAGGTATTTTGAGAGGTGGAAGACTCAAGGTTAAACAATTTGGATTCTTTGTTAGTGAGTATTTAAAAAAGCAACTCTAAATCAAGTATTTTGAATGTGGCACCTAAGGCATCCATGCTAGATAAAAAGGTAGAAATAAATATTTGGAATGGACCTTTCAACTTGGACAAAATAAATTAAACACCCTCTTCATATTTCTCATCTCTTCCACTCCTCTTCAATTAATAGATGGAAAATATATAGGATTGAGAGAATTTATTGTTGGAGTGAGTGTCAAAACTCACTCATGGAGTTAAGCTTGATTGGGAGTTAGTTAATTAGTTATTATGTGTCAAATATTTTCACTACTATTTTGTGCATATTGGTTTCACACAATAAATTATTTATTGTGCATAACTTATTATGCTTGTTTAATAGGAACATCTATTACTTCTCCTAGATTGGTGGAGAGAGAAAGTTACAAATTTTATTATTAAATTTGAGGTAATAATAAGAGTCAGAGATTATTGTGCATAATTATTGTTTAAAATTTCATTTGCATAATGTCTGTGATTTTTTGTTATCGTTGTAGTAATGGTATGTAGGAAAGATCTGGGATGAATGACAAGTATTCTGATTTCTAACATGGTATCAGAGTCAGAATCAAGAAGTCATTACTCTATGGATATTATTCTAGACATATTAATAAATTTTTGAAATCCTCTATGCAATTTATACACTTTTCTTGGTCCTTAGTTGATGATCATATGACGTTTACAGTGGTCTGAGTTGTTTGAATTTGTCTGGACCATATTATGTATCTCCTCCTTAGGTCCATATTCTTTAGATTTGTGGAAATTTGTTTATGGTATGGAGTTTGTTTTTAACATTATCATTTCTTTGGAAGCATATTTACATTTGACTACATACACATTTGGATCAGCCATAGTATGACATGAATTCATAATTGTGTAGTGGATTTATATCTAGTTGTTGATGTCAATACTTTCTTATTGATGTCTCCACATTACCAAGAGCCATGAAAACCTCCCGTTAATGGAAAGATATGGAAGTCTACTAATTTTGAGGACTACCAATTATCTTCTGAGTATACACGACCCTAACATCAATTTCTCAATATTGTTGATTTTTTTTAAGATGGCATTGACATCTGATCCTTCCAATGGCTACATGATTCGTAGATATCTTATAGTCATGTTGAAATATTCTCGATGGCCTACTTCCATCCTCCATCTAGTCAACATTTTTTTCTCTACGTTATTCCACATGGCCTTCTTTTGTTCATAACCATCCTCTTCCACCTTTTGATGATTTAAAGCTGTGAACTCTGACTATTGGACTAGACAAATATTTCTCTCCTTGTAGTCCATCAGAGTCTTCCTTAGCTTACCTTGGCTCGATATTTCACCTGTATACACTTATACATCTAATTGATATCTATACACTACCTATAAGTTGTATTTTTTTGCCTAAATTAAAGAGCTCAAAATTTGGCTGACATTATTCTTGTTTGAACGAATATGTAGATTGGTAATTTTTTAATCTATCTCCTCTAAACCAATGGCCACAATAACAACCCTACATCAAACACTTTCTATTTCCACTTTTAACTCCATAAAATTGTCGATAGGTATCTTCCTACACTCCTAATAGGTCATTGATTTCATCTGCCACCTAGCTTCTTATCTCCATGCCAAAGCCATTACCTAGTCTCCACCTACTCATTGGCCCACATGATTTAACTCTCTCCTATTCTCCATTGATGGCTAGTGTATGGGATATTTCTCCTCATGTCTCTGCTTCAATATATCAACCTACCAATTTTTTTTGGGCTCTCATTCTACATTTGCTTCAAAGCTTAGATTTTAGTTTGGCAAATTCCCTGCTCCTAAAATTAGTTGATGATAGATAATTTAATAGGTCATCATCTTATTTCCATATTATGTCGATCATCCCTAATGATCTCCATGGCTTCCATGTCCATTCATATTGGCATGGTTTTTTGGTGTTAGCTTGACCTATATTGATCCTCCTATCCTCACTGAGTATACATCTCATAGTTGGTCATTCAAACATGTGTTAGAGATGGTTGTTTAACACATTTTTTGATATCTCTACATGAGTTACAGGAATAGCCAACTACCTAAACCAAGATAATTTTAAATCCCTAAAATGTATAAACCAAGTGGATTTATTTATTTTTATTCAAGTCAATTTATAGTCGATCGAGTATCTAAATTTTATAAAAGCTTGGAGTTGCTAAGAGATCTAGTGGTCTAACATCTCCAAACCCAAAAATAAGAATTTTTTTCAAAATTATATTAGGAGATAATTTTAAAGGATGTGATATTTTTTATGATTTGGGGTATATTGTTAAGTGAAGAATATGTTTCTAAAGTGGGGCATTTATAAAGTGGAAAACTAGTGCAAAAAGGGTCAATTTTCTGTCTAGTGGCAAAGTATTTAAAAGAGGAGGACATTTATTATTTTTTAAGGCTTACACCTATAGAATTGTCAAAGATGGAGAGTAAGGTCTGGTTTCAAAGGTGGTGAGACCCCCTCGAAAAAAACTTCATTTTTTGGTGTGATTTTTACACATGATGTATTGTTGGCAAAGTCCAATGTCCTATTTTTTAAAGTGTTTTATCCTTTTTGTGCCACTTATTGTGGTCATGGATGCATTTTTAGTGGTAACCAATGTCCCTCTTTGGCCATTTTTCATCACTATTAGCTTGTTACATCTTCCAGTATGGATTCTCATATGATTGAACCCCTTAGTTCTTTAAACTATACTACCTAGAAAACTAAAATGCAGATACATTTTCAGATTAAGGGATTGTGGAGAGTTGTTATTGGTGAATTTTCCATATTTATAGATAAGGAAAATATTGTATGGTTTTCATCCTTGCAAAAGGAGTCACTTTTATTTATTCACCTCTATGTTTATGATAGTTTGTAAGCTCATATGGAGCATGCCACACCACCTAAAGGAGTTTGGGACATTATTTCAGCATTGTTTGATGATCTCACTTCACCTCCACATGCCCCTATTTCTTCTCATTTCTCTCAGAGTGAGGATTATTATATGGTGACATTACTTATCAACCATATTCTCATGTTTGTAAGGATGATATTCTTGATGGTGATTTACATGAGGACTCTTTAACGTCTTTATCTTCTCGTATTATTTCTTATCCTCTTTCTATTGTTAGCGAGGACATATTTTTTTAGGATGAGACACATATACCACCTATTACTACTACTCATGATGTACATTTGATTACTTTTGATCACTTGGATGAGATACCTTCACCTCCTCTACCTACTAATGCACATTTTGATACAGTGGTTGTTGTTCCTATTTTTTATTTTGGTATGATTGTTGACAGTGCCCTACCAATACCTAAGCAACCCATTGATCTTATGGCCTCTTTCCTATAACTTTAGGAAGAAAATAGGAAACTTATGATGCATAATTATCTTCTATGCTCCCTGATTCCTAGAAAGGATGTCCTCATATGTTCTCTATAGAAGAAAATTATTGGCATACAAAATCAGTATAATACCCCATCATGTATTTAATCTAGTACACATCCACTTGATGTACTTTTATAATGTGATCTACTATATTATGAGCATCCCATTGTTCATGTTTCTCTTATTATTATAGATGATACATTTGTGCCTATTTTTTATGCATAGTCTGGACATACTACTCTAATTCCACTTGCACATATGCCTGCTTCTTTTGAGTAACATGCCACTAGCTTTGGCTTCCACATGATTCATCCCATGGTTCATACTACCAAACTTATAGGCAATATGAAGAATTTATAGGGCATTTATCACCCTATCCAACCTATTACATGGATTTATTGGCATGGCATTAGTTGTGATGTAGGGGCTTCATCTTCATTAGGATTTATTGATAGAGATTCATCTTCTATTTGGTCCACTCTTTGTGAGGATTATGAGCTACACATGATCTCTTATACACCTTCACTTAGGCTTGAGAAACTTGAGACTATTTTAGGTAGACATGATCTACCTAACACTTCTTTGGATGTTACCTTGTATTCTTATGCTATGGATTTTTCACTTACTCATATGCAGACATCTTCACCCACCATTCATGTTCATTTAGGGTGGATTTATGATCATTTTTGGCAGCATCAACATCAATCTTTGAGAGGAATCTATAAGAGAAGTTATTTCACCACTCATCTTCTTTGATCACAAATTGCTCCTCCTGCCTTTTAATGTTCCTAGGTTATTTTATCTCTTTGTTATGCATATATGTTTTTTAGAGCCTACATCTCTCATTCATAGATGTCATCTCCTGTTGACTGCATTATGTACCTTTTTGCATCACTTGGTGATATTATTGTTATATGGGAACTTTATTTTTAGTCACACTAAGATTCATGATGCTTTTTCTTCATGTTTGTATGCTCTATATTGAGCACATTAATCTTTATTTATTGACTATCTCATCACCACCAGGGCCATCTTCTTGAGAGATATTTGTTTTGCATCTTTAGCACTTTGTTTTCACATTTGATAGTCTCCTTCATATTTTTTGTGAATTTTGATCTCCTTCTGAAGAGTAAATATTTTGGTAAATATAGTGTCATCATGTTAGTGTTTGAGTAGTGGATTTAGCCCACTTGTGCAGACTTTTTTTGCATCACTCTACCTAGTTATTAGTATAGGTCGTATGGTAAAAATCTTACTTCTTTGGTTATTGTGTTCTTTGCTAACCCTTGGGCACTACATCTTCTAGCATTAGATCAAATTCAATTAATGAACCATTTTTGCACTATTGACACCTCTGATATTCTTTTTTCATGAGAGCTATTCTAGTGAATTCTAGTGTTAGTTATTTTTTGTGATTGAGTTATGGATCTAGACCACTCATGAAGATTTGAGTTCCATTAAGAATTTTGAGTCTATTAGGTGCATTTGTATTTTATGGCCTTCATTTCATCTAGTGCACCTATTCAGCATTATGTTTGAGTATTGAGTTGTTTGCTTTCTTGGGATACCTCGTAGTATATTTTTTTTCTCACTTAACTTTAGCTATTTTAATGGTTTTTTGGGTACCTTGCGGTGATACATTTCATCCTTGGTGAATTTTGTCTATATTTTTTTGTGATCAGTGTTTTTATAGAGTGAACCTCATATAGAGTACTAGTTTTTATTTAACTTGGCAGTTATAGCGACTCGACATCCATGTACTCTAATAAGATGGATTGGTTACCTTAGGGACACTTTATATTTTACTATTATTTGTACATGGGTACTTGATCAAGCCTTATTTTTAGGACCCATTCAGTCTCTTTGCTTTCTATTTTGTTACTCCCTATTTTGCACTTAATGGAGGGTGTTGGAGTGAGTTTTAAAACTCACTCATGAAGTTAATCTTGATTAGGAATTAGTTAATTAGTTATTATTTGTTGAATATTTTCACACCTATTTTATAAGATAAAATATTCCATATCAACTAATATTAGTTTCACAATTTGTTTTGCATAACAACCTATTATACCTATTTAATAGGCACTCCTATTATTTATTCTAGACTAGTGAAGAGAGAAAGTTAAAGATTGTATTATTGACTTTGAGGTAATAATGAGAGATGGAGATTATTGTGCATACTATTATTTAAAATTTTGTGTGCATTATGTCTGTTATGTTTTTTATATCACTATAGTAATGGTATACAAGAGAAATTTGGGATGAATGAGAAGTATTCTCATTTCCAACAGTTACCTCTACTTCAAGATGTATGGATCTCATGTGATCCACCTTACCAAATAAACCCTTCAAATTTTTACCATATTTTAAAAGGAGATTCACATCCTTTCGAATGAAATAAAATACTATCACTCACATAAGTTTTTATCAAACCCATACACTCATAAAATTTGCATTGGTGCTAAAATTTTCTATATTCTCTAATGAACATTGGTAATATTCCAGTCATTAAAGCCCATAATCCTTTATATTTAATGATTGTTTATATTAATTATCTCCATGTGTGATAATTATGTGTTGTTAATGGCTCACATTGATCTAATGTAGAAGAAGAAACCATTCTAAACAATCACCAAAGAATAAGAGAATGCTAAAAGGGTGGTCAAATTAGCACTGAGACAACCCTCCTAAAGATATTTTATTAAAGACCCCTCAAAAAAAATTGGCACTTTATATTTTAGCACATTTTAAAAAATAAATGAATTCAATAGATTAGGTATCAAAAACATACACTTTTGTAAAAAATAGTACTTGATTTCGATTTATCGATCAAAATATATAGTTTTTATAAGTTTTCCCACCATAAATGGGTCAATTTTTTCTTTTAAATGTATCAAAAATATTAAATTATTGAAAAATAATGTAATTCTTGGAGAGATTAAAATATTCAAGGGCTATAAGTTAAGCCCCCACTAGTAAGAATAAAAAATTAATTCACTCCCCACATGACCATACCATATGACCAAAGGGCTAAGGGTGAGGATGAGTGATTCCCCATTTTTATTGATTTGATTGATGTGGGAGTGACATTAACCATAAAAGAGAGGGAAACTTGAGATGAATAGTGCACATGTCTATTGATTTGAAATTGACACTTTTCTACATGTCAACTTGTTGTGTCATTGTCCTAAAATTGACACTCTCCTAACTGTCAGTTTGTACTGTGCATGGATGTGTAGGGTAAAAATGCTTGTGACATATAAAACATAGGATGCTACATGGATATACAAGGTCAACATGCCCATAATGTAGGATGGAGAGGAGAACATATAAGGATGCAATAAATACATCATCTAAGAGAAATAAAGTCACCTCCAGATCCTTCTACATAAAAAATGACATAGCCATAGGTTAGTGTCACATTCAAAACATAGAAAAGACATGGAGATGTAGCTTGGGAATTAACAAGTCATTGGAGGCACAAATAATGTTTCCAGGTTCCTTGATGTACAAAAAATAAATAGAACTAATACAAACCAAATGTCAAATATCTCCCAAACAATAAGAAAAAAGTCTAGATATATGACATAAAATATGCTCTTGTAGTGAATTCACAAATGATTGACGAAAATAATTTAAGCTCTAATGACATGAAAGGAAAAAAATCAAATTTTTCCAAGCCACAAATATATTTGGTGTTAGTAGAACATCATATTCATAAAAACAATAATTAAAAGTAATTTAACATCATAAACTTATATATAGATATGCAAAACAAAGAGCAGCAATATCATATATTATATCTCCATAGCTTATCAAATACAATGAATGTACCTTGCATATATAGGCAAAGAAGATCAATCATAACTAAGAGATCAATTATAACTAAGATATCAAACTTAGGACCAAGAGATAACTATCCCCAAAAGATAAAAACAACTAGAAAATATTCTCATAATATGTAAGAGATAAATATGTAATATCTCATAATATCTAAAATAATATAAATGAAATATCCATGCATAAGTGGGTGGGAATAACTAAAAAAAATAATAAAAAAAGAACCTAGGTGAACATGAGTTAAGGAAAACAACCTACTCTAACATAAATATCAGCTAGATATATAGAATAAATTTATTATATGTATGCCTAAATATGATAATGCATATAGTTGTGGTAATTATATATGTAATCTGGGATTTGTGATAACTTTGATGAATGATGTGGTTCCAAATGAGATATTTAAAAATCATTTATCATTCCTAGAGCCTCTTAATATTCACATTGAAGGAAATAAATGTATCAATATCAAGATTAAATCTTCTCATGAAGCAGATTTATGTAGCATGACACTTTTCCAACATCTTGAGTATGGTAGTCAACACTCAGGTAATATTTTTTGGCTTTACTGTTGCATTAAATCCATTGAGCATCTAGTAACACTTGGGTCAAAAATATCTTATGTTATATTTCACATCGACCCTAGATTGGATCAATGCAATACAACATTAGGAAAATCACGGGTGAGAATAATGGGTACAAAATTAAGTAAATCTTACGACTATGTCACATTTATGCATGAAATTGCAATGGTTACAATTTCAAGAAAGGATAAATCTATAGAACAAGAATAGATAAAGGTAGATATTTCTTCATTTAACATTCCAACAAGGACAATTAGTACCATCACAATAATGGCACATGATATAAAACACATAGAAAACTAAAATAAATATAAGATTTAAAATCCATAATATATTGCAGTTAGTTTTACTTATACCAATACAAACAATGATAAGAGGGGCATATCAAAATTTTATAAAAATAATATAATTACAATCATTATTATGTAGAGGAATGGTATGATAATTTTCATAACATAAGTTCTACATGTTAGGTTCCTATCCTAATTGGTTGCTTAACACATAATTCATATGGTGATTACATAAGTTATGCAATAACTCCATGGGAACATCATGTGGATAAAGTTGTTATTTAAATTCAAAAACATTCGAATAATTAAAAAATTAAAAATTAATTGTACATATCTTCTTGATACATTTCATCATACTATTCTTCTACTTCTTACACATGATTTATTTGATCAATCTTCCAACCCTTGGATATTTTTGAATTTGTGGCCTCTTGGCTCTTCTTTTTGACTTTTCAGATCTGAATAGTGTAAGACATTGTTCTATATTTCCTTCATTTTCCATTTCCCTTATTATCTTTAGAGTCTGAATTGAGAAATTGGCATTTTTTTATCAAATACAATATCATCCAATAATAAATAGAACCCATTACTAGTATTGTCATGAGCTACTTGATCATATAGTATATCATTTTCATAGCCAAATTAAAAATTGAACAAACAAATCCTTAATACATCCAATTTTTTGATATCACATATAGTTCCAGTCCACACAACAATACTCATTTAGGATTTTTTTTTACTATATTACTTATACATGCAGGTTACATACTTTTAAAAGTGTATATTTGATAAGAGAAGGATATACAATCATTCTTTTGAATCCATACTCTATACCCTACATGGTTTCTTCTCATACACAGTGAAAGCATCATGTTCATAAATGGTCATGTTATCATTTTTAATGCATACTTTACATTGACACATGATGTGTATTTTTTATATCTCTTCCATTTCATCTACTTTCAAACCAATGGTTACTATCTTTTGTTGTAGTTTCAAATTTAAAAAAGGTACAAAAAAATTAGATATTTTAAAAATATAAAAACGTTCAAAAAATTAAAAATTAGGACTTGAGTATGATTAAACACTTATTTTCCATCATTATCATAGTCATTTTATTTCACATGATTTGGTAGATGGCATACTCTTTTTCTATCATACATGCATTTCACTAGTATTCATGAGTGTTACGTAGGACATACACATTTTACATGGATTAAGATATTGGACTTGCCTCTACCCAGTTGCCATGCTAAACTAAGGGAATCTTATCCAAAGGTTACAATATATAAGTGTTATCATTCTATGACTCCTATATTTTTGAGTTACATACTCTTTACAAATATCTTGCTAACATCTTCATTTTACATTGTGTGCATGGATATGTTATTTGCTAATATATTATCACATTGCTTATACATGGCATAGACTATCTTTTTAGTTTTATGCTTCATTTATGTTATTAGTTGTAAATAGTATATTAGACTTTGATTGTCTATTGTGTATGGACCTTGGCCCTTATTTAATTTTTTCTTGAGCATCTCTATGAGATCATTATTTGGTAATTGTGACATTTGAAAATGTCTATTTATTTTGGCCCTTCACCCTCCATTTTGTGGGACATTTAAATATTTCCTTTGCTTATTTCCCTTGGTCCTATGTTTTGTGCAATATTTTAACATGTAACTTATCTGTGAAATTATTAATGTCCTTTTGTGGCCCTTGGCCTTGTACGTACAATATTTTATTCTTAAACATTTAAACATGACCCTTATATATCATATTTGGCCTTATTATATGGCATTTTACTTGTTGTGTTTGTGTGCTTGTTGATCTTGTTAAGTTTGATGAGTTCCATGATCCATATAATACACTAGTTATTGTGTATGATTCTATTATAACTACTATTATGAGTTTCATTGAAACATTATCTATGTTTGACACTATCTTACTTGCATTATTCAAATGGATATTTATTTCTATGTTGACATACTTTTCACATATGTTATAATATTCAATGATTATATCTTGATACATGTGATACAATTAATATTTATTTTGAGATGAGTGACTTTCATAATACATCTCTCACCTTAAAAGAGGGGAATTTTAGTGAGATTTTCAAACATGGAATAAACCACTATGATAAAAAAAAATCATTTTCTGTACAAACTATAGTTTCAAATAATTTAAAATAGTTCAAAATTTAGTTATTGATATATATTATGGGGGCATATGTCATGAATATAAACTCAAATTATAATAACAAAGTACATATTTATACATTTTAGGTGTATGATACATCTTCATGCACAAGTTTCAAACAAAATTCACATATGTTACATTGGCATACAATTAAATATTTTGCATTTATCAAAATGAGGGCGTGATATAGATTCATGACATATTTCAAAACACTATCTTTTATCTATGGTCTTGGTAGCATCATGGATGTACTCCATTTTATTTTGATCATGCATGCAGGGACTAAGGATCAAAGTGACAATTAAATTAAAATTCATTTATAGTGGTTGATTTAGTTAAAGTGCGTAATGCATAACTTGTAGGTTCAATGCCCTCTAGTATTATTACTTATGAATCATTATGGAGTCCAACCCATTGTCCTCTTGGGGTTATAAATAACAATAGTGAAAATTGAGGTTTATGTGTTTCTACATGGGTTTTATTTTCTATACATGTTCACTTCAAATCAGGGAATGATCACCCTCAATTTGCCATGGTTCAACAATGGGAACCACCAAATATTCAATGCTTCAAGGAAGAATTATCTTCAATTAAAGTCACAGAAGTAACATTACTCCTCCCTTTGTCTCTTTTTAATTTTAAAAATTTTAAGTTTAAGATTTCTAAATTTTCAACTTTTATGTTTTTTCTTGAATTTCATATGAGCAAAATAACTACTTTGTGATCTTTTGTACATTTTGTTAAGTTAGATTAACCTGCACAATTGAAGTAATTTCTCAAATAACAAATGTCTTACACACTCAAGTGCATCTTTACATTTACTCTAGTAGTTTCATTTCTAGATTAAAGTGGGGGAAAGTGTACTCACTCAATTTTGGTCATGAATATTTGATAATGTCAATTTTGTCCCAATTTTACTTTGTTTGACTTGAACACTTAATCTAGACCTATTATGCGACCTAATTCTAGATTAATAACCTATATGGATCTATCCCTTTCAAATTTACTATATTACACCTATATAAATTTTATTAATCAGTAAAAACCTATATAAGAAATTGTATGGACATCCCAAATTATAAATTTCACAAATTTCTTTTTAGGATAGGATCGACTAATACAGGTTAATAGTGGTAGTCAGTATTGAACCTTATGGTTTTATATTGTCCTTCACCATAAAAATTACTAATTTTAAAACATATATCCTCCCTTACAATTTGGTTCATATTTTTAAGATAGGTAGCGTAAGGTATTTCCTTTTAGGATTGCTATAAAGGCACATCTAAGTCACCTATTTAACCACTTGGCAATTTCAATATTTAGGCATGCTTACACTATTGTACATTGATAAAATATTCATTATTAGTTATAAATATAGTTCTAATAATTTGAATTAGTTTTTACCCAAATGAATGAACTATTTTATCTATGTGAAAGGAAACCATTATCAAGTATTCAAGCCAACTCTAGGTGCATACATGTAGTTAAAGGATCACAATTTCAGAAAGAAATCTAAGTGGAATAACTATGTGGGATTGAATTTATTCTTTAGATTATTGGATACATGGGAAATGATTAAGGGTAATTGGGGTCAACTTAACTCATTGAACTCCCCCTTTCTCTTTATAAGATTTCATTTTTTGCAAGCCCTATGAAGGTTTTAACTTTGAATAAATCATTTGCAAGTTATATGTGCACATCCAAAGGTCAATTTTTTGAACACATGCATTTTTTAAGTAGATGTAGGAAATTGTTCTCTAATTTCCTTGATTTTTAAACGGAGACAAAATCAACTAGTAGAGGAAAATAGTGTTAGTCAATCATGTCCTATTCCTAAAGATATTGACCCTGGTAAGTTATAATCATAGTTCTAATTGCATATGTAAGATCAATCCGAGTTGTTTATTTATAGTCTTCTATTATTTATGCATCATTAAGTTACAGATAGAAAAATTTAATTCCTCTTATCTTGTTCATAATTAACCTTCTTCCATTCAACCATGTTTCATCTATTTCAGTACTTTACTTTCATTCTACTTGTCACAAGTTATTTGACATCTTTTTGTTGCATTTCTATTCATTTTATCTTAATTAGAGTTAATCATCAAGTTAATTTCAAATTCTGATAAAAAACTACATTGCTCATATTATTCACTTTTGTGTTCATGGGGCATATTATTCTTGTGCTTGTATTGGCTACATTAAAGGATTATGTGTTTTTATTTACTTAAATCATGCTTCCTATATGATATCTTTTTATGTTTTACATTGGTGATTTTATTTCTTATCTTACACATGATGTGTGTAATCCCTTTTATTTTGGGATATACATGGTTCACAAGTTCATTTCACATCACAAAAGGGGAAATATATTCCTCTCATTTTATCGAAACTCTAGACACTAGACTCCAAATTACACGTATTTGAATACTACTTTTTCTCTTATAGATAGGGGCATTTACATTTCACTTACTCCATTTTAGGTTCTACATTTTTCAAGTATATTGTGACTTTTCATCTTATCCATGTACTTTTTCTTGAGTATTGTGTGATTCACAAGGGGAACTAGATAGGTTCATGGCACAAAACCTTGGGAATGTTTATTTTAGGGTACCTAGACTAAGAAGCTAGCTGAATAGGGCTCTCAGTAACCTCTATGCAAAAAAATAAACATATTTTCAAGTCATATTAAACTCACCATAAATAAATTTATACAAAGTCATATTAAACTCACCATAAATAAATTTATCATGAATTTGAATTACAACATTCACCATCTTCCTTTGCTCTGCCCATCCATGCCATCACACCTACACAACATAATGGATTTTATTTCAATAGTTCAAAGAGTTGGAGGATTAATAACAAAAATTAAATAGCCCCTTCCATAAAACATCTTCAACTAAAAGGTATGGTTTAACCAAATGTCGTGACAAACTGACCATTTCACATTTTCCACCATAATCTTAACTTGTATCAAAATACCCAATCAATAAAACCTTATTTTCCATACTATGGATTGTGAAAGCCTTAAGTCTAAAATTCCTAATTAGTATTTCAATCACTAACTTTACACAAAAAATACATTCAATCCATTTAATTTGTGTCCATAAACATTTAAGATCAGTTTTGTATTAGTTTGTAGACATACAATCGAATCAATTGAATTATGGTAGATAATTTGTATAACATTTGGTATGAGAGATAACGTAAATTATGACATAATTGCATCAGTGTTTGCATCATAAATTTGATTTTGAATTTTTGGAGGTGGTTATTGTCAAAAAAATGTGGGGAATGTTTATGTCACATTTTTTATCAAGTCATTTTTTAGGACACTGGTATGGACAATGTCTCATTCAAATCATTTTCTTCACTTGTTGATGGTATCTTTGCAGCATGAAAATTCGATGGCATAAATTTATGTCAAAGGAAAATTTAATTGTATGGTGTTGACACAATGTGCATCACTCAAAAAAATCTGGCAAATTTAGTGTGGTCATGCTTAATGCATTTCACTCAAGAAAAATATGCGACACAAATTTTGTATCAACGATTGTGAAAAATAAATTTTTGACACAAAAAAAATGACAAATTCATAAAAACATATTAATGAGATGATATTCTTTCTCACCATAGGATATATTCACAATATTTCTTAGCGTTGACTCTTTCGTTATGTTATCTTTAATTTTGGTCAATAAAAGATTATACTTATAAATGCACGTAGGATTTATCGCATATTCAAAGTCATGAAACTTATATATTGGTGCTTTCACATTTTTGATAAAACTAGATGTATCATTTCATTTTTTTCCTTTATCTAATTTTCAATAAATTATTATTATGGGCACTTGCCCACATGTAATTATCCTTGCAAATTTTAAAGGGTCATGGGAGTTTGATGCCAAAGCTTCACGTGGCACAAAATCTTGTATCCACTCTCTACTTGTTTGATTTTGATATGTATGAGCTTGTGCACACACATCAAAGTGGGTTAATATGGAGACATCTAAAAATATATTATATGCATTTATAAGTCTTAAAATTGTATCATACACAGTACCTATGCGCTTTTTTTATTACTAATTCATATTAGACTCTATTAACGATATTTTTTCCATTTAGTCATTTTATGTTGTGCCCCCCTCCCTTGAGGAGTATAGTCATCAAATCAATGTTTGTTTGTCAGTTATTTACCAGAAATATGGAATCCATGTTTCTAATTACTATAAATGTAGAGTATATAGTTTTATGAAGGTGTATAGATGACTACAAGTTTTATTTATTAGCCTCAAGTATTTTGTTGTGTTAGCATTGATTTTAGTCCCTAAAATATTATACTCATAATGCATGCAGGATTTAGTACATATTCAAAGGTGTGAAACTCATATATGGGTACCCTCACATCTTCAACAAAACCAAATGCATCATTTTCAATTTTTACTTTATTATGTTTTAGGAAATTATTATTATGGGCACTTATCCACATGTAACTATCCTTGTAGTTTTCACATTAATGTGAGAGTTTGCTATCAAAACTTTAGTGGCATTAAATTTTATATTAACCTTTTGCTTGTTTTACTTTGATCTGTATGAGCATACACACACACATGAAATAAGGTTATTATGTAGACACCTAAAAATGGATTCTATGCATTTATAAGCCATGGAATTATATTATTTCATGGTACATATACATTTATTGATTATTAGATTAAATTAGGATGTATTACCAAGTTTTTTTATCGTTTGGTCATTTTATGTCAAGTCCTCTTCATGTTTCTTTATTCTCCATCCTCTCTCCTTTATGCCTTCCCTATTTCTAGTGTCTTTCATAGATATGTACATTATACGTTTAAGGGATGTGGGCCTTTTTTACCTATTAGGGTTACTCGAAAGTTTGTGGTCCCATATTATCTTTATTTTTACCCATTATGTGTTTGGTTTCATATCAATAAAGTCCTAATTTATATTCAAGAGATATATAGATATGAAAATACATTAATGCATTTAAAAATAAGTGGAAAAGTACAAACAATCAATGCCAACATATACATAAGGCATCACATCTACACAATAAGTGGATTTTTCCAAGTAGTTCAAAAAGTTTAAGGAATAATAATAGAAAATAAATAACTCATTTCATGAAAACATCTTCAACGTGTAATTAAATGGCATGGTTTCACCAAATCTAGTGAAAAACTAACTATTTCACTTTTTCCATCATACTCGTACCCTAAACTAAAATTCCTACAAAATAAAACCTTCTTTTTCATATTATGGTATATAAAATTCTTAAATATATAATTCTTAATCAGTAATTCAATTAATTACTTTCTATAGATTACATATGTAAACCATTTGATTTGTACACATGTATAATTCAGATCAATTTTTTATTAATTTATGGACATACAATCTCATCAATCGAATGATGATAGATTATTTTTGTAACTTAGAGTATGCACTGACGTAAATTCTGATGCAATTATATCAACATTTATGTTGTAATTTTGAGTTTAATATTTTAGAGGGAGTTATTGTAAAAAAAATATGGAAAATTTTTATGTCACATTCTACAAACTCTAGACAATGGACTCTAAGATAAACGCATTCAATGCTACTTTCTCTCCTATAAACAAGGACATTTACATTTCACTTACTCCATTTCATGTTCTACTTGTTTCAAGTATTGGGACTTTTCATCTTATCCATGTACTTTTTATTTAATATTATGTGTTTCACAAGGGGAACAAGACAAAGTTGTGACACAAAGCCTTGGGAATGTTTCTATTAGGGCACCTAGATTGAGACGATAGTTTGATGGAGCTCTTGATAACCTCTACACATAATAGAATAAACATAATTTAAAATCATATTAAACTCACCATAAATTAATTTATCATGAATTTGAGTCACATTATCCACCCTCTTCCTTTGCTCTACCCATCCATGCCATCACAACTACATAGCATAATGAATTTTATTTCAATAGTGCAAAGATTTTTGGAATAAGAATGAAAATAAAATAACCCCTTCCATAACACATCTTCAACCAGAAGGTATGGTTTAACCAAATGTAGTGATGAACTGGTCATTTCACATTTTCTACCATACTTTTAGCTTGTATCAAAATTCTTGAGCAGTTAAGCCTTATTTTCCATATTATGGATTATGAAATCCTTAAATCTATAATTCTTAATTAGTATTTCAATCACTAAATTTTCACATAAAATACATTCAAACCATTTAATTTACATTCATGAATGGTTCATATCAATGTTGCATTAATTTGTGGACATATAATCAAACCAATCAAACTATGGTAGATAATTTGTATAAATTATGGTATGAGGGATAACATAGATTATGACATGATTATATCATAAATTTGAATTTGATATTTTAGAGGGAGTTATTCTCGAAAAATGTGGGGAATGCCTATGTCACATTTTTTGTTAGCTTATTTTTGGTGACATTAGTATGGACAATTTCTCATTCAAATCTTTGTTTTTTTTCACTTGTTGATGCTAATTTCATTGGGATAATTGGATGACAAATTTATGTCAAAATAAAATGTAATTTCATAATATTTACACAACATGTGCAACTAAAAGAAAATACACCAAATTTAGTGTGGTCATGCTTAATGCAATCACTCAATAAAAATACCTAACATAAATTTTACATCAACAATCGTGAAAAATAAAATTTTGACACAAGAAGGTTTGCAAACTCATGAAAATATACTAGTGAGATGATATTATATCTCACCATGGGAGATATTCACAATATTTCTTAGCCTTGACTCTTTTTTTATGTTAGCTTTGATTTTGGCACCTAAAATTTTATACTTAGAAATGCATGTAGGATTTATCACATATTCAAAGTCATGAAACTTATAAATGGGTGATTCAACATCTTTGATAAAATAAGATGTTTCATTTTCATTTCTTTCTTTATCTAAATTTCAATAAATTATTATTATGGGCACTTACCCACATGTAATTATCTTTGCACGTTTGAAAGGGGCATGGGAGTTCGTTACCAAAGCTTCATATGGCACAAAATCTTATATCAACTCTCTACTTGTTAGATTTTGATATGTATGAGTGTGCACACACATCAAAGTGAGTCATTATGTAAACACTTAAAAATGACTTCAATGTATTTATTACTCATAGAATTGTATTATTACATGGTAACTATGTGTTTTTTAATTACCAATTCAAATTAGACTCTATTAACAAGTTTTTTTGTCAATTAGTCATTTTATGTTTTGTCCCCTCCCTTAGAATTGTAGTCATCAAATTAGTGTTTGCTTGCTTGTTTTTTACTATAAATATGGAGTCCATGCTTTTAGTTGCTAGAAGTGTGGAGTGTATAATTTTACAACGGTGCTTAGGTTGGCATGAGTTTTATATATTTGTATTGTCTTTTTATAAAAACTTACTTATATTGTTAGATTGTGACAACTACTTTCAAATTGTCTAAATATTGTGATACTTCTCTAAACTTTCTCGTTTTCATTTATTACATTGAAATATTAATTACGTATAATTTTAATGTTTTACATCTAATTAAATTTAATCAAATATTTATAAATAAATATATTATATTTTAATAAAACATATTAATTTATATCAATTTACTAGAAATGATAAAATATATAAATAATTTAAAAAATAAATAAAAATTAGTTGATATTCACGACTTTAAATCCATACCTCTATTTCCCTGACATTAACTTTCAATATATTCTAAAATTTAATATAAAACCACTTTCCAATTATACAATTAAAATATAAATATATTTAATTATCATACAACTAAACATGTATAAAAATATTTAATCATAATTTTAAAATATTAAATGATGGCCACTCAAACAAAAAGAGACGACCATATTTACCCTCGAGCAGCTTTCCGGGTGAAAGTCAAGATGAAATATTCGTCTTACAATCTTTGTCTATAAATTTATAAGATGACTGTCGGGGAAGAAAATTATTTTTTATCCATCATCCACTTAATTTTAAATGGGACGCCATTGCTGACTGTTTCATCAACATTAAAATCTGCCCTAAATTCATAAAAAAAGGTTGCCCGGAAGACTTTTCATTCTCCTTTTTGGAAGCATTTGGTTTGGGCCCATTGAATCCACCTATATAATATAAAAGATTTTATTGAAGTACTTTAAAACAAAATAAATATCTCTTTTTTCTTAAATATCTTCTAACTTGCAATTAAATGGTATCGTTTTACTAAACGTAATGACAAATTGATTATTTCATTTTTATCAATATACTTTTAATATACTATAGTTTGTACGAAATTTTTTTCGAAATAAAACCTCTTTTTTAATATATTATGGATTGTGAAAATCTGAAATATGTTTCCTAATCAATGTTATAATTACTGAATTTCATTTTTTTTTAAAAAAACATTCAAATCATTTGATTTGTATTTATAAATGGTTTAAATTATTTTTTTATTAATCTATAGATATATAAGCACATCAATCGAATGATCTCAGATTATTTTTGTAATTTATGATATGTGCTGATGTAAATTCTGACATAATTGCATCAACATTTATGTTAAAATTTTGGATTTGAATTTTTTGGAGTTATTGTCAAAAATTGCGGGAAAATTTTGAGTCGCATTTTCTATCAGACCTCATTTTTTGGGACACTACTACAATCAACATGTCGATCAAATCATTTTTTTCACTTATTAATGCCAAATTTTTGTTAAGTAAATTGAATGATAAAAATTTACGTCAAAAAAAAATGTGACTGTATAATGTTGACGAAATGTGCATCATTAAAAGAACAAAATCCAAATTTAATGTGATCATGCTTAATGTAATTTACAATGAGAAAAATTGCAGACTCAAATTTTGCATCAACGATTGTGAAAAAATAATTGTTTGACACAAAAAGGTTTGCAAAATCCTGAAATTATACTAATGACATAGTACTCTTTCTCACCGTGAGGCATATTCACAATATTTATTAGCCTCAACTCTTTTGTTGTGTTAACATTGATTTTAGTCCCTAAAGTATTAAACTCAGAAATGCATGTAGGATTTAGTACATATTTAAAGGCATGCAACTTATGTATGGGTGTCCTTACATCTTTGACAAAACCAAACGTATCATTTTCAGTTTTTATTTACTAGATTTCAAGAAATTATTACTATGGGCACTTCTCTACATGTAACTATCCTTGTAAGTTTCACAGATCAGCATGGGAGTTTGTTGTCAAAGTTTTAAGTGGCACAAAATCTTGTATTCACTTTTTGTTTGTTTGATTTTGATATGGATGAGCATGTATACATATATCAAAGCGGGATATTATGTAGATATTTAAAAATGGCTTCTATGCATTTATAAGTTGTAAAATTGTATTATTTTATGGTACCTATGTGTTTGTCGATTATTGGTTTAAGTTAAGATTTATTAGTAAGTTTTTTTAATTGTTTGATCATTTTATGTCAAGTCCCCTTCATGTTTCTCTATTCTCCCTCTTCTTTCCTTTATTTCCTTCCCTATTTTTAGTGTCTTCCCCAGATATGTACATTGTACGTTTATGGGAGACATACTATTTTCACCTATTAGAGGTCACTCGAGGGTTTGTGGTCTCATATTATCTATATTTTTTCCCATTATGTATTTGATTGCATGCCAATAAGGTCCTAATTTGCATTCAAGAATCTAAATAAATTTAAAAATAAGTGGATGAGTACAACCAATCAATGCAAACATATACACAAGGCATTCAAGAATCTAAATAAATTTGAAGAGAATATATCATTTATAATCACTATATTTTATAATATATATCAAAAATTTAAAAGCATTCATTATAGCATTGAAGATCATTGTAGCGACAAACTTATATTACACTACACTACTTGGTTGAATTGTATGCGACTTAATGTGTTGCCTTCCATATTGTATATTGTTGAGGAAGATGATAAGTTATGGAAGCTTAAAAATGATTTTGACCCAGAGCATAGGTCCCAAAATAAATTCTTTTTTGTATCTTTTGTTGGGTTCACTACCCTATTAAGGTTTCAATAAGTCAACCACTTTTCTAGTGATTGATAAGAAGATTTAGACTAGTAGTTTCCCCAAAGGTGCAAGTTATGTTAGAAGGGATGTAAGATGCAAGTTATGTGGCAATGCATTGTGTGGGGAGGAGCTGTCACGTGGAAGGGATGCAATTTTCTTTTTTAGCAAAGCAGGGTTTTGTAAAATAAAAGAGTGTAAATCAAGAGTCATACTTAACTTGAAACCCATGACCATTGACCTTGTCCCACCTTATGTGCATGAAGTGTTAGGTGGAAATGAATTGATATTTATAATGGATGTGATGGCATAAAATGGCATTGTGTGTTTTTTAATATGATGTGGAAATGAGTTGTGTTGGAACGAGATGTTATGTTTCACAGTGAACTTCAACAATAGTGAAGTATTGGAGAAGGGAGACTCTATAGAGAACATGAAATAAATAAACATTTTCAAGGTGATTCGAAGGGTTATGGTGAGCACAAATGACACTATAACTTCAAAACCCTTCAAATCTACAACAACAACAATAAAGGTATAACAAAGATAGATTAAACATGACAAAATTTCTTCCAAATCAATAATGAGGAACTCATAAATAATAATATATGTTAATAATAATTTTATTATTATATTATATATAATAAATAATAAGAATAATAAGAATAATAATACACTAATATATAATACAATATAGTATATAATATTATACATATTATATATTACTATTAATTTATATATATATATATATATATAAATTAATAGTAATATATAATATGTATAATATTATATACTATATTGTATTATATATTAGTGTATTATTCTTATTATTATATTTTATTATTATTAAATATAATATAATAATAAAATTATTATTAACATATATTATTATTTATGAGTTCCTCGTTATTGATTTGGAAGAAATTTTGTCATGTTTGATATATATATAATTTAATGTAATATATTATAATAATAATTATATAATATACCAATGAGATGTAGAAGGATTGGTGAAGTGGTTTGATTGTGTCCACTCCCATCCAAGTTTGAATCTCACATGGTGTTATAGACCAGATGTGGCCATTTGAATAGTCTAAGACATTGATCTATATTTCTTTCATTTTCCATTTCCCTTATTATCTTTAGAATCAGAATTGAGAAATTGACATTTTTTTATCAAAGACAATATCATCCAATAATAAATAAAACCCATTACTAGTATTGTCATGAGCTACTTGATCATATAGTATATCATTTTCATAGCCAAATTAAAAATTGAACAAACAGATCCTTAATACATCCAATTTTTTGATATCACATATAGTTCCAGTCCACACAACAATACTCATTTAGGATTTTTTTTTACTATATTACTTATACATGCAAGTTACATACTTTTAAAAGTGTATATTTGATAAGACAAGGATATACAATCATTCTTTTGCATTCATATTGTATACCCTACATGGATTCTTCTCATAGACAGTGAAAGCATCATGTTCAAAAATGGTCATGCTATCATTTTTAATGCATACTGTACATTGACGCATGATGTGTATTTTTTATATCTCTTCCATTTCATCTACTTTCAAACCCATGGTTACTATATTTTGTTCTAGTTTCAAATTTAAAAAAGGTACAAAAAAATAAGATATTTTAAAAATATAAAAACATTCAAAAAATAAAAAATTAGGACTTGAGTATGATTAAACACTTATTTTACATCATTATCATATTTTTTTATTTCACATGATTTGGTAGATGGCATACTCTTTTTCTATCACACATGCATTTCACTAGTATTCATGAGTGTTACGTAGGACATACACATTTTACATGGATTAAGATATTGGACTTGCCTCTACCCAATTGCCATGCTAAACTAAGGGAATCTTATCCAAAGGTTACAATATATAAGTGTTATCATTTTATGACTCCTATATTTTTGAGTTACATACTCTTTACAAATATCTTGCTAACATCTTCATTTTACATTGTGTGCATGGATATGTTATTTGCTAATATATTATCACATTGCTTATACATGGAATAGACTATCTTTTTAGTTTTATGCTTCATTTATGTTATTAGTTGTAAATAGTATATTAGACTTTGATTGTCTATTGTGTATGGACCTTGGCCCTTATTTAAAATTTCTTGAGCATCTCTATGAGATCATTATTTGGTAATTGTGACATTTGAACATGTCTATTTATTTTGGCCCTTCACCCTCCATTTTGTGGGACATTTATATATTTCCTTCACTTATTTCCCTTGGTCCTATGTTTTGTGCAATATTTGAACATGTAACTTATCTGTGACATTATTAATGTCCTTTTTTGGCCCTTGGCCTTGTATGTACAATATTTTATTCTTAAACATTTAAACTTGACCCTTATATGTCATATCTGGCCTTATTGTATGGCATTTAACTTGCTATGTTTGTGTGCTTGTTGAGCTTGTTAAGTTTGATGAGTTCCATGATCCATATGATACACTAGTTATTGTGTATGATTCTATTATAACTACTATTATGAGTTTCATTGATACATTATCTATGTTTGACACTTTAGGCCTTGCCTCTTATGTTACATGCATTATTCAAATGGATATTTCTATGTTGACATACTTTTCATATATGTTATAATATTCAATAATTATATCTTGATACATGTGATACACTTAATATTTATTTTGAGATGAGTGACTTTCATAATACATCTCTCACCTTAAAAGAGGGGAATTTTAGTGAGATTTTCAGACATGGGATAAACCTCTATGATAAAAAAAATCATTTTTTGTACAAACTATAGTTTCAAATAATTTAAAATAGTTCAAATTTTAGTTATTGATATATATTATGGGGGCATATGTCATGAATATAAACTCAAATTATAATAACAAAGTACATATTTATACATTTTGGGTGGATGATACATCTTCATGCACAAGTTTCAAACAAAATTCACATATGTTACATCGGCATACAATTAAAGATTTTGCATTTATCAAAATGAGGGCATGATACAGATTCATGACATATTTCAAAACACTATCTTTTATCTATGGTCTTGGTAGCATCATGGATGTACTCCATTTTATTTTGATCATGCATGCAGGGACTAAGGATCAAAGTGAAAATTAAATTAAAATTTATTTATAGTGGTTGATTTAGTTGAAGTGCATAATGCATAACTTGTAGGTTCAGTGCCCTCTAGTATTATTACTTATGAATCATTATGGAGTCCAACCCATTTTTCTCTTGGGGTTATAAATAACAATAGTGCAAATTGACGTTTATGTGTTTCTACGTGGGTTTTATTTTCTATACATGTTCACTTCAAATCAGGGAATGATCACCCTCAATTTGCCATGGTTCAACAATGGGAACCACCAAATATTCAATGCTTCAAGGAAGAATTGTCTTCAATTAAAGTCGCATAAGTAACATTACTCCTCCCTTTGTCTCTTTTTAATTTAAAAAATTTAAAGTTTAAGATTTCTAAATTTTCAAATTTTAAGTTTTTTCTTGAATTTCATATGAGCAAAATAACTACTTCGTGATCTTTTGTACATTTTTCTAAGTTAGATTAACCTGCACAATTGAAGTAATTTCTCAAATAACAAATGTCTTACACACTCAAGTGCATCTTTATATTTACTCTAGTAGTTTCATTTCTAGACTAAAGTGGGGGAAAGTGTACTCACTCAATTTTGGTCATGAATATTTGATAATGTCAATTTTGTTCCAATTTTACTTTATTTGACTTGAACACTTAATCTAGACCTATTATGCGACCTAATTCTAGATTAATAACCTATATGGATCTATCCCTTTCAAATTTACTATATTAAACCTATACAAATTTTATTAATCAATAAAAACCTATATAAGAAATTGTATGGACATCCCAAATTCTAAATTTCACAAATTTCTTTTTAGGATAGGATCAACTAATACAGGTTAATAGTGGAGGTCAGTATTGAACCTTATGGTTTTATATTGTCCTTCACCATAGAAATGACTAATTTTAAAACATATATCTTCCCTTACAATTTGGTTCATATTTTTAAGATAGGTAGCATAAGGTCTTTCCTTTTAGGATTGCTATAAAGGCACATCTAAGACACCTATTTAACCACTTGGCAATTTCAATATTTAGGCATGCTTACACTATTGTACATTGATAAAATATTCATTATTAGTTATAAATATAGTTCTAATAATTTGAATTAGTTTTTACCCAAATGAATGAACTATTTTATCTATGTGAAAGGAAACCATTATCAAGTATTCAAGCCAACTCTAGGTGCATACATGTAGTTAAAGGATCACAATTTCAGAAAGAAATCTAAGTGGAATAACTATGTGGGATTGAATTTATTCTTTAGATTATTGGATACATGGGAAATGATTAAGGGTAATTGGGGTCAACTTAACTCATTGAACTCCCCCTTTCTCTTTATAAGATTTCATTTTTTGCAAGCCCTATGAAGGTTTTAACTTTGAATAAATCATTTGCAAGTTATATGTGCACATCCAAAGGTCAATTTTTTGAACACATGCATTTTTTAAGTAGATGTAGGAAATTTTTCTCTAATTTCCTTGATTTTTAAAAGAAGACAAAAGCAACTAGTAGAGGAAAATAGTGTTAGTCAATCATGTCCTATTTCTAAAGATACTGACCCTGGTAAGTTACAATCATAGTTCTAATTGCATATGTAAGATCAATCCAGGTTGGTTATTTATAGTCTTCTATTATTTATGCATCATTAAATTATAGATAGAAAAAAGTAATTCCTCTTATCTTGTTCATAGTTAACCTTCTTCCATTCAACCATGTTTCATCTATTTCAGTACTTTACTTTCATTCTACTTGTCACAAGTTATTTGACATCTTTTTGTTGCATTTCTATTCATTTTATCATAATTAGAGTTAATCATCAAGTTAATTTCAAATTTTGATAAAAAACTACAATGCTCATATTATTCACTTTTGTGTTCATGGGGCATATTATTCTTGTGCTTGTATTGACTACACTAAAGGATTGTGTGTTTTTATTTACTTAAATCGTGCTTCCTATATGATATCTTTCTATGTTTTACATTGGTGATTTTATTTCTTGTCTTACACATGATGTGTGTAATCCCTTTTATTTTTGGATATACATGGTTCACAAGTTCATTTCACATCACAAAAGGGGAAATATATTCCTCTCATTTTATCCAAACTCTAGACATTAGACTCCAAATTACACGTATTTCAATACCACTTTTTCTCCTATAGATAAGGGCATTTACATTTCACTTAATCCATTTCAGGTTCTACATTTTTCAAGTATATTGGGACTTTTCATCTCATCCATGTACTTTTTCTTGAGTATTGTGTGATTCACAAGGGGAACTAAATAGGGTCATGGCACAAAACTTTGGGAATGTTTATTTTAGGGTACATAGACTAAGAAGCTAGTTGAATAGGGCTCTCAATAACCTCTATGCGAAAAAATAAACATAATTTCAAGTCATATTAAACTCACCATAAACAAATTTATCCAAAGTCATATTAAACTCACCATAAAAAATTTATCATGAATTTGAATTATATCATCCACCCTCTTCCTTTGCGCTGCCCATCCAAACCATCACACCTACACAACATAATGGATTTTATTTCAATAGTTCAAAGAGTTGGAGGATTAATAACAAAAATTAAATAACCCCTTACATAAAACATCTTCAACTAAAAGGTATGGTTTAACCAAATGTAGTGACAAACTGATCATATCACATTTTCCACCATAATCTTAACTTGTATCAAAATACCCAAGCAATAAAACCTTATTTTCCATACTATGGATTGTGAAAGCCTTAAGTCTACAATTCCTAATTAGTATTTCAATCACTAACTTTACACAAAAAATACATTCAATCCATTTAATTTGTGTCCATGAACATTTAAGATCAGTTTTGTATTAATTTGTAGACATACAATCGATTCAATTGAATTATGGTAGATAATTTGTATAACATTTGGTATGAGAGATAACGTAAATTATGACATAATTGCATCAGTGTTTGCATCGTAAATTTGAATTTGAAT
Source organism: Torreya grandis (assembly GCA_037957365.1). Lineage (NCBI taxonomy): Eukaryota > Viridiplantae > Streptophyta > Pinopsida > Cupressales > Taxaceae > Torreya > Torreya grandis. The sequence goes on along the minus strand of JARHVA010000822.1, from coordinate 573,648 downwards.
TTTTGGAGGGGGTTATTGTCAAAAAAATGTGGGGAATGTTTATGTCACATTTTCAATCAAGTAATTTTTTAGGACACTAGTATGGACAATGTCTCATTCAAATCATTTTCTGCACTTGTTGATGGTATCTTTGCAGCATGAAAATTCGATGGCATAAATTTATGTCAAAGGAAAATTTAATTGTATGGTGTTGACACAATGTGCATCACTCAAAAAAATCTGGCAAATTTAGTGTGGTCATGCTTAATGCATTTCACTCAAGAAAAATACTTGACACAAATTTTGTATCAACGATCGTGAAAAATAAATTTTTGACACAAAAAAATGATAAATTCATAAAAACATACTAATGAGATGATATTCTTTCTCACCATAGGATATATTCACAATATTTCTTAGCGTTGACTCTTTTGTTATGTTAGCTTTAATTTTGGTCAATAAAACATTATACTTATAAATGCATGTAGGATTTATCGCATATTCAAAGTCATGAAGCTTATATATGGGTGCTTTCACATTTTTGATAAAACTAGATGTATCATTTCATTTTTTTCTTTTATCTAATTTTCAATAAATTATTATTATGGGCACTTGCCCACATGTAATTATCCTTGCAAATTTTAAAGGGTCATGGGAGTTTGATGCCAAAGTTTCACGTGGCACAAAATCTTGTATCCACTTTCTATTTGTTTGATTTTGATATGTATGAGTTTGCGCACACACATCAAAGTGGGTCAATATGGAGACATCTAAAAATATCTTATATGCATTTATAAGTCATAAAATTGTATTATACACAATACCTATGCACTTTTTTAATTACTAATTCATATTAGACTCTATTAACAAGATTTTTTCCATTTAGTCATTTTATGTTGTGCCCCCCTCCCTTGAGGAGTATTGTCATCAAATCAATGTTTGTTTGTCATTTATTTACCAGAAATATGGAATCCATGTTTCTAATTACTGTAAATGTAGAGTATATAATTTTATGAAGGTGTATAGATGACTACAAGTTTTATACATTTTTATTATCTTTCCATAAAAACTTTCTTCTATTGTTAAACTGTAACGATTACTTCCAAACTATCCAAATATCACAATACTTCTTTAAACCTCCTTACTATCATTTATTATTTTAGAATAAAAATATTAATTACATCTAATTTTAATTAAAAATAGTAATTACATCTACCTGTAATATTTTATATCTAATTAATTTTAATCAAATATTTATAAATAAATATATTGTATTTTAATAAAATATGTTAATTTATATCAATTAATCAAAAATGATAAAATATATAAATAATTACCAAAAAGAAAATGATATAATATTCACAACCTTAAATCCATCCCTATATTTCCCCGACACTAACTTTCAATATATTCTAATTTAATGTAAAACCATTTTGTAATTATACAACTAAACACGTATAAATATATTTAATCATAATTTTATTTATTTAAAAACTAAATTATGGCCACTCAAACATAAAGAGACGACCATGTTTTCCGTGTAAGAGTCCATAAATTTCTAATATTTGTCATGATGATGGTCGGGGAAAAATATTAATTTTTGTCCCTTCAAAATTATCAATCTAATTCTCTTTAAATGGATGCCATTGCTGACTATTCCATCACATTAATATCTACCCTAAATTCATTAAAAAGCTGCCCGAAGACTTTCTTTTCACTCTACTTTAGAAAAGAATGGTTGGACTCACGACTCTGACTCATATTTCCCTATTTCTTCTACTTTGTCCATCCATGCCATCACATTTATATAACATAATAAATTTATTTTAAATAATTTAAAAGAAAATAAATAATTCGTTTTTTTTTAAATAATTTTAACTTATAATTAAATAGTACGATTTTACTAAATGTAATAATAAATTGATTGTTTCACTTTTGTCAACATAGTCTTGACTTGTGCAAAAATTATTTTGAAATAAAACTTTTTTTTTCATACTATGGATTGTGAAAGTCTTAAATATGTAATTTCTAATTAGTATTATAATTAATAAATTTCAATAAAAAATATATTCAAATCATTTAATTTGTATTTACAAATGGTTTAAATCAATTTTTTATTAATATATGGATATACAATCATACCAATCGAATGATGGTAAATTATTCTTGTAACTTATAGTACGTGCCGATGTAAATTATGATGCAATTACATTAACATTTACATTAAATTTTTAAATTTAAAATTTTTGAGGGAGTAAATTTTTGAATTTAAACATTTATAGTACGTGCCGATGTAAATTATGATGCAATTACATTAACATTTACATAAATTTTGCGTCAACGATCGTGAAAATTTAATTTTTGATACAAAAAAGTTTGCAAGTTCACGAAATTATACTGGTGACACGGTATTACTTCTCATCGTGAAGGATGTTCAAAATATTTATTAGCCTCAAGTCTTTTGTTGTGTTAGCATTGATTTTAGTCCCAAAAATATTATACTCATAATGCATGCAGGATTTAGTAAATATTCAAAGGTGTGAAACTCATATATGGATACCCTCACATCTTCAGCAAAACCAAATGCATCATTTTCAATTTTTACTTTATTATGTTTTACGAAATTATTATTATGGGCACTTATCCACATGTAACTATCCTTGCAGTTTTCACATTAATGTGAGAGTTTGCTATCAAAACTTTAGTGGCATTAAATTTTATATTAACCCTTTGCTTGTTTTACTTTGATTTGTATGAGCATACACACACACATGAAATAAAGTTATTATGTAGACACCTACAAATAGATTCTATGCATTTATAAGCCATAGAATTATATTATTTCATGGTATATATACATTTATCGATTATTAGATTAAATTAGGATTTATTAGCAAGTTTTTTTATCGTTTGGTCATTTTATGTGAAGTCCTCTACATGTTTCTTTATTCTCCCTCCTCTCTCCTTTATGCCTCCCCTATTTCTAGTGTCTTTCCTAGATATGTACAATGTATGTTTGAGGGATGTGGGCCTTTTTTACCTATTAGGGTTACTCAAAAGTTTGTGGTCCCATATTATCTATATTTTTACCCATTATATGTTTGGTTGCATATCAATAAAGTTTTAATTTATATTCAAGAGATATATAGATATGCAAATACATTAATGCATTTAAAAATAAGTGGAAGAGTACAAACAATCAATGCTAACATATACATAAGGCATCCCATCTGCAAAATATGTGGATTTTTCCAAATAGTTCAAAAAGCTTGAGGAATAATAATAGAAAATAAATAACTCATTTCACTAAAACATATTCAACGTGTAATTAAATGGCATGGTTTCACCAAATCTAGTGACAAACTAGCTATTTCACTTTTGCCATCATACTCTTAGCTTATATTAAAATTGCTACAAAATGAAACCTTCTTTTTCATACTATGGGCTATAAAAGTCTTAAATATATAATTCTTAATCAGTATTTCAATTAGTTACTTTTTATAGAATATATATTTAAACCATTTGATTTGTACCCATGAACAATTCAGATCAATTTTGTATTACTTTATGGACATACATTCTCATCAATTGAATGATGATAGATTATTTTTCTAACTTAGAGTATGCATTGACGTTAATTCTGATGAAATTACATCAACATTTACATTGTAATTTTGAATTTAAAATTTTGGCGGGAGTTATTGTAAAAAAATATGGAAAATTTTTATGTCACATTCTGCAAACTCTAGACAATGGACTCTATGATACACACATTCAATACAACTTTCTCTCCTATAAAAAATGACATTTACATTTCACTTACTCCATTTCATGTTCTATATTTTTCAAGTATTGGGACTTTTCATCTTATCCATTTACTTTTTATTTAATATTATGTGTCTCACAAGAGGAACAAGGCAAAGTTGTGACACAAAGTCTTGGGAATGCTTATGTTAGGGCACCTAGACTGAGAGGATAGTTTGATGGAGCTTTTGATAACCTCTACACACAACAGAATAAACATAATTGAAAATCATATTAAACTCACCATAAATTAATTTATCATGAATTTGAGTCACATTATCTACCCTCTTCCTTTGCTCTACCCATCAATGCCATCACACCTACATAACATAATGAATTTTACTTCAATAGTTCAAAGAGTTTTTGGAACAAAAAAGAAAATAAAATAACCCCTTCTATAAAACATCTTCCAAATGTAATGACAAATTGGTCATTTCACGTTTTCCACCATACCATACTCTTACTTGTATCAAAATTTCTGAGGAGTTAAGCCCTATTTTCCATATTATGGATTATGAAATCCTTAAATATGTAATTCCTAATTAGTATTTAAATCACTAAATTTTTACATAAAATACAATTAAACCATTTAATTTACATTCACGAATGGTTCATATCAATGTTGCATTAATTTGTGGACATACAATCAAACCAATCAAACTATGGTAGATAATTTGTATAAATTATGGTATGAGGGATAACATAGATTATGACATGATTACATCATAAATTTGAATTTGAAATTTTAGAGGGAGTTATTGTCAAAAAATGTGGGGAATGTTTATGTCACATTTTTCGTTAGCTTATTTTTTGGGACATTAATATGGACAATTTCTCATTCAAATATTTTTATTTTCACTTGTTGATGCTATATTTTCATTGGGATAATTGTATGACAAATTTATGCCAAAATAAAATGTAATTTCATAATGTTTACACAACATGTGCCACTAAAAGAAAATACACCAAATTTAGTGTGGTCATGCTTAATGCAATCACTCAATAAAAATACCTAACATAAATTTTACATCAACAATCGTGAAAAATAAAATTTTGACACAAGAAGGTTTGCAAACTCATGAAAATATACTAGTGAGATGATATTATATCTCACCATGGGAGATATTCACAATATTTCTTAGCCTTGACTCTTTTTTTATGTTAGCTTTGATTTTGGCACCTAAAATTTTATACTTAGAAATGCATGTAGGATTTATCACATATTCAAAGTCATGAAACTTATATATGGGTGCTTCAACATCTTCGATAAAATAAGATGTTTCATTTTCATTTCTTTCTTTATCTAAATTTCAATAAATTATTATTATGGGCACTTACCCACATGTAATTATCTTTGCACGTTTGAAAGGGGCATGGGAGTTCGTTACCAAAGCTTCATATGGCACACAATCTTATATCAACTCTCTACTTGTTAGATTTTGATATGTATGAGTGTGCACACACATCAAAGTGAGTCATTATGTAAACACTTAAAAATGACTTCAATGTATTTATTACTCATAGAATTGTATTATTACATGGTAACTATGTGTTTTTTAATTACCAATTCAAATTAGACTCTATTAACAAGTTTTTTTGTCAATTAGTCATTTTATGTTTTGTCCCCTCCCTTAGAATTGTAGTCATCAAATCAGTGTTTGCTTGCTTGTTTTTTACTATAAATATGGAGTCCATGCTTTTAGTTGCTAGAAGTGTGGAGTGTATAATTTTACAACGGTGCTTCGGTTGGCACGAGTTTTATATATTTGTATTGTCTTTTTATAAAAACTTACTTATATTGTTGGATTGTGACAACTACTTCCAAATTATCTAAATATTGTGATACTTCTCTAAACTTTCTCGTTTTCATTTATTGCGTTGAAATATTAATTACGTCTAATTTTAATGTTTTACATCTAATTAAATTTAATCAGATATTTATAAATAAATATATTATATTTTAATAAAACATATTAATTTATATCAATTTACTAGAAATGATAAAATGTATAAATAATTTAAAAAAATAAAAAATAAAAAATTGGTTGATATTCACGACTTTAAATCCATACCTCTATTTCCCTGACATTAACTTTCAATATATTCTAAAATTTAATATAAAACCACTTTCCAATTATACAATTAAAATATAAATATATTTAATTATCATACAACTAAACATGTATAAAAATATTTAATCATAATTTTAAAATATTAAATGATGGCCACTCAAACAAAAAGAGACGACCATATTTACCCTCGAGCAGCTTTCCGGGTGAAAGTCAAGACGAAATATTCGTCTTACAATCTTTGTCTATAAATTTATAAGATGACTGTCGGGGAAGAAAATTATTTTTTATCCATCATCCACTTAAATTTAAATGGGACGCCATTGCTGACTGTTTCATCAACATTAAAATCTGCCCTAAATTCATAAAAAAAGGTTGCCCGGAAGACTTCTCATTCTCCTTTTTGGAAGCATTTGGTTTGGGCCCATTGAGTCCACCTATATAATATAAAAGATTTTATTGAAGTACTTTAAAACAAAATAAATATCTCTTTTTTCTTAAATATCTTCAACTTGCAATTAAATGGTATCGTTTTACTAAACGTAATGACAAATTGATTATTTCATTTTTATCAATATACTTTTAACATACTCTTGTTTGTACGAAATTTTTTTCGAAATAAAACCTCTTTTTTAATATATTATGGATTGTGAAAATCTGAAATATGTTTCTTAATCAATATTATAACTAATGAATTTCAAAAAAAAATACATTCAAATCATTTGATTTGTATTTATAAATGGTTTAAATTAATTTTTTTATTAATTTATGGATATATAAGCACATCAATCGAATGATCTCAGATTATTTTTGTAATTTATGATATGTGCTGATGTAAATTCTGACGTAATTGCATCAATATTTATGTTAAAATTTTGGATTTGAATTTTTAGGAGTAATTGTCAAAAATTGCGAGAAAATTTTGAGTCACATTTTCTATTAGACCTCATTTTTTGGGACACTACTACAATCAACATATCGATCAAATCATTTTTTTCACTTGTTAATGCTAAATTTTTATTAAGTAAATTGAATGATAAAAATTTACGTCAAAAGAAAATGTGATTGCATGGTGTTGACGAAATGTGCATCATTGAAGGAACAAAATCCAAATTTAATGTGATCATGCTTAATGTAATTTACAATGAGAAAAATTGCTGACTCAAATTTTGCATCAACGATTGTGAAAAAATAATTGTTTGACACAAAAAGGTTTGCAAAATCGTGAAATTATACTAGTGACATAGTACTCTTTCTCACCGTGAAGCATATTCACAATATTTATTAGCCTCAACTCTTTTGTTGTGTTAACATTGATTTTAGTCCCTAAAGTATTAAACTCAGAAATGCATGTAGGATTTAGTACATATTTAAAGGCATGCAACTTATGTATGGGTGTCCTTACATCTTTGACAAAACCAAACGTATCATTTTTAGTTTTTCCTTTACTACATTTAAGGAAATTATTACTATGGGCACTTCTCTACATGTAACTATCCTTGTAAGTTTCACAGATCAGCATGGGAGTTTGTTGTCAAAGTTTTAAGTGGCACAAAATCTTGTATTCACTTTTTGTTTGTTTGATTTTGATATGGATGAGTATGTATACACACATCAAAGCGGGTTATTATGTAGACATTTAAAAATGGTTTCTATGCATTTATAAGTTGTAAAATTGTATTATTTTATGGTACTTATGTGTTTGTCGATTATTGGTTTAAGTTCAGATTTATTAGTAAGTTTTTTTAATTGTTTGATCATTTTATGTCAAGTCCCCTTCATGTTTCTCTATTCTCCCTCTTCTTTCCTTTATTTCCTCCCCTATTTTTAGTGTCTTCCCCAGATATATACATTGTAAGTTTATGGGAGATGGGCTATTTTCACCTATTAGAGATCACTCAAGAATTTGTGGTCCCATATTATCTATATTTTTTCCCATTATGTATTTGATTGCATGCCAATAAGATCCTAATTTGCATTCAATATGTGTGTGTGTGTGTGTGTGTGTGTGTGTGTGTATATGTATATGTATGTATATGTATATGTATATGTATATATATATGTATATATATATGTATATATATATGTATATATATATGTATATATATATGTATGTATATATATATATATATGTATATATATATATATATATATGTATATCTATATATATGTATATGTATATATATATATATATATATATATATATATATATATATATATACATATATATATATATACATATATATATATACATATATATATACATATATACATATATATATATACATATATATATATACATATATATATATATATATATATATATATATGTTAATACATTTAAAAATAAGTGGATGAGTACAACCAATCAATGCAAACATATACACAAGACATTCAAGAATCTAAATAAATTTGAAGAGAATATATCATTTATAATCACTATATTTTATAATATATATCAAAATTTTAAAAGCATTCATTATAGCATTGAAGATCATTGTGGTGACAAACTTGTATTACACTAAACTACTTGGTTGAATTATATGCGACTTAGTGTGTTGCCTTCCATATTGTATATTGTTGAGGAAGATGATAAGTTATGGAAGCTTAAAAATGATGTTGACCCAGAACATAGGTCCCAAAATATATTCTTTTTTTAATCTTTTGTTGGGTTCACTACCCTATTAAGGTTTCAATAAGTCGACCACTTTTCTAGTGATTGATAAGAAGATTTAGACTAGTAGTTTCCCCAAAGGTGCAAGTTATGTTAGAAGGGATGTAAGATGCAAGTTATGTGGCAATGCATTGTGTGGGGAGAAGATGTCATGTGGAAGGGATGCAATTTTCTTTTTTAGCAAAGCAGGGTTTTGTAAAATAAAAGAGTGTAAATCAAGAGTCATACTTAACTTGAAACCCATGACCATTGACCTTGTCCCACCTTATGTGCATGAAGTGTTAGGTGGAAATGATTTGATATTTATAATGGATGTGATGGCATAAAATGGCATTGTGTGTTTTTTAATATGATATGGAAATGAGTTGTGTTGGAACGAGACGTTATGTTTCACAGTGAACTTCAACAATAGTGAAATATTGGAGAAAGGAAACTCTATAGAGAACATGAAATAAATAAACATTTTCAAAGTGATTCAAAGGGTTATGGTGAGGACAAATGACACTATAACCTCAAAACCCTTCAAATCTACAACAACAACAATAAAGGTATAACAAAAATAGATTAAACATGACAAAATTTCTTCCAAATCAATAACGAGAAACTCATAAATAATAATATATGTTAATAATAATTTTATTATTATATTATATATAATAAAAAATATATATAATAAGAATAATACACTAATATATAATACAATATAGTATATAATATTATACATATTATATATTACTATTAATTTATATAATGTGATTATATATATATATATATATATATATATATATATATATAATCACATTATAAAAATTAATAGTAATATATAATATGTATAATATTATATACTATATTGTATTATATATTAGTGTATTATTCTTATTATTATATTTTTTTAAAATTATATATAATATAATAATAAAATTATTATTAACATATATTATTATATATGAGTTCCTTGTTATTGATTTGGAAGAAATTTTGTCATGTTATATATATATATATATATATATATATATATATATATATATATATATATAATTTAATGTAATATATTATAATATTATAATAATAATTATATAATGTACCAATAAGATGTAGAAGGATTGGTGAAGTGGTTTGATTGTGTCCACTCCCATCCAAATATGAATCTCACAGGGTGTTATAGACCGGATGTGGCCATTTAAATGTCCTTTCAAAGTGTTCAACATGATAGCCATTGATATTGATTTAATATTTCATGGAAACTGAGTCCCTGGTTTATGCACCAGAACCGGTTATAATTCTAGTCAAAAATTAAAGCCAATCAAAAATAATAATAATATAATATATTATATTATCAATAATATAAATAAATTAATATTATTTATAATATAATAATATATTTTAATACTAATATATTATAATATGATTAAAATTATTAATATTACACAACAACAACAATAATAATAAATATTTGATAATTTTATAATAATAATTTATTAATATTGTTTGATAATATAATATTATATAGATATCTTATACTATATTAGCGGGTGCATATTAATTTGAGTGAATTTAGAGTTTGAGGGTCTTCCTCTTAATTTTCCATTCATGCCGACTAGTGCCTAATAGCCAATGTAGTGCAACATAGAGGGCACCAACTTAGGTTTATTATAGTCTTTGTAACACCTTGTGGCCATTGTAGGCAGTTTTTGCAAGAATTATATGGTCCCCTTGATGTTAACATCTTGATTTTTGATGAGCATGCAGAAACCCAATCTCTTTTGCATTTTCTTCCACAGGAGTTTGGTCTGAATGAATTAGAGGATGGCACTCCTCTTGTTTTTCAGCATCACTTTCATGACCTATCTTTTTAATCTTTGCATTCTCTTGAATTGGATCCTAACTTCAATGTAAGTGAAAGTGGAGAGGTCAAAAGGATGATAAAATTAACAGTTTTTCAGACTCATTATTTGAATCAACTCAGATTGGCAACCCTGCAAGCTATAAACTCATCATTCGCTCCATATAGTCACTACCTGTCTGGAGTTGCCCTTAAGGATTGAAAGGAAAGATCTAGGTTTGTGGTCCCATCTTATTTATATTTTCGCCCATTATGTGTATAAGTTGCATGACAATTGGATCTTAATTAATATTTAAAATATTTATAAATATGCAAATACATTAGTATATTTAAAAACAAGTGGATAAGAACAAGCAATCAATGTTAACATATATGCAAATCATTAAAGAATCTAAAGAAATTAGAAGAGAATTATCACTAAATTTTATAATAGATCATGTATTTAAGAGCATTCATTATAGTATTGAAGATCATTGTAGTGATACACTTGTATTACACTAGATTGGTTGGTTGAGCTACAATTTATTTAGATTGTTGCCATCTATATTGTATATTGTTGTGAGATAAGATGAGTCATCGATGCTTAAAAATGATATTGACCTTGAATATAGGTCCCAAAACAAATTCTTTTTTGTATTGTTTGTAGGGTTCGCTCTCTGATCAGGGTTTCAAGAAAAAGACCACTTTTTTAGTGATTTAGCCTATTAGAGATTTTCTATTTCTCCAAGCCTTCTCTTTGTCATTTATTGTTTTGAAATAAGAGTATTAGGTATTAATTTTTAATATGATTAATACATGAGTAAAAATTGTCATTTGGATAAATGACTATTCATAAAAGTCATTTGGGTAAATGATTTAAATATAAAGAATAAGAATCTCACTAAATAATATCTAATGACATTACTCGTAAAAACCTTCAACATAACAATAAAAATATTAATTATGTCTAATTAAATTTGATTTAAATATAAAGAATAAGAATCTCACTAAATAATATCTAATGACATTACTCGTAAAAACCTTCAACATAACAATAAAAATATTAATTATGTCTAATTAAATTTAATAAAATATTTATTTATAAATATATTATATTTTAATGAAATATTTTAATATAAAAATTAATTAAAAAAATAATAAAACACATAAATAATTATAATAAAAATAATAATTAATTGATATTTACAATTTAAATCTATATTCATATTTAATCGACATCAAATTTTAATATATTATAATTTAATATAAAACCATGTTCCCATTAAATATAAATTTATTTATCATACAACTAAACATGTATAAAAATATTTAATTATAATTTTATTTATTTAAAAATTAAATTATGACCGCTAAAAACATAATGAGACTACCATATTTCCAGTTAAATCTCAACCCTCGCGGAGCTTTCCCGGTTAATGTCAAGAGGAAATATTGCCGTCATAGTCGTTAATTTTTGCCCATTATCCACTTTAAATTATCAATCTAACTCTCTTCAAACTTAAATTGCATTATACTTTTATCCATCATCCACATCCATATATATATATATATATATATATATATATATATATATATATATATATAAGTTCTTAATTTAAATAAGATTTTTATGTAATAAGGAGAAAACGAGGATTAACAATGGTTTCATCAAATTTTTGTCAATTTGAGAGATACAAATCTGATAATTAATAATTAGATGACACTTTATGAGAAGAACAAATGTTAGAATAAATAGACCCACTAATGACGAATTTGACAATAATATTCATTTGTTCACTACAATTGATAATGTACATAATCATAAGAGAAAAAATTGCATTCATCAAAACTTCATTTTGTATATAGCATTATAACCAAAGTCAGTTGTGCCAATGCACCAACAAGAAGTCAAAATAATGAATTTGATATAGAATTATTAATTACTAAGGATGTAAGGGTCATGCAAATCTTCTTTTAGATAGAATCATAATGTGTAGATGGATCTCTATGGTATATTCAAAGTATAAGATACAAACTTGGGATTACCCCACCAGAATTACCAATATATGTTATAGTCAAATTTCACGGTTACTCAAATATACCATTTGAAGATTAAACTCTAAATATGATTCTAATTATACAAATAAAAAAGGAACACAGTAACCAACAACCTTTATGGTTGACTTGGACATCAAGTACATAAATCACAAGGTTTGACTTTCATAAAGGTTACAATTGATATAAGACAAAAATAAAGAATGGAGTTAACATTTATGACTATATCTCATATAAAGTCTTTGGAAAGAGTAAAAATATTTCTATCATTTACATATGGTTGTTATGAAAAATAAATAAAAAATTATGAATAGAAAGTTGAATAAGAGAGACAAAAGTTCTTAAAAAATAAATAATATCATCTACTTATTACAATTTTTTTAATATGAATATGAAATGATTCATTATTTAATATTTTATGTGATATATATGATGTGTTTTGATGAAATATTAAATGATTTTTCATCTTTTCATTTTATCTTATGTATATTATGTTGTCCCCAAAAAATGTCACTAATTTTTGGGACAACCTATGGACTATTTTAGCCCTACATAGACCAAAATTATCACTTCCATTTTTGAAATTTGTCCTGAGCATTCAAATTCCTCATTTATCAAGCTTCTCAGTTTCTATGGACTTCGCAGGAAGAAATCTACGGACTCAACATGCTTGAAATTAACAGGTTCAAAGGGTTCGATGGCTTTAACAGGTAAATTCCTTCGAAAGAGCAAGTTTCCACCACTTATACATTTCTAGGGTTGGTTCAATCAAACGGTTCAAAGGATCACACAAAAGAAAAAGACCAAAGAGTGAAATCTGCCACGTCTCCCTTGTAGAGTTCTGCGGAAGGCAACAAGTGGCAGCTCCAGAAGGTTTCAGTATATTTTTCTCAAAGCAACAAAACATGCCACGTGTCATCTGCAAAGCTCGACGGAGGCTGCCAAGTGTCAACGGTCACTGTATCTTCCTTTGGTTTCATTATCGAGTAAAGACTGTGGCAGGCCCCGAGTGAATTACTGAAACAAGCGGAAGTTGCCAAGTGTCGTCTACCGAGACACATTATGATTTGCTTCTCAAAGTAGCAGAACTTGCCACGTGTCCCTTGTAAACAAGCAGAGCATGCCAAGTGTCATCATTCGAATGAATCCAAATAGTCTTGAATGTTTCTGTAGTGTTTTTTGAAAGCTCAGCAGAAGCTGCCACATGTCATCTTCTACAGGACTCTCAAAGGTATCAAAAACTTCTGAGTTAAGTGAAAAATGCCACGTGTCCCATTCCAACTCAGCGGAGCGGGACAAGTGTCTACATCCGCATTCTCCTTTTGAAGCTACTTGGGCAAGAAATGTTGTGGGTCCCATTTTTCGTAAGTCTCTAATAAGTTTCAAAGCAGTGGAACGTGCCATGTGTTAAAGATGCAGAGCCAAGGAAAGATTTCTTTTGGACAAATTGTTCGAAGGAAATAAAGAAATAATAGTCCCCTAAAAGAATTAAAGCTTAAGGGCCACCCAGAGGATCCTGAAGGGTAGGTACCCTCTCGGGGGACAATTGACACTCAAAAAATGAACCATTTTTTAAGGCCCCGAAGGGAAAGTTCCCTCCGAGAAAGATCAAACCTCAAAGTGTAGCGAAAGCCACCGTGTGTCCCTTAGAAAGTCAAGCAGAAACTGCCAAGTGTTGTCTGCCTAGACATAGTTTCTAGTAAGTTTCAAAGCAGCAGAACGTGCCATGTGTCTCATTCTAACTCAGTAGAGCGCGATGAGTGTCTTCATCCATGCTTTAGGTTTCTAGTAAGTTTCAAAACTTATTCAGATAAGCTTCTCTCAAAGACCAACAGATGTTGCCATGTGTCCTCACCTATTTCATAGCAGAAAGTGGCCAGAGCAAGTGGAAAAGACATGAAGGAATTGCTAAGGAGGATGACAGGCCCGTAGACATCAAATTTAGGGCGACTGACTAGCCATTAACTTCAAATGATGACGGACCCATAAATGTCAAATTTGTGGCAATAAAGTGTATGTTGGTCTTTGCAAGTTTAAACACAGACCAGAATGCATTCAAAGGCCTTAAGGCCAAAGCTGAAAGGAAGAACTGCTGAGGAAATGAATCAAGAAAATGAGAAAAGGGAAAAGGTAGCCCAAGGGCTCAAATCGTAGAGAAAAAAGGGAAAGGCCAAAATATCTACAGGAGTTATTTCTAGTAGATGGAACAGTCCACTAGGTAGGTATTTGGGCCTGCAAACATTGAAGGAGCAGCCTATTTGTCTCCTTTGGAGTAAAGGCAAAGTGGACAACTACACGGATAACAGGTGATAGAATAAGTGACTCAGGCTCAGGAGAAGACATTCAAATGAATCAACATGCCACAATTAAGAAAGCTGCCTTGTTCTATCATGGCCCTCCCTGACAGAACCAAAAATGCATTCAAGGCATTAATGCACAGCATGGGCCGCTCCATGGGATAAAGTGCCAAGCCTTCCTTGGCCTCTATATAATGTAATCTCTTGTATCATTTTAAGGGGATCTCCCCATTACCAGAAGTAAAAATCTACCCAAATTGAGAGGCATTACTGAGACTTTGAGCTCAGATTATTCATCATATTTCTTTGTTTGAATCAGAAAGCAAGTTACTTTCAAACTTTGTGCTATTATAGCTTGTATCATTCTAGGATATTGTTCTTATGTCTATTTCTTAAATGTATTCTTGTTTATGAAATTTAACAATAAGAGCTAGTGGAAGTGATAAGGAAGGTGTCTTGAAGCCAGTTACTTTTAGACTTTGTGCTATCATAGTTGTCTTCAGTGTGTGTTTATTTTATGTTTATGTGTAAATAACCTCGAGATGACTTTGTGCCCTCATTGTTCTTTATATCTCACTCTAGGGCAGTCGAGGTGGAGACTTTGTGTTACACCTTAGATTGTTGGTTACTCTGTACTCTGTTACCAGTTACTTATCCTACCTGAAAGAACTCCTGTTGTCCCCTGCAAGAACACTTCTGAAAGAAGAGAAGTGCCTTCAGTGTTTTCACCAGGATTTTCTCCTCTGTTTGTTAACATCATCTCTAAAAGAAGAGAGATGGATGGCATATCCTACCCCTGAGTGTTATTTTCTGCTTATATATATATATATATATATATATATATATATATATATATATATATATATATATATATATATATATATATATATATATATAGCTCTTGCATATTCATAGGGAACCTCCCCTTGATGAGAGATGAGATTTGTCCCCTGTTGATGTAGTAAACCTACACATCTGGCTGACCAATCTCCCTATGATGTGATTGAAGAGACTTATTTTGCTCACCAATCAGCTAGTTGACAAAATATTCACCCAACATTTTTTGGTGACTCCGACGGGGACACAATAATTTTGTGCAATTTGAAGCCTAAAGCTTCAGATTGAAACATTACCTGTGTCTTACCCATTATTTTATAGCCTTATCCATTTACTCCACTAGGGAAGGACAAGCAGTTTGAAGCCTCAAGCTTCAAGTTAAAGCAAGACCAGTCCTTTTCCATTTTTATTTCACAATTTGGTAATTCCATGCTATACCAGAAGCTAGAGAGTTCAAGGTGTTGTTGACCCTGTATTTGAGTTGGTGCAGCAAGGAAATTTCAACTTACTTCCTCCCCAACTTCAAGTTTAATGATCCAGGAGTGTTCCTCCTACCCGTACCAGGACACCAACACAAGGCAGAGCTACTTTTTCTACTGTTATCAGAGCTTTGCCTATCCATACTCCACCCATATTTGTTATCCCTACTTTCAATAATCTAATCATGGTATTTCAAGGCCCCTGAGGTAACTCTTTTGGCCCACTAAATTTGACTCCACCTCTTCATGAGCTTCCACGCAGTTCAAGGAAGAATTTCCCCAAATTATTTGGTGATGGGAAAGTTCATCTTGATGAACACATTACAGCCTTCAGCATAGCATGTGGCATCATAGGCATGGAATTTGAGGACGTGATAGTTAGGATTCTCATGGAAATGCTACAAGGTGCTGCTACAGACTAGTTCTACCATCTACAAGCTAGATCAGTAACTGATTGGGACACACTCAAAGCCAAATCTGAAGCCAGGTTCAAACTTGCAGAAGATGCACATACCTTGCTGGCCTAGCTCACACAAATGAAGAAGGAACCTCATGAACCTATGAGGGATTTCATAGCAAAGTTTGATAAGCTGAGGAACCAAATTCTTGCTATTACTCAGCCGACACAAGCAGAGCATGCCAAGTGTCATCATTCGAATGAATCCAAATAGTCTTGAATGTTTCTGTAGTGTTTTTTGAAAGCTCAGCAGAAGCTGCCACATGTCATCTTCTACAGGACTCTCAAAGGTATCAAAAACTTCTGAGTTAAGTGAAAAATGCCACGTGTCCCATTCCAACTCAGCGGAGCGGGACAAGTGTCTACATCCGCATTCTCCTTTTGAAGCTACTTGGGCAAGAAATGTTGTGGGTCCCATTTTTCGTAAGTCTCTAATAAGTTTCAAAGCAATGGAACGTGCCATGTGTCGAAGATGCAGAGCCAAGGAAAGATTTCTTTTGGACAAATTGTTCGAAGGAAATAAAGAAACAATAGTCCCCTGAAAGAATTAAAGCCTGAAGGCCACCCAGAGGATCCTGAAGGGTAGGTACCCTCTCGGGGACAGTTGACACTCAAAAAATGAACCATTTTTCAAGGCCCCAAAGGGAAAGTTCCCTCCGAGAAAGATCAAACCTCAAAGTGTAGCAAAAGCCTCCGTGTGTCCCTTAGAAAGTCAAGCAGAAACTGCCAAGTGTTGTCTGCCTAGACATAGTTTCTAGTAAGTTTCAAAGCAGCAGAACGTGCCACGTGTCTCATTCTAACTCAGTAGAGCGCGACGAGTGTCTTCATCCATGCTTTAGGTTTCTAGTAAGTTTCAAAGCTTATTCAGATAAGCTTCTCTCAAAGACCAACAGATGCTACCATGTGTCCTCACCTATTTCATAGCAGAAAGTGGCTAGAGCAAGTGGGAAAGACATGAAGGAATTGCTAAGGAGGATGACAGGCCCGTAGACATCAAATTTAGGGCGACTGACTAGCCATTAAATTCAAATGATGACGGACCCATAAATGTCAAATTTGTGGCAATAAAGTGTCTGTTGGTCTTTGCAAGTTTAAACGCAGACAAGAATGCATTCAAAGGCCTTAAGGCCAAAGCTGAAAGGAAGAACTGCCGAGGAAACGAATCAAGAAAATGAGAAAAGGGAAAAGGTAGCCCAAGGGCTCAAATCGTAGAGAAAAAAGGGAAAGGCCAAAATATCTACAGGAGTTATTTCTAGTAGATGGAACAATCCACTAGGTAGGTATTTGGGCCTGCAAACATTGAAGGAGCAGCCTATTTGTCTCCTTTGGAGTAAAGGCAAAGTGGACAACTACACGGATAACAGGTGATAGAATAAGTGACTCAGGCTCAGGAGAAGACATTCAAATGAATCAACATGCCACAATTAAGGCAGCTGCCTTGTTCTATCATGGCCCTCCCTGACAGAACCAAAAATGCATTCAAGGCATTAATGCACAACATGGGCCGCTCCATAGGATAAAGTGCCAAGCATTCCTAGGCCTCTATATAATGTAATCTCTTGTATCATTTTAAGGGGATCTCCCCATTACCAGAAGTAAAAATTTGCCCAAATTGAGAGGCATTACTAAGACTTTGAGCTCAGATTATTCATCATATTTCTTTGTTTGAATCAGAAAGCAAGTTACTTTCAAACTTTGTGCTGTTATAGCTTGTATCATTCTAAGAGATTGTTCTTATGTCTATTTCTTAAATGTATTCTTGTTTATGAAATTTAACAATAAGAGCTAGTGGAAGTGATAAGGAAGGTGTCCTGAAGCCAGTTACTTTTAGACTTTGTGCTATCATAGTTGTCTTTAGTGTGTGTTTATTTTATGTTTATGTGTAAAGAACCTCGAGATGACTTTGTGCCCTCATTGTTCTTTGTATCTCACTCTAGGACAGTCGAGGTGGAAAATTTGTGATACACCTTAGATTGTTGGTTACTCTGTACTCTATTACCAGTTACTTATCCTACCTGAAAGAACTCCTGTTGTCCCCTACAAGAACACTTTTGAAAGAAGAGAAGTGCCTTCAGTGTTTTCACCAGGATTTTCTCCTCTGTTTGTTAACATCATCTATGAAAGAAGAGAGATGGATGGCATATCCTACCCCTGAGTGTTATTTTCTTCTTATATATATATATATATATATATATATATATATATATATATATATATATATATATATATATATATATATATATATATATATAGCTCTTGCATATTCATAGGGAACCTCTCCTTGATGAGAGATGAGATTTGTCCCCTGTTGATGTAGTAAACCTACACATCTGGCCGACCAATCTCCCTATGATGTGATTGAACAGACCTATTTTGCTCACCAATTAGCTAGTTGACAAAATATTCACCCAAAATTTTTTGGTGACTCCGACAGGGACACAATAATTTTGTGCAATTTGAAGCCTAAAGCTTCAGATTGAAACATCACATGTGTCTTACCCATTATTTTATAGCCTTATCCATTTACTCCACTGGGGAAGGACAAGCAGTTTGAAGCCTCAAGCTTCAAGTTAAAGCAAGACCAGTCCTTTTCCATTTTTATTTCACAATTTGGTAATTCCACACTATACCAAAAGCTAGAGAGTTCAAGGTGTTGTTGATCCTGTATTTGAGTTGGTGCAGCAAGGAAATTTCAACTTACTTCTTCCCCAACTTCAAGTTTAATGATCCAGGAGTGTTCCTCCTACCCGTACTAGGACACCAACACAAGGCAGAGCTACTTTTTCTACTATTATCAGAGCTTTGCCTATCCATACTCCACCCATATTTGTTATCCCTACTTTCAATAATCTAATCATGGTATTTCAAGGCCCCTGGGGTAACTCTTTTGGCCCACTAAATTTGACTCCACCTCTTCATGAGCTTCCACGCAGTTCAAGGAAGAATTTCCCCAAATTCTTTGGTGATGGAAAAGTTCATCTTGATGAACACATTACAGCCTTCAGCATAGCATGTGGCATGATAGGCATGGAATTTGAGGACGTGATAGTTAGGATTCTCATGAAAATGCTACAAGGTGCTGCTACAGACTAGTTCTACCATCTGCAAGCTAGACCAGTAACTGATTGGGACACACTCAAAGCCAAATCTGAAGCCATGTTCAAACTTGCAAAAGATGCACATGCCTTGCTAGCCTAGCTCACACAGATGAAGAAGGAACCTCATGAACCTATGAGGGATTTCATAGCAAATTTTGATAAGCTGAGGAATCGAATTCTTGTTATTACTCAGCCAACACCTGAAAACCTCAAATGCTTCTTCATCAACTCACAACTACCTAAAGTGAGTTTTCTGCTAGGACGTGCTAGCCACATAGACCTCGAGACTACTCAATACTTGGCTACTGAAGTTGAAGATGACTTTATCTTGGTAGGAAAGATAAGGAGAGATCCAAATAGAGGTAGATCTTCTTCTTCCTCTAAATACTCCTCTTCAGCCACCACTGATCTAATGGTCCAGAAGCTAGCAAATGAATTGATGGCCCTCAAAAAATAAATGGCATAAGTTCCTTCATACATAGATGTACCAAGGAGGGCATTTCCTAATCAGTCCTACCAAGGCAATGCTGCTAGGAACCAAGGGCAAACCAATCATCTTCCTCCCCCTTAGAAGAATAACCTTGCCATTAAAGCACCTCCAACTAACTCAGTAGTTGGATATCTTGAAGTTGAATTAGATTTCTCATTTTAGCTTGAGTTGAGTCATGAATATGATGCTAATCTCTTCACTCAGGAAGAAAAATAATTAGTTGGCGACTCCAATATTAGTTTTCTGAATTATCAAGACAAACCCAAAAGTGAAGGTAATGCAGCTGAGGGATCATATGTTGTAGTCACCTGGTCCAAGAATCAATCATCTCAACAAGCTGATAAAGAGAAGATAGAAGAGCGACCTCAATTAGCAATCTCAATTGCCAAGCGTGGAACCACTCTGCCCTTCCATCTAAAGGACTCGGTGACTGCTAGAAAGGTAAGTACACCAAATGTCCCCTATGCCTTCTACTTCAAATTTGTAGTCCAGTTCTCCCCCTCCCAAAACTCAAAAGGATGAACTCCCATCCTCTATCCCTAGTTCATTTCCAACATTTGATATCATTGACCATATAAAGAAAACTAAAATTCAAATGTTTGAATTTGAATTTTTGCAGTCTAACCCCAAGAAATTAGACAAACTGGTTCAATGTTTTAAAAACTAGGCCATCCCTACAAGATAAGTAATTCCCAAGGTGAATCATGATTCCCCCAAGAATGCACTCACCAAGAACAACCTTTTCATCACTCCTCTTGCTGCTCCTGGTAGGACTGAACCAATCTATGTCTCATTATTGATAAATGGACACTGACTAAACAATTGCATCATTGATTTTAGAGCTTCAAATAATGTCATGCCTGCCAAAGTGGTTGAATCCCTTGGCCTCACACTGACCAAGATGTTTGGTAGATGCTTCTCTATGGAGAACAAGCAAGTACCATTATTGGGACAAATTAAGGATGTCTAATTTGCATTTGCAGTGTTCCTAGACAAAAGAATCAAGATGATTGTCTTAGTAGGCGACGTCCCAACATCATATGGCATACTCTTCAGGCAGAATTTCTACAAAGATGTTGGTGGTGAATTGAGCATGGACTTATCTGAGGTGAGAATTATAGTCAAAGGTGTTATGAAGAGGCTACTCCCTGAGAAGGAAGTGAAATATGTGGTTACCTAGACCTCAGCACCTGAAGCTCAAATTTTATTTGAGTCTTCAGGCATGGGTAACTACTTTCTCTCAACATATGAAGTTCATGAGGCATCTGATGAAGCTCCTATAGGTGACAACCTAGAAATGCATTCAGTTGGAACAACAAGAGATTGGTGGAGTGCAATACCAATGTGGAAGGATCTCCACCTCTAAATGAAAAAGAATCCAAAGGAAAAAATAATGTCTAATGAGGTATGGGTTCTTGAATTTGATGGCAGCTACTCCTCTACCGGGTCAGGAGCTAGGGTCGTGTTGATATCTCCTCAAGAAAATATTTTTCCTTCATCCTACAAGTTGTAGTTCAGCAACACTAATAACACAGCTAAATATGAATGTCTATTGCTTGGATTGAGGGCTGCTCGAGATAGAGGCATCAAGCTCCTTCAAGCCAAAGGAGATGTTAAACTAATGGTTTTTTAGGGGAGAAACATGTACCAAACTAAGAATGAAATATTGTGCCACTACCATAATTTAGTCTGGGATCAAATTTAAGGCTTTGATGCTTTCAACATCTCTACCATTCTTAGAGAATTCAATGATCGAGATGATGCACTAGCTATTTTAGTTACTCTCTTGGTCTCCCACCCAGACTTTAAAGGAGATAGGTACACTATTGATCTGGTCTTTCAGCCAAGTGTGCCTAATAATGCCAGTCATTGGTAGGTGTTTAACAATAACAGCCAAATCATTGCCTTCCTAGATCAGGATAGCTTTGACCGACTGCATTTCGAAGGCAGTAAGCCTCAGTAGCTTGAACTCACTCCTAAATCAAGTTCAAGCCCAGATGAATAATTCCTATAGTTAAAAGGGAATAAAATTTCCAAAGGCCTGGTTTCCTTGAAAAAATTGTTTGACAAACATGATAGATTCATCAAACAACAGGAAACAAATTCAAGCTCTTCCTAGGAGTTTGATCAAGTAAATATGGGAACCAAAGAAGATTCCAAGATGGTGAACATTGGGAAATGATGTACTCTTGAGGAGAGATTCAAGTTCACTACTTTACTCAACCAGTACATGGACGTCTTAGCTTACTCCTATGATGACCTGAAGTCACTCTAGCCCGATAAAAATTCGACATGACATTCCTCTCAAGGCTGATTTGGCACCTTACAGGCAAAAATCCAGGTAGTATAATCTAAAAATATCAGGTACCATTTTATCTGAGATACAAAAAATGCTAAATGCAAAGATAATCTTTTTAATCCATCATTCCACATGGATTGCCAATATAGTGCCTATAAGGAAGATGGAGAAATTCACCTCTGTGTGGATTTTAAAAATTTTAAATCAGTTATCCTTGAAGGATAAATACCCTCTACCTATCATGGACCAAGTGATTCAGATAGTGACTGGTTCAAAGATGTTATAAATGCTAGATGACTTCTCAGGATATAATCAGGTTGAAGTTGGTGAGGCAGACCGGCATAAGACTACCTTCACCACACCATGGGGCATGTTTGCATATAGAAAGATGCCTTTTGGCTTAATAAATACTGGCGCCACCTTTTAGAGAGTAATGTACCTTGCTTTCAAGGATGAAATGGGTAATTTCATTGTAGTTTATCTTGATGACTTGACTATCTTTTCTAAGCATCACCCATATCATATACACCACTTGCAACAAGTGCTTTAATGCTATCGCCAAAATGGCATTTTCTTAAACCCCAAGAAGTTAGTTTTTGGAGTAACATAGGGGAAACTTCTCAGACACATTATGTCCAAAGGAGGCATAAAGATTGACTCAAACAGAGTCAAGTCTATCCAAGAGCTTACCTTGCCCACAAGTAAGACTATTGTTCACTCTTTCTTTGGAAAGGTGAATTTCTTATGGAAGTTCATCCCTGAGTTTGCTGAGAAGACTAGACATATTGTAAACATGATGAAGGGAAAGGCCACCTTCAATTGGACTAAAGAAGGCAAGTCATCATTTGAAGATATCAAGACTGCCATTGCCCATGCCCCAATTCTGGTTTGTCCAGACTATAACAAAGATTTCACCATATATAGTTATGCTTCAGAACACATGCTTTCAGCAATTCTAGTTCAATAGAATAAAGAATGTATGGAATCTCACATTTCCTTCATGAGTTATCCTCTCAAAGCTCATGAGCTGAAGTACTCGAACATGGATAAGCATGCTTAGCAGTGGTGAAGGCAGTGAAGCATTTCCGCTTCTACATCTTGAATTCACACACTACTGCCTTGGTTCCTGACACCACTATCAAATCCATACTAACTCAGTAGGAGTTTGGGATGAAAAGAGGAAATTGGGTTGCAAATATCCAGGAGTTTGATTTGGTCATCAAACTAACCAATCTGGTATGAGGAAAAGGCTTATGCCAATTAATTCCTGATAACAAGCCAAAAAGAATAGAGCATGAAAAATCAAAAGAGGAAGACATGCCAATAGTCCTCTTTGTCTCCACCACGAATGAGTGGTATTCAAGTATTACTCATTTCCTTACTTATGGTGAGTGTCATACTCACCTATCTTATAAAAAAAGGAGGACTATCGAGTTGAAAGCTGCCAATTTCATCCTTTGGGACAATGACCTATATAAGAAGAGCCTTGATGGAGTGTTCTTTTGCTGCATGGACAAGGAGAAGCAAAGCCAACTTCTGAAGTCCTTCCACAATTTGGCCTATGGAGGACATTTCTATGCTCTTGTAACTACCCATAAAATTCTGTGGGCCAGGTATTACTAGCCAACTCTATTTCAAGATGCATATAAGTGGGTAAGAAAATGTGAACTATGATAGCAGTTTGTTGGAAGGCCCAAGTTGGCTGCCCTGCCTCTCAAGCTAGTGGTCATAGAGGATCCATTCCAGCAATGGGGAATTGATTTTATTGGAGCTGTAAACCCATATTCAAGTGTTGGACATGATTATGTCCTTACAGCAACAGATTACTTCACCAAGTGGGTGGAAGCAATCCTAACTAAACATGATACTTCAGAAGTAGTGCGCAATTTTCTCAAAGAGAACATCATTGCCAAGTTTGGGGTCCCAATCAAAATTGTCAGAGACAACGTAGCTTGTTTCACTTCCCAAGAGATTACTCAATTCTGTTTCTACTGTGGGATTACACTCTCCCACTCTTTTGATTACTTTCCACAAGGGAATGGACAAGCTAAATCAAGCAATAAGAACCTGGTGACTATCATCAAGAAGCTGGTGGATGAAAAACAAAGGACATGGCATAAAGCATTGGTTGATGCTCTATGGGAAGACAAAATTACAACAAAGAAAGCAATTGGTATGTCTCCTTTCCAACTTCTTTATGGTATCAATGCTAAGATACCAATCACCTTGGAATTGCCAGCATTAAAATTGGCTAAAGCAATTGAAGATTAAACATATGAAAGCTCCCTTGATAAGAGGATCATGTGCC
Organism: Torreya grandis; assembly: GCA_037957365.1. Lineage (NCBI taxonomy): Eukaryota > Viridiplantae > Streptophyta > Pinopsida > Cupressales > Taxaceae > Torreya > Torreya grandis. Next base: position 548,980 of record JARHVA010000822.1, on the reverse strand, counting down.
TGACTGAGCTGGATGAGCAAAGAACTGCAGTGGTGAACCGAATTGCTGCCCATCAAATCCTAGTGAAGAAACTCTTCGACAAAAAAGAACAAGATCATGATTTCTAGATTGGAGATCAAGTCCTGTTGTGGGACAAAAATGAGAGAACCAAAGGGAATGCATGGAAAATTTGATACCCTTTGGAGAGGCCCTTTTACTATCCATGAGCTCGATGGTGAAAATAGCTTCCTATTGAAGTATCAAGATGACACACTCTTTTCTCCACCTCAAAATGGGCAGCATCTGAGGCGCTTCAATTCTTGAAGTATTAGATAAATTCACTTGTACATATGTTTATTTATATAGCCTTTGTTTCTATTTGTGTGTTGTTCATTTTCATTTTTTGGAGCCTTTCTTTTTGGGTAGCATGACTCCATAGCCCAATGGCATACTTCAAAGGCACTAGAGATTCTGGTTTCTACTCCCCTCATCTATTTCAAGTTTTTAACTGAAGGAAGTTCCTCGACTGGAGCCAGTTGTTGTCCCCAAAAAATGTCACTAATTTTTTGGACAACCTATGGACTATTTTAGCCCTACACAGACCAAAATTATCTATTCCCTTTTCAAAATTTGTCCTGAGCATTCAAATTCCTCATTTATCAAGCTTCTCAATTTCTATGGACTTCGTAGGAAGAAATCTACGGACTCAACATGCTTGAAATTAACAGGTTCAAAGGGTTTGATGGCTTTAACAAGTAAATTCCTTTGAAAGAGCAAGTTTCTAGCACTTATGCATTTCTAGGGTTGGTTTAATCAGTTGGTTCAATCAAATAGTTCAAAGGAGCATGTAAAATAAAAAGACCAAAGAGCGAAAGCCGCCATGTGTCCCTTGTAGAGTTTTGTGGAAGATGACAAGTGGTAGCTACGGAAGGTTTCAGTATCTTTTTCTCAAAGCATCAAAATGTGCCACGTGTCATCTACAAAGCTCGATAGAGGCTGCCAAGTGTGAACGGTTGCTGTATCTTCCTTTGGTTTCGTTATCGAGTAAAGATTGTGGTGGGCCCTGAGTGAATTACTAAAACAAGCGAAAGCTACCAAGTGTCATCTGTCGAGACACACTATGATTTGCTTCTCAAAGTAGTGGAACTTGCCACGTGTCCCTTGTAAACAAGTGAAGCGTGCCAAGTTTCATCATCAACATGAATCCAAATAGTCCTCAATGTTTCTATAGTGTTTTTTGAAAGCTCAGTGGAAGTCTCCATGTGTCATCTTCCGTAGGACTCTCAAAGGTATCAAAAACTTCTATGAGTTAAGTGGAACATGCCAGGTGTCCCATTCTAACTCAGCGTAGTGGGACAAGTGTCTACATTTGCATTCCCCTTTTGAAGCTACTCGGGCAAGAAATGTTGTGGGTCCCATTTTTTGTAAGTCTCTAATAAGTTTCAAAGTAGTGAAACGTGCCACATGTCGAAGACATAAAGCCAAGGAAAGATTTCATTCGGACAAATTGTCTGAAGGAATTTCTTCACACAATTTGTTTGAAGGAAATAAAGAAACAATAGTCCCCCAAAAGAATTAAAGATCGAAAGCCACTCAGAGGATCTTGAAGGGTAGGTACCCTCACGAGGGACAGTCGACACTCAGAAAATGAACCATTTTTCAAGGCCCTGAAGGGCAAGTTCCCTCCGGGAAAGATTAAACCTCAAAGTGTAGTAGAAGTTTTCGCGTGTCCCTTAGAAAGTCAAGCAAAAACTGCCAAGTGTTTTCTGCTTAGACATAGTTTCTAGTAAGTTTCAAAGCAATGGAACATGCCACGTGTCTCGTTCTAACTTAGTAGAGCGTGATGAGTGTCTTCATCCGTGATTTAAGTTTCTAGTAAGTTTCAAAGCTTATTCTAATAATATTCTCTCAAAGACCAGTGGATGCTGCCACTTGTCCTCACCTATTTCATAGTAGAAAGTGGCCAGAGCAAGTGGGAAAGACATGAAGGAATTGCTAAGGAGGATGACAGGCCCATAGACGTCAAATTTAGGATGACCGAGTAGCCGTTAACTTTCAATTGATGATGGACCCGCAGACATCAAATTTGTAGCAATAAAGTGTTTATTGGTCTTTGCAGGTTTAAATGCAGACTAGAATGCATTCAAAGGCCTTAAGGCCAAAGCCGAAAGGAAGAATCGCAGAGGAAATGAACCAAGAAAACCAAAAAATAAAAAAGGTAGCTCGAGGGCTCAAATCATAGCAAAAAAAGGGAAAGGTCAAAATATTTGTAGGAGTTATTTCTAGTAGGTGGAACACTCTACCATGTAGGTATTTGGGCCTGCAAACATTGAAGGCACAACATGTTTGTCTCCTTTAGAATAAAGGCAAAGTGGATAGCTGTGCGGATAGCAGGTGATAGAATAAGTGACTCAGGCTTAGCAGAAGACATTCAAGATGAATCAACACGTCATAGTTAAGGTAGCCACCCTGTTCCAATATAGCCCTCCCTAACATAACCCAAAATGCATTCAAGGCATTAATGCACAGCATGGGCCACTCCATGGGATAAAGTGCCAAGCCTTCCTTGGCCTTTATATAATGTAATCTCTTGTATCATTTTAAGGGGATCTCCCCATTACCAGAAGCAAAACTCTTCCCAAATTGAGAGGCATTACTGAGACTTTGAGCTCAGATTGTTCATCATATTTTTTTGTTTGAATTAGAAAGCAAGTTACTTTTAGACTTTGTGATGTTATAGCTTGTATCATTCTAGGAGATTGTTCTTATGTCTATTTCCTAAATGTATTCTTGTTTATGCAATTTAATAAGCAGAGCTAGTGGAAATGACAAGGAAGATGTCCTGAAGCCAATTACTTTCAGACTTTGTGCTATCATAGTTGTCTTCAATGTGTGTTTATTTTCTATTTCTGTGTAAAGAACCTTGGGATGATTTTGTGCCCTCATTGTTCTTTGTATCTCACTCTAGCGAAGTCCAAGTGGAGACTTTGTGCTACACCTTAGATTGCTGGTTACTCTATACTCTATTACCAGTTACTTATCCTACCTGAAAGAACTCATACTGTCCCCTGCAAGAACACTTCTGAAAGAAAAGAAGTGCCTTCAGTGTTTTCACCAGGATTTTCTCCTCTATTTGTTAACATCATCTCTGAAAGAAGAGAGATGGATGGTGTATCCTACCCCTGAGTATTATTTTCTGCTTAAATATATAGTATATAGCTCCTGCATATTCATAGGGAACCTCCCCTTGATGAGAGGAGAGATTTGTCCCCTGTTGATGTAGTAAACCTGCACATCTGGCCGACCAATCTCCCTATGTTGTGGTTGAAGAGACTTATTTTGCTCACCAGTTACCTGGTTGACAAAATATTCACCCAACATATTATACATTTGAATTATTTACAATTGCATCATTTATCTTCATTTAATGATACATTTTTTAATGGAATGTTTTATATCAAATGTTGAATAAAAATACAATATTCATAAATATTATTAGTATATTTATTTTAAATAAATTTATGTAAAATATGTTAAAAAATATCATTTTTAAGACATCAATATTTTTTACATAAATTTATTTAAAACATATATAAATTATATATCATAATATTATAATATATAATAATATATTAATATATATGATAATATTAAAATCAATATATATGTATATAATAATTTAATAATACTATAAATATAAAATATTAAATTTATATTTTAATATTTTATATTTATATTCTTATTAAATAATTGTATATTATAAATATATTGCAATAAATATATTATAATACATAATATAATAATTAACCTTATTAACCTTATATTTATGTTGCTTTCAATGGTCTCTTTTCATTTGTTGATAAATCTTATTAACCTTATATTGATTTGATTAGTTTTGCTATCGATTCATTATTAGTTGTCTAAATTTCGTTTGATTGGGTTGTTTTTTCAAGTATGATGGTGGTGCTAGTTTCTAATATGGTTCGTTTGAATATCATATCTTTGTTTTTTTTTGGTTTTTAAAAGGGGATTGGGGGCAATTTTAAAATTTATTTTTTGATTTTTAATTTAAAAATTATATTTATTTATTAAAGATAAAAATATATATAATGTATGTACTTATATAAATTTTTTATAATAAAATTATTAATAATAAAAAAATCACATATAATATTATATATATTAATATATTTATAATATATAAAATATATTAATATCATATTACATTCATATATTTAATAATAATAATTTATAATGAAAAATGTAGCATTGATTGTGATTTTAAAAGATTATTTTTTTTGGTATTTTGAGAAGTTTAAAATTGAATTATGAGAAATTTTTGTCTTTTTATTTGATTAAAAAGTTTTTTTAAGTTTGAGGAGAGAAGATCCTAAATTGTATTGAAGATGAGACTGTAGAGTGGTAATAAAGAGTTTGAAGATATTTTCAACACTCATGGTTTGATCGATACATTAAATATTTTCATCTTTTGATAAAATCATGAGAAGATGTGTCAGAAAGTTACTTAATATTAATGGTGTTGCTAAGATTATTCTCACGAAGCTCATTATGTTAGAATTTCTTGACTAAAACATTGATTAACTATTCTATTTTTGTAATAAAATATCCAAAAAAAAAAAAAAAATTGGTTGTATCATTTTAATGCATCACTAATAAAAATTGGTTGCTAAAATCTTGGTAATAGCATAAATGTTAATTTTAACCTATTTCTTATCGAAGTTATCAAAATATTTAAATTATAAAGTAAGATCAATAGTTCTCTCATATATGATGGTTAGATAAATGCTTCCAGACACAATAAAGTGAGCTAAAGGTTTATTTTGAAGTTTTTGAAGCATTTTATTTTGAATTTTAAGGTTGAGGAATGAGATTTCTATTACCATCTTTAAGAAGAAGTAGAATATAATTTTGATTTCGTTGGTTCATCATGATTTGAGATGTTTGATTAGAAAATTGAAGGATATGATTTTGTATTTAAAAGATTTGATTATTAGTAGAAGCTTGCATAAGGGTCATTTGTTGAATTATTTGTGCAAGGACTTTTGAAATATCGAGAGGAGGATTGGTATTATTAGTAGGATTTTAATTGTAATTAGGTAGAAGGTTCTAAATGTTAGTGTTGGGAAGAAGGTTTCAAACATTGGTGTTGGTTTCCGTAACGAATGTAGTAGGTGAGAGAAGTTTACTAAGAATCTCATTCTTAATTGGGATATGAATGGTGTTGTCAACAAAATTCTTAATAAGTTGATTAGGATCTTCTATATCTGAATTTCCTTTGATTTGAACCATGTTACATTTGATATATTTAAGTCAAGTTTCAAAGAAGTTACACTATAAGGAATTTTCATAAATGGTAGACAAGGCATGAATGAAAGAACAATCCATGCATAATCCAAATGGATTGAGATCAGTTAGAAAGATCTTAAGAGGAAACATCATGATCAAAATTTGAAACGACAAGGTGTTGAAAAAAGAAGGAATAATATAAAAGTTAGTAGAACAATATTAGCTTTGCTAATGCATTTATAACTATACAGATGTACAAATATATTGTATTAGGTTCGCTGCTGTAATAAGAAACAAAGCTAGCATGCAAAAAAAGGTACCTATCACAATTGATAAAAAACTACCAACCAAATTCCATCCTCATCAAGCTTTCTCAATAAAAATCAAAATGAAATATCACCTTAAACAATCTTTATCCATAAATTTCTAATATTTCTAATTTTTAAAATTTTAATAATATTGAAAAAAAAAATATTATCCATCATTCCTTTAAATTATCAATATTATCAATATAATTCTCTTCAAACGTAAATGGCACTACACTTTTGTCCATCATCACTTAATTTAAATGAATGCCATTGTTGACTACTCCATCAACATTAAAAACTGCCCTAAATTCATAAAAAGCTACAGGGAAGACTTTCTTTTCATTCTCCTTTAATGCATTGCAATTGGCCTTTTGGAATCATTTATTTTTGGACCCATTAATCACAATTGATAAAAAACTACCAACCAAATTCCATCCTCATCAAGCTTTCTCAATAAAAATCAAAATGAAATATCACCTTAAACAATCTCTATCCATAAATTTCTAATATTTCTAATTTTTAAATTTTTAATAATATTGAAAAAAAAATTATTATCCATCATTCCTTTAAATTATCAATATTATCAATATAATTCTCTTCAAACTTAAATGGCACTACACTTTTGTCCATCATCACTTAATTTAAATGAATGCCATTGCTGACTATTCCATCAACATTAAAAACTGCCCTAAATTCATAAAAAGCTACAGGAAAAACTTTCTTTTCATTCTCCTTTAATGCATTGCAATTGGCTTTTTGGAATCATTTATTTTTGGACCCATTAATCACAATTGATAGAAAACTACCAACCAAATTCCATCCTCATCAAGCTTTCTCAATAAAAATCAAAATGAAATAACACCTTAAACAATCTTTATCCATAAATTTCTAATATTTCTAATTTTTACATTATTAATAATATTGAAAAAAAATTATTATCCATCATTCCTTTAAATTATAAATATTATCAATATAATTCTCTTCAAACTTAAATGGCACTACACTTTTGTCCATCATCACTTAATTTAAATGAATGCCATTGCTGACTATTCCATCAACATTAAAAACTGCCCTAAATTCATAAAAAGCTGCAGGAAAGACTTTCTTTTCATTCTCCTTCAATGCATTGCAATTGGCCTTTTGGAATCATTTATTTTTGGACCCATTAATCACAATTGATAAAAAACTACCAACCAAATTCCATCCTCATCAAGCTTTCTCAATAAAAATCAAAATGAAATATCACCTTAAACAATCTTTATCCATAAATTTCTAATATTTCTAATTTTTAAATTTTTAATAATATTGAAAAAAAAATTATTATCCATCATTCCTTTAAATTATCAATATTATCAATATAATTCTCTTCAAACTTAAATGGCACTACACTTTTGTCCATCATCACTTAATTTAAATGAATGCCATTGCTGACTATTCCATCAACATTAAAAACTGCCCTAAATTCATAAAAAACTGCAGGAAAGACTTTCTTTTCATTCTCCTTTAATGCATTGCAATTGGCCTTTTGGAATCACTTATTTTTGGACCCATTAATCACAATTGATAAAAAACTACCAACCAAATTCCATCCTCATCAAGCTTTCTCAATAAAAATCAAAATGAAATATCACCTTAAACAATCTTTATCCATAAATTTCTAATATTTCTAATTTTTAAATTTTTAATAATATTGAAAAAAAATTTATTATCCATCATTCCTTTAAATTATCAATATTATCAATATAATTCTCTTCAAACTTAAATGGCACTACACTTTTGTCCATCATCACTTAATTTAAATGAATGCCATTGCTGACTATTCCATCAACATTAAAAACTGCCCTAAATTCATAGAAAGCTGTAGGAAAGACTTCCTTTTCATTCTCCTTTAATACATTGCAATTGGCCTTTTGGAATCATTTATTTTTGGACCCATTAATCACAATTGATAAAAAACTACCAACCAAATTCCATCCTCATCAAGCTTTCTCAATAAAAATCAAAATGAAATATCACCTTAAACAATCTTTATCCATAAATTTCTAATATTTCTAATTTTTAAATTTTTAATAATATTGAAAAAAAAAAATATTATCCATCATTCCTTTAAATTATCGATATTATCAATATAATTCTCTTCAAACTTAAATGGCACTACACTTTTGTCCATCATCACTTAATTTAAATGAATGCCATTGCTGACTATTCCATCAACATTAAAAACTGCCCTAAATTCATAAAAAGCTGCAGGAAAGACTTTCTTTTCATTGTCCTTTAATGCATTGCAATTGGCCTTTTGGAATCATTTATTTTTGGACCCATTAAACAAAATTCATAAAAAACTACCAACCAAATTCCATCCTCATCAAGCTTTCTCAATAAAAATCAAAATGAAATATCACCTTAAACAATCTTTATCCATAAATTTCTAATATTTCTAATTTTTAAATTTTTAATAATATTGAAAAAAAAAATTATTATCCATCATTCCTTTAAATTATCAATATAATTCTCTTCAAACTTAAATGGCACTACACTTTTGTCCATCATCACTTAATTTAAATGAATGCCATTGCTGACTATTCCATCAACATTAAAAACTGCCCTAAATTCATAAAAAGCTGCAGGAAAGACTTTCTTTTCATTCTCCTTTAATGCATTGCAATTGGCCTTTTGGAATCATTTATTTTTGGACCCATTAATCACAATTGATAAAAAAAAAAAACTACCAACCAAATTCCATCCTCATCAAGCTTTCTCAATAAAAATCAAAATGAAATATCACCTTAAACAATCTTTATCCATAAATTTCTAATATTTCTGATTTTTAAATTTTTAATAATATTGAAAAAAAAAATTATTATCCATCATTCCTTTAAATTATCAATATTATCAATATAATTCTCTTCAAACTTAAATGGCACTACACTTTTGTCCATCATCACTTAATTTAAATGAATGCCATTGCTGACTATTCCATCAACATTAAAAACTGCCCTAAATTCATAAAAAGCTGCAGGAAAGACTTTCTTTTCATTCTCCTTTAATGCATTGCAATTGGCCTTTTGGAATCATTTATTTTTGGACCCATTAATCACAATTGATAAAAAAAACTACCAACCAAATTCCATCCTCATCAAGCTTTCTCAATAAAAATCAAAATGAAATATCGCCTTAAACAATCTTTATCCATAAATTTCTAATATTTCTAATTTTTAATAATATTGAAAAAAAAATTATTATCCATCATTCCTTTAAATTATCAATATTATCAATATAATTCTCTTCAAACTTAAATGGCACTACACTTTTGTCCATCATCACTTAATTTAAATGAATGTCATTGCTGACTATTCCATCAACATTAAAAACTGCCCTAAATTCATAAAAAGCTGTAGGAAAGACTTTCTTTTCATTCTCCTTTAATGCATTGTAATTGGCCTTTTGGAATCATTTATTTTTGGACCCATTAAATCTACTGTAAACAATAATGGTTATAGAAGGCATGTCCTCAATTGTGGGAGTTTGATTCATATTTCTCAACCTTCTTTGCTTTGTTCGTGCATCACATCACACTTATTTATATATATGTTTAAAGGAAATTAATATTATTTCAAAAAAAAAAAAAAATCAAAATCAAAGTCATTCTCCTTTAATGCATTGCAGTTGGTCTTTTGAAAGCATTTATTTTAGACCCATTGAATCCACTTTAAACAAAAAAGGTTATAGAAAGCATGTCCCTCATTGTGGGTGTTTCACTCATATTTCCCAACCTTCTCTACTTTGTTCATGCATCACATCACACTTATATATATATATATGATTGTTTAAAGGAAATTAATTAAAAAAAAAAAGAAATAGTAAAATTGTTTTTGAAAACTTTTAATATAAAAATAAAAATATTAATTATATCTAAATTTAATTAAAAAATTAATTACATTTAATTGAGTTTAATTAGATATGTATTTATAAATATATTATATTTTAATAGAACATATCAATATATAAATTTAAAAAAAAAATTAAAAAAATATATAAATAATTATAATAAAAAGTGGTCCATTAATATTTAAAACTTAAATCTGTACTTCTATCTAACCAATATTAATTTTAATATATTACAATTTAATATAAAATCACTCTTCTATTAAATAATTAAAATATACATATATTTAACTATCATACAATTAAAAATATATGAAAATATTTAATTCTAATCTTATTTATTTAAAAATTAAATTATAACCATTCAAGACATAAAAAGACAACCATATTTCCACTTGAAATATGGTATTTTAGACAGAGGACTATTTGCTACGGCTCCCAGTCAAGATGAAATATTTGCCATATAATCTGTCCATGGATGTGTAATCTTTGTTAGTCTTAAAGTCTTCCAAAGCTGCGGTAGAAACTCTTCACACAGCTCATGGTCATGATGATTGTCGGGGAAAGGAAATTAATTTTTGCCCATCATCCACTTCAAATTATCAATATAATTCTCTTCAAACTTAAATTGCATTACACTTTTGTCCATCATCCACTTAAATTCAAATGGATGTCATACAATAAATTCATAAAAAAGCTGTCCAAAAGACATTCTTATTCACCTTCCATTAATGCATGCCACATGCAAGTCACCATTGAATTGGTGATGACCAATGCATGTGGAGTGTATTAATGGAAAGATAATCTCCTAACCATTTATTTGGAATTAATTAATTCTTTTGCAATCATTTATTTTGGAGTTTTTAAGAAAGAAATCATATAATATAATGATGATAATGATAACGACAATGATGATAATAATAATGATAATGATGATAATGATTTGTAAATTTATTATGTTCAAGGTCTTTTTATTATAAAACTCTCACCATAAAATTTATATAAAACAATATATTCTTTACACACTTTTCTCACATATCACTATACTTAACATTAACAATTTGCATCTCTACCATTTACCTCGAATAATATTCTCCAACTGTTCTTACATCCTCAACCAGTTCTAACAATAATTGCAATGATCTCTATCATAACATTGTTCAATTTGTCTCCAATCATATTCCAATTCTGTGCATTGAAGATTCTATTGTGCTGCTCTAAACAATACATGCCATGAAATTTTAAGATTTAGGTATAAGATTAACAATTATTTTTGTAGTGTTTCCTCAATTTTAGATATTAATATTTTGTTTACACAATTTCATTATAATTTGTTTAATCTATATATTTATATAATATATTAATATTTTAATATTTATAATTATAATAATATGATATATAATATTAATATATTAATATATTATATAAATATTTAAATTAAATTGAGCAAACAAAATACTAATATTTAAAACTAAGAAAATATTATAAAACTAATCATTAATATTATGCTTATAGCATGTGTGCGTGTTTTTTATTGCTTTGATAAAATATTTAAGTAAGAAGGAGAAAACGAAGACCAACAATAGTTTCATCAATTTTTCATAAATTTGAGAGAGACAAATCTAAAAAATAATAATTGGAAGGTATTGATGATAAAAATAAATGTTGAAATACATAGAGCCACTAATAGAGACTTTGACAATAGTATTCAATTGCTCGCTACAATTGATCATGTACATTCCCACAAGAGAAGAAAATTACATTAATAGAAACTCCTTATTGTACATAGCATTGGAACCCAAGTCGATCATGTCAATGCACCAACAAGAAGTCAAAATGATGAACTTGATATATATTTATTAATTACAAAGGATGTTAAGGGTCATGTAAATCTCTTTTTAGATAGAAGCAAGCTTGTAGATGAAGCTCTCTAGTATATTCAAAGACATATGTTATGGTCAAGTTTCACAATTATTCAGGAATACTATTTGAAGATGATACTGTAAATACAATTCCAATTACACCAATGAAAAATGGACACACCAACCAACTACCCATATAGTTGACTTGGGTATCAACTACATAAATCATAGGGTTTAACTATTTCAAAGACTGAAATTGATATAGGACAAATAGAAAGAACAAAGTCAATATTTATGGTTATATCCCATGTAAAGTTCTTAGAAGGATTAAAAATATTGCACCATTGACATATGATTGTTATGAAAAAATGAAAACATTAAAATATCTTTATAACTGGAAAGTTAAAAGAGAGAGAGACAAAAGTTCTTAGAAAATAAATAATATCATGTACTTATCACAAATTTCTTTATATAAATATAGAATGATTCATTCTTTGAAATTTTAGGTGATTCAGGGTAATTCTTTGATATTTTATGTAATGTGTATAACATATTTTAATGAATATATATAAATGGAAGAAACCACAATAGGTGTTTTTTTTAATAATCAAGGTTATTTCCATCCACAATTTTGAGTTCAATTGGTTTTTTCACTTTAATTAATATATGTTGCTTGGATATTTACTACACTATCATTTTGAAGGGTTAAGGTTGCATTCTATTTTTGCACAGTTTAGGTTATGAAGTGGTGCATTCTTATCATCCAGTGAAAGTGCATGAAAGATTTTCAATTATATATGAAAGCAACCAAAACATGTACTTATACAATTAAAATTATTTCCATTAACGCTTATGATGACCTCCAAAATGAACATCATAAAATATGTTTTTTTCAATTCCTCTCCCTTTAGGTTATTTATTTAATTTTTATGTCTTTTATGTTGAGGAATAAAATATAGATATATCATCTAGTTTTTTCCATGTGTATGTTATCTATATATTTATTACATTGTCATTTTTATTTTTTATTTACTATTTACCAATGAAAATTATTCCTGTATAATTATTAAAAGTCTATTATGCCACATTTATTTCAATATTAATATATTAATAATTAACTTTTGCAAGGATTTATAATAAATTTGTTTCATTATTTTAATGTACTCAAAAACTTCATATTCTAAGCAAACATTTCCCATTATCTGTCATGTGAAGATCAAGCTAATGGAGACAACAATAAGGTTAAACTTCCAACGTTGTGGTTGCATTCTATTAAAAGAAAGTTTATTTCCTTCAATATCTTGTATCTTCATATTCATCTCAATCTAATAAAAAGTGCTTTTATTCGAATGGTAAGAGAGAGTTTTTTTCTTTGATTGTCTAGTGATTATAATCATTCGACTAAGTATATTCATTTTCATTGCATTCTGGTAAAGAGCCATTTAGCATCTAATAATTATCTTTATTTTATTGCAATCTCATAAAATGAAATCCTTTTCTTTGAATATATAAAGACTATCTTCATTTTGGTTGGAATCTAGTAAGATTACGTGTTTTTCTTTGAACGTATAAGAATTACATTCATTGTCGCTACAATACAAAAAAGAAATTACCTTGTTTTGAATAGATGCAACTTACAAACAACATTGAGACGAAAATGATAGCTAAACCACAAAATGTTTTGGGTTATTATGTTGTAATTTTGTACTTTGTTCTTTAAATTTTTTTAAAAAGTGGTTTTATTTATGTTTCTAATTTTATCTTCATTTTTATTGGTATATATATATATATGGTTTATAAAATTAAGTGTTTTTTTAATGTTCATTAATTATCTTCAATCTTTTCACATAGTAAATTTCTTTGTGAGTAAATTGATCAACAATTACTTATAGATTATGTTCATTTTTATTTTAATTTGGTGATGTAGGAGTATTCAAGAGTTCATACAATTTTTTATAAACAAAAAAATAGAGGGACTGTGTGCTTGTGTGTTTTTTTCATTCACTTGTTGTTTTGGTATGATTACACAATGACCAATTTAATTCATGAGGTTTACATGAGCTTGCACACATTTATTTGTGAATATGTTAGTGCACACATTTATGTTTGTATATTTTTAAGAATGTCCATGTGTCATGTATGTTATGACATAAGGAAGATTTGTATAAATATCCATGTGATGGAAATGTTAGGACCTAAGGTATTTTTATAATGAGAAAACATTTATCCAGTTTGGAAAAGAGAGAATTCAAAGAGACAATGAGAGAATAAAACATATGAAATAAGATATTCATTCTCATGTTAGAAAAATGAACCAGTAAAAGTGGCAAATGATGCTGATAGAAGGAAAATAGGGAAAAACTAAACAATTTTCTAAGCATATTGCAAAGGAGTATGGATGGAAGACTATGGAGCCGTTTATGGACTGTATGAGAATCTAAGTGATCTCCATGGAATGTAATAATCCCATAGAGTTAAGTGTGTATGTGAGAGGGAGTGTGTGCATGAATCATTGTAAGTATGCGGTGTTGAATCAATGATAAAGAGTGTGTTATGTCTCAATTTCTAAATATATGCTCATGTATGTGCCAAGGGAGAATAAGTGTCTAACCAAACACCACTATTACATCTTGATTCCTTGCTAAGTAAATTTACTTGATTATCCATAGATATTTATAGTTAACAATTTGATTTGGTTATTTTTATCTAAGCTATGAGTTGTATGATGTTATGGAATAGTTAGATACTACTTATATTTCATGATTAATTTGTTATAATTTAATTATAGTTTATATTTTTACATTATGATCATGATGAGTTATTATTTTATTTATTTTATGATGTATATATGTGATAGTGTTATGGACTATCTGTTCATTTTGAGTTTGATGTAGGAAAGACTCATCTCTTAGAGAATGACGAAGGGAAAATATCATCAAAGAAGATGATGTAGATAAATATGTTGGAAGATGATAAAAGAATCAATTAGAACCCTACACACACCATATTAGATAGTACATGCTAAATGCATAATCAAATGATTAGCGTAGTGTATTTTGATATTGCTTGCAATTAGATAATTGTTTATAGATAATTGGATTAGTTTAATGGTTATATGGAATTCATATTGTGTGATTGCATATATGACCATTAATATTTTTAAATATGTGGTTTTATAATTAAAGTACATTCAAAGTTATTGATTAATGATTTTATCATTAAATCATTATGACATTAGAGATGCTAATTTAATTAGCAAATATATTGATTTTTATAATTAGAAATAAAATGAATAAAATATACTGATTAATATTTAAGAAAAACAAGATAATAAATTCTTAAAATAAATAAAAAAGAAAGTTAAAATAAAATAAATATAGAGAAAAACAAAAAGATAATAAAATCATTGAATATAAATTAGAAAGGGAACAAAAAGACTAGATTTAAAACAAAGCAATGCCATACTTAGAAAAGGAGAGAAAAGATTGAGAGGGGATGCAATTTTGAAGAGAGAAGGTAGAGCATGGAAGAGGAAAAGGAGGAGAGGATAAGGAAGACAAGGAAGCTTGAACAACATAGTAGTTTTTCAGGTAGGCAACACAAATAATTTTTGTGTGTGTTCATGTTGAATATTATAGAAATCTGGTAATATTGCAGTGAGTTAAAATGTATAAAATTATAGAATTAGTTAAATAAATCTGAATTTCATCATAACTCTAGGTCCACTTTGAAATAGAGAGATCCCTCTATGTTTTAAAAATTATTATTGAATTATATATATATATATAAACCATGTATATAAACCAGGGATTTTATAATTAGCAAACTATATAAGAACATACCCACCGAAATATTTAAACACATATTGAGTTGAATAAATATACAGCGAGCTAAATTAATATATATATAGTGACTTGTGTTCAAATAAATACAATGACTAGTAATGATAGGAGACGTTATAACTGTTATACCACTATAGATATAACAAAAAAAATTAGACATGTGGTAAGAATATAGTACTTTTAACCACAATAGTCCAATAGTAACATCTAGTCGATATCCCATTATAGTGATTTATAATGTTAACAGAATTGAAAAAAATTAAATCTGGTTATCACATTACAGTGATTTACGGTTAATAAGAATATAACGTTTTTGAACATATGGTAGGAGACAGTAACTTACAAACTTAAGTTCCTATTTTTTTAGAATTTGAACTAATATAGTGGACTAAAATAAGTATAAATTCAATGATTTATTTTAAACCATATATGCTATAGGAATGGTGTAGTTGGAAAGCAATATTTAACATTGCACAGTATATAGTTATCTAAGCCACATATGCTATGATTTATTTTCATTGAAGCCGATTAAATATATGAAAATCTATATTTGGATAGCAACCTATATGGAAAATGATCTGGCTATTTCAAATATTATGTGTACATTTCAAATCAGTGATCTGCATGGAATTAGAACAATTTATACATATATTAACATAATGGTGTCAAGCTTAGCAATCTGCATTAAACTTTACACGTAACCCTGCAGGGCCTGTACTAAGTAAACATATAATATGTAACACCAACTATGAAATATATTTATAAGCTTATATTAATATATTCATATATTTATGGCATTTATATAACCAAATCAAGCACTACGGGCAACAGAGCTAAGCTATGCAATAAAGGTCAACTTTGAGTTTGAAGTAACTTTGATATACCCAAATCAAAGCGTTGTGTGAATATGAAACAAAGGAAATAATATATATAGAGTATAACTATGAATGGACTATAGTGTATAATTATATGAAAATATCATGGAAACATACATTATTATACACTAATATAATCATGTTTTATATGATTCTACAAGAAATCCATAGTAATATTTTGGACTTGTTACCAACGCTATATGTGTTAAGATTACCAATTTTAGAACCATTATTAATTTGTATGAGAGGACTCAATGGCAAATTAATCAATATATTTGTAAGTTTAATTTCTTATATGACACTAATTAGGTACTATATGGAATGCACAGTACTTCCAGTTAATTATTGATTTGAGTGATTGATTATACACTTAATATATATATTAAATTAAGGAAGTTGAAATACATACATAAACTGTTGGAGAGTTTGATGAATATGTATATAGACGACCTATTAATTATAATACTTGATTTACTACATGAATGTATAGATTGATTGAATCAATATGGGGATATTTGGATAGAACATATTAAGAGTAGATTAATTCATACATATGTATATGGAATATGGTATGTATTGGTATATGGTGGTATATGTCTATAAATCTTTTAATTGATACAAACTAAGAGATAGAGTCCCAAAGAATAAGACACTAGCCATGTGTGTGTGTGTGCGCGCACGCGCACATGTGTGTATTTATGTATGTATGTATGTATGTACATAGTTATTAAAACATAACATGATGTATAGATAAAGGATAATGTTCAAACAAAACATAATTAGGATTATGAGACATTGATTCTGGAAATTGTTATGGCTAGTTGTTAGTATAGAGTAGTTGAATTCAAGAACAATGGGCTATGATATTATGGGGTATCATAGGGTGCCTTATAGTTGGAGACTACTTATAGTAATTAAAAAATTATATTTTAATTGTATGTTGTGCCCGGATGGTACAAACTATAATTGTTATGCATATTATTTAGAAATAATTGAAAATATAGTGATTCATTCATATGTTTGATGGATTAAATGTATGTAATATAGTTATTTATACATTTAGCATGATTTATGAATATAATTATAAAGTAATTTATATGAATCTATTGGTTATACTATGTTAACCAAATCTGACTTTGTTGATACTGAGTAAGTAGTGAGACAAATTTCGCTAGCTTACTAGCATCATAATTCTAAATGAAAGTAATTTGATCAAGTGATGTGTATAAGTTTAATTGATCTTATAGATAATTAACTATTGAAAAATTTAGATAAAGTAATGTTAGTGATACATTGTCATTTCATATGTATGATTTAATTGTTTGTGTGATATCTTGTTAGAATAGATTTCTTTATGACACACTACATGTTTAGTATTAAAAACCATACAACACACAAGTACTAGCTTTTCTCTCTAGATTTCTACACTATCACTATCTACTCATCTATGAAAGGAGGGCCATTCCCTGATAGGAATTATGCGAGGGATTGATGTTCCATAATTGGTGTGAAAAAGTGTTCAGATGATGCTGTCCCTCCCCACAATAGTACTTATTTGAAGATAACACTTGCGATTTTCATAGATACTACAGTCTAGGGAACTTATGATCTATGGAATCATGTATATTATATATGTAAATTATATTGTATTTATTATTGAAACATTATCATGATGAGATGTAATTAATTAATTATTGTTCATTGACATCAATGGCTATATGTTTGTACCAGCGATAGACGGATATTTGTAATTACCTTATATAATCAATAATAATGTGTTTCTTATGATGATAGTGATAAAT
Organism: Torreya grandis; assembly: GCA_037957365.1. Classification (NCBI taxonomy): domain Eukaryota; kingdom Viridiplantae; phylum Streptophyta; class Pinopsida; order Cupressales; family Taxaceae; genus Torreya; species Torreya grandis. Next base: position 531,120 of record JARHVA010000822.1, on the reverse strand, counting down.
GATGTATGATGTCACATGCTTCATTTATAGTTATTATACTTAGAGTATTTTATATAATCATTAATAGATTCTCATCGTGTGATTTAATGAAAGTATATATTGTCTTAATTTTTAAAAAATCTCATATTTATAGGTATATCTCAGTGGGAATGTTATATGTGGTATCAGAGCTATGGTTCAAACTCAAGGAACTAATTAGTCCACTAATGTTTTTATACCCTTATATTTATAGAAAAGAGAATGGTGAAAGCTAGAGTATCCAGAGAGGGTTAGTCAAATGTCAATGATAGTAACCCTATATTTGATCCTAACCAATTTATCGTTGAGTAAATAACAAAGTTGAATCTAATTCTCATAGCCATGAATGAGACCAGAGACTAGATTACAGCATTAGAGAAACTAATTCATAGCTATGAAGAGGAAGACCATCATGATGAACCTAAAAAGCATCCTATTAAGTAGGTAAACTCTCAAGATGCAAGATTTTAGGTAGTTATGGAGTTGGCTAGAGATATGAAGAAGGTGAACCCACCTAAGTTTTATGGAACTATCATGGGTGATGGATCTAAAACATGGTTGAATGATATGGATAAGTATTTCAAAATTTTAAACTACTCTGAGATCACTAAAGTAGTTTGGGGAGTTTACTAGTAGGTTGGTGAAGCAACTACATGGTGGGCCAACAAAAGGTTGGAAATTAATCTTAACTCAACCACCACTAATTGGGAGCATTTTGTGACTTTGTTCAGATCACAGTGGTTCCACATCTTTATTTTGATCAGAATCTTATAAGTTTTTAAAATCTAAAGCAAAGAGAATTACTAGTGAATGAGTATTGGGAGTAGTTCACCAAATTTTTGAAGTATGTACCTTAGTACCAAGAATATGAGAGGTTTAATATTAGGAAGTTTATCATAGGATTGAAACCCTAAATTAATGGAGAGGTGGACATCCATGGAACTTATACCAAGGACTAGGTCTTTAAGAAGGTAATCAAATAGGAACAAAAAATTGAAGTTTATTTCATAGTGTAAGGACAAATTCAAGAAAAAGTTTGGAATTTCTAAGTCAACTTTTAAAAATAATAAATGAAAGCAAAGGAGTGGATACTCTAAGAAGAGATTCAAAAGTTAGAATGCTAAATTCAACAATAGTTAAAGCAACAATAGTTCCACTAATCAGTTATTGATTGAGTTTGGTTTCCCTTGAAACCACCTCAATGTTTTTGGTCCATTGATGCTCAACTAGGTTGTGAGATATGTGAATTACACTCTGGTTATTACACCAAATTATAGTGGGTGAATTCTATGTGAAGCCAAACTCAATCAATAACTGATAAAGCTAAAGAATTTACTGACTCATTACAAATGTCACCTATACTTAGATGGAAGTGAAATAGCCTACTACTTCTTACACAAATAAATAATAGGTGAATAACCAAGAAAAATGTGTATCCATAAGTGGAACTCCTATCATCATCAGAACCTACTCAGTCTGGATCACTATACCCAACAAACTACATAGAAGCCCTGGTATAGTGTAATCCAAAATGAGTAGTGCCTCTCAGATATTTTAGAATCCTCTTGGTAGCATGTTAGTGATTGTCATGAGGGTCATGTACAAACCTAGATACAATCCCAACTATATATGAAATGTTAGGGTGAGTATGGGTTAAATACATAAGACTCCTAACTATCTACTGATATAATGCAAGATCAAAAAATGGAGTAGTAAAAGTAGTAGTGATAGTCACTTCAGATTGAAAAGGAGAAGGACTTGGCTTGAAACTAACCATGCCAAAATGTTGAATAAGACAAAGGGTGTACTTTTTATAACTCAAATAAGTCCCTATATCTAACTTTGAATTTTGTAAACCAAGGAAGAAATTAAAAAGGCCAAGATCTATCATGCCAAATTGTGGTGAAAGTTCCTACTGAATAGTCTAGATTTGAGATGAGGAGTTGACTATGAGAAGTATATCATTGACTTACAAGACAAATATAACAATTTCCTCCCTAATACATTGAATATACACTATAGGATCAGAGTGGCAGTGAAAAATGTCAATGGAGAGAAGAAATGAATCCATCTTCTCATATCAAGATCGAGGGGCCTATTTGAGATCATAAAAAGACCTCCTAAGTTAATAAATAAGAGAATAATCATGAACAAACCCAATAGGATTATCCATATATATTTCTTCATGTATGTCTTCATGCAATAAATAACTCTTAACATCCATCTGATACACTAGTTGACCCTGTGATATAGCAAAAGAAAGTACAAGGTGAATAAAAATCCATCTTGGCAATGGGAAAAAATGTCTTAGAGTAGTCAATACTTTCAACTTATGAGAACTCCTTTGTAACAAGATGTGCCTTATACTTATCAATGGACCCATCAACTACATACTTGGTGTGGTAAATCCATTTTCATCTAACCAAATTTTTTCCCTTAGGAAGAGTGATGAAATCCCAAGTGTGATTCTTCATTAATGAAGAATATATATCTATCATTACATCATCCCACTCATGTATCCCATGAGCCTATGAAAAAGACTGTGGATCCATAAAGAATGATTGACACAAAATCCCAATACCCGTTAAATGTGTAAGATGATGTCAAGTAGATGGAAGATCTTGTATGAAAGGTGATCCTAAAAAATTATAGTACAAGCCCACCCAGGCATAGTGGCAACATACATGTGAATATGATCCTCATCCTCTATAACCTCTTTAGGAATCTCTTGAATTATCTCCTCAAATAATGAATCCTTGATAGGAGGTGATGAATCATCAATATAAGAATAAGAAGGCATGGAAAAATATGAGAATGCATGAGATGTGAAGTTCTCATCAAATTGTACATGTGTTTAAAAAAGAACATTATGAGTATCAAGATCTAAAAGATGATAAGCTCTCATGTCCACATAATACCCTAAAAAAATCAAAAGTTTTAACTTTTTATAAAATGCTTTCCTTTTCTTCTTTGGTATAAAAACCCAAAAAAGGATTCTAAAGACTCAAAAAAATGAGACATTAGACTTGGTTCCAAACCAAGCCTCCTCTAGAGTCATATGCTTAAGTGTTATATGTGGTGTGTGGTTTTGAATGTAGTTTTCACAATTAACTACCTCTTCCCAATAGATAGGAGGTAAATCTCTACTACACCCTTAACCTTTGGCATGTCTTGGGATATTTGTGACCAAAATGTGGCTTACATACCTCTTTTATATTCTTGTTACATTTCTCTATGTTCTTAGTTAGGTCAGCCTATGGAATAACCATGGCTAAGTAGACTATATATAAGAGGTAGTGGTTAGTATTTGATAATCATGTTAAGTATTTTTCTCTTATTGCATTATTTTGGAGTTTGCCCCCTCAAAGTAGATTTTATATATTATCTAGTATTCTACTCTGATATCAATTATTGTTGTGTGATATTTCATATTTGCTTATTATGTGCATGATATAATCATTTTATATGAACATCTAAGTAATTTAATTACAAGTGGTATTAGAGCTTCAATTTGGACAAGTTTTCTATAGCATTTTTTTGGATCTGGTGAGGTGTGACTTTTGTGAGTAGGAGTGAAAAAACATAATTTACAATCTAGGAAGAATTTCCTTTTTTGTCAATGTAGTATTATTCAAAACACTCTTTTGAAAAAAAAATGTTTAGAAAACAAGTCTATATTTTTTTACCTTATACAATTGTAGTCAATAGATTCATATTGGCAAGGTGATCTCAATGGCATCATCTCCTAGTACACTTTTTGGTGCCAAAATTCTTTACCCTAGTGCACAAAGGTAGTAGTTGGATTCATCTTGGCGAGGCAATCGCAATGATACCATATCTTGGTACACTTTTTTTAGGGAGAAAACCCTCTTAGGGTTTTTATATGATAATCCCTTATATAAGGGGATGAAAATGGGGGTAGGAATCTCCTAAGGCTCCTTTGATTGATGATAGAATCTAGAACTTGAGATCTATTGATTTCTCAACTTCAGGCTGACATAAAGGGCTTAGTGTGGCATGATGACTTTGTTGCAATTCAAACTAATATTTTAGGGATGCATGAAGAGATTAATAGGGTTCAAAATTAATTACATCACATCACTACTTCATTAGCTACTCTTTCGTCTCATCTAAAATCAAACAACCCTCCACTTCATCATTCAATATGTCCTCCTCTCAACACTAAAAACTCCAATTTTGGTGTGAAACTAATGTTGCCCAAAGTGGACATGTGTAAGTTTGATGGTAAGGATCCTCTCACTTGGATTATCCAAATTGAAAATTTATTTTATTTACATCAAAATCTTAGGTCTCAAAAGGTGAAAGTGGCATCTAAGTATTTGAAATCTGAGCAGCTCATTTTATATCATTGGTTGTGTGCTCAAAAAATAGAATGGTACTCCTATTACATGGTCTATTTTCACTAATGAGTTGTTGGATCATTATAAAAATATTGTCTCTAAGAACTACTTCAACCAATTAGCCAAACTATGGAAAATAGGTACTTTGAAGTATTATATCATTAGTTTCATAATCTATCCTTACGGGTAGAAGACATCATTAAGGAAAATTTGATGGAGTTATTTTTGGGTGTCCTCAAAGATAGCATCTAATTGGAGGTTCAAATGTTTAACCCAACATCTGTATCAAAATATATACCATGGGCATGCATGGTAGAGTAAAAAGAGATGGTCAAATATAAACCTTCACTAGTCATCATGATCACACCTTTCCAACACCATCATATCCTCAACCCACCAGACTAACACCTCAACAAATTGAGGAGAAGTGAGCCAAAGGGTTATGTTATGGTTGTGATAGAAAATGGAGAAAAGACCATCATTGTGCTAAAAATAAGTTATTTTACATTGAAGGTATCAATTAAGATGACAATGATGAGGAGGCACTTGGTGAGGATTGTGGATCTAGGAATTTGACTCAAGAGAGGATGGTTAGTATGGTGTTAGTTCAAAAATAAAAATAAAATGAAATAAAAATACTAACTAGCATAACATATCTATGCATAGACACTAGGGAGAGCTTAGTTAACAAACATGAATAAAACACATAACTAAAATGCAAAATAAACCCTCTTTTACCTTCCTTGGATGCTCTAAAATGCTTGTTGTAGTGGCTTGCTCAGCTTGTGCTCATGAAGTCCTTGGTAATGGAAGCTTGTCTACCTCCATCTCTCCTTGGCACCTTTGGCTTGTGGCTTGGCTTGGCTTGGAATAAATTTGGCATGGTAACACTAATTGCAATATATTCTTGAAGATATTTGTACATTATAACTTTGCACCAAAATAACTTATAAATGATGTTCATGGCCTATCTATTTATAGATTTTTTCAAATATTTAGAATCAATCTGAATTGTCCACCCTAAGATTGAGATGTGGGTTGAGGATTAATTCAATTTTTAGAATTAATTTTAGAATTATCCTCATCATTCCATTGGAAGAAGGGGCAGTTAAGAGGCATGGAGGGCATCATGGAAGGTATTGATGAGGCATGGGATGTATGAATCTTGATATTTGTGCTATTTATGACCTAAAGATGTCTTCCCATGAAATGAGGTCACTTGATGATGAAAATATTTAATATTCATTTAAAAAACAAATATTCAACAAGTTTTCATGGAATTATTAATTAGGCCTTGATTTGGGTTAATTAGCTCTTAAGCATGTTTAAGCACTTTGTGCACAAATTACTCAAATTGATCAAAATGTCTTGTTATTGGTCTAAAATTTGATTGGATTGGAATTGGAAGGAAATTCTAGATGCATTATATCCATATTCCCATTTAGGATGTTACCAAAAACAAATAATAAGGGCATGTGTCTTGTGTAGAAGATTTGATAGGAAAGAGCAATCTAGAGCACCTATGTGCAAAATTGGCATTTTGACTCAGAATGATCTAATAAAAGTTTGGTGTCACATAAATTGCATTTCCCCATTTAAGGATACCCTAGCCAAAATTGGTAATTTAATATGTGAATTTAAACTCATTTAATGCATTTTAATTTTTTTAAGCCAAATTGTGCATTTTGTGTAGAAACTAGTCAAAAGCTTGGTTGGAGGTTATTAGTGGCTAGTTTTAGGTGTCTACAAGTTTATCTTATTTGGGAAGGCATTGCAAGCTATAATCATAGTAACATCTTTTCAAAGAATGAAAATTTCATGTATTCTTACAATTGTAATGATGGTAAACTAACTATATGATGCCCCCTCGAGGGAATAATTGGCACAAGTAGGTCAGCAAACAATCCCTCAAAAAGAAAGAATCAAAATGAGGGGACCAAATAAAGGAAATATGATGGGGTTAAAACATAATGATACTAAAAAAGTATTCAAAATCATTGAAAATGTAAGTGGGATGGTGCACAATGGTTTGCCCAAATGTGGTTATAAACATTGTACCTTGATAGTGGCAACGTGGTATGATAACACAATGATTTGCCCAAAGGTAGTTATAATCATTAAGAATATGGAGCTACCCCTGTTAGGATAGACAAACAAGATAATAACATGCCCTTGTATAGATAGAAAAAATAAATTGGTGATAACACAATGATTTTCCCAAAGGTGGTTATAATCATTGAAAAATTTAGGTGAGATAGTGTGCAATGATTTGCCCATAGATGGTTATAATCATTAGACCCCAGTTATGGAAAACATGATAAAATTAGCTAAGGATGATGATAACACAAAAGGTAATGATGAATTGAAACAACCTACTAGTAGGGATATGCTCATCTAAGCTAATAAATATTGAAATTATTTCATGTTTAATTACTCTATTTGGGATATGATTAGGATGGAATCAGGATGCCGATGATGACGAGATGTTTCCATTGCTGAATAGAGTTCTTGAAGTTGAGGTTTGTTATAACACATGTCAGTAGGCATCGTGTTATAACATCATGAGGACTTAGTCAAAATATGCATGAGGACTGACTCCTATAATCCAATACTCAATAGAAAAAAATGCACCAATGATAAAAACAATGATGATAATGTAAACATACAAATATGGATGGATTCAAGTGTAAGTTTGGGCAAGGAATGACCCAAGAACACACATAATATGAATCAAGGCAAGAGTACTAAAAGCAAACAAATAAGCAGACAAACAAATAAAAAAACTAGAAATAAACAAACAAACAAACAATGTAATAGAAACCTTATGAACATTTCCCCTATAAAATAGGTGACAACTTAACAAATGAATAAAATGGGGGATTAGAAGAAAAGGAAGGCTGTGGTTGAGATATCTCCATATGCACTAGGAAAGTGGACACTACCTACATAGTTTTATAGATTTAATATCTAATAAAAAACTTCAAGCCAAATGTAGTTCTCCCGAGGAATGAGAAGACTGTGATAACTAAGGGAAAAAATAGAATGGATGTGATAGAATAAGAGGAATGATCTTGAAAAATGGTAAGTGCATGAGAAAAAAGGCCAACAAAGATGGGGAAACTAAATAACAAGTGATTTGCTTGCAACTTAGTAAGGGTTCCTAGAATCCTTAAGGCAAAGAAGTGGTCGATGTTTTTTGTTCTTTTCTAATGATTTTGAAAATGTTTTTGCAATTATTTTGGAGTGTCTCAACTCAATCAAGAATGATGAGACACTAAATGGTTCAAGCTAATAAAATGATGAGAGCATTCAAACTTAGGGTACTCAAAATGGTGAGAGAGTTCACACTTAGGTTTCTCACAAAATGGTGAGAGCATTCAAACTTAAGGTTGTTTTCCAAATGGTGAGAGCATGGCTTAGGTTTCTCACAAAATGGCAAGAACATGGCTTAGGTTTCTCAAAAAATAGTGAGAGTGTGGCTTAAGTTGCTCACAAAATGGTGAGAGTGTGGTGGAAAGGGTGACTAAGCTAACTTTAACAAGAATCGAGCATTGCCTACATAGTCCCAGAGTAGGACCTCAAGTCACTGTAGTTCTACCCTTATAGTCAAGGAATTTGACTAGTGTAGCAGTCAATTCAAAAAAAAGGCACAGTTGGTAAAAAGGCAAAGTATGACATAGGAAGTGGTAAGTTGGTATGTCAAGGCTTAATGTTTCCCCTAGTTTACCCATATGTAGTTATAACTAAGACACAATGGCATAAATCAATGGTACTAATTTTCCCAAAGGTGGTTTTAATAAGTATAAAAAGTAGTGGTAAGAAAGGAATAACAAATGAAGGATGCAACTACCAAAACTTCTGTCACACTATCTCAAAATATAATTTTTATCTGAAGTACTTGAACCAACTGATGAAACTGATTAGATACCTTGATACTAAAACTACGTAATGAATGGAAAAAACCAAGGTCAAATAGGCTAAGATTTAAAACATACTAGGCTGATAGGTTGGAAGTGAAAAGTGGATACGACAAAGAAAATGAATAAGGATGGTATTTGTACAAAGAAGGATAGTGATAAAATGACATAACTAAAATAGTTCTTATAGACAATACACCTTAGCACTCAAGCATAGTATCACTTCAAATGAATAATATTAATTAGCTCAAGAATTTCATCTCCATCTAGTGTGGCAAGCCTGTATGCTCCTGATCCATAATCTGTAGTAATGATGAAAGGCCCTATCCAGTTTGGTATGAATTTTCCTTTATGCTTCTTCTCATTCATGGTATTATTTTGGTTTTCTTTAAGAATAAGATCACCAAGTTCAAATGTTTGATACTAACACATCAATTATAATAGTCTTTGAGTTGATTCTAATATGCTTGAAGATTGTTGAACATGCCTATGTGTTTCTCATCAAGTAGGTCTAGCTCTTGCATGTGAACTACTTGATAGTCATGATCATTTAGGACATGCTTGAAAGATACGTGTAGTGAAGGTAACTCAACCTCAATGGGAAGGATGGCTTTAGTACCATAAACAAGTGAGGATGGAGTGGTTCTTATGGGAGTATGATGATTTGTACGGTATGCCCAAAGGGCACAGAGTGTTTGCAAGTGCCAATCATGACTGGCATCATTAACAATCTTTTTTAAAATATTGACAATGGTTTTGTTGGATTCCTCGGCTTGGCCATTACCTTGAGGGTAACATGTTATAGAAAAATGTTGTGTGATGTTATATTCATTACATATCTGGTCTACATCCTTGTTCTTGACTGATCTTCCATTATCAGATATAATGTCAAGGGGGATACTATAGCAGTAAATGAGATGGTTAAAAATGAATTTGAAAATTTGCTTTCTAGTCACGTAAGTGAAGGGTATAGCTTTAACCCAGTTAGTGAAATACTTAGTAGTGGTAAGGATATGTTTATGGACATAAAATGAAGTGGGATTGATCTTCCCAATGAGTTCAAGTCCCCATGTAAAAAATGACCATGGTATCAACATCAGTTTCAGAGTTTTTATTGGGGCATGAATCAGAATAGCATGTCGTTAATATTTGTCATACTTTTTTACATATGCAGTGGCATCTACGTCCATTGTAGGCCAATAATAAATAGTACACAAGATATTTTTGGATAAGACTACCTCATTAGAATGAGTGGCACATACTCCTTTGTGAACTTATCTTAACACTAGCATAGACTTTGTCAAAGTTAAAAAATGAAGCAGAGTTCCATCAAAACTATGATGGTAAAGGGTAGATCCAAGTAGAGTATAATGAGTGGAATGATGAATGAAGGCTTTGGTATGTTTTTGAGATAGGTTAGGTGGAAGAACTTGGTCATGAAGGTAGCTGTAAAGGTCTAAGTACCAGTTAGAATTAGGACCAACAATATCACAAATCATGGAAACAGTTGAAGGTTCATGAGCTGGTGCTGACAAATTTTTGATGAGGAACTGATACTCTCTAGCTTTATCTATTTTTAAAATTATAGATCCAATATTATCCATGGCATATGTAGTGTTTTTACTAGCCCTTGGTATGTGCTCAAACTGAATGTTGGCAATTTATTATTTAAGAGTGTTGACTACAACTTTATATGAAACTAGCTTGTCATCTTTGGTCTAAAAATGATCTATGACCTGATTGATGATTAACTAAGAATCACCATAAACTTGGAGATGAGATATATTCCAATGCACTGCTTATCAAAGTTTGGCAACAAGTGCTTCATACTCAGCCATGTTGTTTATACAAGGAAAGCTGATTCTAAATGATCTAGGGATTAGATCCCCTTATGATGTAATAAACAATAGGCTTACCCTCGATCCATGTGTAGTAAATGAACCATCAAAATTGAAATTTTTGGGCTACTCCTCAAGGGGTGTATCAATGATGGTCATTATGGATTCATCAAGAAATTGAAATTTGAGTGGTTGTTGTCTATGAGAGGTGCTTCAGTAAGTTGATCTGCAAGAATTTGTCTCTTTATTGCCTTTTGATTGACATATTCTATGTCAAACTCACTGAGAATCATGATCCATTTAACCATTCTACCTTGAAAATCTATTTTAGATAATAAATACTTGAGCGGATTTACCTTTGAAATCACCATGGTCTTATTATTCAACATGTAATGGTGCAGTTTTTTAGCTGCAAAGACCATGGCCAGACAAGCTTTTTGAATAGGTTAAAAGTTATGTTCACATGTAACCAAGGTACAACTTAGGCAGTATACAACATGATATTTTCCATTGTCATCATGTTGAGCCAAGAGTGCACCTAGAGCATGGTCAATAGCTGATAAGTATAACAAGAATGGATTCCCTAGCATAGGAGGTAATAGAATAGGCAGATTAACAAGATATTCTTTGAGTTGTTGAAAATTGATTTAGAAATGATCATCCCAGTGAAGTGTAACTCCCTTCTTCTAATGGTGTATAAATATATGCCACTTATCTGCTAACTGAGAGATGAAGCATCAGATTGACTAGATCTTACCTTACAAACTATAGAATTGCTTTAAATTGGTTAGTGACGGCATCTTGATTATAACATGGACTTTAGTCGAATCAACTTCAATACCTCTATGAGACATGATGAAGCCAAGTAGTTTTCCTAAAGTTACACTAAACACACATTTGTTTATATTGAGTTTGACTTTGTACTTCTATAATCTTTCAAATATCTTACACAGCACTATTAGATGATTAGCCCTAGTTGTGGATTTTCCTAATATGTCATCAAGATAGTCTTCCATAATATCATGCATCATATCATGGAATATGATATTCATGGCCCTTTGATATGTAGCTCTATCATTCTTAAGGCCAAATGGAATTTCTTGATAATAAAATATTCCCCATGAAGTGGTGAAGGTTGTTTTATGTTGGTCTTCTGGTGCTATTCTAATATGGTTGTATCCTGAAAATCCATCCATGAGTAAAAGCATTTCATAACATTCCATGGATTTGATGATCATGTCAATATTAGGTAAGGGAAAATAATCTTTAGAAAAATATTTGTTGATGTCTCAAAAATTAGTACAACTTCTGATCCCTTCAGGATTTTTACTAATAGGTGCCACATTAGAGATCCATTCTAAGTAGTCAGTGGATTAGATACATCTTTCTTCTAGGAAAAACTTTCTTTGACAATACAACAATGTGAGGATGCATCTTACATAACTTTTATTTTATTGGTTTGGAATCAAGATTAACCACAAGGTGGTGCAAAATCAAGGTGGGGTCTAAACTTGGCATGTCAGAATAGGCACATGTAAAGATATCTACAAATTTTCTTAACATAGCTATAAATATTTCATGTTCTTCCTCAGTGAGGGATGTGCATACTTTTATCCATTTCAGGTATGATGGAGTCTCAATATTTACCTATGTTGTATCTTTGACTAGAAGGGTTGAACTATCTTCTAAGATAGTTGGCAATGACTTGAACTGTTGAATTATGTCAAGGTCCTCTGTTAGGACTTGCTCTTCAACTTCTCCTAGGTATGATGAATCTGAGTCCCCTAATAGGAGATCTAGCCATGTGAAAAAAAATAGCTGGAAAGTCTTGAATAATTTGATCAAATACTTGTTATTTCTCAAAGCTAAACTTAGATCCATAGGCAAGTTCATTATTGGTGATCTCTTGGTCTAAATTCAAATAAGAATGAACACCCCCATCTAATGGTGCTTGAAATAGGTTTTCACCACTAGACTAGGCTTTATCTTTACTTTTTCCCTGGTCAAAAAGTGCCTAAAAGAGGATTTAATTTTGGGACCTCAATGTTTGACTTATTTGGTTTTGGCTAAGGGTGTTCACTCGCTCTTCAAAATATCTTGTAGGATCTAATGTGATTGAGAATCCTAATTTGTGATCTCCTAATAGAACATTGTCTCTAAGGCCTAAAAATTCATAGAATGCCTCATCATTTTGGAACTCATCAATCAACAGACTAGATTCTTGTTGGTCCTAATCTATCAGTTGGGGATAATATAATGGCAATGGGTTGCAATAAATGGTTAAGCTAAGGGTACAAATGTAATTTTTATCAAATAGGTTGGTTTAAACTAGATTATCAAAGGTGAGGCCATCATCAGACTCTGTTTTGTTGTCATCATCATCATCACTAGTCGTTGGTGATAGAGTTTGAATAAGATATGTGGGGTCAGCCCTAGGCAATTTAAATCCATGTCCATAAGGTATTTCATACTTAGTCATGAAAATTGGCTCAATAGTTCCTTGTTGATTTAGTCTGAGGCATCTTCTTTCATAATTGTGATGCTCCATGATCTTATTTGGAATAGGATACTTAGCATTTTTATAATAATCAGCTTGGTTGTCATTGTATAACCATGATTCATCCCCTTTAAGAGGGTCAGGTCCTAGGCCAAATGCTAATACAAATGTGATAGGTCTTTTATCTTTTTTATTTTGTTTCCAATGCATATGTGGGCTGACTTTAGGTCTCCCAAAGGTTTTTGGATTTTGAAGAAGATTGGAAATATGAAGTATATCATGGGTCACTTACTCTCAAAGTCTATTATCTAAAATGGTGAAATTATTAAAAGCTTTAAGAGGTGACATGTGGGAAAGATAATCCAAGGTATTAAGATCTATTCAATTATCTATTGAAGGATCAATAAGTATAGCCTTTCCTTTATCCTACTTAGAACTTATATTCATGTCATTCTGATAATTATAGCTTTGAAATTTGGCCTCAAGATGCTTGCAGTGTTCATATGGGTGTAAATCTCTTGGAATATTCACTTCCATCCCTAATTATAAAAACTTGATACATTGGTGTAGCGTTGATGGGATTACATGAATCTCATGTAACCAAGGCCTACCTAGAAGCATATTGTATGATAACTCAATATCAAGCACATAGAAAAGTGTATCATGGGTCAAATGCCCAATGATAATTGGAAAACTAATGGTGCCCTGTGATTCTCTTTTTTAATTATCATAGGCTTTGATAGGTATTATTTCTGGCTAGAGATTTACCAGTGTGTACCTAAGAATCTTGATGAGATTTAGAGACAATATGTTGAGGCCAGATCTACTGTCTATAAGGGCATGTTTCACTTTATGTCATCTTATATAAACTTATATGTATAATGGATTATTATGGAGTGGGCCAAGGGAAGACATATCGCTCTAGTTTAATGTGACTTATTAGGATAGAGCTTGATGTCTAACCAAATCTTGAAATTGATTAGGGGATATGTCACTAGCAATAGTGGATTGGGTCAAAAACTCATTCAATATATTCTTGTGGATTATTGACATTCACATCAAATTTTAAATAGAAATTTGTGATGGTGTCTTCTACAATTATTTCATAATATTAAATTTCTTATCTTGGTTAGTAGTGAATGATTTATTCTGAGGCTAAATGGTTGGTTGGATGACAGGTAAAGTGGTGAATGGTTGTGGGCCTAGGATAGTAATCTTTGACCTCTAAGTTGTGATTACATAATCAAGATTAAATACTATACCATTATTGCTACCCAATGTTTGGAATGGTGTGGGATTAGATAAGACAAGTCTCAATTCTTGTTGCACTTGCATGTGTTCATGTGGCAAGGATGAGTTGTTGATATAAGGTTCAAAAGGGGAAGTCCTAGTTTTCTAGTTTGCCAGTATGCATTCCCAGGTCAAAGAAGGATTATCCATTTTATTTGGTTAAATGTTGTTGTTTATCAATGGTCTAGGCTGATTAGTGTTTGGTCTAGGAATAATGGAGATGGTATTAATGCTACCCCCTACAATATGACCTGCAACCCTATTGTAGTCATGTGCAACTGCATGGTAGGTTTGTTGGTTATTACCATTCTGAGCTTGGTTTTGTCTTTTTTTTTGTTGTTATGGGTTTTATTTCTGATTTTATTGACTCTATTGGTTCGGCCTTTGATGTTGATTTTGCTACTATACTGGTCATTATTGTTACTATTGTTGATTATTTTACTTCTACTGATTGTTATGTCAGGGAAAGGGGTTTTGATAAATCCCAAGATTTTTATTGGAAGTGGAAGAACCATTATCCAATGTTATCTCCCCATTATCTAACATATTCTCAATTAAATGCTTGATTTAGACACATCTTCATAGAATATGCCCATTGACCTGATGATAGTCACAAAATTCATTTTCATGGTACCAATAAGGATAAGGAATGTCTTGAAAATAATGCTTTGGTATGGGCCAACTAATCAGATTATTAGTAGCAAGCTTATGAAATACATACTCAATAGGTTTTCCTAGGTCACTAAAGAAACGACGTGCAGGCATGGTTCTCCCAAGAGGAGGGTTTTGTAATGGTAAAGGCAACTGTATTTGTTGTGTAGGTCTTGGTTGTTGTGATTGTGGTTAAAGAGGTTTTTGGGTAGGAATAAGCTAAAAATGTGGTACAAATGATGTTTGTACCATTTAGACATGATGGGATTTGGTTACTCCCTTTCCCACAACATTCTTATTGTGGTTGAATTGATTCGATCTTTCATGGCTATTGAGGTGTGCTAGTGTCTATGCTTGCACTTAAATGGGATGTTGATGTTGGTCATTTCCCTGATTGGCACCTTGATTTTGATTAGTTTAACTAAGCTTGATAACTCCTTTATTGATGAGTTCTCACTCAGTAAATAAGCTTTTGTCGATGATTTCCTTGAAAGTATGTGCACATTGTTGTTCTAAATGATAAGCTATCTCACTGTGCAAATTTTTGGTAAACACAGTGGCTAATTTTTTATCTAGTAAACTATGGCTGAAATAGCTTGCAAGGGCTCTCCATAATTTTAAATAACTTTCAAAACTCTCACCATATTTTTACTTTGATTGCGTTAAGTCCACTAATGAAATCTCATGCTCGAGATTATAGGAAAAGTGATGCACAAAATTATCAAAAATATCATCAAAACCCATTACTGAATTTTTGGCCAACTTTAAAAACCACTCCAAGGCTTCTCCAGCCAAGATCCTTAGAAATAATAGCAAAAGGTATATGTTGTTATATGCCACTGGTTGACATGTGATAAAGAATTCAGTCAAATGAGCCTTAGGGTCACCTTTCCCTTTGTATTTATCAAATTTCAATGGTTTGTATCCTAGAGGAAATGGTATCTATAAATACTCCATGTTGAATGGATAGGAATATACATCATCCAATTTTAAATTTTAGTCTATTTGCCAACTTGAATGGTAGCAATTGCATCCTTCATCTATTGTAATTCTTGGAATAGGAAACTAGAAAGAACATTGGTTTGAGGTAGAATATTAGTTTGGATAGATGGTTGGGAGGTCACAAGTGGGACACTTTGACTAGGGTATGATGGATATATCTATTGGGGTACATTGGTTTGGTTGGGAAATGGACCAGGAATATGCATACATGGATTAGGATGTACTTTAAATTGCACATTTGTTTATGCAATATTCTAGTTTGGGTTAGCAATAAAGGTTTGACTTAGAGGATTTTATGGTTGGGATGGTGGGATATAACTATACTTTGCCTGTTATGGTTGAAAAGGGACATGTTACTAACTAATCAAACCTTAGTGTTGAGTGGGAACTAGTGGTCCAAGACCCCATCTCTAAATTTGTGGTATATTTTGAACTAACGGTTGTCTAGTAAGTACTTGATAAACATGGGAACCTCCTTGTTGCATGAATCCCTATGAGGAAGTGAAAATAGTTTACATATTTGGTATCTATCACTAACCAATATTTACATGTTATTTACTATTCATTTCTTGGTTTTGAATTAATATATTAGTCTACAACTGAAGAGGTATGCTTATCATTACCTATTGAGGTGGAACATTAGTTACCCCTGATTGAGGTGGCAGTGTATTTGTCCCTTATTGCATTGATACACTAGGTTGTGTCTACTATTGTGGCATGCTACTCATTAATATTGAGGATGAGTAAGATTCATCACATTCTATTGTTGAGGCATGACATTAGCCATTATTTGATTACCTAATCCCATAAGTTGTACTTGAGGAAGTAGCTCATTGAGGTTGGGGTGTAGAGAATCCTATTCCTTGGTATGATGATCTACCCATATGATTAAATATAAGCACATGTTTTTGGATAATTTTTTGTGTGTTAGTACCACTTTGATTGAGATTAGGCATTATTTACACATTCTCCACTATATTTGGTTCAGTATTCTATGTAGAGGCTAAAGACACTTATTCAATAACGGGTATATGCATCAAGTTATTTATCGAAGTAGTTTGTATGAATGGGTTGAAACTCATATTCTCTTGTCATGTTAACTCTATCAACACAACTTTTGAAGGAACTAGGTCAATGAGAGGCTTACTCATGATGTTCATTTGATTGAAATCATGTGCTAAATTAAGGTAAGTTTGATATGCTATCTGCATTTGGTTAAAGTGATATTCCATGATGTTTTTACCTCAATTAGATATATTAGGATCTTGGTATGTTGTTTGGACTAGATCCATATGATTTATAGAAGAATCCTATTGATCGTAAATGATATTATGGGGTACTCTTACTAGACTTGGTAAATTTTCATGGGGAAAGTCTACCGAAAACTTGGCCCCTACCTCTATGGACCTAACCAAAATCTCATCTTCATTAACTAAAAAATGTCACTCAAACAAAAATGGATCATACATGGAATCTATATTAGAAGAATATGACTATTGAAGAACTATCTCATCCACTATGGGTATTGTAGCTAGGTATTGTGCAGTTTATTCTTAGTCTTATTTTGAATAAGGTATTGTGTTAACCAGATAATTAGCCAATAGATCTTGGCTTTGTGCCCCTGATTGAGTATTATAAGAGGGATAATAATCCATCTCATAATTAATATTATCTTCATAGGGTTCTTGCACCATTTCCTCTTGTACAACTATATTACTAATCCCTATATTGTACATGAGTCCAGTACGAGTGTAGGAATACATGTTGGGATTCATAGTCAATGTTTTGTGATAAAATGTCAAAGAGTTATACAAACTCTAAAAAGGTTAATGTCTAAAATAGATGATGTTCCAATCTTGGTCTAGATTTGTCAAAAGGTTCAAAAGGTTTATGCAAATATTTGTGAGTAAACAAACTAGCGTGAAGTACCTAACATTTCACTATTTGCATAAAAGATAATCAAGTAAATGGATTGAAAATCAAAATGCCAAACTCTAAGGTTGAAGTATTTCAAATCAGTCTAATCTAGGAATTTAAAAGTTTCTAAGTCTTTTGGCCAAATGTGATGTCAAAATCTAGGCTCAAATAAGGCATGTGTTATGACTCTTGGCCAAACAACGTCAAAATTTATACTTTGAAATAGATGAAAGTTTTAATCTAATGGATTTCAAACACTTCTAACAAACACTAGGAATTTGATTCTTGGACATGAACTTGATCGACTAGGTATAAGGTATGAAACAAAAGGCACTTTTTAGAGATAGTTTATTTTCTGACAAAAATGGTATAAAACTTGGTTCTTTTGATAAATAAGCTAGATAAAAGTGAGCAGTATAACTATTTTATATAAAAGATCACAAAAGCACACTTGGATTATTCTAAAAATGTAGGAATTTTTTTTATAAATCTATGTACGAGGATTTATGAAACAATATTTAAAATGTTTTGGGTAGTGTAACAATTCTATACTACCCAAAAGGTGTGACAAAAAGGTTTGTTTCAAAAACTCTCTAAGGAAAAGATGTTTTCCTATAATTTTGATAGTATAACACTACTTTTCTTGACTCAAAATGTTGTTGTGCATAGACTCAAAGTGAAAGTGTTTTACCACAAAATGTCTTAAGTCTATCAAGTGATGACAATGATTATGAGTTTTGAATGACCTTCAACCCAAATTGGAAATTAAACCTAAGTTCCATAAAATTTAGTACAAATGGCGATCCCACTCAACACATCAACCTTATGAACTTGTAAAGGTGTAATTATGAATTTAGATTATAAGTGAAGAACTTGAAACAACTTTGGTAAAGGTCTAGACTCAATTGGGTAGCATAAATGTGCCAAAGTGGATGATATGACTCTCAAGCTTTTGATAAACTTTGAACAAGGAAAATTGATGATCTTATGTGGGCAGCATAATGCCTCTTTTTTCAAAGAAAATTTTGGACTATGTGTTTGGTTTGGATTGTTTGTTTAAACCAAGTTTTGACTTCAAACAAGACTTTTATCTAATACAAGACCAACTAATTAACCTCTCTTAGATCCAAAACTAACAAGGTTTCTTGGTATTGTTGGAATCCATTAATATACACCATTTGAGAGGATTTTAAGTGTTCATCCAAAAATAAATGTGCATTATATAGTAGGGTTTTTACACCCCCCCCCCCCCCCCCCCCCCCCCCCCCCGCCGTTATCTCAAATGACAGTGCAACATGGACCTTGAGGCACACCTTGTACTAATAATACTTCAATGACAAGTGGGTATTTTTCTAAGATCTAACAAGTTTCTGAATGATCTAAGGAAATCAATTACATAATGAATTTCATTCCAAAAAATGCAAAATAAAAGCATGGATTTTGGGTTCATATCACTTGGCTTGTTATAAAAAGGTCTAGTCCTTTTAGCAACCTCTACATCTTACTATTTGTTCAGTGTAGTGCGATGTCCAAAGCACCACTATATCCCGTGTGTAACTCCAATTAATAGCCAAATAAAGTAAATTTTGGAAGGTGAAACCTCAGGTCAAAGCTTCCCTAAAGAACTCACGGGAGGTGATGAAGTCCCCCTCATAAGCCAAGTTTGCATAAAAATAAAGAAATAATGAAAGTAGAAAGACTTTAGGGTTGTTTTCAAGGTCACCCAAACTTTGAAAAGTTTTTGGAGAGTGTTTTAGATAAATTTATTTCTAAGCCTTGGACTAGGCTACTTATAATAGGAATGGTACTTTTTATTCCAATGGTTCCCTAAAGGGGACAAATGGAAGAGCATACATGCAACATTCCTCTTTTTGCCAAACAAAATCTAATTAAACAACTATTGCAAATAAAAATTAACAAGTGTGTTCAATTTTGATCCAAAATAAAAGATTTGGTGGTGTTCATTTGACCCCTTGGTCTTAGTTTTAAACTTTAAAAAACATTCACCATAAACATCTAAATTTTTCATTAAACACCAAAACAAAGTTCCTAATTGATTTTTAGACATGCAAAAGGTGTTTAAAAACATGTTTTTAGAAAATGTCAAGCTTGGTCCTACAACAAAAATGTCAGTATGTCCTTTATATTTAAAGCTCTATTTGGTTTGAAATAATAAAATTTAGAAAAAGAGCTCTCGGGTCTATGTTTTAAGAAAAACATAGTGACCGATGTCAGTTTATATAATTGATGATAGTTATATTTTCTAACCGATGTCAATCAACCAACTAACATCAATTATACCAAAGTGATTGATGATAGGTATACAATAGATGCTAGTTTTTCTAACCAACATTGGTTAAGATATGCAACCGATGTTGGTCTTACTTGTTGACGTTGGTTAATGTGTAAAACTGTGGCAAAAAAATGGAAAAATAAAGGTAGAAAATAAGTTTGCAAGAGTTTTAAGGGTCCAAATGAATATTTTAAAGTTATAAAATGATCTTATTTAGGTGTGATATTCATCTAGTCCCACTGGGTGTGCCATATGTGGATCTAGGAATTTGACTCAAGAGAGGATGGTTAGTATGGTGTTAGTTCCAAAATAAAAACAAAATGTAAGAAACACAATAACTAGCATAACATCTCTAGGCCTAGACACTAGGGAGAGCTTAGTTAACAAATATGATTAAAACACACAACTAAAATTCAAAATAAACCCTCTTTTACCTTCCTTGGATGATCTAAAATTCTTGTTGTAGTGGCTTGCTCAACTTGTGCTCATGAAGTCCTTGGCAATGGAAGCTTGTCTACCTCCATCTCTCATTGGCACCTTTGGATTGTGGCTTGGCTTGGATTTGAATAAATTTGGCATGGTAAAACTAATTTGCAATGGCTTCTTGAAGATATTTGTGTATTATAACTTTGCACCAAAATAGCTTATAAATGATGTTCATGGCCTCTCTATTTATAGATTTTTGTAAATGTCTAGAATCAACCTGAACTATCCATCCTAAGATTGAGATGTGTGGTTAAGGATTAATTCAATTTTTATAATTAATTTTATAATTATACTCATCATAACATTGGAAGAAGGATAAATTAAGAGGCATGGAGGGCATCATGGAAGGTATTGATGAGGCATGGGAGGCATGAATCCTGATATTTGTAGTATTTATGGCCTAGGGATGTCTTCTCAAAAAATGAGGTCACCTGATAATGCATATATTCAATATTCATTTCTAAAATAAATATTTAACAAGTTTCCATGGAATTATTAATTAGGCCTTGATTTGGGTTAATTAGCTCTTAAGCATGTTTAAGCACTTTGTGCACAAATTATTTAAATTAATTAGAATGTCTTGTTATTGGTCTAAATTTTAATTGAATTTAAATTGGAAGGCAATGTTAGATACATTGGATCCATATTCCCATTTAGGATGCTACCAATGTCAAATAACAAAGGCATGTGTCTTGTGCAGAAGATTTGATAAGAAAGAGCAATCCAAAGCACCTAGGTGCAAAATTAACATTTTGACTCAAAATGATCTGATCAAAGTTAGTTGGCCCATAAATTGAATTGCCCCATTTATGGATACCCTAGCCAAAATTGGCACTTGAATATGTTAATTTCAACTCATTTAATGCATTTTAGTGTTTTTAGACTAAATTATGCATTTTGAGTAGAAATTGGTCAAAACCCTGGTTGAAGGTTATTGGTGGTCAGTTTTAGGTGTCTACAAGGATAAAGAGGGTCCTAAGGAGAAATCTTAGGACTCTTAGACTATTATTTCCTATCATTCCCTTTTTGGTATTAGTACTCCCCAAACTCTTAAGGTGGTGGGTCTTATAAAGAAATAGAAGGTCATTATTCTAATTGATTGTGGGAGCACACACAACTTCATCAATAATAAGTTGGTTTCTCTCTTCAATTGTTTCATTTATCCTAATCCATAATTTCAAGTCATTATTTCAGATGGTGGTACTATCAATTGTTCAAGAAAATTTTATAGTATTAAATTGGTCATGGGAGACTACTTTTTAGATTCTCTTATGTTTGTTATTCTCATGGGGGAGCTCACATTATTTTGGGAGTACAGTGGCTCACCACTTTGGGCACTATTGAGATGAATTTCCAAGAATTATTCATGCATTTTCATTTTGACAAAAGGACATTTGAGCTAAGGGGATTAAGGGCTAAATCTCCACAACTTGTTAGCTTCCATCAAATGATAAAGATTCTCTAAAAGGGTGCTAAAGAATTTGTAACATGCTTATTTTCCATAGAAGTTCATCTAACTCAACCATCTACACCTCTTGATCTGTAACAGGTTATTGATGATGATTCAATTATTTTTGGTGACATGTTGAATGGACTTCCACTTAGCTGCACACATGATCATGCTATCAAACTTATTCCTTGTAGTACACCAACCAACATTAGGCCATACAAGTATCGCTATGCCCAAAAAAGTGAAATTGAAAAGATGATACAGGAGATGTTGGATACAAGAACATTCATCATAGCCAAATCAAATATTCTTCACCAGTTATCATGGTACACAAGAAATATGACATTTGAAGGATTTGCCCTGACTATAGGGAGCTCAACAAGTACACTATCAAAGATAAATTTCCTATTCCTATCATTGATGATTTATAGATGAATTAAATAGTGATATTTATTTTACCAAGTTAGATATGCATTCTGGATATCATCAAATTTGGATCTATGATGAAGACATACCTAAAAATGCTTTCAAGACTCATCAGGGCCATTATGAGTTTTTAGTTATGCCTTTTGGGATAACAAATGCACCATCCACCTTTCAGATTTTGATGAATATTATTTTTGGGCCATTTTTAAGGAAATTTATTTTGGTATTTTTTGATGATATCCCCATTTATAGTAAAACTTGTAAAGACCATTTTCACCATGTGAAATAAGTACTCTTAATTTTGGAACAACATCAATTTTATGCCAAAACTTCTAAATGTACTTTTGGAGCTTGTGAGTTTGAGTATTTGTGTCATCTAGTTTCACATACAAGATTAAAAGTGGATCCTAAAAATATCCAACTAATGGTGGACTATCTAATTCTTAAGATACTTAAGCAACTAAGGGGATTTCTAGGGCTAACTGGTTACTATCGCAGGTTTGTCAAAAATTATGGTAGCATTATAGCCCCACTCACATCTTTGTTGAAAAAAAATCCTTTCAATAGGCTAATATAGCTACTAGGGCATTTGAATAATTAAAATTGGCTATGTGCACCACTCTAGTGTTGGCCACTCCTAAATTTTCCAAAAATTTTGTGGTTAAATGTGATGCATATGGATATGGTATGGGTGCTATACTCATGCAAGAAGGTAGACCACTTACATTTGAAAGTCATCAACTAAAGGATAAAAAATAGAACAAGCCTATTTATGAGAAGGAAATGATGGCCATTGTACATGCAGTCAAATAATGGAGGATTATTGTGACAGGTCATCACTTTTAGGTAAAAACTAATCATGATAATCTCAAATATTTTTTGGAACAACAGTTATCATCTGAAGAACAACAAAAGTGGGTAACTAATATGTTAGGCTATGATTTTGAAATAGTTTACAAGAAAGGCAAGGACAATGTAGTGGCAGATGCACTATATATAAATGATGAATCTATTGAGGTAGTTCTATATGATATGACCATTTTACAGGTAGATTGGCTAGAGGAAGCACAATCAGAATAGGATAATGATAGCTCTACCCATGCTTTGATTCAAAATATTCAGCAAGGTTTGGGTGGATTTAAAAAATTTAGATGGAAGGATGATGCATATGGTATAAAGATATATTATACCTATGTAATAATTCTCTTCTTAAACAAATAATCCTTCAGGAACTTCATGCAACTCCAATTGGAGGTCATTCAGTATTTTTGAAAACCTATCATAGAATCAAGCAAGATTTTTTTGGGGAAGGACTCAAGGGGGATGTCAAAAAATATGTGTCTGAATGTATGATCTGTCAACAAAATAAAGGAGAAACCATCAAAACCTCATGTCTTTTGTAGCCTTTATCCATCCCTATCTAGCATTGGGAAGAGGTGTCTATGGATTTCATTATAGGGTTACCAAGATTTGATAGTCAAAATGTTATCATGGTTGTGGTATAATGTTTCAATAATTATGCTCATTTATATTCTTTATCATATCCATTTATTGCTACTGTAATAACTTTTACTTTTCTCAATATAGTTAAGAAATTGCATGGTTCCCCTACGATCATTATCAATGATAGAGATCTCATCTTCACTAGAAAATTTTGGACTAATTTATTTACATGTGTGGGCACCCAATTGGCTCATATTTCATCCTATCTTCCTCAATTATATGGACAAACTATGGTAGTCAACAAATGTATTAAAGGATATCTCTTTTCTTTTATTTCTGATAAACAGGATAAATGGCTACATTGGTTACCACTTGTTGAATGGTGGTATAATACTTCTATTCATAGTTCTTCTAAAATATCTCTTTTTCTATCACTAAATGGATACCACCCTCCATCCATCACTTCAACCTTGAAGGTAATTCTTAAGGTTTGTATAGTCGAAGAACATATTCACCATCAATAGGAGGTCTTTGCCAATTTACATGAAAATTTAGCCATGGCCTAGAGTTGCATGAAGCAACAGGTAGATAAACATAGGAGTGAGAGGCATTTTGAAATTGGTGATTGGTTCTTTGTTCAATTATAACCATATAATTATATGTCCTTTAAATAATAAAAAAAGGATGACAAGTTGTCCCCTAAGTATTATGGGCCTTATCAGATCTTGCAAAAAATTGGTAGTGTGGCCTACAAGTTAGAGCTTCCTTCCTCCACTCACATACATCCATTATTTCATGTATCATGCCTAAATAAATTCATTGGACACAAATTTTCTACTTAAATTGAGTTACTATAACTAGATGAGGAAGGAAGAGTTATTCTTGATCTTGAGGTGATATTTCAAATGGACACTAAGCGGCTGAGGTCTAGAATGATTATGAAGTACCTGATCAAATGGAAGAATTGACCCTATGAATATGCCACTTGGGAGGATGAATCCTTTATGTAGCAACATCCAGAGTTGACTCAATGTTGAGGACACAATTATTTTTAATGGGAGGGGCATGTTACTCCCTTAAACTTTAGTGTGTCTTAGGATATGTGTGGCTAACTTGTGGCTTACATACCTCTTTTATATTCTTGTTACATTTCTTTATGTTCCTAGTTAGGTCAGCGTATGGAATAACCATGGCTAAGTAGACTATATATAAGAGTTAGTGGTTAGTATTTGATCATCATGTTAAGTATTTTGCTCTTATTTCATTATTATGGAAGTTTTCACCTCGAAGTGGCTTTGTTATATTATCTAGTATTCTACTTTACTGTCAAATATTGTTATGTGATCTCTCATATTTGCTTATTCATTGCATGATATAATCATTTTATGTAAATATCCAAGTAATTTCATTAGAATCCCATGAATGCATCTTGTAGTTAGACATCTCCTTCAGAGTTTGATTCTTCCATTTTATTAATCCATTCTATTGTGGACTATGTGTAATAAAATTTTGGTGAACAATACCATGGTTTACTAAAAACTCAGATAACTCTTGACTAAGGTGCTCTCCTCCATTATCTGTATGAATCTTCTTGATGTAACTAGAAGACTAATAATCAACCAAAATCTTAAAGACTTTGAAGTCACAAAATACATCACTCTTGTACTTAAGGAAATAAACCCAAGTACACCTTGAGAAATTATAAATAAAAGTAAGTGCATACTTAGCTCTATTAAAAGGAGTAGGAAAGACTTTCAAATCACCATGCACAAGCTCAAGTGGTGAAGAAGCTCTCATGGACATACCCTTAGGAAATAGATCTTTGTTTTATTTACCTAATGCAAAACTAAGGCAAACCCCATCAAGACATGAAACTATAGGAAGACCCTCTACCATACTATGAGTGGTCAACTCCTTAAAATATTTGTAATTTAAGTGTTTAAATATCTCATGCTAAATTTGAATCTCATAATTTGCATGAAAAACTAAACATGTCCCTATAGTAGGAGTATCATAAAAACCCTCTAAATAATAGAGTCAAGAAATATATCAATAATAATCTATGTAATAAGTGTGTGTGGCTCTAATAAAGCTCAAAATTCATCACCTTGTGGTGTGAAATTTTTTTCCTACCCTAACCAGAATGATAAATTTGATAAACTAAATGTGGATTAGTTGTGATGTTTAGAAAATATAATGCATCATTGATATGACCACCATCTAATTGTATGTCACACTTTCCCTTAACATAGATAAAATAAGAATCTCCGACCTCAATGTTAGAAGTATAACTCAAACCAAGAGATACAAAATACTCATTGGAATAAGTCATGTGTTGTGAAGCACCAAAATCTAGAACCCAACTATCTAAAAATACAATTTTAGCACCACACTCTAATGCACTAGATTCCCATACAAATTAAAAAAAAAGGATGAAACCTAGCTTGTCAAAAGAGACTTAGCACATTCTCTCTCTAAATACCAATCTCTTATGCTTCTTCCACTCAATGATCTAGGAAAAGACAAAAAATCTAGTACTCCAACTCCAACAATGTCCACATAGTAGATATGTAACCATACTTAAAGGCTCCACTTCAATGCCTTAGTTTCTAAACTACCATGAACGTCTGTAAAAATTATAAAAGCACAAGCCTAAAGCACCTCTATACAAACCTTAACCACAAATCTTACTAGTTTCCAGCTCTCTTGATCAAACCTCAATACCTTCTTTCCATAGCTTGACCTTCTAAAATGCCATGTAATTAGGAGAGATCTCTGATGCAATCTAGAAAGTACCAAAAAAAATCTAACATAATTCTTCAATGCCTTCTCAATGAAGTGACATCCTCCACTTTCCAATGCCTCCTCTCCACCTTCCCTCTGAGAAAAAAATAGTCACTTTCTTCAAAAATTCAATAAGGATGTCAGATCCAAAAGAGGGGAAAAAATTGAGGATAAACAACAAGGGAAGAAGTAGCTATGGCAAGATTTTTTTTTGAAAAAATGTAATAATGCAGATGTATGCAACAACTTAAAGTTTTAGTACCATGTTAATAATGGTGAATAAACATTCCAACCCAAGATTTTGAAGTGTTAACAACAAAAACATCACACAAGGAAGTTGCATCACACAAAATTTACAAATAGATGATTACAAAATAAATCAAGTCAAGTGTTATTCAGAATATGAGATGCTAGTATAAAGGAAAGCCCTTGGATAAGTAATCAAGGCAAAACACATAACTAGACTAATTAACCAATGTGGGATAAGTCCTCACATAGGACAAACTAGCAAAAGGATGAAATAAGTAGCTAATACACTAGTAAACATGAGAAATACAAACTCTAATAGATTCAATGCCACACACTTACAAGAATTGATGCACACACTCACACACTCCCTCTCACATACACACTTGACTCTATGGGCTTATTACATTCTATGGAGATCACTTAGATTCCCATAGAGTCCATTAATGGTTCCATATTCTACCACCCATGCTCCTTTGTATTTTATTCAAAAAAAAATTTAGCTTTCACCTATTTTCCTTCCATTGGCCAATCATCTACCACTTGTACTGGTTCATTTTTCTAACCTGAGATTGAATATCTTGCTTCATCTATTTTATTCTCTCCTTATCTCTTTGAATTCTCTCTTTTCTAAGCCGAATAAATAAACCATCATTATAAAAACACCTTAAGTCATAAAATTCATGCCATATGGATATTTATAAAAATATTCCTTATCTCATAATATATGTGCCACATGAACATTATTAAAAATATACAAACATAAATGTGTGCACTAACATACCCACAAATAAATATGTGAAAGCTTGTGTAAACCTCATGAATTAAATTGGTCATTTTACAACCATGCCAAAACAATAAATGAATAAAAGAAAACACACAAAAACTCTATTTTTTAGTCATGAAATACTACATGAACCTTTAGATGTTCTTACATTACCAAATTACAGTAAAAATGAACATAATTTATATGTGATTGTTGATCAATTTTCTCAAAAATAAATTATTAGGTGAAAAATTTGAAGATAATAAGTGAACATTCAACTTATAAAGGCACTTATTTCTATAGATTAAATAAAAAATTGGATAGAAATAAAAATAAAAATAGTTTTTTTGGTTCACATATTCCATAAAAATGAAGATAAACTCAAAAATAGAAATAGAAACATCTTTTTGTTTAGATCATATCTTGCTGGATTTAAGGAATAAAGTACAAACTTAAAACATAATAACCCAATTTTTTTTGTTTTTTAACTATCATTTTCATCTCAATGTTGTTATTTAGTTACATCTATTCAAAACAAGGCACTTTCATTTTTATTTTACAATGAAAATGATTGTAATTGTTATACATTTAAAGAAAAATACATCATCTTATTAGATCCCAACCAAAATGAAGATAATCATTATATATTTAAAGATAAATATTTTATTTTATGAGATTGCAATAAAAATAAAAATAATTACTAGATGTTAAATGACTTTTTTACTAGAATGTAATGAAAATGAAGATAATCAATAGAATGAATATAATAATTAGACAACTAAAGAAAAAACTATCTCTTATCAAGAGTACAATGAAAATGAAAATAATCATTATTATTCGAATAAAAACACTTTTTAGATTGAGATGAATACAAAAGAAATAAACTTTCTTTTACTAAATTGTAATAGAATGCATTTGCAATGCTATAAATTTAACCATATTGTTGTCTTTGTTAGATTGATCTTCACATGTTAGATCACAACAAAGGTTTGCTTATAATATAATATGTATATAGTGATTTTTTATATTATATTAAAATAATGAAACAAATTTCTTAAAAACTATAGTTGTTGTAAAAGTTAATTATTTTTATAACAATATTGAAATCAATGTGACATAATAGTTCTTTAATATTCATGCATGAACAATTCCCATCAATAAATAGTAAAGGAAAATTAAAAATAAATCTGCAATAAATATATATGCAACATACATTAATCCAAGTAAAAAAAAGACTACTTGAATTCCAAATTGTTATTGGAAATTAGCCTAATTATAGAAGATCCCCTATTTTGGTTGCTTCCATTTATGGTTGGAAAGCTTTTCTTAAGTTTTATTGGATGATAAGTATGCATTGTTTTATTATCTAAATTGTGAAGAAATATAATGCAACCTCAACCCTATAAAATGATAGTGTAATAAACATCCAAGCAACATATATTAATCAAATAAAAAAACTAATTGAATTTAAAATTGCTGGTGGAAATAACCTTGATTGCAGAAGAGAACCTATTATGTTTTATTTCATTTATGTCTAGAAAACTTTCCTAAAATTTATCCAAATCATAAGAATGAACTGTTTCTCATCTTAAACTATAAAACAATATAATACAATCCTAACCCTACAAGTTAAACCCTCTTGTAGTCTTTGCTAGTTCAAGCTTCACATACTAGATGATGATAAGTGTTTTCTTACAATTTTCCTCATATGTGGAATTTTTTATAGTTGAATTAAAATATTGAAACAAATTTCTCATAAACCCTAAACATTTTATCAATTAATTATTTTTAAAAAAATATTGAGATTAATATGACATAATAGACATTTCATGCATGTCCATGATCATTGTCCATCAATGAACAATAAAAGCTATTTAAAAATCATAATATAATAAATAACTAATTAATATACATTAATCAAAGTAGAAAAAAATTTAAAATAAACTATTTTATATATATATATATATATATATATATACAACAATTATATAAAAACCAAAATCAAACATTATTAAAAAAAAAAAAGTACAAATATTTTTTTACTCTATTTAAAATATTTCCATAAAAACTTAGATTGTTGTGAATACAATGTAGGTCTAGAATAGTCTTACATAAACTAATATGCAATTCATCATGTAAACACATATGACAACATAGTTTTTATTACTTGTTATGACATATTTTCAATAACTATGCAACATGCAATTTAAAATGATGATGTAATAAATATCTAAACAACATATATTAATCAAAGAAATTAATTTTTTATTTACAAAAAATTATAGAGTAAACCTAAAATATATATAATATTCTTAAAATAAAGGATTAAATAATATTTTTTTAATAATATCTATCAAACTTTATACAAATCAAAATCAAATATTATAAAAATGTAACATAAACTTGTATGAGACATAATTGGGAGCATAGATCTCATATATATACCAAATACTACTAAATATATATATCAATTATTATCAACAATAGACACTACCAATTTTGAGGATAACCAATGGTCATTTACAACTCCAAAAATATAACCAATGGATACAACCAACCTCATATACCTTTCTAAAGATTTGAACTTGAATGAAGTTTGAAACAACCAAACCACTTAATCAACTCACTCACATCTCATTGGTTATTAATTACTTATTTTATTATTTTATTTATTATTTATTATTATTGATATTAATTAATAATTCTAAAATGATGTGAAACACTAGGTGGAGGTTGCAATGGATGGTGGAGAGAAAGAGGTCACGGTAGGGGTGGGCACGATAGGGGCAGGCACAGGGAGGAGTTACAGGGCAGCGTTGGGTCTGTAGTAGGCCGCCCATGGAACACAAAGTGCTGGGAAGGCTCCCATTACACATTCTAATGGCTTACAGACTGTTGAAAACCCCATTGGCTTGTGAATTCCCAAGGTCAATGGTTGTCTGGAAAGATGCAAGGAGAGGCCCAAGATGGTCATTCCAATGGACATGCTTGCTGAAGATATAGAATACTATTCGAATCACTCCCTGTACTAAAAATTTTTTGGGCTTAGGAATTTGCTCCAGTTCTTGGAAGTGTGGGCTTAGAGAACATGGGCACCGAAAGGAGAAATGAACATTACGCTATTGGCTAATAGCTATTTTATGGTTACTTTCACCTGTATAACAAACTGTAACAAAATATTTGCTAGAGGTCCTTACTTTCACAACCAAGTGGGACTATTTATCAAGCCATGGCATGCTAGTTTTATACCATTAGAGGAATTACCATATAGTGTCCCAGTTTGGGTGCATCTGCCTTACTTTTCGATGGAGTGCTGCTATGAAGACACCTTGCAAATGCTTGCATCACTATTGGGAAGGCCAGTCGGTTCTTTAATGTCAATCCTAGGGAAAAAGGTAATGACTTATGCCCACATTTTTGTTGAAATTGATCTTAGTAACCCAATTCTAGATGTTGTAGAAATGTGTACGGGACCTTTTTCTTGGACACAATAGCTGGACTATGAAACTCTGCCTTTCCACTGTTGTCTATGTCATGCTTATGGCCACTTACAGCGTTGGTGTCCCAAATCAAAATTCAAGGAACCTCTACCAACTCAGTCTGCATGCATTCCTCCTAGAATAGATAAAGATAAGGGCCCAATTCCAAGGGAGATGCTTGAAGCTGATGGCTTTACGTTGGTCAAAATTCGTTACAAAAATAGGGGCCAAAAATGATCCTTGAAGGAAAGACAAGTAGATGATTCACTCAATAGATTTGAAATATTAGATGACCTTAATCAATAAGAGGTGAATCCAAGCTTGATGATTTTGGATCAGGGGATGGAGAGCCAGGCATAAGAGACCAATGTTACAGGGGTTTCAATTCAATCACAGGATGCTGGAGATTGCCACATGGATACGGACCGGCAAATGATGACTTCGCAAGGATTGAATCCCAATGTTGTTCCCCCTCAAGATGATGGAAATCTACCTCTCACAAGTAAAATGGGGGAAATAGGGGTAGTAAGAAGTAGTAAATCTTTTCTTCATCTGGGACTTTTGCAAAAATACCTTAAGAAGGGAGGAGCAGAGAAATCTGGTAAACCTGGCAAGAAAAAAGACCTAGATAAGATGAAACTAATGGGAGAGACTTTGGTGGAGCTGAGGTCTATAAAGCCTCTGGTTGCTCACTTCTTGAACTCTCTAAAATTATTGTCCTATCATGGAATGTAAGGGGCCTGAACAACAGCCCTAGACAAAATGATGTTCATAACCTGATCAGAAGTCATAGTCTGGATGTCCTTTTTTTGTAGGAGACTAAGCCTTTAGTTGATGCTATGTTCAGATTAGTGCCTAAGTTGTGGAGGCAAGGAGACTGTCAATGCATTTGTGCTATTGGATCCTCAGGGGGACTTGCCTGTGTGTAGAACCCATGGAAGATTGGTCTCATAGGTTGGCTGTCCTCCAAGTTCTCCATGACCATGATTGCTTCTAGTTTTGAGACAGGGGAAGTTATTTTCCTCTCCAATATCTATGCCTCTATTGACTAGTGGGGTAAACATTCCTGATGGGGCCACATCAGTTTTGTCTGTAGCCTGGCCACCTTCCATCCTTGGATTATAGCAGGTGATTTTAACTCTATTTTAGATTTGATTGAAAAGCATGGTGGCACATCAAGGCTAGACCCTTCTGCCTTGCTTATGCACAATTGTATTAAAATTTTGAATCTAGTTGACATTAGGCCCAACAATGGGCAGTTCACATGGAACAATCACAGGTGTGGGGAACAAAGCATCACTGAGAGACTGGATCACTTTTTGGTATCTAGTTTTTGGATTAGAAGCATGTGGTCTACAGGGTCTAAAATTTTGGACTGGGGGGATCTAATCATTGGCCCAACAAGCTTACTAGCATGCCAAAGCACCACCTGCACTCTCCTTCCTTCATATTTCAGCTCATGTGGCTATGGGATCAATCTCTATTCGAGTGTGTTGCCAATTGGTGGTGATGGGGTAGGCCTGCCCATGGTACAGCGATGTACACCTTTTCCAAATCACTATAGTATGTGAATTAGAAGCTTAAAAGGTGGAACCATCAATGTTTTGGTAATATCTTTCATGCTAAGGAAGCTGCATAGTCCAAGCTTGATGGCATCACGAGAATAATAAGGGAGGAAGGCTTGACTGAAGATCTTCTTCAAGATGAAGCCCAGGCTATGAAAGACTTGAAGGAATGTGAGCTAAGGGAGTAAATTTTTTGGAAGCAAAAAGCTCGGGTTGAATGGCTCCAAGAAGGGGACAAAAACACATCCTTTTTCTTCAACTCGTCCAAATCCAGGAGACATGGCAATTCTATTTCAGTCTTGGTCAATGAATGAGGTGAGTAGCTTAACTCCTTTCCAGCAATGCCAGAGCAGGCGGTCTGGTACTTCTCTACTCTTTTTAGGGAGGACGTGTACATAGAAGCACCAGAGGAAGCTCAAGTCCTCTTTTGTATTCCATCTCTGGTGATGCATGAAATGAATGAGAATTTTATGAAGGATATCACAATTGGAGAGCTTGAGGAGACCATTTCTCAGATGAAAAAAGGGAAAGCGGCTGACCCTGATAGTTTCCTAACTAAATTCTTTCAAGAATTTTGGGACATTATCAAACATGATCTATTAGATGTTGTCCAAGAATCTCAGTAGAACAAGCAAATGCTTAAGGCTATTAATGCGACCTTCTTGGCTCTCATTCCCAAATGTGAAGGAGCTAACAGGTTAAGTCAATTCCACCCTATATCTCTATGTAATGTTGTTTATAAATTAATATCAAAAATCATTGTAGATAGAATTAAAAGAGGGCTAAGTGCTGTGATTTCTGAAGAGCAAAGCACCTTTGTGGAAGGTAGGCAAATTTTAGATGGCATTGTTATTACTATTGAATCCATACATTCTATGGCCAATTCCAAAGACAAGGCGATGTTTATCAAGCTGGATATGGCCAAAGCCTTTGATAGGGTTAGATGGTCCTTCTTGTAGAAGGTTCTTGGTGCTTTTGGTTTTGCAGATGCATGGACTCAATGGGTCATGAGCTACATTTCTTCGGTCTCTTTTTCAATGCTCATCGATGGTGAACATACAGAGTTATTTGGTGCCTCTAGGGGCTTGTGATAGGGATATCCCCTATCTCCATATCTCTTTCTCCTCCTTGTGGAAGGTTTGGGGAGGTTGATCAATAGGAACAGAGAGGCTGGTCATATCCAAGGATGGCAGTGGGGAGGTGACCTATTGGTGGAGTCCCACTTGCAGTTTGCTGATGACACTAGCCTGATGGGCATGGCCACAATGACTGAAGTAGCTAACTTGCATAGGGTTCTGTATGTGTACTTGATGGCTTCAAGACAAAAGGTCAATGAAGACAAGTCATCCATCTTCTTCTTCAACACTCTAGGTCCCATTCAGCAACGTATCACCAGGACATTGCATTTTTAGATTGGGACTCCCCCTTTGATGTACTTTGGTATCCCCA
The DNA here is from genome assembly GCA_037957365.1 of Torreya grandis. Classification (NCBI taxonomy): domain Eukaryota; kingdom Viridiplantae; phylum Streptophyta; class Pinopsida; order Cupressales; family Taxaceae; genus Torreya; species Torreya grandis. The sequence continues at coordinate 497,242 of JARHVA010000822.1, read as the reverse complement.
TCTCTGCTGGCCGTACCTCTAAGGAATCTTGGCAAAATATTTTGGAGAAATTTTGGGTAAAAGTGAACCATTGGACTCATAGATGATTATATTTTGCTGGCCAAGTTCAACTTATCCAATTTGTGATGCAAGCATTGCCCATCTACAGATGTATGCTTCAAGTTGCTCTAATGGGAATTGTTAAGGAGTTTGATTCAATTACTAGGCAATTCTTATGGGTTGGTAATTTTATGTCCTCTAAATGGAGCCTTGTTAGATGGGAGAGTGTCTGCAGTCCTAAACATCAAGTGGGCTCGGCCTGAGGTAGACAAATTTAAATGGTGTTGCTCTAGTAGCTAAACTTTATTGGCATTGGTGTACTGAATAAGATAAGGCTTGGGCCAAAATTCTCTCATAGAAATACTACCCCAAGATTATTCAATGGGATATTCCTCGTTACGCCCTGATTTGGAAAGGCTTGCCAATATGGGGTACTCTCAAAAAAGGGGCTGCCCTCGTTAAGGAAGGTTTATTCTAGATTTGTAAGTAGGGATCTAAGGCTCTCTTTTGGTATGATTCTTGGGATGGATATCCTCCCATCATCTCTCAGTTCTTGCATTTGCTGAATCTATGTCAAATATTTCTTGATGCTTACCGATCTCAAGTGAGCGACTTCAAGGCATATACTTCACGCGGATAATTAGAGGTGGCTCACTGGAAAGACCCTGAGGCTTGGCCAGTTGCTGGGATGTAGGAGGAGAATGAGGAGCTACTAAACCTCCTCTCCAAGTGTCGCTATAGCTCCCTTTAGGAGGAGGATATTCTCGCTTGGTCTCCCAATCCTAAGGGAGCCTATATTGTTGCCTCTGGTTATCAAGCATTACTTTTTTAGAGATTGGGTAGGGGAGAAGTGCAATGGTGGAGATAGGTCTAGAATACTTTATCATGGCCAAAATTTAATTGTTTTGCTTGGATCTTGGCTTGGAACAAATGTTTGACTTGGGACAACCTCTGGAAGAGAGGATTCCAAGGCCCTTCTGTTTGTGTTATGTACAGAGTGACTGAGGAGGATTCGACCCACCTATTCTTTAGATGCTCCTTCACCTTGCAACTCTAGCACTACTGGTGGGATGTTTTGTAGTGCCCCTATTTTCATGCTTTTTCTATGGTCGACTTCTAGAATGGCATGGGAGAATCCCCCTCAAGGATGCCTTTCCTACAAGATGCTTGGAAGGGCAGCCCCATTTTTTTGCTATGGTAGATTTGGCTTCAAAGAAATAGGCAGATCTTCTAAGGCACGAGGACCATGGTGCAACAGGTTTGGTAGAAAGTCATGGGGATGCTTCAGGAGACCGTCCAAGCCAAGAGCGCAATCTGCCTCCCATTGACCATGCCAACACTGAGGTAGTGGCACGACTAGGATTTCAATAGCTAACAAGTAATTTGGCCTATGTCAAGAGAAGTCGGTAGTTCAAGGAGAAGATTCAAAGAGTTGGCTAGTGGCAGCACCCTCCTAGAGGGATTCTTAAGATCAATACGAATGGTTCCTCCAAGGGAAATTTTCGGCTTGTAGGTACTAGAGGGATTGGTAGGGATTCTGAAGGTAGGGTGATTTTTATTTTTTCAGTTCTTGTGGGGCTTCAAACCATTAACATGATGGAAGGTCAACCCATTCGTTATGCCCTTGAGAAGGCCCTAGTTTTGGGGTGGCATAGAATCATATGCGAATCAGATTCTCAAATTTTAATCAACCTACTCGATAAGAGAACAGTGTTGGATGTCAATTGGCAATTGGCTCTCACTGTTTAGTATATTTTGAGGGTTTGCTCGCACATGGATACTATAACCTTTGTTCACATTCTGTGGGAATGGAATAGGGCAGCGGATTGTTTGGACAAATGGGCATCTGAGCATCTTGATGGCGGTAATATGGAGTATTGGGAGACTCTCTCTCTCTGATGCTCCATTCTGAATTAGAAAGAATTTTGGAGGAAGACAGGAAAGTTTACAATATTGCCTAGGTGGGAGTGGGCTTAGCTCTGCTACCTTTGTTTTTTTTCTTTGGGGGCTTTTGCCCCTATTCTTCTTGTAATGCTCTTCTTATCAATATAATTTTTACCCCTTTTAAAAAAAATTAATAATTCTAAAATAAAAAATATATAAATAAAATTAATTGTAATACAAATGTTATTTATTTAAAATAATAAGAAAAAATAATTAATAATTCAAAACATCTCATCGTATCATCATAGCTATATATGATAGAAGGGTGCCTCCCCCTCCTCATTTTGAGAGCTTAGTTTATGAGGTAGGGAAAAATAGAAAGATATTTAACCCATTTATATGGGCATCAATATGATCTCAGAGAATAATATAAATAGGATCAATCTCTAAGATTAGCATCTCAACCTATATATGTATGTATGTACACACACACACAAATATATATATATATATATATATATATATATATATATATATATATATATATATATGAAATTCTCTTTATTATTATTTTTTAATTACATAAAATAATAGGTTATTATGTACGTACACATTATTCATATAATCATAAAATTTATAATAAATTGAATGAAAGCTAGGTAAAGCATACAATAAGGACTTAATTATATTTAAAATATAAAAATAACTAATAATCATAATCAAATTTAAATTAAAAAAAAAAATTGAATAGTATGCTCAATATTATGTATTGTATAATATACTATAAAATTAAAATATTAATATTAATTTTTAAATACATCAAGTGCCTAATTAATATATGGTGAAATGTGAAGGTTTGAAAAAAGAAGAAGACACAATGGTCCTTTTAGTGGTTAGTCCCTCTATTAAAATATGAAATATATTAAGGATTTCAATATTTATTATTTTTAACAGTTAAAAATAAAGTACTATAACATATGAAAGAAAGAAAACAATAATAAATTTATAGAGAATGTCAATCAATAAAATTTATGTTAAAATAACAATAATAAAGCAAGCAAAAAATAATAATATTATCTCATTTCATTTATTGACAATCTTTGGAAATTGTGAAACATTTTTGATATTTTTAGTCTTGGCTAGGTGTATATAAGGAGTTACTACAAATGCATTAACATATAACAACAATAAAGCAAGAATATATATATATATATATATATATATATATATATATATATATACATCTTATTTATTGATAAGTTTTGGAAATTGTGAAACATTCTTTGATGTTTTTAGTCTTGACTAAGTGTGTATAAAAAGTCACTACAAATACATTCTTTTAACATTAAATATTAATTTTAGTATTTATATTAGACCCTTTTTTATTTTATTAATACATCAAGATGAAAGTACTAAAATAAAATAAAGAATGGTATACTTAAACTTACCTATAAAAACCAATTTTTATTGTAAGCCCCACACTAAATTATGCTTCATCTAAGCTTGAAATGAAACTTATATAAATAACTCCTTACTTATAATATAAATCTATAAGTAAAGGAAATAAAACTTATAGCTCTAATAATAATAAAGAATACACATATTTAGGTACTTGGATAAGTATGTTTTCTAATACAAATTTAATTAGGACCTTTGAATATTTTATCTTTATTGAAACACACTTTGTGTAACTTGAGCTCTATAATAATCACCTAGTTTGCTAAGAATTTTATGCATTTTTAAGTTTTACAATTTATAAATTAATCATCATCTTATTTGTTACAAATAATTTCAAATTTAAATCTTTGAAATTAGTGGAATATTATAATATGATTTAATGAGCATATTCATTATAATGTATAATTATTATATATATAAATAATTTATATACAATATTATTAAAATTAATTAATAACTATGTTTAAATTATTGAAACATTATTATAATATTTTATATTATTAAAAATTTATATTTTTAATTAATTTTAACTTAAGACATAAAAGACTTTCACCAGTCAAAGAAATGTGGGAAATATGTCTGTATGTGATTGCATAACAAATAAGTATAAACATTATTAGTTGTTTTTGTTTTTGTTGAGTTTGCTAAATAATGATTAAATATTATAATTTAAATTAATCAATATTTTACATTTTTATAATAGTATATTCATAATGTTTAAATGATTTTTTTATTAATTAAATTTATTTAAAAAAATTATTTTTACATATATTAATTGGTAAAAAGTTATTAAAATATTTTTAACCAATTTAAAATAGTTGATATCATCTATTTTTTAATAATATTATTCATATAAATATTTTTTAAAAAAATTATTTAATATATAAAAATATGAATTATATTATATTTTTGATATTTTTATCAGTATTTAATTATGTATTGTTATCTCAGTTTTTTTAAAAATGAGTAACATTTTTTTCTATTCTTAAAATTTAAAGTAAAATTTTATAATAATAATTATGTAACTAATTGAATTATTAGGAGGTCCAATTTTTATTCTTATATTTTTTTCTCATTTATTATTTTATTATATTTACTAAATTTTTTAACATCTATATTCTTTAATTCATTTATTAATTTTGTTAACTATAATAAAACAATATTAATAATATTTGAAAAATAATATTAATAAATATTTATTATAAAAATACACAACAAACAAATTTCAAATTTAATTTTTTTTGGTTTAAAATATAAACTATACTAACATTTAAAAAACAATAATTCTCATAATAAATAAAAAAATATATTATCTTCCTATTTTTTTAATTTATATTTTGGCAACAATAATACATCTTTTCTACTCATTAAGTGGCTGCTTACACAACTTTTATTGAATGTATATCATTTTTCAAAGTGTAAAAATTAGATTAAAGGGGTAATTGTTATTAATATTTCAATGTTCAATGCACACTAAATAGAGTGACAAGCTCCTACATTTATGGGGGCTATATAAAAATATTTTGAGATAAAATAAGATATAAAGAAAAGATAAATAATTTTCTGTATCTATTTTTTAAAAAGTTAAAATAAGAGAGAATATTTCTATTTAATTTATTTCAATGTATTCTTTATTGAAAAAATATTGAATATTGATAATAATTATTTGATTTCTTATTAATTTTTCATTAATAAAGAGTATTTAGAATTATATTAAATATTAAAATTTTGAAAGTGTAAAATATAATTGTTAATAAGAGATTAAAATATTTTTAAATAATATGTTTAAATAATATATCAATATTTTTAGATGTGTTGATTAAAGGAGAGGATTTAAGAGTTGAGCAGGGTCTAACTCTTAAAAAGATATTAAGGAATGTAAAATCTAAATCTTAAACATATTTGTTATTAAAAATAAATTTAAAAAATTATTAATTATAAATATATTTATATTTAGTAGCTGAATATTGATATTCTAACTTAATTCATATAAAATCTTAAATTTGTATATAAGATGTTGTATTATTATTAATTGGATTCAATAATATTGAATTCAATTTTAATTGAATGAGAAGTATAAAATTTCTATCATTACAAAAACTAATAATTGTTTATTTGTAATAAATGTTTATAAAACTACTGCCACAATTATTATAAAGGAAACAAAAGACAATCAATGATGTCTATAGTCATTCTTGTTTAAAGTGGATTCAAATGTAATTGCTTATTGGCCAACTACAACTCAAAGGTCACTTGCATGTGACATGCATTAAAGGAGAGTGAAAAGAAAGTCTTTTGGGAAGCTTTGTAATGAATTTGAGATATGTACTCATTTACTTTAGTAGTTAAATTGAAGTGGATGATGGACAAAAGTTTACTACAATTTAAGTTTAAAGTGGATGATGGGAAAAAATTAATTTTGAATAGATTAAGAACAACTTCTATGGTATTTTTGGAAGACTTTAAGAATGACAGATATCAGAAATTAATGGGCAGATTGTATGGCAAATATTAGAAAATTTATGGTTTCATCTTGACTTTCACTAGGAAAGCTCTTTGAAGGTCAAGTGGAAATATACTAGTTTCTTTATGATTTTAATGGCCATGATTTGATTTTTAAATAAATATATTTATAATTAAATATTTTTTACATATGTTTAATTGTATAATAATTAAATACATTTATATTTTAATTATTTAATAAGAAAGTGGTTTTACATTAAATTATAATATATTAAAAATTAATATGAAAATAAAATGTTAATATGAAAATAAAATGTTCCATCTCATTCTTGTCTTCTTCCATCTTCAAACTCTTTACATACGCTCTAGGTTGATTATATTCTTCTTTCTTCACCACAACCATTCCATGTGCAAATAACCTTGCACTCTCTTTGTCCATATGATAACAAGGCATACTTTGAATCATAAAAGTCTCTTCTCCAACACCTATGTGGGTTTCTCCCACATGTGTAACAACACTTTCATTCTTAATTATTCTTAGTGGAAACAAGTCCACCATATTTATCTTCTTGTTTGACTCGATGCCACATGAGTGACATTATTCATATATCCTTGTGCAAATAATATTTGGAACAACCTCTATCACTAAATTCTCAAATTTTCCAACCACTATTCCACTCTATCTCCATCTCTCAATATGGATATTTGATGCATATCCCTTTTTATCAACCATTATCCAATTGATAATATCTTCTTCCTCTTGAAAATATCTTTCACATTTTTTTGTGAGAGTCTTATATTCCAAATATAGCTATTGAAAATGAAATCCTTCTTATATGTCTTCTTGAAACATTCATCAACCATTACATTCCCATTCTCTTTTATCTTCATGATTAATTGAAGATAATCCTCTATTGCTAGTCTATTCTTGTAAACTAGCTCTTGAACAATTGTTGATATATCATCCTCTTGATCTACTTATTCACTTTGCATCTCATAAAAATGAGCATTATATAATAAACCACTCTTTGTAATATTCTTTGCCATCATTTCCATTGATGGACTTGCACATTTAACAAATAAATTAAGGGAATCAATAGTTATCACAAACACTTCTTCTAGCTCTTTATCAAAACTCGAGGACATGTCCAAGTCTTCTTTGTTGCTCACATTCTCCTCACAAATTTCAATCTCATGATGGACTCATAAATTCCCATTCTCAAAAACCTCCATAATTTTTCTCTCTTCATTCTTCTATCTAATTTAATCTCCTTCACATGGCTAGTCTTCAACCATATTCTCCTCATGTGCATTAACTTTGCACCTCAACCATCTCTATGGTTTCCTTCATGAAAATTTTCATTACTTCCTTATTCATTCACATATATTATTTCCTTTATATAAACCTATATATTACCTTGGTTATCCTCAACCCTCCTATCCTCTAAAAAAGAAAAGAAAAATACATTGTTTTCATTCACCAAGGAAAATTCAAAATTTTCTCACTTATAGGATATCACAAACTCTTTCCTATCATAAAATAATGGTTATCCTTCTTTCTATTTAGAAACTATTGCCTACATATCCTCTTTCATGAGGATTTATTTCTCTATAGGCTGCTCACAACTTTCTATCCCTTTGTTATTATGAAAATTAGTTTTGGGCCTCTCACATAGAAACCTCACCCTCTTATTGTCTTTTAAGACATCCTTCTTCTCCATATACACATCCTCCTCCTTGCTACTTCTCAAATTAGGCTTGATCTACTCATATGGAAACTTCCCTCATATTTTCCCTTTCATGTTAATATTATTTTGCTTTTCTTCACTTTCAATTCTTGATACATGAAGCTTATTCATCCACTCTTTCTATGATTTTGTGTATAAAAAATGACCCAAAAAATTAGAAACCATATGTTCCCAAACACTCACCTTCTTCTTTCATTTACCTTGTCTCTTCTCTTGGATATCTCTCTAATACATAGCTATAACTCCACAAATTCTTGCATGCATTCTTTAACCTCATGGGGTATTCAATAAACTTCTCTGAAAAATAAACTTTTAGCTCCACTATCCACATCATGGACTTTTAAGGGCTAACTTTACCACATATAAAACTAAAATTATTAGTGGGCTTACTTGTTTCATTTATCATGGCCTTAGTTGGTTTTTTTTCTTGGCTAAAATCTCTTCCAAGTTTCTTGCTTGGAATATCTCCAAAGAATCTAATCTTGCTTGTAAGGAAAACAACCTCATCATCATCTCTTCTTCATCCTTTTCACTCACAACTACAACGTCTTCACTCTATGTAGTCATATCCATCACATTCAGTCTCACCTAGAATTATTTCACCAATTTTGTCAAGTCTTCTAATTCTCATGGTATTCTTCCTTTGTATGAAATCTTTCCATAACCATCAAACTTATCTTTCACAACTTGCAATAGAGTTTTAAAAATATCCTCTCACACTTCCTCAACACTTACAAGAATTATCTCACACTAGTAATAGGCTCATCCTCATTCACATGCAAGCTTATTTTTCACAACTTACAACTCACTCAACATACTTATTTTTCATAACCTACAATTGAATTATACAAGATCTATACATGTTTAAGCCACAAGGAAAACATCTCGCTCTAAAACAAAATGGTACAAGCACAAATGTGGTCCACTTAAAGACTAGCTTTACCTTTATGATTCTTGGTTAGATACTCATTCTCTCTTGGCATACACATGAGCACATATTTAGAAATTTATATACAAAACACTCTTTCTCATTGATTCTATATGCACCTAAATTTGCTCTCTTACTTTAACATAATTAATATTCGTATTAGTCGACAATATTTCTACTCATTTAATTTATTCTAATTAATCTTGATTCTAATATCCCCCCTTCATAATTATTTATCTAATGTCCCTCTTTCATTATTCATCATCTAATAACCTTGTTCAACCCTACCATTTAATTAATTTATCCTAAATCCCTATTATCCCATTCTAATCCCACTTATCTATTGTTTGAGAATTTTAAATTCCCATGGCTCACCTACCCACCTACTAGCCTATGCCTAGGTTCTCTTACACCCTTAGTCCTTAATCACCTACCTAATCCCTATATAATCACCCATCTAATCATCATTAGTCCTAACAAGGATTATAGAACCCTCCAAATCTATAACCTTCTCTATTCTCACCCCTCCTCTCTAGAAGCTTCTAAATCTAGAAGCTTCCAAAGAATTTTAAATTCCTTGGATAATTTCTATCCCTTGATTTCATCCATCCAACTTCAAATCTCCACCATTGATCTTTCTATCCTCTTTTTATTTAAACAACTCCTATCCTACATTGGGTCCAACTTGAATTCTCATGCTATATCTATGTCAATTAACAAGTGAGCATCAAATCCATGTCCAAGCATCCTTCATCAACAATCCATTGATCAAGCAACATTATAGTGTGAAATTTGATCTAAGGTAAGTCCCATCTCAATATTTTTCATTTCGCATTCATTTGATCATGATTTGGAATATTTAGCTTTAGAATTATAATGTTATTTTGATTAGTTTGTTCACCCATTTGCATTAGATTCTAATGGCTCTAGACCTTACCTAGTAATTTGAGATTTGAGTGGTTAAATTGAATAGTTTAATCCATAAAGATTGAATTTCATTCTACATTATGGTGACCATGGTGGTTCTCAAACTGAGTAGCTCTTGAACTTATGTTGTCTAGTTTTACTATGTTTACGTAATTTACAATCAGAATGAGGGATAATTTATGGTTTCAAATTGAGGAAGATATGACTACTCTAGGTATTTGTATGTGTACATAGATATATGGTTTTACCAAAAAAAAAAAAAAATTTCAAATACAAGGTATGTCAAAATATGTGGATTCATATGATTAAGATGATTATTTAAGTTTATTTTGTTAGTACTCTGGTTGATCTATTATTTATTGTGTAGATATTTATATTCCATTGATCGACTTTGCTTTATTACATCAGGGAAATATAAATCTCAAAGGTCACTCTTTTTCATAACAAATGTGTAATTTTTAGCAAAAGATATCAATGCACTATATCTAATGGTCTACTTGGAAACTATTCAAGTTAATACATAGATGGTTCATTAAGTAAAAAATTATCAAATCTAGTAATTCAACAATCTTGGTGGTATAATAAAATGTGTTATATTAAAACACTTTCCCTGTGTCATTATAGTATGTGTTTTAAAGGATAATCTATAAAACAATCCACATTTTGGTTGAATCCTTTGTAGGAAGTGCATTTCTTGAAAATGTGTTTTTATGGGTATCCACATCTTACCTTATAATCTCATTTCAACGTATAAGAATGCTATAAAAACATGGAGTTTAATTGTTTATACTTGTTGATTTGCATTTATAAATTCTAACGCATTTTCCAGAAGCCCATTATGTGAGACTATGTTTGTTAAGGCATTTCTTTGAAAAACATTAAATCTTGGTCAACAAGACCATCTTGGTCATATATTGTAAATGTAACCACCCAACACACATTTTATTGAGACATTTATTTGAGAAGCCTTAAGGCTTACCTAACAACACCATTTTAAGCATAGTTTGTAATCATAATACCATATTCTACATAATGCATTTTGTCAAATAATCCACATGCCCTATGTTGGCCTCTATGTGACATGTTAGTGGCATTAAATGGCATATTTTTGGATTAGGTGATACAAAAAACCTATGCCGAGGGGTTTCAAACATAATATATATTGGCCAAAGAAAATCCACAAGGCCATATTTCTCTATGGTATTGTGTCACAAAGTGTACAACATATTGAGATCCTATTATAATCACTCACATTCATAGAGAGATCTCATATTTGCATTAACATTGATCCTACATCCATATCTAAGCCACAGTTCTCTTTACACTCCCATTATGCATTATTAGATTCTTACAACCCTAATTTTTGAGGTGAGTGACATGATTTTCGATCCCAACACCACACCTTATGGGTTGTGTCCTCATCCTTGATCACCACATTCATGACATGTCACCACCATAATTAATGTCTTTTAAGCAATTTCTATAGGTATAATTCAACCATTATATATTTATAATATTTCAATAACATATTGAGGATTGTCTTTTAAAAAACAAAGTTTATGGATCAAGGATAGTTTTAAAATATCATAATATTGATAGTGGTAAACATAAGTTTATAGTATTTTTTTAAATCACTTTAAATAATTTGTAAATATAAAATTTTAATGTTTTCTCTTTTATAAAATTGAGGTAGTTTTTAAAATTATAAACACATCACTATCTGAGACAAAAACTATTAACTACTACCATTTTTATAAACCTTCCCTCAAAAATCAATAATTAAAAATCATTAACACTATTTTAGATCACTTGTCAAAGATAGACTTATCAAAACTACTAATCTTTATCTTGTAGGTTACCTCTTTTGAGTGCCAAATCAAAAACTACTAACTATGTGCTTGCAGGCCACGTATCATTTTTGAATCATTTTAATCATCTTATCACTTTATCAAATTTCAATCTATAAAAACCACAAAGAATCTAGTCTTTATCATCTTTTCTTACTCATAACTAGCACCCATAATATCATCCTCTTTCTAGTTTGAATATAGGCACCCATCAAATCCTTAATCCTTTTGATAGCTTGACAACTAGACATCGTTGATAAGTCCTTGGCACCTGTTGCACTATTGGTCTAAAATTTGATCATAGTCTTTAATCCATCATCATCACCTAATCATACTAGCTCGGTCATTGGACCTATTTTCATTTGAGACACCTATTTGCATCATCCCCTTTTATCATATATCCCTCATAGAACTCGACCTTGCTCTCATAGACCAATACATATATGCCAATAAGGATGAGATTCTCATTTAGTTCCTTATGATGGATGTACCACTTCTTGAAGGTGTTGATCATTTTCAACTCATTGCACCTATCATCCAAGCCCCTTCATGTGAGTCTCATACCAATCCCCCACCCACTAGTCATCATCCATTATCTAGCCCCTCTTACACTATCAAAGGAAATCCAATCTTGGCCACCTCATCTACCTCTAGTTCATCCACCCATTAAATAACATATAATTTGAAGTCCAATACTTCCACATCTAAGTCAAAAAAAGAAGTGGGATCTTATACTACCCTTCTTATGTCCTTAGAAGCCCTTTTCAAATAATTTATTATCCCCAACATGATGGTTTATCTGCCCATTTGACATCTTGATCCATCCAATCCTAAGCTTTCTTGGTATAAGGCTAATCAATACTGTGTATATCACTAAAATTGGGGTCAAACAATTAATCAAAGTCATCTATTTCAAGATTATGTTTAAGACCTCATCAATCATTGTGACATAATAATCAAGAATAAACTAGATAAGTCTTCATCCCTGGGTACACAAGAAGATGAAAGCCAAGATTCCATTCCCCATCAGGATCAAGCCCTTCCCCTTCCAAACCAATGTCAAGACACCACTCCCATCTCTTATAAATCCTCCATTAAACACAAATCCATTTCACATGAGCCCATTCCCCCCATCTCTCATGACCCTATCTTTGTCAAATCCATTGTCCCTTTACCATCTTCACCTCACCCATTACACCAAAAACTCCATGTTGAGAAGTCAATCATAGATAATCACTCTCCTAATAACACCATTGTATCTTGTGTATCAGAACCAACAAAAGTCTCATCATCATCAAGATCATGTTCAACACCAAGATCTAAAACATCATCCCTAATCGATGTTGATAATACATGTCTTCTTGAGAATGCCTCTAATCCAAGTACCTCTAATCCATCACCAAACATACCTTTGGATCCTAGATAGGATGATGAAGTCATAATAAAATTATTACAAGTTTTATTTTTTGAAGTTAATCAGAGTGAATATGATCCTCCTTTAGATGTGTATACTACAACTAGACCTCGTGATCATTTTATTGATCTTGAGAAATTTTTTTTTAATGTCAAAATTGGGTATCCTAGGAACCCCTATGAAGACTATGATTTGGCATCACCACTCATTAACCTCAGCATTATCTCACCACCACCTTCATCCATCATGGATCCTTTTCTCCCCATCGATGATAACTTAATCACCTCCCTCCATAAGGATAAACAGGAACATATATCATTGCATCCTTCCTCAAGTAATATAATGTATGTCACAAGTATATAGGTCTAAGACCACATTCCAAAAGTCATAAATCATAATCAATTCATGCTTGATCTTATCATTTAAAATCAATAAGATTATAAGCATCATCCTAATTCAAATATATTTTCCCCTAGTGAAGCCCAATATCAAGCACTAGAGGAATGTCAAAGTCAAAACCATCATTTATCAAGTCAAAAATCAATCTCCCTAAGTGAATCCCAAAACTAGGCACCAGGGGGCAATCAAAATCCAACTAATGTCAAAAGCATGACCGATCATCCATCAAGTGATCAGATCAAATATGAATCACAAAGTCAAAGTTCCTTGGATCTCCTATTTAATTTTTATTAATTAGTACCAATAAAATGAAGTATGTCTCACATCTCCAATGACGTATGTGACTGATAGTCCCAATAATCCATCACCCATCACCCCATCCTATCATGATCCTATCATTCATTTTATAGACCTAATCTTCCATCACCTATCATACCATCCTATCTTGATTTTATCATCCATCATAATCACTATCTAATAAAATCCATACCTCACATCACCTCCTTGGTATCTCTCTAGGGGAAACAAAGACACATGGTCTAGATATCTAGAGGGGTATCCATACAATGTCAATGAAGGCCACAAAGACATTAATATCTCCAATAATGAAAACATGGTCCTCCTATCACATCTCCCTAGAATAGGTGTTGGCTAAAATATCCATTAAATATCTACATCCTACATTTCATTCCCACATCCAATTAATCAAGATTCCATCATAAAAGTTTGAAAAAATCATTCATCCAATGGCAAAAACTAGTCTTATGGTGTCTTGGGAAAGTATCATGATGAAAACTAATTTTTGATGTCATGATAAAATAATCTATTATTTTTATTGTACCTCAACAATCAAGAGTAAAACCCATCCATGTTATTCTTATCCATCTCATCCCTTGTCCATATCCAACCCCTCATCTACCATCATATCATCCATCCTATCTCTCCTTCATTCCCATCTTGACCTATGTAAGGAAGTGGAAGGTATCTTGATACATGTTCTAAAATCATCTTGGCATAACCTCCAATAAACACTCAAGAAACCAACATTTGGTTCCTTCACAATGTGGTCATTGACAATCCATATTCTTTTTCTCCTTGGTCCTCATCCATAGTCTTTTTTTGCATCACAATATGGTCATTTATAATCCATCCCCTTTCTTCATCATCCTCATCTTCTTGACACTCATCCATCTTCATTCTAGTTTTTAGGCTTCATATTCCTATTGCTAGTAACCCCATTTTTATAATGTACATACATATCCCAAAAATCCCTAAAAATTGAAGTATGTCAAAAAACCCTAAAAATCATAAAACTTGAAATATCCAAAAATTGACCTTGATTTCTTGTCTTATCTTGAATCCCTAGTCACATCCATCTCTAACCATATCATATCATCTTAGTTATCATCCTCAAACACTACATTTAGTCTTAAAATCTAATCCTAGTTGTCATCTATCTCCCCATATCTTCCTCTTCCTTTTGGCTAAGTGTTATTTAACATGCATAACCTTGTAAAAGAATTTAATTTAGCACCCATCATTTTCCTGTCAATGCCTCTTCACACCTATCACCCATAACATCACCTCTTTTCTAGTGTGGAAAGGTATTTGATCCTATCATTATCTTTATCATTTCCTCTTCATATCTAACACCCATAACATAAATATTTTGTTAGTATGAAATGTATTTGATCACATCATCTCCTAGTATCCTTGCTAGATTGAACTCTTGCAAGGCCCTTTCTATTGGTAATCATTGGTCATCACTTTTCTAAACCACCTTCCTTGGCCACTTTTTGATTAGATTTCATGCCCAAATTAGTATTCAAAGACCATTATCACATCATCCATCCTTCTATCCTAAACTAGGGGTAACACCTCATCCTAATCATAATCATTATCATCCTATTTAAAGTCAATTCCCCAATCATCATCATAACAAATTTAGTCTAATCAATCATCTCATCATTAGACAATACATTGTGACACTGCATGTAGATATTTGTGTGTGTTACTTGTTTGTTTTGTTTGCCTTGTTTGAATATTATGTATATATTTTGTTTGTCTTATGTTTTATTTTCATCATATATATTTTTGTATATTAGGTAATGAATGAGGATGGTATAAGGGCACCAAAAGTGCCCTTGAGGATGTAAAGTTTTCCATTTTCCCACTCACTTTGGCATCATGTCCTCTTGGTCATACTTATATCATGGGGCATACTGCCAAGTTCCATATTTAGTGGATTTATTAGACTATGATGATATTTATGACATTTGTGATGGCTTGATCACCTTCACCTTATCATCTAATCATCCTTATTCTCATCACTAATCCAATCTTTTTAACCCATTTGACTAACATTTAATTGTTAATCCTCATCTCATCATCTGAGTCATATCTTCTAATCACTAATCCTCACCATCATCATTATCATTTCCTTTACAAGTTATCATTTATCCCCTATTTAGAACTATGTTGACCTAAGGTCTTTTTAGACTATGTAGGCAACACTTGGCCACTTTTTAGTGCCCAAGGATAACTCAACCACTGTCTCCTCTATTAATCCCTTATATGTGTCTTTACTAGGGGCATCATTATTAATCACATTACGGCTAATTGATTTGATGCAATGTAGTCTAATTCTTTTCCCTTAATTATTGGTCACTCGATCATATTCATTCTTCACTATCATCACCTACATCATATTGATCAATTTAGATTTGAGTTACATCCATCATCAATCTTATCAAATCTTCATATTATCCTAGCCTATAACTCTCCTTTGAATGTATCCTTACTAAGGATACATATAAATCTTATGTCCTTTTAATCTTATCTTCATCATGTTATAGTTGATTACCCTTTGAGATGTATCAATAATTGTGACATCATCTTTATTCCCTGTGTATGTGTCCTTACTAGGGGCATCATCAATCTATATCTCCTTGCTCAAGTCAAATTATGCTTCATCATCTATCTTGAATCTAACATCCCATCCCCTCATCTATCCATCTCATCCCACCCATCATTTCTTATTTTGAAAAACCATTACTCCTTTGACTTTGCTTCACTCGTAATGCCCTTTCAAAGAGGTGTAAAATGTGTGCACCTAAATTTTCTCACTTACATTAACATCACTAGTATTCCTATTAGTAGACAATATTGTTACTCATCTAATTTATTCTAATTAATCCTGATTCTAATATCCCCCTTACTAATTATTTATCTAATGTCCCTCTTTCATTATTAATCATCTACTAACCTTGTTTAACCCCATCAATCAATTAATTTACCCTAAATCCCTATTATCCCATCCTAATCCCACTTACCTATTATTTCAAAAAAATTAATTCCCATGGCTCACCTACCCACCTAGTAGCCTATGCCTAGGTTCTCCTACACCCCTAGTCCCTAATCACCTACGTAATCCCCATATTATCCCAGATATAATCATCATTAGTCTTAATAAGGATTATAAAACCCTCCAAATCTAGAACCTTATTTATTCCCACCCTTCCTCTCTAGAAGCCTCTAAATCTAGAGGCTTCTAAGGAATTTTAAATTCCTTGGATAATTCCCATCCTTTGATCTCCTCCATCCAACTTCAAATATCTACCATTGATATTTCCATCCTCTTTATATTTAAACCACTCCTCTCATCTATTGGAGCTAGCTTGAACTCTCATGCCATATCCATGTACAATTAACAATTGAGCATCAAATCCATGTCTAAGCATCCTTCATCAACAATCCATTGATCAAACAACATCATAATGCCAAATCTGAGTCTAAGGTAATTCCCATCCCAATACTTTTCATTTTTCATCCATTTGATCTTGTTTTAGAACATATAAATTTATAATTATAATGCTATTTTAAATAGCTTGTTCAGTGATTTGCATTAGGTTCTAATGGCTCTAGACTTTACTTAGTAGTTTGAGGTTTGAGTGGTTAAATTTCATAGTTTAATCCATAGAGATTGAATATAATTCTATAGATGCAACACCACACACTTACAAGAATTGATTCACCCTTTCACACACTCCCTCTCACATACACACTTAACTCTGAGCTTATTACATTCTATGGATATCACTTAGATTCTCATACATTACATTAATAGTTCCATATTATTCCATCCATGTTGCTTTGTATTTTGTCTATAAATTTTATTAGCCTTCATCTATTTTCCTTCCATCGGCCAATCATCTACCATTTATATTGGTTTATTTTTGTGACTTGAGAATGAATATCGTACTTCGTTTATTTTTTCTTTCCTTATCTCTTCAAATTCTCTCTTTTCCAAACTGAATAAAAACCTCCTTGTTACAAAATACCTTAGGTCATAAAATTTATGCCACATAGATATTTATAAAAATCTTCCTTATCTCATAACATATATCCCACATGGACATTATTAAAAATATACAAACATAAATGTTTGTACTAACATACCCACAAATAAATGTTTGCAAACTTGTTCAAACCTCATAAATTAAATTGGTCATTTTGTAACCATGTCAAAATAATAAATGAATAAAATAAAATACACAAACATTCTATTTTGTAGTTATGAAATATTTCGCGATCCCTTAGATGCTCTTGGATTATCAAATTATAATAAAAATGAACATAATCTATAAGTCATTGTTGATCAATTTGTTCAAAAAAATTTACTATGTAAAAAGATTAAAGATAATAAGTGAACATTTGAAAAAAGGGACTTACTTGTATAAACTAAATAAAAATAAAAATAGAAATAACAATAAAAGTATATTTTTTTAGTTTACATATTCAAAAAAAATGAAGACAAAATCAAAAATAGAAAAACATTTTTTTTTGGTTTAGATCATATCTTGCTAGATTTAATGAACAAAATAAAAACTTAAAACATAATAAACCAAAACATTTTGTGGTTTAACTATCATTTTAATCTCAATATTGTTACTAAGTTGCATCTATTGAAAATAAGGCACTTTCTTTTTTGTACTTTAAGGAAAATGAATGTAATTGTTATACATTCAAATAAAAACACATTAATTTACTTGATCCCAACCAAAATGAATATAATAATCATATATTTAAAGAAAATTATTTTATTTTATGAGATTACAATAAAAATGAAGATAATTACCAAAATGACTTTTTTACCAAAATGCATTGAAAATGAAGATAATCAATAGAATGAATATAATCACTAGACAATTAAAGAAAACAATATCTTACCAAAAGTGCAATGAAAATAATCATTACCATTCGACTAAAAACACTTTTTATTAGATTGAGATGAATACAAAAATACTCATTATACATTGAAAGAAATAAACTTTCTTTTACTAGATTGTAATAGAATGCAACCACAATGCTAGAATTTTAACCATATTATTATCTTTGTTGGATTGATCTTCACATACTAGATCATGACAAAAGTTTGCTTAGAATATAACATGTATATAGTTATTTTTTATATTATATTAAAATAATGAAACAAAATGCTTTAAAATCCTAGTTATTATAAAAGTTAATTATTTTTGTAATAATATTGAAATCAATGTGACATAACAATCCTTTAATATGTATGCATGAATAATTCCCATCACTAAATAGTAAAAGAAAATTAAAAATAAATTTATAATAAATATATAAAGAACATACATTAATTCAAGTAAGAAAAAAAATAATTGAATTCCAAATTGTTATTGGAAATAACCTTAATTATAGAAGAGCCCTTGTTTTGGTTGCTTCCATTTGTGGTTGGAAAAGATTTGCTTCAGTTTCACTAGATGAGAAGAATGCATTGTTTCATGATCTTAACTATGTAGAAAAATAATTCAACCTCAACCCTACAAAGTGACAGTGCAATAAATGTCCAAGCAACATATATTAATAAAAGTGAAAAATCCAATTGAACTCAAAATTGTTGGTGGAAATAACTTTGATTGCAAAAGAGCACATATTATGTTTTCTTTCATTTATGTTTGGAAAACTTTCCTATAATTTTTGTAGAGCATAAGAATGAATTGTTTTGCATCCTAAACTATGAAACAATATAATGCAGCCCTAACTCTATAAGTTGAACCCTCTCATTGTCTTTGCTAGTTTAAACTTCACATGCTAGATGATGGTAAGTATTTTCTTACAATTTTCCTCATATGTGGAATTTTTTTTTACTAAAATAAAATATTGAAACAAGTTTCTCATAAACCCCAGAAATTTTAGGAATTAATTATTTTTATAAAAATATTGAGATCAATATGACATAATACATATTTTATATGTGTGCACGAACATTGTCCATCATGAGCAATAAAGGATATTTAAATAAAAGGTAATATAATAAATATTCAACTAATATACATTGATTGGAACACAATCAATCAATGGACACAACCAATCTCATATGTCTTTCTAAATATTTGAAACTGAGTAGAATTTGAAACAACCAAGCCACTTAACCAACCCACCCACATCTTATTAATTTTTAATTGCTTATTTTATTTTTTGTTTTTCATTTATTATTATTGATATTAGAAAATAATTATAAAAAATATATATATATAAATAAAATTTTTGTAATACAAATGTTATTTATATAAAATAATAAGAAAAAAATACCTAATAATTTAAAACACCTCATCTTATCATTATAATTATATATGATATAAGGGTGCCTCCCACTCAATCTTTTGAGAGCCTAATTTATGGGGCAGGGAAGAATAGAAAGATATATAGCCCATTTATATAAGCATTAATATGATTTCAAAGATTAGGATCAGTATGATTTATCTTAAAGATTAGCATCGTAATATATATATATATATATATATATATATATATATATATATATATATATATACTTGACTTACTTTATATCTAGTGTCATCTTATAGTGTACTCGATATTTAAAGTACCACCTCAATAGTACTTGATCTTTTGATTGGTTGACTGGAATGAATAAATGAGTCCTAGTATATAATATATTACAATTTATTTTATTAAAATTATTTTTATTATATTTTAATAATTACATAAAACAATAAAATATTATATACTTACACATTATTCATATAATTATAAAATATAATAGGGCGGGGGAGGTAGCTCAGTTGGTTCGTGGATTGAGGGCTTTCGGGTCGTGCTCCACAAGTCAGGTGTTCAAATCCCTCACCGCCTCGTGGTACCGGAGGGCGTGTCGACTCATCCATGCCACCGGTCACGTTAAAAAGTTTACCCGATGGACACCTGGAGATTTTCCGACAACAGTTTCCCCCAATCTAAATAAATTAAAAAAAAAATCATAAAATATAATAAAATGAGTGAAAGCTAAATAAGACATACAAACAGAATAATATGCTCAATATTGTGTATTGTACAATATACTATAAATCTAAAATAATAATATTAATCATTAAATACACCAAGTGCCTAATTAATATATGGTGAAATGTGAGAGTAAAAAAACATAAGATAAAAAGAGTCACATATATAACATACGAAAGAAGGAATACAATAATAAACCCGTAGAGAATGTCAATCAATAAAAGCTATGTTGAGATAACAATAATAAAGCAACCCCACCAAAAAAATTTAAAAAAAAATAAAAAAATAAAAAAATAAAAAAATAAAAAAATAAATAAAAATATCTCATCTAATTATTGACAATCTTTGGAAATCCTTGGAAATTGTGAAGCATTCTTTGGTATTTTTAGTTTTGGTTATTATGCATCTAGAGTTATTACAAATGTATTCTTTCAATATTAAATATTAATTTACTCTTTTTTTTATTTTAATAATACGTTAAGGTGAAAATACTAAAGTAAAATGAATTTCAATATTAAATATTAATTTACTCTTTTTTTTTTTTTTTAATAATACGTTAAGGTGAAAATACTAAAGTAAAATGAAATGTGTCATATTTAAATTTATTTATAAAAATTAATGTTTATTGGAAACCACACATTGAATTATGTTTTATCTAATTCTAAAATGAGATATGTATAAATAACTCTTTAATATATTAATTTATAAATAAAAATAATAAAATTTATAATTTTTATAATAATAAAAAAATATACATTTAAATATTTAAATAATTATATGTTTCACTGAAAAGGATAAGACCTTTGAAGATTTTATCTTTATTGAAACATACTTTGTGTAATTTGAGATCTATAATAATCACCTAATTTGCTAAGCATTTTATGCATTTCCAAGATTTACAATTTATAAAGGATAAAAAGAAGAATTTGTTTTGGGACCTATGCTCAAGGTCAACATCATTTATAAGCACTGACAACTTATCATGACCCTCAACAACATACAATATTGAAGACAACACACTAAGTGCATACACCTAATATTTTTCATTTTTATCACTTTACTAGCAGTTTATCTTGTAGGGGCTTGTTGACACATCAATATTACTAAATGCACACCTTAAAGAGTGGTGGGATTGGCTTGTGTTGCTTTGTGAGAGATGTTTACATATTATTATCTCATACCTTCATTATTATTAATCTGACCTCCTTTGATTCTCTTTCCATCTTACTTCCATATCTACTTTCCAATCAGTCTTGCTAGCAACCTTATATTCCTACAATATCAACGAGGTCAATACATTTTATTTTTAACTGTCTCTCCCAATATTATACTATCATGGTTAATATTGTCAACTTAGATTTCAAGGTTAGTTCTACATATCACACACACACACACACACACACACACACACACACACACACACACACACACACACACACACACACACACCTACCTTAAACCATATAAAACACTCATCTTCTCTATTTGTACTTGCATTTATGTTCTTAAGTTCTAAAGGATGAGTTAGAGGTTTTTAATCTTACATTGGATGCGTAGTCTTGTTTATGATCTTTAAAGCTCAATAGAAGGAAATGTGCCAACGAGGTGTTCTAGTGTAATAGCCTTGTTTTTTTTGTTTTTTTTTTTACACTGAGATAAGTAGCTACAATATAAGGATTTTGAAAAGAGATACTATGGAAAACATAATGAGATCCATAACTAGACAACATGGGAACTAGACTGTGTCAATAAATCACCAACAACTTTATTAAGAAATAGTTATCCACTTAGTTCTCAAATAAAGGAAAGTCAGCGTATAAACAACAAAATCACACACTCATATCCACATACTTCCTATATGGCCTTCCTAACAGAGTCATTACTAATTTATAAACTCAATTTATCACCTGTAGAGATCATAAAATAGTCTGCACCTCATTGGGTAAACTAGAAGGAGTTCAAAAAATAAATGTAAAAGGAGAAACAAATTAAACAAAATAATCATCATGCTAAGCATGCTTAGTCAAGATATACAAAACTTTAAATAATAATTACAGATCATTTGGAGGATTGTTTCCAAATGGGATACAATTTAAGATATTTTATTAGAAATGCTTTCCTTAGTTTTGGTGTTAGTAAGAATCATACAAAAGTGTTATCCATATGACCATTGTACCATGATCATTATAATAATCACTGCACTTATGCCTTCATACTAATGAATTGATATTAATTTCAGATTTAGCTTACATTCCGGTGTTCATTCTTAGATTTTAGTCAAGTCTTAGTTATGTCATAATGATGGTCATAACCACATAAGTAACCACCACATCACTAACATATTCTATTTAAGTTGAGGGATATTTCTAATTAACCATATCACAAACCTTAGAATATATATTGAGACCCAATTTCCAATTCATACACATCACTTGGTCAATATAATTGCAGCACTAATGAAACTATATATGTAATTCATTTTATCTTACTACTTTAACAACCATGCTTAAGTTCTGCATATGAACATTCTAAAAATACACTTAGCCTTTATTACATTTAGTTTAGTTACCCATTTTTACCTTTTATATCTTAGCTATGTACTTAGACCTAATTCTTTTACTCATGACAATATGAGTCATTTGCACATGGTTGATTATGATCATGTATTTTATGTATTAATCCAATTAGTTTCATTAAATATGAAATTGATACTAATAAATAATAATGATAAAGGATGATGGTGAGTAGTACGAGCAGTGCCAAGGTAGGAACTCAAGTTTCAAACCCAAAAGAGCTAGGTGGGGAAGGTGATGTAGATATAGTTGATGAAGGAATATCTAGTTAGAAAGGTGTAGATGTGGGATAGTCCACAACTGAAAAAGGATAAGAGATGATATAAGGTTCACCAAAAAAATTCTTGGAGCTAGTGTTTCAATATAAACAAAAAAAATTCGCAAGCTTCTATGAAAAGATTTCTTGGGAAGCAAAACTAAAAGGAAATATTGGGGAGTACCATGAGATTCATCAGAATCAAGATCTATAAATATCCAAAGAAGGTGAGAGATTTCATATATCAATCCTTGACTCAATCAATGCTAAATGCTCTACAAAACTTTCAAATTCCCTGGTTGGGAATTTCTTGGGAGCATGACTGAATATAGATAATTTTAGACTCTAGGCTTCTAAAAGGTGAACTCCTAAAGGGCATCTTGAAATATCCTCTATGAGTAATAATTGTTTTCTTATTCTCTACAACAATGATTTATGGGCTTATTACATTTTATGAAGAACACTTAGATTCCCATATAATCCATTAACATTGCCATATTCTGACATTCTTTATCCTTTGCATTCTATTTAGAAAATTGTTCATCTTCTACTTGTTTATCTTGTAACCAATCATCCACCACCTATAATGGTTCATTTTTTTTTATCCAAGACTGAATATATTGCTTTAACCATTTTATTCTATCAGTGTCTCTTTGAATTCTCTCTTTTTCAAACTAAAGAAATATCCCCTCTTTACAAAAATGTATCGGGTCATAACATTTATATGACATAATATTTCATAAAAATATTTTTTAAGTTATAACATACATGTTACACATACATCCATAAAATATGCAAAAATAAATATGTGTAGTAACGTACCCATAAATAAATATTTGCAAGCTCATGTAAAAACCATGAATTAAACTAGTCACTCTGTAACCATACCAAAATAACAAATAAATGAAATAAATCACACAAACACACAAACACTCTATTTTTGGTTGATGTAAGATGCACAAACCCTTGGATTATCTTTCGTCAGACACTTGAGGTTTTAAATGTGTGCTCCTACTCACATAGATGGGATAAATGATAAAATAACTCTTTTGACCACAAACCTTAATGGATATGGTGGTCCCTTCCAATAAATTAAGTATTACAATTATTTTCCATTATTTTTTATCCATTTCCATCTCTCTTGCTAGTGTCAATTTTGTCTTCTTCTTGTTTTCTCTACTCTTTTTCTCCCTCTTTGTGGGATTAGACCCACCACAAACTATCCTCCTTCGCCAAAGGCTTATCTCCTTCTCTTTCCATCTTCTTGTGGGTCGAAACCCACCTGTGTATGACCACCTCCTCTTTGACCCTTTACCATCATTACTACTACAACCTTCATTTTATTTGAACCAACCACATCAATCTAGGCTCAATTTTTCTCTCATCTCAAATATTACCTAAAAAACTAAACATATATTTGGGCATCCACATGACCACCCTTACCCTCTAATATTACAAATAGGATAGTCTTCACATTCTTATATGTCATTCTCTTCATTTCTATTTCAAGTAAGTCCTCCACCTCCACTATAATATCATCTTCTTCACCATTTTTAATAGTTAATGTCTTCAATAAGATCATCTAGATCCTTGTGAAAAGTTGTCCCAAGTAGGCTTTCATCATCTTCTTCACTGTGTGTTTCTAATGCTTGTATAAACATATCCACATTCACATCATCCTCAAAATGTATCTTTGTTTAGACCTCATACTCTTCTCCACTTGATTCTATTAATATGAAAATAAATTACTCCATCTCATTCTTGTCTTCTTTCATATTCAAACTCTTTACATAAGATCTAGGTTGATTATATTCTTATTTATTCAACACAACCATGCCATGTACAAATAACCTTGCACTCTCCATGTCCGTACAATAAAAAGGCATACCTTGAATCATAGAAAATATCTTCTCCAACACCTATGTGGGTTGCTCCCACATGTGTAACAACAATTTCATTCTTAATTATTCTTGGTATAAATAAGTCCACTATCTCTATCTTCTTATTTGATTCTATATGACATGAGTGGAATTATTCATATCTCCTTGTCCAAATGATCTTTGGACCAACCTATATCACTAAATTATCAAATTTTACAACCACCATTCCACTCTATCTCCATCTCTCAATATGCATATTTTATGCATATCCCTCTCTATCAATTGTTGTCCAATTGATAATATCTTCTTCCTCTTGAAAATATCTTTCAAACGTTTTCATGAGAGTCTTCTCTCCCAAATCTAGCTATTGAAAATGAAATCCTTCATGTATGTCTTATTTAAAACATTCATCATCCATTACTTTCCCATTCTCTCTTATCTTCATGATGAATTCAAGACAATATTCTATTGCTAGTCTGTCCTTATAAACCAGCTCTTGAACAATTGTATCTATATCATCCTCTTGCTCCACTTTTTCAATTTTCTTCTCATACAAATGAGCATTCTAGAAAAAACCACACTTTTTCCTATTCTCCATTAATGGACCTACACATTTAACAAACAAATTAAGGGAATCAAGAGTTATCATAAACACTTCTTATAGCTCTTTACCAAACCTCAAGGACATGTCCAAGTCTTCTCTATCACTCACATTCTCCTCACAACTTTCACTCTCATGATGGACTCCTAAAGGCCCATTCTCAAAAACCTCCATAATTTTTCTCTCTTCATTCTTCTTTCTAGTTCAATCTTCTTCACATGGATATTCTTCAACCATATTCTCCTCATGTGCATTAACTTTTCACCTCAACCATCTCTATGGTTTCCTTCATGAAAATTTTAAAATCCTCATGACTTTCTTATTCATTTACATATATTATTTCATTTATGGAAACCTATAGGTTTCCTTGGTTATCCTCAACCCTTATATCCTCTAAAATAGAAAATACAAATATATTGGTTTCATTCACCAAGGAAAATTCAAAATTTTCCCACTTTTGGGATATCAAAAACACTTTCCTATCATCAAATAATGGTTCTCCTTCTTTTGATTTAGAAACTATTACCTCTATATCCTCTTTCATGATGGTTTATTCCTCTATAGGCTACTCACAAATTTCTATCTCCTTGTTATTATGAAAATCAAATTTAGACCTCTCATACAGAAACCTCACCTTATTGTTGCCTTTTAAGACATCCTTATTTTCCACATACACATCCTCATCCTTGATACTTCTCAAAGTAGGCATGATCTACTCACATGGAAACTTCCCTCATATTTTTCCTTTCATGGTAATCTTATTTTTCTTTACTTCACTTTCAAGTCTCGATACATGAATGTTATTCATCCACTCTTTCTAGATTTATGTACACAAAATGACCCAAAAACTTTAAAACCATATGTTCCTAACCATTCACCATCTTATTACATTTCCCTTATCTCTTCTCTTGGATATCTCTTTAATACATACCTACAACTCCATAAATTCTTGCATGCATTATTTAACCTCATAGATTCTTCAATAAACTTCTCTTAAAAATAAAATTCTAGCTCCACTATCCACATCATGGACTTTTATGGGCTCACTTTACCATGTACAAAAATAAAATTACTAGTGGGCTTACCTCTTTCATTTACCATGGCCTTAGTTGGTCTCTTTTATGTTTGAAATCTCTTCTAAGTTACTTGCTTGGAATATCCCCAAAGAATATTATCTTGATTGTAGGGAAAACAACCCCATCATCATCTCTTCTTCATCCTCTTCACTCAAAACTACAACATATTCACTCTGTGCATTCATATCCATCATATTCCATCTCACCTAGAATTATTTCACCAATTTTGTCAAGTCTTATAATCCTCATGTTATTCTTCATCTATATGACATATTTTCATAACCATCAAACTTATCTTTCATAACCTGTAATAAACTTTAAAAAAGAGCCTCTCACACTTCCTCAACACTTACAAGAATTCTCTCACACTAGCAATATACTCATCCTCACTCACATGCAAGATTATTTTTCACAACTTGCAACTCACTCAATAGACTTTTTTTTCACAACCTACAATTGACTCATATAAGATCCATACACATTCAAGACACAAGTAAGACATATCGCTTTGATACAAAATGGTGTAAGCATAAATGAGGTCCACTTAAGGGCTACCTTTACCTTTATGATGCTTGGTTACATACTCATTATACCTTGGCACAAACATGAGCACATATTTAGAAATTAAGATACAACACCCTCTTTCTCATTGATTCTATATGTACCTAAATTTGTCACTTACATTAATGTCACTAATATTCCTATTAGCCAACACTATTTTTTCTCATTTAATTTATTCTAATTAATCCTGATTCTAAGACTTGCAAATCTTACAGACTTGTAGAGATCTTTCCTTTCTACTCTAATCATTCAATGGTAGTGAATGAACCCCGAACTCTTTTTAAATAAAGAATTGGGAGACCTTTTGCACCGATTCAAGGAGTAACTGGTTATAAAAAAACTAAAAACCTAGGTTTTTTAGATGACAACCCCATCCAACTAGGAAAAGTGACAAAAGTAAAGATGCTTTGGTTATGTCATGACAAAAGGCATACTACCTAGGGAACATCTATTAAAAGCTAAGAGATCGATATGCCACCCCCACCACATGTGCTACTTCCCTCTTTATTGGGATTCCCTACTCAAATCATGGATTAATATGAGCACATGCTCATATTAGATCAAAACCTTTATAAAAATCAAACTGCATCTCATAGCTATAAATGGTAGAGGACAGGCCCATTCTACTAGCCAAGACAAGACCTTACCATGGGTCACATGGTGTGATATAGCTAGATCACACTCTAGGATTTGTTTTTGTAATTAAATCATCTACATTATCATATTAAAGGGATAAAAAACAAACCTTGAAAGGGCCCATCCATGCTTTCTACTAGGGACTCTCATAAGGGCTTTTAATTAACATGTAAATGATTATGTCATCTAAATCTTCATAAATATGATATAAGATATATAATCTAGAGTCTAACTGAAAGGCTACACGAATGGGAAGAAACCAACAACTTGTATTTGGGAAGATTAAGGAAGAAGGCATGGACCTTATAATTGCTAACCTAGATGACAACATAAAAGGATGGTGGTTATCCCTTACAGAAGACCAAAGGGTTGTGGCAGGATCCACGATAGCTAACTTTGTTGAAGTAATTATTTGTGAGTATGATGGAGACATGGTAAATGTTGATGCTATTAAATACAATAATTTTTTTAGGATGAAGCTTTATAACATGAAATACTGGGTTCAATGTGATTTTGCTTTTTTGGTAAGAAAAACAAAATAGAGCCAAAAGACTAAAACTAAACACATGTTTATTAATGCACTTGCTAAAAAAATCTCAAATGGAGTATTGGCCTACATAGCAACTAAAAAGGAAGCCATGATTGGAGAAATTACCATAGTTGTAAAAATGACCTTAGGTCAAATTATCCACTCTATAGAAGAATATCTTTATAATCAATGTAAGGATAAAGTTATGGCCAAATTGATTTTAAAAAAATGAAAACCATTGATAATATTATCTATAAAAATAGTGGATGTAGTGCACCAGGCTATTATGGTTCTGAGAATTCTCATTGTAAATGCCATAAAGAAAAGAGTAGATCCCACAAATGGAAAACTGGAGACAAGCCCAAGTATAGGAGGTTCTCTAAAAGAAAAACTTATGTTAAGTCAAAAAGAACCATATTAGTAAAATGACCTATAAAATGTTATATATGTGGTTAGGAAGGTCATATAGATCCTAAGTGCCTAAATAAGAAAAGGTATCCTAAAAAGATGAAAAATATTAGAGTTATACTTCTTAATGAAGAAATGCAAGTTATTTTTGAATTTGGCTCAGATGATGATGTCTATTTAATACCCACTAAAAATGATATTTCTTGTAGTGAAAATGAAAATCAAGTAAATCAATTTGAAGAACTGTCTTCTTCTAATAACTCTGAGACTGAACTCTACTATTGTAATATGATGTTTAGATTTGATCCTGAATCCTGAATGCAAAATCTATAATATCTACTCTAGAACCATAAGCTCCCTCTTCATCTCATCCCTATCTATCAAGATGAGCTTACCCAATTATGTAACATGCATGGTGACCCTAAGGGCAAAACACTAAAATAGGTTGACTTTCATGACAACCCAATGTTATATGCACAACATGAATGGAATAGAAAATAAAAAGCTAAGTCTAAGAATCCAAGCACAAAGAGCCTTATAAAATACCAAAATCCTCCTATTGATATCCTTAGAGCTATAAAATCAAAAATAGAATCTACTTCTCAAGATATCAATGAATTAATAAAATGTTCTGAAGATTTTATAGAAGGAAACAACCTTAAAGATGTTCCTATTAGCCAAGGATGTTTCTATGCTGAAGAACAAAAAGAAATCATTATCTCAGTAAACATCATTGATTCAAACAATTAATTATTGACCCGAGATTATTTAATCAATACTGGAGCAAATATGAGTATTACAAAGCATGAAGCTATCCCAGAGTACCTGTGGAAAGATGCTTCATTAGATTTTGTTACTATCAATGGCTTAAGGACTACTATAAACAAAGTTACTCCTAAGGTACTACTTGAATCCAATGGCATTAAGGCATATGTAAAATTATGGGTGTTCAATAAGATGTCGATAGATATTGTTTTAGGAATGAACTTTCTGAATCAATTTATGCCTTATACTATTCACAATAAATACTTGTCTTTAGGATGCTTTGGTAATGAACACCAAATTCCTAGAAAGACCCATGCAACTATAATAATTACCACAAGACCCCATGAAGAAGAAGATAGAAAATTACAGATAAAGAGTTACAAGATAGTACAAGATTTTGAAAAGAGAAAAGATATCTTGAATACCTATCATAACAAAAATCAAAGGATTTTGTGATAATGATCCTAGAAGGTTTTGGGATAAGTGTAAATATATTATTTCTCTTGATATAAAACCTGGCATTAATCATACCTGAGGTATCAAATCTAAAACAATCCCTTTCTCCCCTTCTCAAGTTAAAATGGGAGAAGAAGAGATCAAAGAATTATTGTAGAAGTATTTGATATAGAAAATCCATAATGAATGGGCTTGTCCTACATTATATGTGAATAAACACTCAAAACAAAAAAGGGGGAAAATGAGGTTGATAGTAAATTATAAAAATCTCAATGATTGGCTTATACCTGTTAGACATCCAATTCATAACAAGACTATTATTATCAGCAAGATGAAAGAATGTTGTGTTTTTTCTAAGTTTGATTTGAAAAGTAGATTTTGGTAAATTATAGTAGAACCTAAAGAAACTTATAAAACTACATTTGTCTTACCAGTCTTAGATAGTAATTATGAGTGGAAGGCTATACCTTTTAGCCTAAAAAATAATCCCTCTAAATTTCAAAAAAGGATGGATGGAATCTTTGGCCATGCTAAGCATTTTTCTATCTATATTGATGATATATTAATGCTTTCAAAATATTTAAATAGTCATCTTATACATTTTAAAGAATTTGTTGATCTTTTTAACTAGAACGGGTTGGTTTTAAGTGATAAGAAAATGGAGATAGGCAAAACAAAGATTGAATTTCATGGGTTAAATGTATGTCAAAATAAGATTGCATTAAAACCCCATATTTTTCAATCTTTAAAAATATTTCTAGATGAAATAAAAGATAAAACCCAATTACATAGATTCCTTGGATCTCTGAATTACTGCTCTTCATTTTATAAATATTAAGCCAAAGATAGGAAAATACTAAAAAAAAGGTTAAGAAAATATTCAAGCCCATGGACTACTAAAATGACACAGGAAATCAAAATAATTAAGGAAAAAGTTAAAGTACTGCCAAATCTCAAACTGCAAGGAGAAGGTTAAATGATTTTGGAAGAAGATGCTTCAAATGAAGCATATGGTAGAATACTTCTAGAGAAAACTAAAGATGGTAGATAATAAGTCTGCTATTACTGTAGTGGAACATGGAACTCAGCTCAAAAGAATTACCATTCTACTAAAAAAAACTATTAGTAGCCAAACTATTCATGTTCAAACTAAGGATCTTTTTGTTCTCAAATAAATTCCTCTTAAGGACAAATCTATTATAGTTTGAATCTATCATTAGAAAACCCCACACCCAACTAGTTGGAAACTAGGTAATGACTAGATGGGCAATATGGTTTTCTAACTTTGAGTTCAGTGTTCAATATAAGAAAGGAACTACTAATTGTTTACCAAATTTGATGTCCAGAGAAGGAGAAAAATGGCATTCTCATAAGTTTTGTACTAATCATGTTTTGATGTTTCAGGGTGATGAAGGATCTAATAATTTTTATTACAATATTGTTCCAAAAAATCTTACTCAGCAAGAAAAAAAAGAATGAAAGAATGGATTCTTATCCCTACAGAGATCTAGATCAAATAAACTCTTGGGCTTGCTATTGAAAAACTTTTATCAAAATATTTCTTAGTTAATGCTTACAATAACTTTCCTGATGCTGACAAAATAAGTTGGACTAGATTTTTTGACATGGATCACAAAAATATCAAGATAATTAGAAGATAATTATCACTTGCAGAGTTCTAACTGATCAAAGCAAAGGCAATTTTCTATGGAGAAGTTCATATATGTATGAGTACCAATTTACTTACAAGGGGCTTTCATGACAGACTAGTTGATGTACCATATGATCAATGGGAAAAATTAACTTGGGATCAATGGCTTGAAGAATATGCACCAACCACTTTAATCCCCTGGTTCAGGATTCATGTCATTCATTAAGAATTAGGTGTTTATGATACCAATACATTTTTCAAATTTACCAAAAATCACCTATATGATGAAATAGAATTTAAGTTTTATTTCAAAGATTGTATATATAACCACAAGAATAAGAAAATTAGATATAAATTTCAAAGAAAGTTTTGTGAACTTATAGAAGATGTTGATACCATATTAAGTAATGAATTTCTTGTAGTAAATCCTAGACACCTTCATAAAATTGAAAGATTAATCCCTAATATTCATGAAACACATACATACTCATGGGATGACTATGTCCATGACACCTATTATTAGTATGAAGATTCAAATGACATAAGCATTGCTATGTCCATTGAAGGTCCTTATGGAAGTCCCTAGTAGGAAGCATGGATCGGCCCTTTCAAGGTTTGGGTATTGTCCCTTTAATATAGTGACGTAGATGATTTAACTACAAAAGCAAATTTTGGAGTGTGATCTAGCTATATCACACCATGTAACCCATGGTAAGGTCTTGTCTTGGAAAAATATAGTAATATATTTTAAAAAACCTTGTCACAAGTATTTTCCCACTTATCGAATTGAATAAGATTAGTGGTTACAATAATCTAACCATATAAGAATGGAATATGATTCTTGTGTGTAAGTGTTCTATGTAAGCACACCATGAAGCATAATTGTCCTTCTCAAGAAGGATCACTGGAGATGAAACAACGCTCCTCATTTGGAGTCTCTAAAATGGAGTCAACACAACCAAAAATTAAATTAAAAGTTCACAATCTTGAAATAAACTTTCGACAACACCGAAAATGAGTCCAATTAAAATGAGAGCAATCAATGCACAAGTGACAATGCATGCTCAAATGGACATTAGGATCTACTAAAAATGCCTCTAGGAATACAAGAAGTCACTAATTTGGCATAGGTAACAATTATGAAAATTGAATGTGCACATGAGAAAGAATGTAGGGCCCATAACAACTTCCTTGAGATAATCAGTAGGTAACTACCCCCAAATTTTGGCACTTTATCAAGTAGTGCATTTTATAATTAAAATTTACCCAATTAATGGTAAATAAGAACATAAACACTTTTTAAAAATATGCTAATCTTTTACAAGTTACCATTTGCAAAATATTAATAATATGATTTCTTGTAAATAGACCTATGACTGAAAATTTGCACTTGAAACTTAAAAAAATTACCCTTGGGCAAGGTAAAATATGTCTTCCAACCAATCGTTGTATTGGAACATAATGATGGATATCCTCACATCAAAAAAATTCAAAAAATACCCCACCCATACACTTTTATGTGTTTTTTACATGAAAAGACATTTTTAAAGGTGTTTAATTAAAAAATATGCAAAGCTATTTTAACTAAAAATAAAACATACTTTAATTTTTTAATTAGTTTTAGGGCATATTTAAGTTTTTAGACTTTTTCAAAGATAAGTTGTACAACACTACCGCTATATATAAAAGGCAAATAAAATACCAACACTACCATGAGAGAAATGGGAGTAGGTATGTGCCAGATTGTGCATAAGTAGGTCTACAAAAAATAGTTTCGATCACCACCTTGATGAGGAATCTCCAACAAGGTTTGATCAAATCCACCATTGTGAAACCATAGGTCTATAAAGAAAGATCACAAAGGTCACCATTCTAATCAGATCTCCTCCTCGATTAAGGATGCCATGAAAATATATGCCATGATCCATGCAAGGTGACATCACCCATAGGCCAAACTCTAAGATTTGAAGTAGAACTATTTAAACATAGGTTTTATAGTCATGTGGGTCTACAAATAACTTGATGGTAGAATCCAACAAGTGTGTGGTGATTTTATCCACGATTTACACCATCATTCGACATGCCTAATTTGGTTGTTTTACCTTATAATAGTCTAAACCCTTACAATCACATTGATTACACCTTTTTCTATTTGCCATTATTTGGATTTATACCTTAGAATACTATCATAAATATAGACAGTAGAAGCTCAAATTCATCTTAGTTAATTTGAGGCCCACATAATAGATATCTTAGGTCTTGTTAGAGATGCCAAGATGGACGGTGATGGCTATAACAATTACAATGGTGGAAAATAGGGGTTTTGAATTAGAAACAGAGGTTGTGGGTGACCTTTTCTTTCTAAAAAACACAATTTGGTGTAGTCAAAAAGAACAACCATGCAAAGGGAATGCTTGAATGGGTAGAGAGACCAAATGGAAACTAGAAGGCCATGCAGGGATCAATGTAGATACCAAATGTCTTAGCAGAGACACCTTGCCACCTATAAAATATAAATGTATCATATCTAAGTGATTAAAGCCACGTTCATATTGAGATGAAGTTTAAAAGATAGTAACTCACTTCCTGGGGATGAAAATTCCATAGGGGATAATTGAACCAAATTTGGATCTAGAGAAAATAAAAATTGATATATGTATGGACACCTTTAAGGAAAACCTTACCAAAAACACATAGATATCCAAACAAAACTAGAATCCACATCAGATCTCCAATAAAACCTTGTACACCAATACACAAGGAGGCTTGAATATCTCAATAAAATAATCAATAATGGATTCAAAACCATAGATCTCAAATAAATCTCCTTATATAGTTAATACATTAGAATGCAAATGCTAAAATGGAGAGATCTAAATTGAAATCAGATGAACCCAAGATTTGAAATGAAAACTTGAAAAAAAATAGGTAATCTTCTAATTTATATCTACTTTGATGCCTATTTTCACTTTTATTTACACCCTTTGAGGAGATGGAAAATCTCTCCACATCTAAGTGGCATAATGGAAACACCTCTAGGCTTGTGGGTAGCCTAAAGATGAGGTGAATCTCTAGATAGGGCTAGTTCCCTTGATGTACCACTTTGGATTACAAATAAAAATAAACTTGGGGGGTGAAAAATGATAGAAATAAATAAAAAATAAATTATCCAAAGGGAGGTGATACACCAAATATATTGATGAATTCCAACCATATGCATCTTACACTTGAAATCAAGGGACAAACTAAACATACACTTCTCCAATATTCATCTTCTCACATCAATGTTACATTGTGAGGTTATGGATGAATGTGTAAAGCTAGGAGGAGTAGACATGAGGCCTATGAGGGAACTAATTAATAGACTAACTCACTCAATCCTTGATATTTCCTATAACACTTCACATGCCTTCCAAGAAAAAGCTTTCCAACTACAAATAGGATGAAAGAATGAAACAACTTACTAAGGAATCCATAGTCTTCACTTATGAAAAATCAAACATTCCAAATGAACACACTAATAATATTCATGGAGGAGGAAAATAGAAGTGGTTTTATTTATCAAAATGTATACAAATTATTAGGTCTTTTCCATACTCAGGTAGAGCATGAGTACAATGGCCAAAATGACTAGTTCTTATAGAACTTGAGAGAGAGAAAGGAGAAAAGAGAAGTCAAAGGGTCACAAGGACACCTATAAATATAATCAAAGGAGTTAATTTTTAATTTTAATATTTTATTAATCAACCATTCAATTACAAGAGGTAAAAATGTCAATCCAAGTCATCAAACTCTTACAAAGTGGCATGAAAACTCCTTGAGTCGCTTAGAAAAACTACCTTCATGATTGACCTTATTTGAATGCATCATAACTGATTAGGAACAATTCAAATGATTAAAAATAATTTTAATGGTATTATTCATGAATATCCATGCAATGGTTATATGCCTGATCCTTTAAAAACATCTGGAGCTGAGCCATCATCATTTGCAGTCCAGAAAACTCTTCCTTCATGCACCTTGCAAACTTGGCCTCAAAATTGTCATCATTTTCTCATGAAAATTTGTGTGAGGTAGTTAATGACACCTTTTAAGACCCTACATTTCCTTATAATCATCATTTACACCTTAAATTTATCTCACTTTAAGTTTTCCACCCTTCTCACTAGTTTGTCCAATAGGCTAGTTTTGACTAGATGATATGAGAGCTCCTATTGAGTTACTTAATATTTTGTATAAGGTATGAAATGGAAATGGAGAGTTATAAAAATTCTTAATATTTATCCCAAACTTTATTTTATCTTTAGATTCCTCCTAAAACTTACAAAACATAAATAATGGTAAAAAATAGCGTATTTCTCACCCATCCATACAATTTCATACAGATAAATAGCATGGGAGTGAGATTGCGTGAGTCCTATACAAGTTATAATAGGTTTCATAGCCAAAATTTGCTATTAAAAATCATCTCTAGATTCATTTCCACAAAATAGTCATAGGCAAGGGTTTGCAAGGGTTTTATCTTGTTTTCACTCTTAAGGTTCATCATAAAGATCTAACATTTAACCTACCAAAAAATTCCACAATTTCATAGTTTAATACCTTTATCATCATACTTGAACTCCTATATACTCCATGAAAATCCTCCAAAAGGATGTGAGCATTTGAACTTGGCCTATCAAGCTTTGTTTCTTATTTCGTACATGTTTGAGTTGCTTCAAGGTCTGAAAATGGTTTCCTTTGGTTTTATTTCCACTTCAAGAGATTTAAAACCTCTTTAATAACCCCATGAACATGTTTCAATAGGTTTTAAAGCTTAACTCATGCTATAAGTGTGATATATCCCCATTTGGACACTAGGTCTAGCCATGTCTAATGGCTTGACTATAACATTTGGTGTTTTAGACCTTCCTATTGATTTTCCTTATCTTTCACTAGATTAAACACCTATGTTATGATTCCATGGACATACCCAAATGATTTATATGCTCTGACAAGGTTCCAAGTGAGAGTGACAACACCAAAAATCTCTCAACCTCTTGGACCAAGAGTCCCACCAGAAGTGCTAAAAACTATTTTCACTTGGATTTTCACCCTTTGAGGAGATTTAAAATCTCTCCTCATATAAGTGGCACAATTGAAACACCTCTAGTCTTGTGGGAAACCTAAGGATGAGGTGAAAATCTAGATAGCACTAGCTCCCTTGATGTATCACTTTAGATTGAAACTAAAACTAAACTTAGGGGGTGAAAAGGAAGAGAGATAACTAAAAAAAACTATCCTAAAGGATGTGACACACTAAATATATTTATGTCTTCCAACCATATGCATCTTACACTTGAAATCAAGGGACAAACTAAACATACACTTCTCCAAGCTTAATCTTCTCACATCAATGTTACATTGTGAGGTTATTGATGAATGTGTGAAGCTAGGAAAAATATACAAGAGGCATATGAGGGCACTAATAAATATACTAACTCACTCAATCCTTGATATTTTCTATAACACATCACATGCCTTGCAAGAAGAAGCTTTCCAACTATAAATAAGATGAAAAATGAAACAACTTGCTAAGGAATCCATAGTCTTCACTTATGCAAAATTAAACATTCCAAATGAAAACATTAATAAAATTTATGGAGGAGGTAAAAATATTTTTTTTATTGATCAAGAGATGTACAATTGAGTATGTCTTCACCATACTCAGGTAGAGCATGAGTACAATGGCCAAAATGGCTAGTTCTTATAGAACTTGAGAGAGAGAGGAGCAAAGATAAGTCCAAGGGCCATAAAGACACTTTTCAAGCTGATCCAAGGAGTTAATTTTGAATTTTAAGATGGCATGGAATGAACCATGCAAGTCCAAGAGTTACAAATGTCAATTTAAGTCATCAAACTCTTGCAAAGTGGCATGAAAACTCCTTGACTAGCTTAGAAAAACAACCTTTATTATTGACCTTATTTGAATGTATCATAACTAATTATGACTAGGTAAAATGATTTAAAATAATTTTAATGGTCTCAATCATGTCTCTTCATGCATTGGTTTCATGCCTAGTCCTCTAGAAACATCTAGAAGTGAGCCATCATCATCTGGAGTCCAAAAACTCTTCTTTCATGCACATTGCACACTTGGCCTCAAAATTGGCATTAGTTTCTCATAATAATTTTTGGTATGAAGTGAATGAAACATTTAATTACAATACATTTCTTTATAATCATTAGGGACACCTT
This sequence comes from Torreya grandis, assembly GCA_037957365.1. Lineage (NCBI taxonomy): Eukaryota > Viridiplantae > Streptophyta > Pinopsida > Cupressales > Taxaceae > Torreya > Torreya grandis. The sequence continues at coordinate 459,183 of JARHVA010000822.1, read as the reverse complement.
AAATTTATCTCACTTGATGTTTTCCACCCTTCTCACTAGCTTATCCAATAGGCTAATTTTGACTAGCTGAGATGAGAGCTCCTATTTAGGAACTTCGGAGTTTTTATGATGTACTAAATTGGAATGGGGATTTATCAAAATTATTAATATTTCTCCCAAAAAAATTTCATCTTCATACTCCTCATATAATTTTAAAAATGCAAACAATGGTAAAAAATAGCCTATTTCTCACCCTATCCAAAAAATTCCATACAGATAAAAATCATGGGAGGGAGCTTGAGTGATTCCTCTTTAATTTGTAATAGGTTTCATATCCAAAATATAAAATTAAAATTCATTTCCAACTTTATTTCCACAAACTAGTCACAAGCAAGGGTTTACAAAGGTCTTAGCTTATTTTCACTCTTAAGGTTCATTCATAAAGATATGACATCCAACCTGCCATAAAATTCTAAAATTTCATAGTTTAAGACCTTCATAAACATCATTTGACTCATCTAGACTCCATTTAAATACTCTAAAAAGAAACAAACATTTGAACTTGGCCTATCGAGATTATTTTCTTGTTTCATGCATGTCTGAGTTGCTTCAAGGTCCAAAAATGGTTTGCTTTGGTTTTATTTGCACTTTGAGAGATTTAAATCCTCTTTAATAACCCCATGAACATTTTTTATTATGTTTTAAATATTAACTCGTGTTATAAGTATGATAGACCCCCATTTGGACACTAGCTCTAGCTATGTCCAATGGCTTGCCTGCAATGTTTGGTCATCTATACCTTCCTATTGATTTTATTTATCTTTAACCAGATTTATCACAATTTTTATTCTTCCATGGACATACCCAAATTATTTATAATTCTCTAACAAGGTTACAAGTGAGATTGACCTTCCATTTAGCCTCTAGGCATACCCTTGCCTTATGAGCATATCAATAGTCTAAAGAGGTTTATACCTCTCTATTCATATTCATATCCCTATGATTGATTCTTGTGATTTTAATATGGGTATTCCACCTCATCACACCCTCTTTAATGGGTCCATGTGCTTTTATTTTATACTTCTTAACTATCTCCCTAAAACTATTAGTTTTAAGCATGAGAGGAGTACCCTCTATCTGAGACAAAATAGAGAGTACTCACCTACCTCCTTAGAAAATGGTGAGCATTATATGGGATTATACAATTTTTTTATAATTTCTCCACAAAATTTTAACCCCTGGTGACATAATTTGTCCTTTCAAAACATCAAATACTCAAGGCAGACTCTTTGTATGATAGACTGCCCACACTTTCTACTGTATTTGGGTTATTTAGGATTCATGTGGGTATTATATTTACTATATATGCATAAAATAGTATAATTAAACCTTAAAAAATATTTATAATATTAATCTCATCCATTTTCCTAATTTCCTTCAAACTTTGGGGTTTGAAAACCTTCAATACTAGTCAAGACTAGTTGACTATGTTTTTACTTGAGAAGGGGTCACCTGTAGGTGGACCATGCATGAGTAAGACCTGAGACAAGATTGGGAGTCCATTTAGAGTATAAAAATATCATTTTACATGATTTTAACCTGTTTACTTACTTTTGAGCACTTCCTATACTCAAAATCACAAGCTCCTTGTTCTAATTCACAATAGTCAATTTGATTGTGTTGCCCTATTTAAAAGAATGACCTGTAGGTTATTAGGATTTTTAAAGTTTTTTAAAACATGTAAATTATCCTCCCCTAAGACTCTAAAGTCATTCCACATTTTTTTTTACTTGTCCCTTCACCCTAACGGACCCAAACATCCCCTTAGACGCCCCACTTTGAATTATTATCTGCATATCTAGGTTGACTATGTCTGACTTGTTTAGTGACCCTTATAGGTGTGTACCATGATTTAGTCTTTATAAAACCTTGAATTAACTCATTTTAATCTTCTCACATCATTTTGGATCCATCATATACACTTTTCATAGGTTAGTCTCATCAGATGCAGTCCTTTTTATTCATTATTTCTTACAATCACCTAAAGTGGTTGTAGGTGTATGTCAAGCTTTGAAAGGGTATTTGTAGGTGGTGATTTATAGATTATTGAATACTATTATAACCCTATAATATTTATTTCCATTTTTTTTTAATTTTTATTCACCCAACTTAGCTAGATCATCATTTTAAAAGTTGAGAAGTCTATAAGACCAGTTATAGGTGATGATTATGTTGAAGTCATATAGACCTTGTCTATAAGTGTATTTGGATACAACTAAGCTTGGTTATGAATTTTTAGATAATATTTTTAATCTATTGAGATATAATAACATAACTCTATACTTTCATTCAACTTGAGTATCCTAAGACAACATCTAAACACCAAACCAACCCCCCTACCAATATCTCCAATTGTAGGTGCCTATTGGATAACTTGTACAGACTATAGGTGAATTTAAAGAAATGAAACCAATTAATTTTTTTTATTATATTTAATATCATAAGTTTCTACTTAACCATTTAAAACCACTCTAACATGGTTGTATACATTACTATCTAGCTTTAGTAGTTTGCAAACAACTTTGGACCTCTTAACAACCACTTTCCCTTTGTCACCTATCTTTTATCTTTTGAAAAGTGATAGGAATATGTTCAAGATTAAATATTAATTCATTATTATTAATTAAAATTATTTTAAATCATGTTTTATGATATCTCCAAAAACACACAGGACTCTATTCTACATTTTTTAGGGACCGAATCCCAAAACTCAGTCACTTCATCTTTAAAGGCAGTCTATCCTTCCATTTGCCATTATAACTCTTAAAATGGGTATATAATGAGTTTTTATTCATGTTATGACTTTAAGGAGAGTTGAAACCATGTTTAATCACTCCAAATTTTCTTTAAATCTCTCTACCAAGTCACCTATAAGTGGGTATTTCTATATACATAGGCAGTAAGGAAATTTCAAGTAGTGAACAAGGAATCCAATACATTAATGAGTTGTAAAAATACTTAAAATATTTAAAATGGACTCATAAAATTTATAATGGTTTGAAAAAATTATCAACACATCTCATTCAATGTGAAATTATTCTCCAAGCACCTGTATGCAAGCATATTCATCATAGATTGAAAGTTAGATTACATATGACTACAACTCATAGAACATTTGCTTTGAAAATGAGATTTTAAGGTGAATGGAGGTTAATATCACTTTGGAAAAATTATATTTAACCTATAACAACACCTTGGATCCATTTCCAAGCATGAAAATACATAACATGGTGAAAAACTGCCAACAATAGAGAATGGGACCAGTTTACAAACCTAAGGTGATTGGCTCTTCAAAATAACTTGAAATTTGAAAATAAGAATTGATAACATTGGGTAAGTAATCAAACATCATATATAACAAACATAAGTAATTTTATTTTATGGATCAGCTCAAACTAAGGCAAAACTTGTATGGTACACAACTTTATAGGTAGATTTGAAAGGGCATCTTCATGAGGATGTTTAATGAAGCATGAGCCACCAATTTTGAAACTCATTATATGAAAATTAATTTATTTGAGTTTGAAACAACCTAAAAAAATTATTTACCCTAAAACTTCTTGAGTTTTCCAAACCAATCAAAAATTGAAGGTCACTTCTACTTGCAAAAAGGGTGAAAAGGGAGTAGAATGGTTTTGAGCAAGAAATGGAACTTCCAGATCAAAACAAATGTGTAAATGAGATTAAAGAAGTTTAATAGGTATTTTTTTATTCTTTCCCATGTGGTAGACTCCCAAAGGAGCCGTGCAAGTTCTAGAATCTCTTTTATCCCAAGAAAACTACCATTTTAACTAAATAACTAGATACTTTTTAGTTAAAAACAAATGGTTAAGACCTAATATGAGACATGGGTCATGAAATAGCCCTATGTAATATTCACACTTCCCAAGAAACATGTAAAACTCATTAAATGCACATTTTTGACCTCAAAATGACCCAAAAATGATATAAGGACTAAAATAGCTAATGGCCAAGGCTAGTATGTCATCAATTGACATTAATTAACCTATAAAACACCTTGTGAAAACTATATTGGACCCTCAAAATGCCTAAAAGTCAAAAATTTACCTATAGGTTCCCCAATTTGACTTAAAAGTCAAATTTGGTCAACAAATTGGTACTTCATATGTGTAGTATGCCTACTATACTAACTAGACCAGTAGCCCTATCAGTCCATTGGAATTCTAAGTCATCTAAATTTTGAGGCACACAAGGGTAAATTTGACCATTGAACATAAACTTGACCAAGACAAGACAACTAATGATTACCTCAACACACAAAATAAAGACACACACCAAACAAAGCAAACAAACCAACAAGACACATGCACACATATGTGGTCAAGGAACTTAGGGGAATCAGAGAAAAAACCATTATGCACAACTAAAAATTAAGAATACCTCCCTCCTAGATCAAAGAGAATTTTTTTTGAATCTCCTTCATGAGATGGATGAAGGTGCCAAACATGTTGCTCTTTAGATTGAACACTTGATAGATTAAACCTATTTCCTGGCACCTTAGTTGTTATGTTCTCAAGTGGACTATATTCAAATAGGTATGAAATATAGATATATTCCTCTTGAACATGTTCACATACTTAATGTTGCTTCCCACTCTCTTTCTCATGATCAACTTTCATCTTCTTTGTAGCCATGGTCTCAAAAGGAATGATTTCTTGTTATTTAAAAGATTGAGGCTGATAGAGGTTTATTTTGACCTCGAAAGGCTAATGTGTAATTTTATCTTTGTCACTTATGAAATGTTGGATAATGTTATCTTGATCATCTATGATATCTTTAACAATATTATCTTTCTTACCATCACTTGTAACCATTTCTAAAGGAGTTGTAGACCCCTTGAGAGATTCAAAATATTTTCAAATGTCTTTTAATCTCTACCACAAGTCATCATATTCACTTTGATTGTCATCATGAATGGAAACAACAATATATACTCCTTAATCTTCTTCTTTATATTTTAATAGGACCTATTTCAAAATTTCTTCTTCAACATAAGGAGTGTATTCTTCATCATCAACCAAACAAGGAGATTTAACACAAGATCTCCCCTCTTATTTAGCACTTAGGACCTCTTGAGTTTTTTCAAACTACAAGTTAGCTATCATAAACTGATTGTGTTTGTCAAGGGCTGAAATATATTCAATCTAATTCTTTATGATGCCAAGACTAGGCATCTTGAAATCGAGTGACCTAGCCCAATAAGGCTGCCAATGAGTTGCAATTTCTTCAAGTAAGAGTTCTAAATTTTCCTCAACCAATTGATCTTATTGATGTTCCCACACAATAGGTATATAAATACAAAGGGGGATGAGATAAGGACAAAAGGAACTAGTTTATGGAGGTGGAACATAAGGCTCAAAATCAGATTGAGAATGCAAAGATGGGAATTCTTTTGGGAGATATTAAGGAAGGGGAGGCAAAATTTGGGATAAAACAACTTGATTTTCTTCCTTCCATTTAAAAACTTAATTCACATATAATTTATCATGAGTAATATCTTGAGGAAGGGTGGATGGGGTGTGTTTAGGCATAGGATCTTCTTTTGGTTTAAACCTTCCATCACACCTTGATTTATCAACCTCATCTTTGACTCTAACTACTCAATTTGCTTGGCTAGGTTTTCTTAGAAAAATTTCTCTTGAAGTTCATAGAAATCATCATGGGCATAAATAATACATGAGGGCTAACATGGGGCATAAGAATCTTCTTGGGGAAAGGTGGGAGGAACTTGTGAAGGATCAACTTCATTTACCACTTCACACTCCTTATCAACCAAACTTCCATCCTCTTTCTTTCCCCGTGATTACAATATCTTAATCTAACTTAGGACGTTAGGACTAGAATTCTTTACATGATGAAGGGTGGGAAGGGTTGGTCTAGGATTATACTCCTCAACTTCACACTCTTTGTCATGATTTTTTTCCTTTTTCTTTCCCCATGACTCCACTATCTTACTCTAGCTTAGGATATTGGATCTAGAGGTCTCATTTTGAGGTGGTAAGGATGTAATGTGAAAGGAAAATGAGGGTTTCAAATACACTTATTTGGCTGCTAATATGTATTTTGGCAAATGAATATTATCCAATTCAATTTTCATATAAAGATTAGCTTCAAACACAAGATTTCTCCTTTCAACTCTCTCCTCCAACTGATTGAGAAAAGGATGACTTTGATATCTTTGATTTGGCTCATGAATAAGGTTCATATATGACTGATAGTAAAAGTTATGAAGTGGATATGAAGGCAGATATGTTTGGTGAGGTTGCCTTTCATGAACCCTTAGCCTATCCCCTGAGGAAGAAACTAGGCCACTCACATCAAGCATCTCACTTGTGATCCTTTGCCAATTAGATCTCTCAATAATTTTCCACTCATTTTTTACTAGATCTAATACATTTATCACCTTATGAATAAGGTTACTAGGAACCTCTTGAACATATCACATTTGTTTGGAAATATCTAACATATAACTCTCATGGCCCAAAAGTGTTTCCTTAAATGTGGAAATGGATGGACATGAGAAAGGACTAGGCTGACTAGGAGGAGAAAGACATTGAAAAAGTTGGCTATAAGACTGATATACTTCATGAATGGGATGACAAGGATCATATTAGATCTGATGAAGTTCATATTGAGGCTAGTAAGGATCATGACAAGATTGACCAAGGACTTGTTCATATTGATAGGGAAGAGTACAAGCTTAAAATGTCTCACCAACTTGTATAGTACAAAACTCAACACCAAAGTCATCCATGGAACTTAATTGAAAGTAAAAACACAAAGGAAAATGTTACCAACAATATTCAAAGGATAAATTAGGTTTCTTGAGCAGCTGATATATCTTTGGAGTCGTTATTGATGCATGAATAGATGCTTCTAAAGGCTGATTATTGGGAAATAACACCAAAAATATCTCAACCTCTTGAACCAAGAGTCCCACTAGGTGTGCCAAAAAATATTTTCACTTGTATTTATACTCTTTGAGAAGATGTAAAATATCTCCTCATTTGAGTGGCATAATGAAAACACCTATAGGCTTGTGGGTAATGTAAGGATGAGGTAAATCTCTAGATAGGGCTAGCTCTCTTGATGTACCACTTTGGATTACAACTACAACTAAACTTTGGGGGTAAAAAGGGAGAGAGATAACTTAAAATCAAACTATCCTAAATGAGGTGATACACCAAATATATTTATGACTTATAACCATATGTATCTTACACTTGAAATCAAGGGACAAACTGAACATACACTTCTCTAATCTTCATCTTCTCACATCAATGTTACATTGTGAGGTTATGGATGAATGTCCAAAGCTAGGAGGACTAGAGAAGAGGCCTATGATGGCACTAATGAATACACTAACTCACTCAATCCTTTAAATTTCCAAGAACACTTCACATTCCCTATAAGAAGAAGCTTTCCAACTACAAATAGGATGAATGAATGAAACAACTTCTTAAGGAATCCATAGTCTTCACTTATGCAAAATCAAACATTCCAAATGAACACAATAATAATATTCATGGATGAGGTAAACATAAGTATTTTTATTGAACAAAAGGTATACAAATGAGTATGGCTTTTCCATAATTAGGTAGAGCATGAGTACAATGGCCAAAATGGCTAATTGTTATATAACTTGAGAGAGAGAAGAGAAAATACAAGTATGAGGGTCACAAGGACACTTTTTAAGCTGATACAATGAGTTAATTTTTAATTTTAATAGATTATGGAATGAATCTTTTAAGGATAATAGGTAAAAATGTCAATCCATGTCATCAAACTCTTGCAAAATGGCATGAAAACTCCTTGACTGGCTCAAAAAAACTACCTTCATGACTGACCTTATTTGAATGCATCATCACTAATTATGACCAGGTCCAATGATTGAAAATAAGGTTCAATGTCTTAGGCATGCCTCTCTATGCATTGTTTGCATGCCTGGTCCTCTAGAAACATCTAGAAGTGAGACATCATCATTTACAGTATAGAAAACTATTCCTTCATGCACCTTGCACACTTGTCCTCAAAGTTGGCATCAATTGATCATAAAAATTTGTGGGAGGAAGTTAATGACACATTTCAATACTCTCCATAGCCTTATAAACATCAAGGACACCTTAAATTTAGCTCATTTGAAGATTTCCACCCTTCTCACTAGCTTGTCCAATAGTTTAGTTTTGACTAGCTAAGATGAGAGCTCCTATTGAAGGAATTAGGAGTTGTTTTGGGGTATTAAATTGACATGAGGAATTATCAAAAGTATTACTATTTCTCCCAAATTTGGTTTCATCTTTGGACACATCTTATAACTTTCAAAACACAAATAATGGTAAAAAGTAGCCTATTTCTCACCCCATCCATACAATTCTATACAGATAAAAAACATGGGAGGAATATTGAGTGAGTCTTATACAATTTAGAACATTTTTCACATCCAAACTATGAAATTAAAATTCATCTCCAACTTCATTTCCATAAATTGGTCATAGGCAAGGGTTTTAGTTTGTTTTCATTCTTAAGGTCCATTCATAAAGATCTGACATCCAACCTACCAAGAAATTCCAAAATTTCATATTTCAAGACCTTCATCAACATCTTTTAACTCCTTTTTACTCCATGCAAATCCTCCAATAAGATGCAAGCATTTAAACTTGGCCCATTGAGCTTGTTTTCTAGTTTTTTGCATGTTTGAGTTACTTCAAGGTCCAAAAAAGGTTTCCTTTGGTTTTATTTTCACTCTAAGAGATTTAAAACCTCTTTAATAACCCCATGAACATGTTTCAATAGGTTTGAAATATTAACTCATGCTATAAGTGTGATAAAGCCCAATTTGGACACTAGGTCTAGCCATGTCCAATGGCTTGCCTATAATGTTTGGTGATCTAGACATTCCTATTGGTTTTATTTATCTTTCACCACATTATAAACCATTATTATGGTTCCATGTACATACACAAATTATTTAGAATTCTCTAAAAAGGTTTCAAGTGAGAGTGACCTTCCATTTGGTCTCTAGGCATACCCTTACCTTATGAGCATGTCAGTAGTCTTAAGAGGTTTGGACCTTTTTGTTCATATTATTCTATATATGATTTATTCCTACAATTCTAATATGGGTATTCCAACTCATAACACACACTTTAAGGGTTCATGTGCTTTTGGTTTATACTTATTACCTATCTCCCTAAAACTGCTAGTTTCAAGAATGAGGGGAGTGCTCTCTATCTGAGACAAAATAGAGGGAACTCCCCTACCTCCAAGTCTCATATATTTTCTCAAAAAAACTTTACCCCTTGGTGACATCATTTGTCCTTTAAAAACATCAAAGACTCAAGGCAAACTCTTTGTATGATAGACTGGCCACACTTTTTACTGTATTTGGCTTGTTTAAGATTCATGTGGGTATTCTCTATAGTATCTAGGAATTAAATAAAATGTGTAAAGCTTACCAAATATTTATAATTTTAATATCATCCATCTCTTTTATTTCCTTCACACTTTTGGGTTTGAAAACATTCAATACCAATCAAGACTAGTTACCTATGCTTTGCTTGGGAAGGGGTCACCTATATGTAGACCTTGCATGAGTAATACCTGAGACAAGCTTGGGAGTTCATTTAGTGTCTCCAAATATAATTTTATATGATTTTAACTTGATGAATTAGTTTTTATCACTTCTTAACTCAAATTCACAACCTCTTTGTTCTAATCCACAATAGTCAATTTAATAGTGTTTCCCTATTTGGAAGAGTGACCTGTAAATTATTAGTCTTGTTAAAGTTTTTAAAAACATGTAAATGATCTTCCCCTAAGAATTTTAAGTCATTACATATGGTTTGGACCTATCTCTTCACCATAACTAACCCGAAATTCCACTTAGACACCCTATTTTGAATTACTATTTGCATATCCAAGCTGATTATGTTTGACTTCTTTAGTGACCCCTATAGGTGTGTACTATTATCTGGTATTTAAAAAACCTTAAATTAAATACTTGTAAGATTTTAAAATAATTTTGGATCCATCCTTTCCACTTTCCATAGGTTATGTATCATTTGACATAGTCCTTTTTGTTCAATGTTTCTCATAGTCACCTAAAGTGGTTGTAGGTGTATGTCAGGATTTGAAAGGGTATCTGTAGGTGGTGTTTTCTAACTTCTTAAATCCTATTATAAACTTATAAGATATATTTACATTGTTTTTAAATTTTTTATTCACCAAACTTAGTTATATCATCATTTTGGAAGTTAATAATCTTATAAGACCATTTATAGGTGATGATTGTGTTAAAGTCATTTACACCTTGCTTGTAGGTGTATTTGGATCCAACTGAACTTGGTTATGACATTTGAGATCCTCCTTTGATAATCATAAGATATAATAACCTATATATATAATTTAATTCAACTTGAGTCTCCTAACATAACATCTAAACACCAAACCAGTCCCCTGCCAATATTCCTAGCTATAGGTGCATGTTGGACAACTTGTATGAATTGTAGTTGAATTTGAGGGACATGACACCACTTACCATCTTATTTTGATGATCCATCATATCATAAGTGTCTCCTTATAAATTTAAATCCAATATAACATGATTATAAGGTCAAATTTCAAATTTAGGTGACAAAGGTCATCTCACATATTCAAATCCTATAGACATTACTATATGGCTTTAGTGGTTTGCAAGCAAATTTGGACCTCTTAACAACCACTTTCCCTTTGTCATATATATTATATCTTTTTTAAATTGGTATAAATATGTGGTGGATTCAATATTAATTCATTTTTAGTCTTTTAAATTGTTTAAAACCATGTTTTATGCTATCTCCAAAAACCCATAGGACCTCTATTCTACATTTTCAAAGGCCAAATCCCAAAACTCAGTCACTTCATCTTTAAAGGTAGACTATCCTTTCATTTGTCATTATACCTATTAAAATGGGTTTATTATGATTTTTTATTCATGATAGGTCTTGAAGGAGAGTTAAACCCATGTTTAAGCACTTTAAAGTGTCTTTAAAAGTCTCTTCCAAGTCACCTGTAGGTGGTTATTTACATATACATAAGAAGTAAGGAAATTTCAAATAGTGAACAAGGTATCCAATCCCTTAATGAGATATAAAACTAATTATAATATTTAAAATTGACTCCTAAAACTTATAATGTTCTGAAAAAAGTATTAACACATCTCATTCAATGTGAATTTATCCTCAAAGCACCTATATGCAAGCATATTCATGGCAGATTGAAAGGTAGATTACACATGACTGAAACTCATATAACATATGCTTGGAAAATAATATTTAAAGGTGAATGGAAGTTAATATAAATTTTTAAACATTATAAATAACCTATCACAACAACTTGGATCCATTTTCAAGCATGAAAATATAGAACATGGTGAAAAACTACCAACAACACAAAATGGGACCAGTCTGCAAACTTGAGATGATTACCTCTTCAAAAGAACTTGAAAATTGAAAATAATAATTGATAAAATTTTATAAGTAATTAAAAATCATATATAACCAACATAAGAAATTTTATTTTATGGATCTACATAAATTGAGGCAAAACCTACAAGGTACATAGATTAGCATGCATATTTGAAAGGTCATCTTCATAAGGATGTTTGATGAAGCACATGCCATAATTTTTTAAAATAATAATATGAAAATGAAGGTATATAAGTTTTAAAAAATTTCCCAAAATAATTTAACTTGAAACATCCTGAGTTTCTGTACCAAGCAAAAACCTAAAGGTCACTTCTACTTGCCAAGAATGGTGAAAAGGGAATAGAATGGTTTTGAGAAATAAATGGCTTTTTAAGATAAAATAAAACATATAACTAAGCTTGGATAATCTGAAGAGAAATTTTTTTATCCTTTTCCATGTGTCACACTTCTCAAGGAGTTGTACAAGTGCTAAAATCTCTTTTTTTCCCAAAAAAACTACCTTTTAAACTAAAGAACCTGCCACTTTTCAGTTATAAATGGTTGATTAAGACCTAAGATGAAAAAAGGGGAATGAAATCACCCTATTTAATATTCACACTTCGTAATAAACCCATACAACTCATTAAATGCACCTTTTTAACCTTAAATGACCCAAAAATGATATAAGGACTAAAATAGCTAATGACCAAGGCTAGTATAACATCAATTGACATTAATTAACCTATAAAAAGCCTTATGACATCTACATTAGAACTATAAAACACATAAAATCCAAAAATTTACCTATAGGTGCCCCAATTTGATTTAAAAGTTAAATTTGGTCAATAATACCATAAAAGAGTTGTATCCAACATCACCAAATCAATGAATGCATATGATGGAGTGATATCACGAGTCGAACAAGTGCATATCATAATGAAGCTGATATTAAATTAAATCATGCATAGAATCATATTTAAAAGGAATGCGATAAAATAATTAAATACTCTATATCATCTAGAATAAAGGGAGAGAGGTGCATATACATGTTGGAGAGAGAAAGATACCACACATTCTAGTGAATGTGGGACTAATCTTACCAAGTAACCTAAATGACCTATAGAGCCCTAAGTAAGCTAATACAATGGTTGTAGGTAAAACATAGTGGGAAAAAGGCCTATACCAATAAGACAAAATAACTCTCCTCATTTGGATTAATAGCGCATTCATTTATCAACATTCCTAGAGCTCATTCTGATATGGTATCAGAGTGCCAATTCATGTTCACAATTATCTGGTTGGTTAGTTATTTAATATTATTTTTCATGAAATCTTGAGATTTGATATTTTATTATCATATGAATTGTTGAATGAAATATTCTGATATATGAGTTGGATACATGGGTTTGAATTTTTGAACAACCTAGTTTTGATTACAAACCCATGGTTTTAGAGGTTCTTTCATTGTAGATGAGCCTACATATTTCTATGTTGCAATGCTTATTTATTCTTGGTTGAGAATTTACATTGATTATAGTGCAATTATCATCTCTTTCTACTACAACGAAAAATCTGAAAATCATTAGCCAAGGTGTTAGAATGCTAATTAGATTTTTTTTCTTGTTAACTTACATCTTGCATCCTACCTATAGCCTGCATCCTGCATCCTTTTTTAGAGTTTTATTTATTTAAAATCTAAAAATTTTATCATGGAAGAAGTGGAACCATATTTTTTACATTTTTTATATTTACGACATTGGTGTGATCTACATTGGCATGAACCTGAACTAGCTTGCTACATTAGATGATGAGAGAATATTATGCCTACCATCCAACCACCTCTGACCTTGGCATTTTTTTTTAAGAAATAGGACATCATATATATATGCTTGAGTTTATAACAAGGTGGAATTTTGTTTTCTATCATTTAGAATCACATTCTTATCTTGGCATCACACTACCTAGTTAGGTGTTCCACCTTGGCATTCTACCATTGCTTTAGATCTGATCTAAGCTAACCACCAGACGTTGGAATTATAATTCTAATCCTAGATTCTCTTTTCTCAAGAATTTAAAAAATAATAATTGGAGATCTATTTTTTTTTATGCATTAGAATAAAATAATAACTATTCCATTGAAATAAAGAAGGTGACTGCTATTGTAGAATTGAAAAAGTGGCTGCATGGAGGAGTTTGTAGCTTGGTGTTGAAATCTACATTAGTTTCCTTATTTTCTATTATTTATCTCAAATATATTTGTAAAGGAGAATATTATCTACATTCGAGGAGAGATATACATTGGAAAACTATGATAGAGGAGACTAGCATTTGTAGACATATGATTGAAGCATTGGATCTGCTAAAACAAGGTGTTAGAAAGGCTATTTTGTGGTCTACATTGGAGTTAGGAAATTATCATTGGAAGATTGTGTGCCTATAAGTTTCCTACCATTTTATATATCTATTACATTGGATATGATCTACTTGTGTATTTTTTTCTACTATGCAATAAAATTCCATTTTGGCATCCTTTTGTGTTCTAAGAAAGGAATGGTAGTTCTATTGCATTGGAGTTTATTTGCAGACCTACATTAAGTTTTTTTGCATCCTTTCTTTGGAGATTTCTCTTTTTTTTTAGATTTGGAGTTTTAGTTTGGTATATTTTGGTTTTTTCTCAAAGCTTAGTACTTTTTTCTATCTAATTTATAGTTACAAGGATCTGACCTACATTGGATCTATAGAAGGTGGCATGGATCTGAGGAGAAGGAAAAGTCCTTTACTCCTAAGAGTGGCCTACATTGGTGTGGAGAGGAATTAAAGGGAGATATGGGATCCAATTTATTGAGAAAAGGCATTGGGCCTATAATACACCACTATTTTGGTCAAAGGATCTGATCTGATCTAGTCTTCCCTTATCATTGACATTTTAGCCTAGTTGTTGTAGACTTTGGCTCACTAAACCTTTCATTATAGGTGTTGTACAAATCAAAATTGGGATTTTATCCTTCAAATGATGTACTTATAATTTTTTAGATCTGTGGTAGCATGTTACCTTTTCTATTGGTAGCATAAACCTATGTTTTGACCCTTTCATGGCCTGATTTGAGTTTCTAGTTGTCCAAAAGCCCCTGATTCAAGCTTGGGTGACCTACAAATGGCTTTTTGACCTCCTCCAATGAGATTTCTTCCTCTAACGGTATCACCACTTCAGATGGCTTCTTTTCCTTGCCAAAATTTGACACTAACTTGCCCTAAAAATTAAAAAGAAAAGCATGTTTTTAACATTATTTAAATAAGTTTTTAATTTCTTAACTAAAACACTTTCTAAAGTGGCATTTTCAAAAAAGTACACATAGAGGTGAGTGGGGCAAGTATTTTTGAATTTTTTTGGCTTAAGGAAGACCATGGGTTTGTGTCAACTCTAATGAGTCATTGAATGCTTGGAAGGCATATTTTACCTCTCCCAAGGGTACTCTTTTAAAGTTTTAAGTGCAAGTTTTTAGTCATAGGCCTATTTACAAGAAATTATATTGTTAATATCTTGCAAATGGTAACTTAAAAAAGAGTACCATCTTTTGTAAAAGTGTTTATTTTCTTATTTCCCATGTATTGGGCTAATTTGACTTATAAAATACACTACTTTATAAATGGCCAATTTTTATTTTTTTTTTGGGGGGGGGTTGTTGGTGTAGGCCTTTTTCCTCTAGGTTTTGCCTGCATCATTTTATTAGCTTGACTAGGGATCTAGAGGTCACTTGGTTATTTGGGAAGATTAGTCCCACATTCACTAGAATGTGTGGTATCTTTCTCTCTCCAACCTATATATGCACCTCTCTCCCTTCATATTTCTAATACAGTATAAGGTAGTATAATGTAGTATATTATGTGAATTATTGGAGCAATCATGTCTTGGTGTAACTATTTATCTTTTATTTCATTCTTGTAATTGCATGTGTTTACTCTATATTGTCTTAAACAATATGTGTCTTACATTGCATATTGAACAATACATGTCTTACTTTTAGCAAGGGAAAGAAGCCAGCTAGAGTGGCACCACCATTAAAGGAAGAAAGCTCACTTTAGGAGGTTGAAAATCCATTTTCATGTCTCCCAGGCATGGATCAAGGGATTTTGGATAGCTAAAAGCTCAAATTAGATAATGAAAGGGTCAAAACATAGGTCTGTACTTCCAATAGATAAGGTAGCATACTACTAGATATCTAAAAAATTTAAAAGAACACCATCTGAAGAAGTAAACACTAGTTTTGAGCCATACAACACCTCTAATGGAAGGTTTAATGAGCCAAAGTCTATAAAAATTATGCTAAAATTTCAATGATGAGGGAAGACTAGATTAGATCAGATCCTTTGACCAAAATAGAGTGGCATCTTCTATATCTAATGCCTTTTCTCAACATATTAGATCTCACATCTACCTTTAATGCCTCTCCACACCAATGTAGACCACTCTTAGTAGCAAAGGAATTTTCCTTCTCCTCAGATCCATCCCACCTTTTATAGATCCAACATAGGGTAGATCCCTTCATCTATAAATTAGATAGAAAAAAACACCAAGATTTGAGGAAAAAACCAAATTCTACCATGTTAAAAATCCATATTTGAAAATAAAAGCTAAAAAGAAAGGACACAAAATAACTCAATGTAGGCCTACAAACAAACAATATAAAAGACACATGTAGATCAGATCTAATCAATAGATATGTAAAAAATGGTAGGAAGCTCCCAGGTGTGTAGTCTTCCAATGGTAATTTTCCAGCTCCTATGTAGACCATAAAATAGGCTCTATGATGCCTTATTATAAAAGATCCAATGCATTAATCAGATTTTGATAGTTCCTAGTCTCCTCTATCATAGTTTTTCCAATGTATATCTCTCCTCCAATGTAGATAATATTCTCCTTTACAAACAAATTTGAGATAAATAATTAAAAAAAGGGAAACTAATGTAGATTTTAACACCAAGATATAAGATTCTCCATGCCTCCTCCCTAAAGCCACATTTTTATTTCAATGCAGTAGTCACCTTTTTATTCCAATGCAAAAATCATTATTTTATTCCAACACATCACAAAAAATAGATCTCCAACACTTTTTTTTGAAACACTTGAGAAAAGATATGTCAGGATCATAATTATAACACTAAGGTCTAGTGGTTAGATCAGATCAGATCTAAATCAAAGGTAGAATGCTAAGTTATAATCCCTAGTTAGATAGTGTGATGCCAAATTCTAGAAAATAAAATTCCACCTTGTTGGAAACCCAAACATAGATCTATGATGCCTTCTTGCTAGAAAACAAAACACCAAGATCAAAGGTGGTTAGATGGTGGGCATGATCTTCTCTCATCATCTAATGCAAAAGGCTAGTTCAGGTTCACACTAATGTAGATCACACCAACGCAATAGATATGAAAAGTGTAAAAAATATGATTTCACTTATACCATGCTAGAATTTGTAGATCTGAAAGAGAAAAAACTCCAAAAAAGGATGCAAGCTATAGGTGAGATGCACATTCTTAGTCAGCAAGCAAAAAAATCTACTCAACCTTCTAATGCCTTGGATCATAATGTTCATATTTATCCATGTAGTAGAAAGAGATGCTAAACAACACATTAAATAATGTCAATGCTAAACCAAGAATAAAGAGGAAATGTAGTGCAAAAATATGCAAACTCATATACCATGAAAGAACCTCTAAAACCATGGGTTTGTAAGCAAAACTAGGTTGCTCAAAAATTCAAACCCATGTATCCAAATCACATATTAGAATATTTTTGTCAAAAATTTCTATGATAATATAATATCAAATCTCAAGATGTCATAAAAAATAATAGTAAATAACCAACCAACTAGACAATCATGAACATGAATTAGTGCTCTGATACCACATAAGACTGAGCTCCAAGAATGTTGATCCAAATTCATGCACTAATACTTTAGATGAGGAGAGATGTTTTATCTTGTTGGTGTAGGCCTTTTTCCCTCTAGGTTTTAAATACACCCATTTTATTATATTGTTTAGGCCTCTATAGGTCATTTGGGTTATTTGGGAAGATTAGTCCCACATTCACTAGAATGTGCGGTATCTTTCTCTCTCCAACCTATATATGTACCTCTCACCTTTCATATTTCTAATATAATTTAATGAATTATAAGGTAGTGTAATATAGTACATTATGTGAATTATTGGATCATTCATGTCTTGGTGTAATTATTTCTCTTTGATTTCATTCATATATCTACATGTGTTTGCTCTATATTGTATTAAACAATATGTGTCTTACATTGCATCTTGAATCAATGCATTCATTTAGATTATCATTCTCAAAGCTCAATCTAATACCATAAAAGTGTTGTAGTCAAGATCATCATATCAATGAATTCATATGATGGAGTGATCTCACGAGTCGATCGAGTGTACATCATAATGAAGCTACTAGTAAATGAAATAATGAATAGAATAATATTGCAAAATAATGAAATTAAATAATTAAATACTCTATATCATCCAAAATTATGAATATAAAGGGGGAGATGTGCATATATATGTTGGAGATAGAAAGATACCACACACTCCATTGAATGTGGAACTAAACTTCCCAAGTAACCCAAATGAACTCTAGATCCCTAAGCAAGCTAATATAATAGTTGTAGGCAAAACCCAATGGGAAAAGGGCCTACACCAACAAGATAGGACAAAACAATTATGATATTGTGTAATTGTGTTAATTGTGGTGGTTTTTTCCTTTTTAGGGTTAGAAATTTTTAACTTATAACTTAGTTTAATTTTAAATTATGTACTAGATGTAGATGCAATTGGTGTGTTTACTACATACTTGAGATTATTTAATGACATAAAATTCATTTTAAAGTCCCATAAAACATGGTATAAGTCATCAAAATATTGAAATTTTTTGAAAATAATGGACTCATGTAAAGGACCAAACAAAATTTGCTTGAATATGTTTTACAAATCCTTTTCTGCTATAGGATTGGTCATTTTGGTTAGCATTGTCTTATATCTCAAGAAATATTCATTGAATAGTTCAATGGTTCCTTAGTTGATTATTATAGTTTGATCATAATAAACCTTTTCAATAATGTTAATATAAAAGTGTGATAAAAATTGATATGTAAGTAGTTTGAATGCTTTCAAATATTGGATAGGTAAGTCATAAAACCACCTCAAAGCATAGACCTTGAGGCTCCTTAGAAATAGTTTGGTCAAAATTTTATCATTCGGACATTTGATGATGTTATTCATGATCACCCTTGCCATTATAAAAACTTGAACTTCAGTGTAATAAATCCAATTGGAAAAGGGTTTAAAGAGATATCAAGGGCAAGAGGGTTATGAAACACATCTTAAAAATCTATAGCATGTGAATAATTTGAATCTTTTTTCAATGTTTATAACCTTATCCTATAAGGTCATTATGACTTAAAGGAGTGATTGAAATGTAGGTCTAGTGGGATTTTGATTATTAATTTGAGTAGTCACCATAGGGGTTGGAAACATGTATTTGTGTTGAAACAATGGGTAAGTTCCTAATAGGTGTATTGATATTAGTTTTAGAGAACACATGTTGGAACACATAATCCATGTTGCCATTAGATGTATTAAGTAGTAATGTGTTCAGGGGAAGGGATGTATCCACTAAATTTTTTACATTTTTAGCTTCAAGTATAGTTTTTAATATTTTATCAGTATCTTTAGGTTTTTTTTAAAAACTCATGAAACATTGTAATTGCATACACTTGATCATTGTCTACTTGATCATTATCATTTGTTTACATATTTTCATTATCAGAATCTTCTTCTATGCTAACCATATTAGGAATTTTTTTCATTGTCAACATGGGTATCATCATGATCCAAGGTATTAGATCCCTCATTGGTTTGAGACATCTTTGTAGGCTCGAGGGGTAGCTCAATATTTTCAATCGACACACCCCCCAATCTAGGGCTACACCTAGGTTACATGAAAAATAGTACTAATAGAAAATGAAAAAGTACAACAATTTAAAACCCTAATTGGTTTCAAACCCTAAGAATAAAAAAATTGCATTCACATGGATCAAGTTCAACAATTTCTAACCCTAATTTGGATAATATTGTGTCATACTTGGGGGAAATGTTTAAGGATATATAAATGATAAGGCACAAGGATGAATATTAGATCTACAACAAGACAATTAATGTGTTAAATTCAAATACACCATATGCTAAATTTATTATTCTACGATAAGTTATTAATGAAAAGTATATATATGATAGATATACAAATGACATAAAAGAGATTACTTAGATGTTTTTGATGCTAACATAGTGTTGGATCTCATACAGGTAGAAAGCAAGTAGGAAGATAGTTCTAGATCGATCATCAGATTCTAGATCGGTGCCTCTAGTTCTTTAGATAGTTATGTCAGCCTGAGATAGTTATGTCAATCCTAATATCTAATATCAATGTCAGTTTCCTAGAGATAATATGTACTCAAATAAGATGTGACCACATGGATAATTTTTGTTTTAGATTCACCTTCACTTTAGTGCATTTAGATCTAGGTCATGGACTATCATTTCAAGTGAAATGGTAAAACCTTAGCTTTGCATCTTCAATGTGACCTATGGGGGGGAATAGGTTAATGGGAACATGTGTCAAGCTGACCCTAATGACCCCAATGTCAAATGGCACTACCTACATAGACAATACTCCAAAAGAGGGCTTCAAACTCAAGTAGTTCTCCCCTATGTATTGACTTGTGTGTGAATCAAATAATGTGTGTAAAGTAAGTACAATAGTGACCTAGATTATAACTTAGCAAATATGACCTTATGAATGCTCCTTTATCTTTAGACCTATAGATGGGTTGGTCCTTTAACTGATATCAAAACAAGGTATAATAACAGAGCTTTAGTAACTTGAATTTTTCTTGAGTGCTCTTTTGGTCTAATTGATAAGTCTAATTGATAAGTGAAAAAATAATGAGGGATGATATTATATTTACACAAATCCTATCAAGAGATAACTCACATTAAATAACCTAGGCTAACCATTGTGATACATTTAATTTGAAAATTGGATGACTTTAGGGCATTGGACACTTGCATCGAGATAGGATAATAACATTGATACTACTATCTATCCCAAATGTTAGTGTCTAGGGAGGAGAGTAAGCATAGGCTAAGAACTTGTAAAGGTACAGGATAAGTACATTTTAAGAATTCTAGGCAAGATGGGATGTCTGTGTCATCAATATAAGGTTACTCAATCTAAGATTTAAGATAAGTGGATAAGATAGAATAGATGTAAGGCTTATAAAATCAAGGCATGTGTAGAATTAAGAGGAACATGTAGGGTCATTAGTTTACCAAGTGTAGAAGATTGAGGTAACACATAATCACAAAATATTGTTTACAAATCCACATCTAATAATGGTGAACCCTTATATGGTACTATTATTTGTACATCCTCCATGGGATCCATTAATATTTTAATTCAATTACTCATTTTCATGTCTATGTCAACACAAGTGATGTTTTCAACCCCTTTGATGACTCCTCAAATATTAAATCAAAATACCAATGGGTCTACTATGCAAACTCTTCTACAAATTATTCAAACTTTGGAATCTAAGTTTACCAACATTGTGTTTAGACCTAGATTTGGATAAGGAACATATGGAGTTATGGTTAAGAATATAAAAATGAATAAGCATGGGGGTGGTAAATAGATTTATAACAGGCCAATTAATTAAAAAACTTAGATAAAATATATAATGAACTTATTATGTTGAGATATGTTAAAAATAGATTGTAAAACTATGTTATATATTACAATGATAATGAAAACAAGATACTTGTCTAGTTTTGATGCTAACATAGATCTGGATTTGAAATAGGCAAAAAGTTGATTAGAAAAGGATTCTAGATCAGTCATTAAATTTTATAAATGTTCCCTCTATAGCTTTAGACACTTGTATCAACTTGAGATGGTTGCATTGATGCTATTGTTTAACTTAGATGCAAGTGTCCAGAATGAAATATCTATTGAAATTATATGTGACCACCTAGAATATTTTGGTTTTTGTGTTTCCTTCACTTTGGTGTACTTAGATCTAGATCATGGGTTGTCATTCCTTATCAAATATAAAAACCATTGTTATTCAATTTCATAGTGGTTATGAGAAAAATAGTTTAGTGGGATCATTGTGTCAAGCTAACCCCAAATATCCTTATATCAATGGATGTTACCTACATATCCACTACTCTGAGAGTGCTTTGAATTGATGTAGCTATCCCATAATGTGTTGGCTTGTGTGTGCACAAGGGTGTAATATGTAAAAATCAAGTACAATAATGACCTAGATTATAATTTAGTAAATATAAATCATGGCATGTTCCTTCACTAATTCAGACCTATAGATGTGTTGTCCCTATGATTGATATGGAAATAGGAGAGAATAGCAAATTTTTTTCTCACTCATGTCTTTTTATCATTGACTTACAAAAAGGTATGAGATTTCTATGTATTTTCTAGATGAGAAATGAATGAGGATCGATCATGTATTTATACCAATCCTTTTCTAGAATAACTCACATAAAATCACTTAAGCTAACTATAGGTATAAGTTACATTTATAAATTTAATAAACTTAGGGAAATGGACACTTGCATCAGTTAGGACACGTGTGTCAATGTAGGCATAGAATTGGGATGCAAGTATCTAAGAATAAAAAATCAGGTACATTTTCAAAACTTGCAAAGATGAAGATAAGTAGGTTTACAACATTTTGGGAAGGATAAAAGGCTTGGGTGATCAGAATGACATTGGTTAGACTAAGAGATAAGTGTTTAACCCTAAAATGAAATGTGTGGGGTTTTTATTTCACTTTAATCTTAATGTTAATAATATATAAATGAAATGGCACAAGGGTGATAATCATATCTATATAAAGGCAATTAAATGCTAAAGTCAGATATAAGCATACAATAAATCTATTATGATGAGATAATCTAAATATGAAAAGTATAACTAATCAAGATATATAAATGATAAATAAGAGAACTAGTTATATTTTTATAATGATAGTGTAGTTATAGATCTAGAATAGGCTAAAATAAAGTGAGAAGATAATTAAATAATAGTTATCAAATTCTAGATTTGATGTCTCTATGTATCTAGATAATTGCATCATCCCTAGATAATTACATCATTGCTAATGTTTGAGTCCAATGATAGTGTCTTATATATAATATCTGGTGAAATGGGATGTGACCACATAGATGCTTATAGGTTTAACTTTTCCTTTACTCTAGTACATTTAGATCTGATTCATGGACTATCAGTCCTTGTGAAATAGTAAAACCCTAGCTTTCCATCTTCAATGTGACCTTTGAGAAAAATGGATTAGTGAACATACAACTTAGACTTGAATCCAATAACCCCACTATAAAAGTACATTTCCTACATAAAAAATACTCTAAATAGGGCCTTAGACTAATATAGTTCTCCCCTACATGTTGGCTTTTGTGTGAATCATTTAATGTGTGTAAACCAAGTACAATAGTGACCTAGGTTATAACTTCAAAAATCAGAATCTTAGGTTGATCCTTTAGTACTTAAAACCTATAGATATGTTATAATTATGACTAATATGTAAATAGGGAAGCTTTGATCAATTTAATACTTGATAGAGTGCTTTTTGATAAGTTCTTTGGTTTTTTAGTCTTTTCTAGGTTTTGTAGGTGAGGAATGAATGAGGTTTGATGTTGTATTTATGTCAATCCCCTTGGAGTAATAACTCCCATTAAATCACTTAGGATGACCATTAGGATATGATTCATTTGAAAATTAAATGACTTTATGGCATTGAACACTTGCATCAAGGTAGGATAGTAACATTGATGATATTTTTTATCATGAACATTAGTGTCTAAGGAGTAGAAAAATAGGTATAGGATTAGAACTTGCAGAGGTGTAAGATAAGTACATTTTAATAATTTTTGGTAAGATATAATGTTTGTGTAATCAATATAATATTGTTCAGACTAAGAGATAGGCCAAGCATCACAAGATAAAATAGATGCAAGGCTTTTGAAACTAAAGATATTATAGAATGAAGAAGAACAACCAAGATCTGAGTTTTCCAAGTGTACAAGACTAAGGTGATAAAAAATCATAAAATATCATATACAATAAGAAATGAGCATAGAGAGATAGCATATACGAGCCTTTTGATATTAATAAATATCTAGAACTGATAAGAATAACCAATGTCTATATTTACTAAGTGTAGAAGGCTAAAGTAATATATAATTCATAATTAGTGTCTACACATTGATCAAAATGATTTTAAAACAATTCACAATATGTATTAAATAATCTTATTGTACTTGAGATATATTTTCACCCTTTTACAACTAGTTTTGTAGTATCCACATTCAAACTTTATGATCGAAAAGGTGATCTTGAACAACATATTTCATCTTTTAGAAACATCACTTGATTTTTCTTTCAATGATAAATTTTTGACCAATTTTTTTCTAATAAGTTTAAAGAACTATGTTTTGAGATTGTTATATGAATTACTAATACAATCAGTAAGAGCATTCAAGCCTTTCATAGATTAGTTTTAACCACATTTTTAAATCAAAATTATGGAAAGTATGTCATATGCACATATTACAAAGATCAAATAAGGAATCAATGAGATTATTAATATGTGTTGATGTATAACATAATTTTGACCAAATGACAAATATAATGGAAAATAAAGAGATTTAAGATATATTTAAGCAAATTTTTATTGCTTCCTTACATAATTATATTATTTTTTAATTTTTTCAATTTTTTTTATTACTTATTCCATATTTCTCAAAATAGAGAAATGAAACTTATTTCATTGAACAAGTTTAATTATGTATCAAACACATCGACTACATCCACTACCAAGTTTCATATCAAACAAAGCTATAAGGTAAAACTCATCAAGGCTAAAGAGGAAGAAACTAAAATAGTTAACATAATGTCACAATAAACCAATTGAATCATCCTATCTAATGTACCTAAGATATAATTTACATGATTACTTAACTCTCCAACTTTGCTCCTTCCAATGCTAGTAGCGTGTCACATCACATCTCTCCCTCTTATGGTGGTTTATATGAGTCAACCGATACCAAAAGTATATGATGCAAACATGTATTGTGGCCACCACCAATGTGTTAAGAATTATACAAATAACTAGTTTAAATTAAATAAAAAGTTATAGGACCTTATTGATAATGAACAACTCACCTTTTAGGATTATCCAAAGGATTCAAGATCACAACCTAATGATCATCAACATCAAAATAAATTCAAAAATCCATTACAAGATCACTCTAAGGAAACATCAAAAGTTAAAATGGCATATCATGTACATATTCCTCCACCACATTATGGTCACCCACTAGATGGGATTATTGGTACACTTACACACATGTTACCTCTTATGGTTTAAAGGAATTTAATTTCATTTGATGATATCAAGATTGTGGATGATGACTCAGATCTTAATTCTTTATTTATTAGAGCACATGTTGAGCATCAAACTATACACATTGTTATGGTTGATAATGGTTCTAGTAATAATGTATGTACCTTAGCATTACTCAGACATTTGGGATATACATAAGATGATTTATTCCCTTCGACCAAATGGTAAAAACATTTAATGGGAAGACACAAGTTTTTGGTGAGATTTATTTACTTCTATAGGTTGGTCCATCACATGTGATCACAAATTTTTAAGCTACAACACATATGGGAGTATTTGATATGTTATTAAGATGACTGTGGATTCATAAACCCTATGAAATAACTTCAACAATACATTGTTATCATAAATATATTCATGCTAATAAGGTAATTATAATTTTAGGGATTCAATAAGAATTTCCATTGTAACAAGTAAAATTTATTCCATTATATCTAACTATGCAACCTAATAAAGTTAATCATGTGTGAAAGGGTAAGAAAAATTAAATCATCTTTACTAGGTTACCAATACTTAATAGGCCATTACATCAAATATATTCAATGGATTATATAAGGTCTTCATTTACACCTCTATGGCCTAATCAGTTATTGAGAATAGAGCACCATGTTTTAGAGAGGGTACAAAGACAAAAAAATTAATCCAAGAAAATCAAAGAGTATTAAATAATAGGTTCCATGAATCATTTTATATTTTACTACTAATTCACAACAATAGATTCCTATGAGGAATAAATAGAGTATTAAATATTCTCCAGTTCTAGATTTGGCAAATGTACATGATCCTTGACAACATGACTAGTTAATTGTATAATATTTAGAGTATATATAGCCCACTGATAATCCATTATATGGGATCATCATCTATCACTCTCTTTAAAACATCTCAAAAAATTTAAAAAATTAAAAAATATATATATATTTAATAAAATACAAAAACATTCAAATAAAAATATATATAGAAAATATTTAGCATTACACATGTTTACTAGATTTTGCATATCTTGTTTAATTTATGTTATTAGATAACATATAATTTATATACACACATATATTTCACATGTACTTGAGTGTGATATAGGCATACATTAAGCATGAAATTATTGGACCTTCCCTTTCCGACATGACACACTACATTAGGGGTATCTTGCTTCCATTTGATCATGATTAACATAGGTTCCATTTTTTATGATCATTTTCCATTATCATATTTAGATTATATACTAATGCTTACACATGCCTATAATTATGTTATTATTTTACACTGTGTACTTGATATGCTATTTTACAAGACATTTTTATAACACATGTAGGGACTAGTATGATATGCTTATGCTAGTTGATTATATTTAACTTATTTCATCTTATCACATGGCTTACTTGAGTGTACTTTTTATTTTACCTCTTGTCCTTATTTAGAAACATCTAAACATATTCCTTGTTTGTTGTACATAGTACCTTAGGTGTTACTTGTTTATTTTGTGTGTGGACATTTGATTATGTCCTCCCCTTGAGTGTGTTACATTTGAACATGCCCCTTGTTTTTAGTCTGTGTAGACCCCCATTTACATGACATTGATTGTTCTTTTGTATGTGATTGATTTTCTATTAATTTTTTTACTTCTAGGCATTACCATGATCCATATCATGCATCTTAGGGATTGTTTATAGTTTCATTAAAATATACACTTTAATATGATACCACTATATGTTTCTTTACTACATGAATCACACAAATATAGCATATTTATCTTATCCTTTTGATATAAGGTGACTATATTTTTCATTCCCATCACCTCAAAATGGGGGGGGAGGGGGGCGCGAGGGGGCTAGGCATATCAATAGGGGCATGTCAAAGATACATGACTCCACATACATATAGTTGAAAAAATTAGAAGAATTTGATATAAGTTACATGATTCAGATATACACTTGGGATAAAATCTTATACATTTAGCATATATCTAGGATATATTTTTTTTTAGATTTGTGATGCATATTATATATAATTTATAAATTTGAGGCTAAATTTTGATAAATAATTCAAATTGAGATAAATTTGAGGTGTGAATGCTATGTAAATACACCAAATTATAGACATATTATTCACATTATACAAATATTCATGCACCAACCCTAACAAGATGCACCATTTGAGATTTTATCTACTATATCAGTTGGATTTTTTGATTAGTGCAATTAATATTCAATAATATTTATGGATTTTGAACTACTTATATTTATTTCAGGTTGATATGGTTATACCTTTTGAATCAAGTAATGTTGGCTAGATTATGTTTACATTTAAATTTTATGATTGAGATTTAGTGCTCTTGATGGACTTGTCAAAACTCACCGTCATACTAGATTAGGGGCATGATCACCCTTCAATTCCCCACTTCACATCTCTAAGGTTCATTTTTGAATCTCTTTCTAATGCTTCAACTAAGAAGCATCATTAATAAAGTAAATTATCAATGGGCAACATGATTGCATCAACACATAGGTGTACTCCTTCCCCACTCTCTTTTATTTAGAGTAACCTAAATTATTCATTTTAAGATTATATCCACTAATTACACCTATAACATTCTCTTGGATTCAATTCATACACATATAACAAATTTAAATAGGGTTCAAGTCAAAATAAGGTGTGTTATACACACCACAATACATATTCATTTCATTTAACCTAGTAATTTCATTTGTATCCATTAATAAATTAAATGGGGGGGCGCGAGGAGGGGAATGTAAATACTTAAATTTGGATATATATTTCAAAATAGTCTTTTACATTTGGAAAATTCAAGTATGGCTCCACCCTTCAATTATTGACCTACCTTACAGCTAAAACACTCATGTTTACCATCTCATTGTGATTAAAAGATTATCTTATAGTTTGACCCTTTTATTATAATTAAATAGATAAATTTTAGACCATAATATGTTTAAAATATTATATAAATATCCATCAATATTAGTTTAAAACTTCAAAAACTTTATATCTTCTTAGACACTTGTATTCAGGCTTGGACACTAACATCACCACTAGTGTTCCAACTCCAATGCATGCATGTTTACCTCATAAAACCTCAAATTTTCAAATATTTAAATATGTAAGGTTTATCCTATTTATTTATTAAAAAATATTTGTTATAAATAAAATTTAAAACCCATTCATTATTCATCTAGCAAGCACCTCTAAATCTTACACTACATTAATTAAAAACATACACAACTAAGCAATTCTACCCTGTTCTTCCCTATTTCTAAATAAGTCATATAGTTAGTCATATTATAGGTTTGATTAATTCAAATAAAAACCCATTATAATTATTTTCCAATTTTAAATCTTGGTCACTATGTGCACTTGCATATAGTATATTGCACAATTGTTCACACACAAGCCCACATAAAGGGGATAATTGCATTAGTCTGGGGCCTTCTTGGGAGTATAGGTCTATATAGGCAATGTTAACCTATATATGGGTCTTTTAGGTTAGATTTATTTTATTTAAGCCAATTAACCACCATTTTTCAAGATGGCATGCCCTAATTGGAGGACATAAGGTTTTGAGCTACACACTGATATACATAACCTATGTACACATATAGATAGATAATATAAAAGGTGGCAATAAAATATAATAGGGGAAAGTGGAATTTACATAAAATATTTTTTATTTTGATCCACAAAGAAGTGTTGAAATTATGACAATAGTGTTGATCCAAGTGTCTATATAACAAAAAAGTGTCCGCACTAAAAAATAAATATTTAAAATCTAACAATGGGATCTAGATCTTTAGATAGTTCTTTAGATAGTCCATTAATACATATACATTTCTCATTTATTCATGTGCATCATTGTATAATATATGTACAATTTTTACTTCATATTACAATTATTAAAATATTGAATGTTATACTTTCCATATTTAGCATATGCTTAGATTATGTATACTTCATCAAAATATCATTAGAATCTAAATTCATTTAATCAGATCACTTTTAGAGTATCTTGATATTTTTTTGATTATGATTCTCTCCCCAACCCTTATTTCCAAAAGTGTTTAAACACAAATCAAATATTGGGATCTATCACACCAACTTTACTACTAGGTCCTAAAAGAGTATCTATTGTTTTTCAAGTCATATCCAATCAATTAAAATATACTCTCCTTTTAGGTCAGCCTTGGATTCATGAAATGTAAGTTATACCTTCTAAATTTCATAAGTGTCATTATATTTTTACATGATATGCACGAGTATATAATTTCAAGTGATGATGCACCTTTTCGTTATTAATTGATAACATAATCACACATAAATAAAGTCTCCATCATATCTCTTGAATAACCAATTCCAATGGCATAAATGCACACTTATGAAGTAATAAAATGAACAAACTCCTATTCCAATAGAGGATCCTATTAAGGAAGTTATGCCCCAAGTAGAAATTCTTAATCAAATATAGGAAGCTATCAAATAAGAGATACAACAAGTATCAATTTCCAAAATAACAATAGATCCTAATTAAGAACAAACATTATTGGTCAACTAAAAACTCACAGATGATTAGTTATGCAAGTTTAATTTTAATCTCATTAATGATGATGATGATGATGATGATGATGATTGTGATTACTTATCTCATTCTTTATTTAAATTTATTGGATAAGGTGAATATAGAGTTATCTCTTCTATAGAAAGTAAGGTCAAAGTACCCATTTCCATAGAAGGAGATCTACAAAATACCTTAAATAATTACAATACTATTTCATAATCAGCTGACTTTAATATTTCTCATATAGTGATCACACCTAAATTTAAGATACAAAGGGAAAAATAAAAGACTCACATAGAGATACATTTTGAATTATAGATACCAAAACAAAATTATAGTACTTTCAAAAGAGGATTTTTCAATGAATTCACTTCAAAGAAATAATCAATATCTAAAGTAGATTATTCCAAGTCAAAAATATCTTTAGTGTTAGTAGAACATCACATTCATAAAAATAATAATTTAAAATTAATTTAACATCATAAACTTATAGATAGATATGCAAAATAAAAGAGTAGTAATATCATATATGATAAATCCAAAGCTTGTCCAATACAATGAATATGCCTTACATATATAGGCAAGGAAGATAAATCCTAACTAAAAGACAAAGCTAAGTGATCAATCATAACTAAGAGACAAAAACCTAGGACTAAGAGATAACTATCCCTAACATATATAAATAACTAGCAAATATCCCTATAATATCTAAAAATATAAATATGTAATATTTAATACTATCTAAAATAAGATCAATGAAATATCCACACATAAATGGGTGGGAATAAATAAATTAAATTAAATAATAAAGCACCTAGGTGAACATGAGATAAGGTAAACAACCTACTCTAACACCCCACCTGAAGTGAAGCTATGGGACAAAAATAAAATGGTATATCCACAATATGAGTCCCAAAAAAGGCCTAATTAGGTATTCATGTAAAATATATCCATGATTAAATAAATAAAAAATATGTCCTCACAAAAACACCCAAAATATAACTTTTGAAACCCCAAGCATTCCAAGTAATCTAAGGTAACAAGTTGATGCAAAAGGCTTTGTAAATATGTTTATAACCTATTGTTGAATTGGAATGTACTATAAACAAAGAACTCTATCCTGAATGTGCTAATGAATAAAGCGCATGTGAATCTCAATATGCTTGGGCTTCTAGTTCTCAATTGGGTTATGAGAAATGTGAATTGTACTTTGGTTGTCACACCAAAGTACGGTAGTTGAATCCTATGTGAAGACAAATTATATCAATAACTGACAAATCTAAAAAACTTGACTTATTTTGACTGCTACCTTATCCTCTACCTTTGTAGATGAAAGTGAAATAGCTTGTTACTTATTACAAGCTCAAGAAACTAGATAATAACCAAGATAAAAAAGGAATCTAGAAGTGGAATGATTATCATCAATAGAATATGCCCAATCTGAATTAGTATGTTGAACCAAATGAGTAAAGCCTCTAGTATAGTGTAATCCAAAGTGGGAAGTACCCTACAGATATCATAAAATCCTTATGATAGCGTACCAATGACTATCATGAGGAGCATGTGAAAATTGAGATATAAGCCCAAGTGAAAAATAAATATCATGGAAATTATGGGTCAAGTAAATGAGACTTCCAATCAATTACCTATATAATGTAGGATCACAAAGAAGAGTAATGCATGTGGAAGTAAGAGTGACCCAAGACTATAAAGGAGAGGGACTTGGCTTTCGACAATCCATGCTAAAACATTGAATAAATATCAAGTGTGTACTTCTATTAACTCAAATGAATCCCTAAATTTGATTGAGAAATCTACAAACCAAGGAAAAAGTATAAAAGACCTAAATCTATCATAACAAATTATGTTGAAAGTACCTATTTAATTACTTGAATCTAAGAAGAAGAGTTGCCTATAATAAGTAGATCATCAACATATAAAACTAGTATAATAATAGCCTATCCAACATGCTAGATATAGATAGTAGGATCTAAGTGGCAATAAATAAAGCTAGTAGATAGAAGAAAAAAACCCATCTTCTCATACCAAGCCTAAAGAGCCTATTTGGGACCATAGAGAGACCTTCATATTTGAAAAATAAGAGAATAATCATGAACAAATGTACAAGGTTGTTCCTTGTATATTTCCTCTTATAAATCTCCATGTAAGAAGGCACTCTTTATGTCCATCAAGTAAACTAGAAAACCCTATGATGCATCAAGAGAAAGTACAAGGTGCAAAGAATCCATCTTGGTAATAGGGGAAAAGTCTCAAATTAATCAATACCTTTGACTTGTGAGAAACCTTTTACTATAATATGTGCCTTATACCTGTCAATGGACCTATTAATTTCATATTTGGTGTGGTATATCCACCTGAATCTAGCTAACTTTATTACCTTAGGAAGAGAGACCAAATCCCAAGTATGATTCTTCATCAAAGAATAATACTCATTGGTCATCACATCATACCACTCTTGTATCCCATAATCTTGTGAAAAATATTGTGGATCTCTATAAAATGCTTGACATAAAATTATATGACCTACAGAATGTGCATGATGATGTATAGCTGGTTAAAGATATTGTATGAAAGGTGTTGCCTCAAAAACTATAGTATGATCCCACTTAGTCATAGTTAGAACAGGATTTACATCTAAGTCTACATCCATAACTTAGTGTCCTCCTAAACTAGATCCTCAAAAAATGGATCATCAAAATAAAGTGAAGAATCATCAATTTATGGAATCAAAGAAGAAGAACAAGTCATGGAAGAAGATGAATACTCATGAGAAGAGAAATGCTCATCAAAGTAAACATATGTTTAAAAATTAACATCATGAGAATTAGGATCTAAAATTAAATAAGCTTTCATGTCCTCAAAATACTCTACAAAGATCAAGTGTTTTCTCTTCTTATCCAAGGCTTTCCTTTTCTTCTTTGGTAAAAAATCCCAAGCATGGCTCCCAAAAGCTTGAAATAATGAGACATCGCACTTAGTTCTATACCAATCCTCCTCTAGATTCAAATGCTTAAGCACTCTATGTGGTATGAGATTCTAAATGTAGATTGCACAATGAAGTGATTTTGCCTAGTATATAGGAGGTAAATCCTTAAAATGCATCATGAAGTTAACCATCTCCTTCAAATTTTTCTTCTTCCTTTATACTAAGCCAATTTATTGTGGTGTATAAAGAATAAAATATTGGTGAACAATTCCATGAGCTGCCAAAAAATTATTAAAGTCTTTTCTAAAGTAATGTCCCCCATTATTAGTGTGAAACTTCTTTATGCAACTAAAAAATTGATTCTCAACCAAATCCTTGAACACTCTGAAGTGAAAAAAGACTTCACTCTTGTACTTGAGAAAATAAACATGATTACATCTTGAAAAATTATCATTAAATGTAAGTGTATACTTAGTTCCATTGTGTTGTCCCCCAAAAATATCACTCATTTTTGGTACAACATTTAAACTATTTTGGTCCTACAAACCAAAATTGTCTCTTCATTTTCCAAAATTTGTCTTGAGCATTCAAATTCCTCATTTTTCAAGCTTCTCAAAAATCTACAGACTCTACAGGCTTAAATATATGGACTCTGCAGGCTTAAATCTACGGACTCTGCAAGCTTGAATCTATGAACTCTGTAGGAAGAGAAATCTATGGACTCTGCAAGAAGAGAAATCTATGGACTTTGCAGGCCAAGTTTAATGGGCTTCATAGGTTGATTTCTATGGACTTTGTAGGAAAGAAGCAAGCTTTCAACACTTAGGCAATCTCAAATTTAGTTCAATGACCAGGTTCAACCAAAAGAGTTTATCAGTAAGCTTCTAAGCAAGGATTGAACTGTTGAACCTTGAACCATTTTGGTTCAACGGGCTCAATAGGTTCAAAGGTTCAACATCAACAATAAGAGTTCAACTGCTTCTAGGTTTAAAGGCTTCTACAATCATGTTCAAAGGCTTCTACAGTTAGGTTCAAAAGCTTCTACAAGTAGGTTCAATTAAAAGAACAAGTTTCTGAGGCTTGAACCATTGAACCACTCGAGTTCAAGGTTTAACAAGTTCAATGTATTTGGTTCAATGAGGATCAAAAGGACTTAGCCAAATCAAAGGGAATGAACCATTGAACCATTGGACCAAAGTTGGTTCAATTCAGTTGGCTCAATGCTTCGATTCACTCAATCAGTTCATCAAATGGTTCAACATCTTTTGGTTCAATCAAAGGGTTCATCAGCTTGGTTCAACGCTTGGTTCAATGGTTGGTTCAAATCTTGGTTCAAAGGAGTGGTTTAATGCACAATTTCAAGAGAGACTCCCGAAAGACAAGTGCCCTTGCAGAGGCCACTTGGTCGACAAAATCATCCTTCGAAAGGGTCATTTTCAAGGAAGTTTTAAAGGTAATTTATTTCATAATTTTGTTTAAGGTAGTCGAAAGGCAAAGGAATAATTCCTTCAGACTTTTTATCCAAAGGAATTCCTTCAGACAAAAAGTCTGAAGGAATTCGGGAAAGAAGCTACCAGAGGAAACCCTGAAGGAATTTCCAAAGGCTAAAGACAAAGCAATTGGAACAATTCTTGTAGACTTTTTGTCTATGGGAAAATGTCCATAGAAAAAGTTCACAAGAAAATGTCCGCAGGAAAGCTCCAAAGGATTCCAAAGACAAAAGGTTGTCGAAGGACCCCAAAGGGTAGGTGCCCTTGTGGGGGACTCTCAGATGCCAAATTAAAGAACACTTCCCCAAAGCTGAAGGGTCACCTTCCCTTCACGAGGATGCAAAATAAGAAATCTAAAGGAAGCAAGTAGGAAAAAAGGCCAAATCAAGAAAGTCCAAGGGGTGATGCACCTAAAGACATCAAAGTCAAGAACGACAAACTAGCTGTTGGAAATTCAAATGTAGTGACAGGTGCATGAACATCAATTTCAAGGTTCATAAAATAGCCATTGATTTTTAAAAGCCTTAAAGAAGAGCCAAAGAACTTAGCGACCCACTGAAAGAGAGAAGGTTAAAGGCCATCTGAAGACCACTTGAAGGGCACATACCCTTGTCGGGGGCTCTTCCTAGCCCAAAGCGGATCATTTCTCAAGGCTCGAAGGGCAGGTTCCCTCTGAGAAAGTTCAAACAATAAAGCCGAAGGAATTACTGAGGAAAGTGACGTGCCCATAGACGTCAAAGTTGTGACAATGAAATAGCCATTGATCCTTGTAATTTTAAATCTATGGACTTGAATGCATTTGAAGGCTTTAAGGCCAAAATCAATAGGAAGCAACTAAGGAATAGAGCATCAAATTCAATCAATGACCTGATTTAATTAACCAAAAAAAGAGGAACGATGAAGGATCAGATTGCTAGGTGGACATTGAAAGATGCAAACTTTCAATAGCGTGACTTGTTTCTCTGCATTGATAAAAGTAAATAGGTATATACCCTTAAATTCCAACCTATCTTCTTAACAAAGTTCAATGCAACATGATGTGTTACTATTCCCAAGTCTGTCTTGAAGAGGCTATATAAGGGACTCTCTTGTTACTGTAAAAATGATCTCTCTCTGACAATCAAAAAAAAAACTCTACCCAAATTGGAAGGCATTACTAAGACTTTGAGCTCAGATTGTTGATCATATTTTGTTACTAAAATAAGAAAGCAAGTGACTTTTCAGACTTTGTGTTGTGATATCTTTGTTGTTGGGGAAATTGTTCTTATGTCAGACTGAGGAACATAATTCCTATAATTTCTTGACCTACAGCTGAGAATCTCAAATGCTTCTTCATTAATTCTTAGTTACCTAAAGTAAGTTTTCTTTTGAGACGTGCTGGTCAAATAGATCTTGTTGTAGCTCAACATTTGGCCACTAAGGTAGAAGATGATCTCATCTTAGTAGAGAAGATAAAAAGAGATCCAAATAAAAATAGACCTTCATCATCTTTTGAATATTCATCTACAAGTACCACAGATCCAATGGTGTAGAAGTTGGCAAATGAGTTGCTTTCTCTCAAAAAGCAAATGGCACAAGGAATGTCTTTTTCTCCTTCATACAGAGATATGCCAAGAAGGAGATTTCCAAATCAATCATATCAGGGTAATGTTGCCAGGAATCAAGGGAAACATAATCATCTTCCTCCACCACAAGGGAAACTTGCCTTGGAATCTCCTCCAACTAATTCAACAATGGGTTATTTCAAGCAGAATTAGAGTTCTCTTTGCACCCTAAATTGAATCAAAAAAATGACGTTGATCTCCTTATAGAAAATCAAGAAAAATCAGCTGGTGACTCCCACATTGGTTTTCTAAACTACCAGGATGAACACAAAAGCAAAGGAGAAGATTTTGATAGATCATATGTAGCATTTACCAGGTCCAAGAACCTATCAGTCCAACAAGCTAATAAAGGGAAGATAGAGGAGCAACTTCAACTAGCAATTGTAATTGCTAAGTGTGGAGCCACTCTGCCTTTCTAGTCAAAGGATATGATGATCACCCAAAAGACAAGTACATCAATTTCACCTTCACCTTCTACTTTAATTTTGCAAATCAGCCCTCCTCCCATCCCTCCTAAAACTCAAAAGGTTGAAATACCTTCTTCTGTACCTAGCTCAATTCAGCCATTTGACATAATAGATCATGGCCAAAAGACAAAAATACAAATGTCTGAATTTGAATATTTGTAGTCCAATCCTGATAAATTGGATAAGTTGGTCCAATGTGTCAAGAACCAAACCATCCCTATAGGACAAGAAGCTAAAAAGGTAACTCTTGATTCACCAAATAACATGCCCATTTTGAATAATCTTGTTTTTACTCCTCCAATTGCCTCTGGGAAAATAGAACCTTTCTATGTTTTCCTATTAATAAATGGTCACAAGCTAAGTAATTCTATTATAAACTCAGGCACATTTGATAATGTAATGTCTGCTAAAGTAGCTGAATCTCTTGGCCTCACACTAACTAAGACATTTGGGAGATGTTTCTCCATGGAAAATAAGTAATTACCATTGCTGGGGCAAATCAAAGATGTCCAATTTGCATTTGCAGCCTTTTCAGATAAGAGAATCAAGATGATTGTCTTGGTAGCTGACATCCCAGCATCCTATGGCATTTTACTTGGACAAAAATTTTGCAAGGATGTGGGAGGATAACTATGCATGGACCTGTCTAAGGCAAGGATCCCTATCCAAGGTGTAATGAAGAGGTTTCTCCCTGAAAAGGAGGAAAAATATGTGGTCATCCAAACATCAGCCCTTGAAGCTCAAATTCTTTTTGAATCCTCAAGTATGGGTAACTAATTTCTATCTATAGACGAAGTCCATGAAGCATCTGATAAAATTCTTGAAAGTGTCAACCTAGAAATTAGTTCAACTAGAATAGTAGAAGAACTAGTAAGTTGTAATACAAATGAAGAAGGACCCTCCCTCTCTAATAAAGGAAAGTCTAAAGAAAAATTAGTATTTGATGGGGTATGAACTCTAGAATTTGATGGCAGTTGTTCCTCTACTGGTTCATGAGCTGGAATTATGTTGATATCTCCTCAAGGAGATATGCTTCCTTCATCTTATAAATTACAATTTAGCAACATTAATAATACAACTGAATATGAATCTTTATTGTTTGGATTGAAGGCTGCTCAAGACAAAGGCATCAAGTTTTTTCATGCTAAAGGGGATGCTAAATTAGTGGTTTGTCAAGTTAGGAACTTATACCAAACCAAGAATGAAAGATTACACCATTATCATAACTTGGTTTGGGACCAAATTGAAAGCTTTGATGCTTTCAAAAAAAATTGCCATACCCAAGGAATCTAATGACAGAGCTGATGCACTTGCTATTTTAGGAACTCTTTTAGTTCTTCACTAAAATTTCAAAGAAGATAGGTATACTATTGAGCTAGTTTGTAGACCAAGTGTTCCTGAAAATGCTGGTCATTGGCAAGTATTCAATGATGATCATCAAATCATTGCCTTCCTAGAACGAAAAGACAATTTTGAACAACTACGTTTTGAAGGTAGTGAACCTCAAAAGTATGAATCAGCCTCTGAATCTAGTTTAGATATAAATAAAGAATTCTTATAGCTAAAAGAAAATAAAATTTCTAAAGGCCTAGTTTCTCTTGAAAAACTGTTTGACGAGCATGAAAGATTCATCTAACAACAGCAAACAGATTCAAATTTCTCTCAGGGATTTGATCAAGTAAATCTAAACACTAAAGAAAATCCCAAGATGGTTAACATTGATAAGTGTTGCACCCTTGAAAAAAGATTTAAGTTCACCACTTTACTTTGTCAATATGTGGACATCTTAGCATATTCTTATGATGACCTGAAGTCTCTTAGACCTAATGAAATCTGCCATGACATTCCTCTCAAGGCTGACTCAATACCCTATAAGTAAAAATCTAGACAGTACAATCTAAAAATATCAGATACTATTCTGTTTGAGATACAAAAAATTTTAAATGCTAGAATTATCTTCCCAATCCATCATTCCACATGGATTACAAACATAGTGCCTGTAAAGAAGAAGAGTGGTGAAATTTACATTTGTGTAGATTTCAAGAATTTGAATCAGTCATCTTTTAAAGATAATTACCCTTTGCCAATTATGGATCAAGTGCTTCAAATAGTGACAGGTTTAGAGATGTTATCAATGTTGGATGTCTTCTCAGGATATAATCAAGTTGAAGTTGGTGAAGCAGACCAACACAAGACTGCATTCACCACACCTTGGGGTACATTTGCATATAAAAGGATACCTTTTGGCTTAATAAATGTCAGTGCCACCTTTTAGAGAGCAATGGACCTGGCTTTCAAAGATGAGATAAGTAAATCTATAGTGGTATATCTTAATGACTTAACCATCTTTTCAAAGTGTCATTCTGATCATGTATGCCACTTACAACAAGTGTTAGAGCACTGCTGCTAGAATGGTATTTCCTTGAACTCTGAGAAGTCTCTTTTTGGAGTAATAGAGGGGAAACTCCTCAGACACATTGTGTCTAAAGAAGGCATAAATATTGACTCAGATAGATTCAAGTCTATTCAAGAGCTTAATTTACCTACAAGTAAAAATATTGTTCACTCTTTCATTGAAAAGGGGAATTTCTTAAAGAGGTTCATCTCTAAATTTGCTGAGAAGACTAGACACATTGTGAACATGATGAAAGGTAAGACCACCTTTAGCTGGATTAAAGAAGGCAAATCAGCATTTCAAGATATCAAGACTACCATTGCTCATGCCCCTACCTTGGTTTGTCTAGATTACAACAAATATTTCATCATATACAGCTATGCATCTGAACACACACTTTCAGCAATTCTTGTTCAACAAGACAAGGAGGGTATGGAATCTCCTATTTCTTTCATGAGTTGCCCTCTCAAAACCCATGAGATGAAGTATTCAAATTTAGAGAAGCATGCTTATGCATTGGTGAAAGTAGTCAAATATTTATGCTTCTATATCCTGAATTCACACACTACTGCCTTAGTTCTTGACACCACAGTCAAGTCTATATTGACTCAACAAGAGTTTGGCACAAAAAGAGGCAATTGGATTACAAAGATCCAAGAGTTTGATCTAGACATCAAGCCAACAAATTTGGTCAGGGGAAAAGGCCTATGCCAATTAATTGTTGACAATAAACCAAAAGATACACAACATGAAGAAGTTGAAGTGGAAGATACACCAACAGTCCTTTTTGTCTCCACTACCAATGAGTGGTATTCAGGTATTTCTCATTTCTTTACTTATGGTGAATGTCCTGCTCATTTGTCTTATAAATAAAGGAGGACTATCAAGTTGAAAGCTGCTAATTTTTTCCTTTGGGACAATGGCTTGTACAAGAGAAACATAGATGGAGTACTCCTCTGTGTAGATAAAGAGCAACAAAACCAACTTTTGAAATCCTTCCACAATCTAGCTTTTGGAGGACATTTTTTTACTCCTATAAATACTCACAAGATTCTATGAGCTAGGTATTACTAGCCAACTCTTTTCCAAGATGCATATAAGAGGGTGAGAAAATGTGAACTTTGCTAGTAATTTGTTGGAAGACCCAAGTTAGCTGCCCTACCTCTCAAGCTAGTGATTATAGAAGAACCTTTCTAGTAATGGGGGATTGATTTTATTGAGACTATAAACCCATCTTCAAGCATTGGAAATGATCATGTCATTACAACAACTGACTATTTCAACAAGTGGGTAGAAGCAATCCCAACTAAGAATGCTACTTCAAAAGTTGTATGCAATTTCCTCAAGGAGAATATCATTTCTAGGTTTGGAGTTCCAACCAAAATTGTTACTAATAATGCAACTTGTTTCACCTCCCAGGAGATTACACAATTCTATTTCCATTATGGAATTATACTCTCTCACTCTTTTGATTATTTTCCACAAGGGAATGGACAAGTTGAATCAAGCAATAAGAACCTGGTAACTATCATCAAGAAGCTAATAGATGAAAATCAAAGGACATGGCATAAAGCATTGGTTTATACTCTATGGGCAGATAGAATCACACCAAAGAGGGCAATTGTTATGTCTCCTTTTCAACTTCTTTATGGTATCAATGCTGAAATACCAATCACCTTAGAATTTCCAGCCTTGAAATTGGCAAAGGCAATTGAAGATTAGACATATGAAAGCTCTCTTAATAAGAGAATCATGTGCCTGACTGAGCTTGATGAATAGAGAACCATGGTGGTGGACCAAATTGCTGCTCATCAAAGTCTAGTAAAGAAACTCTTTGACCAAAAGGCCAAAAAATCATGATTTCCAAATTGGGGATCAAGTCCTGTTGTGGGACAAAAGGAGAGAACCAAAAGGGATGCATAGAAAGTTTGACTCCCTTTGGAGAGGCCCATTTATAATTTATCAACATAATGGTGAAAATAGTTTTTTTTTTGAAATATAAATATGTTACACTCTTTTCTCTACCTCACAATGGGTAGCATCTGAAACACTTCAATTCTTGAAGGCTCAGATCATTACATCTGTATATATGTATATTTTTATAGTTTTTATTTCTATTTTGTTTTATTTGTTTCCATTTTTTATGCCTTCCATTTCTGGGTAACATGACTCTCTAGCCCAATGGTACACATGAAGACACTAGAGATTCAAGATTCTACTTCCTTCAATTCTTTTTTATAATTGATAGAAGTTCCCCAACTGGAGCCAGCTGTTGTCCCCCAAAAATATCACTCATTTTTGGGACAACATTTGAACTATTTTGGTCTTACAAACCAAAATTGTCTCTTCCCTTTCCAAAATTTGTCTTGAGCATTCAAATTCCTCATTTTTCAAGCTTCTCAAAAATCTATGAACTCTGTACACTTAAATCTATAGACTCTGCAGGGTTAAATCTATGGACTCTACAGGCTTGAATATATGGACTCTATAGGAAGAGAAATCTACAGACTCTGTAAGAAGAAAAATATATGGACTCTGCAGGCCAAGTTCAATGGGCTTCATAGGTTGATTTCTATAGACTCTATAAGAAAGAAGCAAGATTTCAACACTTATGCGATCTCAAAGTTGGTTCAATGACTAGGTTTAACCAAAAGAGTTTATCGGCAAGCTTCTAAGCAAGGATTGAACTGTTGAACCTTGAACCATTTTGGTTCAACAGGCTCAACAAGTTTAAAGGTTCAACATCAGTGCAAGAGTTCAACCACTTCCAAGTTCAAAGGCTTCTACAACTAGGTTCAAAGGCTTTTACAAGTAGGTTCAATCAAAAGAACAAGTTTTCGAGGCTTGAACCATTGAACCATTGAACCATTGAACCACTCGAGTTTAAGGTTCGATAGGTTCAATGCATTTAGTCAATGAGGATCAAAAGGACTTAACCAAATCAAAGGGAATGAACCATTGAACTATTGAACCAAAGTTGGTTCAATTCAATTGGTTCAATGCTTCGGTTCACTTAATCAGTTCATCAAATGGTTCAACGTCTTTTGGTTAAATCAAAGGGTTCATCGGCTTGGTTCAATGCTTGGTTCAATAGTTGGTTCAAAGCTTGGTTTAAATCTTGGTTCAAATCTTGGTTCAATGGTTGGTTCAAAGGAGCGGTTCAATGCACAAGTTCAAGAGAGACTCTCGAAGGACAAGTGCCCTTGCGGAGGGTAATTGGTTGATAAAAAGCACCCTTCAGAAGGGTCATTTTTAAGGAAGCCACATAGGTAATTTATTTTGAAATTTTGTTTAAGGTAGTCAAAAGGCAAAGTCATAATTCCTTCAGACTTTTTGTCCAAAGAAATTCCTTTGGACAAAAAGTCTAAAGGAATTCAGGAAAGAAGCTACGGGAGGAAAGCTTGAAGGAATTTCCAAAGGCCAAAGACAAATCAATCAACACAATTATTGTAGACTTTTTGTCCACAATAAAATGTCTGCATACTTTTTGTCCATGGGAAAATTTTTGTAGGAAAGCTCTGAAGGATTCCAAAGACAAAAGGCTATTGAAGGACCCTGAAGGGAAGGTGCCCTTATAGGGGACTCTCAGCTACCAAATTAAAGGACACTTCCCCAAATCTAAAGGGTCACCTTCCCTTTAGGAGGATGTAAAACAATAAATTTGAAGGAAGCAAGTAGCGGAAAAGGTCGAATCAAGAAAGTCCAAGGGGTGACGTGCTCGAAGACGTCAAAGTCAAGAATGGTGAACTAGCCATTGGAAATTCAAACGTAGTGATAGGTGAGCAAACATCAATTTCAAGGTTCATAAAATATCTATTGATTTTGAAAAGCCTTAAAGAAGATCCAAAGAACTTAATGACCCACCAGAAGAAAGAAGATCGAAGGCCATTTGAAGACTGTCTGAAGGGCAGATACCCTTGTGGGGGGCTCTTCCCAACCCAAAGTGGATCATTTATCAAGTCCCGAAGGGTAGGTCCCCTTTGGAAAAGTTCAAATGACAAAGCCAAAGGAATTTTTGAGGAAAGTGACGTGCCCATAGATGTCAAAGTTGTAACAATGAAATAGCCATTGATCCTTGTAAGTTTAAATCTATAGACCCGAATGCATTTGATGGCTTTAAGGCTAAGATCAATAGGAAGTGACTAAGGAATAGAGCATCAAATTCAATCAAGGACCTAATTCAATTAACCAAAAAAGGAGGAATGATGAAGAAGGATCAAATCGCCAAGTGGACATTGAAAGATGCAAACTTTCAATAGCATGACTTGTTTCTCTGCATTGAGAAAAGCAAATGGGTATATGCCACTAAATTCCATCTTGTCTTCTTAACAAAGTTCAATGCAACAAGATGTGTTACTATTCCCAAGTCTTTCTTGAAGAGGCTATATAAGGGAATCTCTTGTTAGTGTAAAAAGGATCTCTCTCTGACAATCGAAAACAAAACTCTACCCAAATTAGAAGGCATTACTGAGACTTTGAGCTCAAATTGTTGATCATATTTTGTTATTCGAATAAGAAAGCAAGTGACTTTTTAGACTTTGTGTTGTGATATCTTTGTTGTTAGGAAAACTATTCTTATGTCTTTTTCCTTCATATATTTTTTGTTCCTCTAATTCAACAAGCAAAATTAGTGAAAGTAGTCAGGAAGGTGTCATGAAGTCAACTGTGGAGAGACTTTGTGCCCCCATAATTGCCTTTAGTGTGTTTTTCTTTTTGTTTCTGCGTAAAGGACCTTGGGATGACTTTGTGCCCTCATTGTCCTTCGTATCTCACTTTTGGGCAATTCAGGTGAAGACTTTGTGCTACATCTCAATTTGTTGGTTACTACGTCCTTGGTTACATTTTACAATTACTACTAGCAGTATTTTTGTGGTTTGCTAAATACTACTTCTAAAATAAGAGGAGTGCTTGTTGTCATTTCCCTTGAGATTTTTCCCTTGATTTTCACACATCATCTCTGAAGAAAGAGAGATGGATGTTTATCCTACCCTTGAGTATTATTTTCTATATATGTGTGTGTGTGTGTGTGTGTGTGTGTGTATAGAGCATATCTATACGGAACCTCCCCTTGATGAGATGAGAAATTAGTTTCCTTTTGATGTGGTGAACCTACACATTTGGACGACCAATATTCTTAATTTGGCTGATCAGAACTATTTTATTTATCAGTACGTTGATCGACAAAATATTCAACCAACACATTGAAAGGAGTATAAAAAAACCATGTAGTCGTTATACACAAGCTCAAGTGGTGAAGAATCTCTTTTGGACATACCCTTAATAAATGGATCTTGGTGGTGTTTCCCTAATTCACATCCAAGGAAAACTCCATCAAGATAAGAAACTATAGGAATACCATCAACCATACCATGAGTACTCAATTCCTTAAAATATCTATAATTAATATTTATAAATATCTCATGCCAAAGCTTACTCTCAGAATCAGGATGAGAAACAAAACATGTCCCCATAAAATAATTCTTATCAAAACCCTAAAGTGATATAGTCTAAAATTATGATCAACAACAACTAGCAAAACAAGTGAATCAGGGTCCAATTTTTTTTTAATTTTAACCCCTTGTGGTGTGA
The DNA here is from genome assembly GCA_037957365.1 of Torreya grandis. NCBI lineage: Eukaryota > Viridiplantae > Streptophyta > Pinopsida > Cupressales > Taxaceae > Torreya > Torreya grandis. Next base: position 415,061 of record JARHVA010000822.1, on the reverse strand, counting down.
AATTCATTGTCTTTCCCTGACCAAAATGAAAAATTTGATAAATAGAGAGTAAATTTGAAGTGATGTTAAGAACATAAAGTGCATCATTGATACAACCACCAACAAGTTGTATGTCACATTTTCCCTTAACAAAAATAAATATATAATATCCAACCTCAATTTTGGAAGTAGAACTCAAACCAAGAGATTTGAAAAACTTCTTAGAAGAAGTCATGTGGTAATAAACACCTAAATCTATAAGATAACTATATATAACAAGTGACTGAGATCTCCCAACAACATTAAGTGTTGTACATACTCATTGGAAAGAGGTGGAGTGGATGTAGAGATCTTGTGTTTTATAATTGTATATTCTAAAGCTTGAATTATCTTCTAACACCTAGTTTTTACATGACTATTCTCCCCCACAAAAGGAGCATGAAAGGCTATACTTCTTCTTGGATTTAGAAGACTCTTTGGGTTTAGTGACACTTTGAGATTGAGAAGGAGTGCTTTTGGGTTTAATTTTTTATTTTACCTTGCCTTTAGGATGAGATGATAATAAGGCCTTTTGAGAGATGGAAGACTCAATATTAGACAATTTGGAATCTTCCCTAGTAAGTCTTTCACAAAATAATTCTAAATCAAGCATTTTGAATATGGAACTTGAGGAATCCATGATAGAGAAAAAGGTAGACTAAAATATTTAGATTGGATATTTCAATTTATATGTAATTATGTAAACACACTCTTCATCTTTCTTGTCTCTTTCACTCCGCTTCAATTAAGCCAACAAGTGCTTGAACTTAGTAAGATAGTTTACAATAAATGGAAAATATTCAGGATTGAGAGAAGTGATCTCTAATTCAATTTTCATGGCTCTCATATGACCCACCTTACTAAATAAACCCTTTAATTTTTCCCATATTTTAAAATTAGAGTCACAAACCTTAAAAATGAAACAAAATACTATCACTTACATAAGTTCCTATCAAACCCATACATTGATCAACTTTTCTTTGGTGCTGAAATTTCTCATATTCTCTAGTGAACATTAGTTGTGTTGCAATCATTAATGCCCATAATCCTTTGAGTTTAATGATTTTTTATATTATTTATCTCTATGTGTGGTAATTATGTGTTGTTAATGGATTACACTAATCTAATGCAGAAGAAGAATCCATTCTAAGAAACCACCAAAGAATAAAAGAATGCAAAAGGGTGCACAAATCAACATTGAGAAAACCCCCCAAAAAATTGTATTAAATCCCCCCCAATTTGGTACTTTATATTTTAGTTCATTTTAAAAAATAAAAGATACCGATAGATTGGGTATAAAAAACATACACTTTTGCAAAAACAACACTCGATTTTGATTTACTGATCAAAATTTATGTTTTTTACAAGTTTTCCCATCATAAATAGGTCAAAAATAAATTTTCACTAAAAAATTTTGAATTTTTTTTTAAAATTATTTCTTGGAGAGATTATAAAACCAAATTCAAAGGGTTTTAGGTAATTATCCACTAGTAGGAATCAAAAATTAAGCCCCATCCATATGACTATACCATATGACCAAGGGACTAAGGATGAGGATGACAGCTCTCCCTTTTGATTGATTTGACTGATTTGTGTATTACATCATCATCAAAATAGAGGGATAATGTTTCTATCTACTGGTTTTAAATCAACACTCTCTCATAGGTCAACCTGATTTTGTCTATTGTCATGAGTTTGATATCCATCTAAATGTTATCATTATTTTATGTATGGATTTATAAAATAAACACACCCACAATGCAAAATAAACACCTAACCATCGATGAGTATGCATAAAAAAATAGAATGTATCCTAAAACACACACACACACCATATACAACACAAAACAAACATAGATATTCAAAAAACCATGCTCTTATTCCTTACCTCTGAACCATTTTTACAAACATTGTGAGACAAAGCTTGAAAGAAAAAATGCAAAGATCTTCCTGCCACCCATCGTAGTAAACAAAAAAGAATTGGATATATGGAAAAAATTAATCTTGTAATGAATTTATAAATGAAAGTGTACAACACCTCTAACACCATGAAAGGAATGAAATTATGATTGTTCTAAGCCACAAATATCTATGGTGTTAGTAGAACATCACATTCATAAAAATAATAATCTAAAATAAATTTGATAACATAAACTTACTGATAGATATGTAAAATAAAAGAGCAATAATATAATATATTATATCTCCAAAGCTTGTTCAATAAAATTAATATGCCTTGAATATATGGGCAATGAAGATCAATCCTAACTAAGAGATCAAGCTAAGAGATCAAACCTAGGACTAAGAGATAACTATCTTTAAAGGATAGAAACAACTAGAAAATATCCCCATAATATCTAACAGAGAAATATGTAATATTTCATAATATCTAAAATAAGATAAATGAAATATCTACACATAAATGGGTGGGAATAACTAAATAAAAGGAAATAATAAAGCACCTAGATGAACATGAGCTAAGGTAAATAATCCAATAAAATTTGCTCTTAAAAATATGGTTACAAAAGAAGCAAAAAACTAAAGTTCTTCTTATTTGGAACCTCTTGTTATTAACCAAATATGAATGGTAAACAATGCATTAATATTGAAGTTATTAGATTACAAGAAGCAAATATGTATAATTTAACTTTTCTCAGATATCTTAGGTATGATACATAACATCTCCATAGAGATACATAGAAAAATCATTGTATCAAGTCTATTACATTCCTAATCATTCTTGGTCCTACATCTTGTTCAACATTATTTCACATTGATCCTACTTTATAACAATACAATGCAATCCTTGATAGATCAGGATAAATAATAATGAGAGCTACCCTGAGTACCAATTATGATTCTCTAACATTTTATCATGATAGGATAATAATCAATATTTAAAAAGAGAACATAATCGCTTCCCAAGAACACACACTAAGATATAATTCTATAATGACATCTAATATAGTTATGGATGATAAGAATCATACAACACATATAATATAATCTAATGGATTGGAAAGCTTTACAAAATGATGTCTTATTTAAATTAGGGGCTTATAACAAATTGAATTAGGGGAATATCACCTTTATGCGGGAAGCCAATGGGAATGCTCCTCTAATCAAGTGATTGGCTAGTTATTTTCATACTTCCCTTTGTACAATTTTTTTTTGCTTTTACTTCATTTATAATTATTTTATCCCCATTAAAATAATTATTATAACATTTTTATTTATTTTTTTATTATGGGCACTTTCTCTCTTGATTTTTAAACCAATTTAAACAATCCAAATCAACTATATTATAAACACTTTCAATGTTCGCTGCATACTCATCATGCTATAAATTTCATTACACTTACATGATCATATATCTCCCTTTCCCATAAGGATCATGTACATTCTTATCTATTTTAATCATTCATGTTACATTGTTATGACTCATTTACAAATACATTGGGGGCACATAACTTGCCTTCCTTCTTGCCACACTTTCTTCCTTCACCTTGTTGAGGATTGTTTGAATCACTTCCTTTTTTTAATTTTCAAAGCCTTACTTCTTATGTAATTTTCATTTCTAATATTAAAAAAAAATGGCAACAAAAAAAATCAAATATGGTTTTAAAAAAATCAAATATGTCAAAAATCCTAAAATAAAATCATATATGTCAAAAATTCAAAATATTTTTTAAAAATCAAAATTAGGACCTAGAAGCATTTTCAATTGTTGCTCGCTTACTTATCTCTATATTTTATTTGATTCTATGTAGATAGATAAAATATTTCAATTTTTCAATACACGTTACTTTTCATGAGGTATTTGAGTATGATAGAAGACATACTTTTATAGGGTTTCGATGTCAGGATTCTTGTATTATCCAAAAGCTTTAATAATTTAGGGGCATTTCTTTATTCTCTATGAATAATTTAACTAGTCGTATTTACCCACAACCTTTCGACCATGTTAATCTACATATCATATAATTTTTTTATAATCACTCTTACTTTACATGTGTTACATGAATGTTACTTGTTAACAATGTCATGGATACATATGGTTGATAAAAATTGGTTTTATTTGATCTATGCTTCTTTATTACTTTATTGCATGATAAAATAGATCTTGTTTACTTATTATAAGTGTGTCTCTTGGCCTTGTATGCATAAATATTGATTGTACATAATTATCATTCCATTTAAGTGTGGCCCTTGGCCTTGTGTTCTTATGCAACATTCACATGTCCCTTGTTTGAGGTCATCAGGCCGTATGTGTGATATATTATAAAAATTATGTGACATTGGTTGTACATTAATTTCTTGTTACTATGTTTCCATTATTAATATCATGCATTATTTATACTCACACTTTCTACTTTGGTGTAATGTTACATATTATTCACATGATGCTTATGTGCTTCAATGATATATTTATCTAGTAAGCAAATTCAATGATATATTTATTTAATACATGCAAATTCAATGATATATCAAATACTATGATGAAATGCATTCAAAATTTTAAGTGCTACTACATGATTACATATGTCACATACTACATAACACTTATTTTGAGCTACGTGACTTGAAGGCTACATGCCTCATCTCAAAAGGGGGCCTTCAAAATGGGCTTGTCTTGAGAATCCCATCCTCATGAGCAAATTTCATATTTATGGCACTCCATTTTTAAAAATTACAACATGATTCAAAATTTTCAAATTATGGAGGCATGTGTAACCACTCCTATAATTACAAGTGGAAAGTTTCAAAAAATTACATATTTTAATATTTACAAATTTAAAATGGCATTAAATATTAATTCAATATAAAGTACAATACAAGGGACATGATACTCATTCATGTTCAAGTTATTATATGGAAATTTCAAATTTCTCAAGTACAAAAGTTTCAAGTAGAGTTTAGATATGTCTATAATGGTATGATTCATCTTCATGTTGAAAGTGGGCCATATTAGATTATAGTGACACTCAATGTCTATGGTTGCACTTTTTCTACGTAGAGAGCCACAAATGGTGGTTCCTCACTTCAAATATTTTAAAAAGTAATCTACATGATCAAATGAGAATTTGAGCATACAATATTTCCAACTCAAGAGCATTAATTTTTTTTCAAATTGAGACTTGATCATTCTCAATTTACCATAGGTTCAACACTTCTCCAAATGCCTCAACAAGGGGAAAAAATCTCTCCACTTTCAAGATATAAGGCAATTAGATTTCATACACTTTCAGGTGTATAGTTTTATTGCTCTCTTTTTAAATTTCAAGTTTCATATTTTTAATTTTTAAATGTTGACAATAAATATTTTTAATATAATTGTTGTAGGTTTTACATCAAGGCATCTTGCATGATCAAGCTTTACATCAAAGGATAAAGTGTGTATATACACTCAGATTCACATGTACTTTACTTTAGTAATTTCACTTTGTTACATCACTATAATAAAGTGAGGGAAAATGTAGACACATAAAAATTAATCTTTAAGTACTTGAAAATGTTTAATCTTGACATTCTTACTTTACTTAGTCTATTTCTCATTTTACTAATCATAATATATAAGATAACCTTTGTTTTCTTGTAAACACTAAAAAATATTATATAAACATCCCTATTTCAAGCCCATTTATCCCTATTTAACCCATAGGTTCTTGTCAAACTTTTTTAGTAGTCTAGGTAATTTTAAGACAAGTTCATGATAGGTCGGATAAGGCTGCATTATAACCTTTTCCACTAATGTGACCATGTCTCCCATGCTCTAACAGTTAATTTTTCAAATTGAGACATTTTAAAATGGATCTCCTAAACCTTTTGTAAATTCAATCAGTGAAAATATTCTAAATATTCCCATATATAAGTACATCAAGGCTTCTCCAAATAGATCTAACAATCACCTAGAAATTATATTGCAAACTTAATAAAAGAACACAATTTCTTCCCATTTCAATTTTATAGCATTTTAAATGTCATAAGCAAAATATAAATATATTTTATTTCAGGTCAAGCAAATCCATTGTCAAATATTTCAATCAATATTATAACTAAAATCATATGGTTTCACAATCAAATATCACACAATCACCTTAGAAGAGATAACTACATTGTTTTGAGGCCCATTTGGGCTATGTAGGCAGCATTTAGACTATGTGAGGTTTTTAAAGGATAACTCAACTATTGCTTTTACTTGTTTATCTAATTTTTCATGTGATCTATATTATGTTTATATTTTATAAGTATTTATGTTTTATAGGTAATTCACATAATATATCAGCACACAAAACCAATCACCAAACCCTAGAAAATAATCACTCACACCCATATAATAAAATAAGGTGCACAATCAACTATGACACTATCACAATCAATAGATAATGTTGTAGTATGACATAATATACAAATATTTTCAATTAGTTTTAAATTATATCCAGTTTGCACAGTCATTATAAAAATCAATTTTAGAGATTTTTCAATATCTTTAGGCCTACTTACCATTTTTAGCTAATTTTTAATGCTATAAAATTTTATCACATACTATATTTCACCATTAGATCTATATATTCATGCATTTAATTTAAATTATTTAATTGTATTATTTTAACAATTCAATTCAAAATAAATTAAACAATAAGTCATAGACAAGTACAAGCATAGCAATTTGAGGTGGCATAGATTTACACAATCAATAGGGACCATATTAATAAAGACTAGATAATAGTAGTCACCTCAAGGGTCTAAGCTTCACCAGTAGCATTTGTGTATTGTTTAAACTCTAGTTTCATGATATGATTGGTTATAAAATAAATACAATTCATTTTAGGGACAGTGAAAAATGTGGTGAGCAATAAAAATTAGAGATCAACCAAGTGCATCTCTCCTCTGTTGTGTTTTTAATTATAAACATAGTAAGTAAAATATCAAACTACCATATTACATTTATATTTATAGGATTATTTCCCTAAATTTATAGAATATGTATATTCATATTTTCATCTTATTTAAATCATATTAATTATAAAATAAATAAATTATTTTGGTGAACCCAGTCATTGACTTGAGCATGGTAAAACCTATGTCTTTCCTCCTTAGAGTTTCATCTTTTTTTCTTAAAGTTTAATATTTATCTTGCCTCAAGGTTTGAATTTCAAATTTGATTTATAATTTTCTATTATTCAATTTAAAAAACCCTAACATAGTGTAGTGGATGATAATAATTTTTATTTTGTGATCCAAGCCATAACTGTCATAATTGCTAATTTTTTCCTAAAATATATAGTGTGTTTATAATTCATGCAGTGAATTGGTTTAAATTTATCTTTAATAAAATTATAGATAATATTAATAATGACAAATCATTATCTCTTCTTAGTAATTATTTAATCTTATTTTTTATTTAAGAATAAAATGCTAAGAAAAAATAAACTATAAAAAACTGATATTGATCTACAAAATATATAGATTTAAAAGTAGAAAATATTAATGTAAATACTTTGAAACAAATAAAAAATTGTAAATTTACAAAAAAAAATGCAAACCTAGGTCAAACTAATTTTATATTGACTATGTAAGTTGACTATTATTGAAAACTAACTATAAGGACCAATGTACTGTATCACATTTGAAAAAAATCAAACTATGTGGAGACAAAGATGCATTAGGAGGACATGGTCACACTATGGCCTTTTTTGTTGACTATGTCACCTCCTGGTTAAATGTGAAATTAAATTTCTTGTGCACTTACAACTATTTTTGAGGTTTTTTTTATTATCTACATGTGATGATTTTCCATGAAAAATGCCTATAAAATCAACAATTTAGCACCTGCATAATAAAAATAATAGAGATTAAATACAATGAAGGGAATCAAGCAAAGGAAATAATTGAGATATCCTTAGATAACCCCATGTAATATGAGTGTTGCCTACATAGTCCAAAAATTCCTCATGTCGATGTAGTTCTCTCTCTATAGTGAGTGTGTGAATCTTGATATTTATTATATGAATGCAACTAAATAGATTGAGCAAAAGGGTTGACAATGAGTTTCATTGATGTATAATAAAATAACTATAGACTTGGTCTATGATTTTTATAATAAATCAAAATTGAAATTATAAATATTAGTGCCCTTTTGGTTAATGTGTAGTAGAGTTGAAAACTGATTGCTATATATATATATAAAGATTGTGTAAAGAGTGACCTTGATGTGTTTATAGATAATAATCTTTGGAATAGTTTTATTAATCAAGCTTGATAAAAGTGAAAGAGGAGTAATATGAAATGTATTTAATTTGAAAATTTATCATTAGAGCATGGGAAATAAGGTTACAATAGTGGATAAGACTATAATGCATTCTTATTTGTCTAGTGTGATCCTATACAAAAAGGACATAGACTATTGGGATTTGTCTAACTGTTACACCTTTAACCATTAAAATGTCTATATGTGTGTAGCTAAATTTTGGATTGAATAAATATTTTACATTTTATTTTACATTTATCTATGCACTCATATGCTTATTGGGTTAGCCTATGTGTTTTACATAGCATTGGTAGATTATAAATAGGAGGCAGGGTTAGTTGTTCATCATCATATCGACATATTCATTTATTATTACAAGTATTTGGGAGGTTTCCCCCTCAAAGTGGCTTATCTATTATTCATATTTTATACTATATTTCTATATCATTGTGATATATTTTTGTTATTCTACTTATTTGGTGAAGTAATATCATTACAAGTGGTATTAGAGAATCGATATGGGCCATAATCAAGTTAAAAATCCTAGATCTTAGAATTTGGCTATATCTCACAAATGGTCACAAATTTATCTACATTTTTTGTAGTGGAGATAAGAAATAATTCAAGAAAGCTTCCACTAAAATTTTAACTCATTTGGACTTATTTTTTAAAATTTATTAACATGTTAGGGATTTTCATAAATTTGATCCATAGCTCGTAATTTTTATAAATTTTCAAATTTATTTACAGTTTTGAAAAGTTTGAAAAAAAATAATTTGGGTCTATTATTTGATATTTTTGATTTGATGCTGACATATTTTTAAAAAAATCATGTTCAAAGGTGGGTCAATAGGGTAAAATAAGGTTCACCATCAAGCTTTCTTATGGTTTTTCCTAACACTCATAGACAGGGGAAAGAGAAAGACACACCTAAAAATACTTTAAGGGATGACATGGAGTCTAAAACCTCTGATTTGATGTCTTTTTAGATGATTTTGTTAGGAATATAGAACATAGATAAATATAAATTAACTAAAGACAAAAATAAAATACAAAAAACACAACACAATAGAGACATAGATTTAATGTGGTTCACCCAATATGGGCTACATCCACACAAAAATAGTAAGTCCTTATTATTCAATTCAACAAATTAAGGGAAAAACCTAAAATATATCCACTATAATATCCTCTTCACTTAGATCCAATATGCCACTATGATTACAATGCCCTCATATCAAATGAGGGTTACTTATTAGGGAAAAAATGCACAAACATAATTTCTATCATTAGATTTGTAACCTAATAGTGAATGGTCTAGATTTATTATGAAATAATAATATTTATAATTCCACCCACTGGACCCCCATGGTGACCATAGTGGGGGGTGTCTTCCCCCCACACCCCCTATCGAGAACCAGACATTAAAATAATATTAGGGTCCACCATCAAATAGATTTCTCAAATTTAGTTGAATCTACATGGCTTGATGCATAAGGATGTGCAAGTTCAAACTCAAATGTCAATAATGAAAGGGGAGATTAATGGCATGAGAAATAAATTAAAGTATATCATATCACAATTGGATACCATTTTATCTCATTTTTTACTCAATAAGCCTCTATTTTTTTCTTCTGGTCCTCCTCCTCTCAACACTAACACCACCAATCTGGGGGTTAAACTAATTTTACCAAAAGAATACTTGTGAAATTTTTTTGGTAAAGATCCACTCACTTAGATCACTCAAATTGAAAATCTATTTCATCTGCACCAAACTCTTATCTCTCATAATGTGGTGATGGCATCTCTGTATCTAGAACCTGAGCCATTCATTTGGTATTGTTGGTTGTGTGCTCAAAATAAGAAGACTAGTGTTTCTATTACATGGTTAGTATTCTTTGATAAACTAATGTCTCACTATAGAGATAATGTTTATGAAAACTACTATATCTAGTTATCCAAAACATGATAAATAGAAATAGTGAAAAATTATATTCATTAGTTTCAGAATCTATCCTTACATGTGGAGGACATCACTAAGGCAAATTTGAATGACATTTTTCTAGGTAGACTAAAAGATAGTATTTAATTGAAGGTTAATATGTTTAATCCCACATCTATATCTTAATCTATACCAAGGGTACACTTATCAGAATAAAAATAGATGAGAAAACATCATCCTTTCACTACTAGCCAAGAATGCACCTTTATAACTCCATCATTGCCTCAACCTAGCAGATTGACACTGTAATAAATTAAGGAGAAACATGCCAAAGGTTTGTGTTATGTTTTTGATATAAAATGGAACAAAGGTCATCGATGTGATAAAAATAATTCATTTTACATCAAGGGGCCAATGAGGATGAAGAAGATGAGGAGGCATCTAGTGATGGTTTTGAAATACTTAAGGATGAAGTTGTAGTTTCTCAACCTACTATCTCTTGTCATACCTTAAATGTATTTTTATTCCTCAAACTCTTAAGGTGGTGGGTTTCCTTAAGAAATATAAGGTCATGGTGTTGATTAACTTAGGAAGTACACATTATTTCATCAACAGTAAGTTGGTAGCTCATTTGAATTATTTCATCTACCCATCCCTAAAATTTCATGCCATGATTACAAATGGTGGTACAATTAATTAATCTAGAAAATGCCATATTATTAAGTTAGTAATGTAGGACTATCTAATATATTATCCTATGTTTATTATTCTTATGGGTAGGACTAACATTATTTTGGGAGTATAATTGCTCACCACATTGGGTACTATTGAGATGAATTTCCAAGAATTGTTCATGCACTTTCATTCTAAAGACAAGCTAATGAAACTATGGTGATTAAGATTTAAATCTATACAAGTGGTTAGTTCACATCAAATGACCAACATGTTGAAAAAATGTGATAAAGAATTTGTGGCATGCTTGTTTTCCATTAATATTCAACAAACTAAGGATTCTACCCATCTTGATCTACAACAAATATTGGATGAACATTCAATTATTTTTGGCCCCATACCAAACTATCTTCCTCCTATCTACACCCATGGTCATGACATCAAAATTATTCCTATAATTATGCCATCCAACATCAGACCATACAAATATCCTTATTCCTAAAAGAGTGAAATTGAAAAAATAGTACAAGAGTTGTTAGAGGCAAGAACCATTCACCATAACCAAAGTGAATATTCTAATCTAGTAGTCATGGTGTGAAATAAGGATGAAACTTGGAGGATGTGCCTAGATTATAGAGGGATCAATAAGTTTACTATCAAAGATAATTTTCTTATTCCTGTAATTGATGAGTTTTTATATGAATTACATGATGTTTATTTTACCAAATTAGATCTTCACTCTAGGTATCATTAAATCTATATTCATGAGGAGGGCATTCCTAAAAATACTTTCCATACTCATTAAGTCCATTATGATTTTTTGGTAATGCCCTTTGGTCTTACCAATACAAGATCCACCTTTCAAAATTTGATGAATATAGTTTTTAGGTCATTTTTGAGAGAGTTTGTATTTGTGTTTCTAATGACATCCTTATTTATGGTAAAAATTAGGAAGGTCACTTGCAACATGTGAAGCAAGTACTCTTAGTTCTCAAACAATATGTTAAACTATCCAAATGTGCTTTTGGAGTCAAGGAAGTGGAATATTTGGGTTATATTGTATCATATGAGGGAGTAAAATTTTATCCTAAAGATATCCAAGCCATAACAGAGTAGCAGATTCCCAAGACACTCAAACAACTAAGGGGATTTAAAGGGGCTAACTGGTTATTATCACATGTTTATCAAACAATATGGTAGTATTGTAGCACTGATCACTTCATTGTTGAATAAATACTCCTTTTAGTAGATTGATATAGTTACTAAGGCATTTGAATAGCTTAAAATGGCCTTGTGCACCACTTTGGTATTGGCTACTCCAAAAATTTCTAAAACTTTTGTGGTTGAATGTGATACATCTAGATATGGTATGGGTGTAGTACTCATAAAAGAGGGTAGGTCCATTGCCTTTAAATTTCATCAATTTAAGGGCAAAAATTAGTTCAAACCCATTATGAATTATTTCATAATGGAATTAATGAGTATGGAAAGTATTTTTAGGAATGCATTATGGTACAAAGATAGATATTATCTATGTCAAAATTATCTTATGAAACAAAAAATCCTTCAAGAACTTCATGCATCTTCATTTGGTAATCGCTCAGAGTTTTTGAAAACCTATCATAAATTTAAAAAGGTTTATTTGGGAAAGATTCAAGTGGTGTGTACATAAATATTTGATCAAATGAATGGTCTACCATCAAAAAAAGGGTGAAACCATTAAAACCCTAGGTCTTTTATAGCCCTTATCTATCCCTAGTCAATGATGAGAATAGGTGTTTATGGATTTCATTACTGGGTTACCACGATTTAAAGTTATAAATGTTATCATGGATTTTATGGGTAGACTCATAAAGTATGATCATTTTTGTTCTTTATCTCAACCATTGGTGTCCATATAGTAGCTTATAACTTTCTCATTACAGTTCAAAAATTGCATGGTACTCCCAAGATTATTGTCAGTGATCGAGATCCCATATTCACTAGTATTTTTTGGATTGAATTATTTGCATGTTTGGGAACCCAATTGTCTCATATCTCATCCTATCATCCTCAATAATATGGACAAACTTATGTATCCAATAAGTGTTTGGAAGGGTACTTTTGTTTCTTTGTGTCAGATAAATGGGTTCAGTGGTTACCCCTAGTTGAATGGTGGTATAATACTTTAGTGTATAGTTCATCCAAAATGTCTCCTTTTATAGCATTGTATGGATAAAATATCCATCCCTCATTTTACCCTTGAAGACCCACCCAAAGGTGTGTGTAGTGGAGTAACACATTCAACATCAATAGGATGTCCTTGTTAGTTTGCATGAAAATTTAGCTTTCGCCCAAAATCACATGATACAACAAGTACATCAACACAAGAATGAGAGGCATTTTGTAATTAGTGACTGGGTATTTTTTATCTTACAACCATATAATAAAATTCCCCTGAATTAATATAAAAAGGATAACACATTATCTCCCAATAATTATGACCCTTATCAGATCTTGTAGAAAATTAGTAGTGTGGCCTGCAAGCTAAAATATCCTCTATCCATTCACATTCATCCAATATTTCATGTTTCCTACCTTAATAAGTTCATTGGACATCGATTTAACACTCAAACTGAGTTAATAGAATTAGATGAGGAAAGGAGGGTTATTTGTGATACTAAAGTTGTCCTTCAAACACACACTACGTAACTACATTCTAGAATGATTATAGAGTATCTAATCAAATGGAAGAATATGCCTTCCGAAGATGCTACTTGGGAGGATGAAACCTTCATGAAATAACATATAATATTGCTTCAACATTGTGGACAACATTGTTTTGAAGGGGAGGGGCATGATATTCCCTTAACCATTGGCATGTCTATGGATATGTATAGCTAACTTGTGGCTTGCATAACCCTTTTGCATATTATTTTACATTTCTCTATGAACTCATTTGCTTAGTAGGTTGGCCTATGGGTTTTCTATGTCTTTGATAAAATATAAATAGGAGGTAGGGTTAGTTTTTCATCATCATATCAGAGTATTCATTTATTATTGAAAGCATTTGGTAAGTTGACCCCTCGAAGTGGCTTATCTATTATTAATATTTTTTACTAGATTTCTATATCATTGTGATATGTTGTTATTATTCTGCTTATTTGGTGAATTAATAACATTACACTAACAAGAATATAAGCATAATATGGATTCCTAAATGATTTTTGTAATGATTTTTAGGCAATAAATGGAATAAATAACTCTCTTTTAGAGATTTCAAGTTAACAAAATGGTAAAAGGACCAAGAAGAGCAACAATATTAAGATTAAACATTATCAAGCACTTAATGATTAAATTTGAGTGTCTACATTTTCTCCCACTTTATTCTGGTGATGTAATGAAATGAAATTAATAGACTAAATGATATGTGAACCTAAGTGTGTATATACACTTTGTATTTTGATTTGAAGCTTGAAAGTGCAATATATCTCAATGCAAAACTTGTAACAGTACCACTGGAAGTATTTATTATCTATATTTAAAAACTAATTTGAAACTTGAATTTTGAAATTTGAAAATAGAGCAAGAAAAGGATACACCTGAAAGAGTATGCAATTTAATTTCCCTATAACTTGAAAGTGGAGAAGTATGCATGCCCTCAACACCCCCTTGTTGAGGCATTTAGGAAAATGTTGAACCTATGGTGAATTGAGAGTTATCAAATCTCAATTTGAAAAACTTGTGAAAGCCCTTAAGTTTGAAATATTGTATATTCCAACTCTCATTTGAATGTGTAAAGTACTCTGTAAATTAATTAAAGTAGTGGAACTACCAAATTTGGCTCACTAAAGTGTAACCTTAGATGTTGAGTATCACTAGACTCCAATGTGGCATGCTTTAAAATTTAAGACAAATCACATCATTGCAAACAAATCTATATTATAATTAAAAATTTGTACCTTCTTGAAACCTTTGAACTTGAGAATTTTGAAAATTGAAATTTACATGTAGAAACATGAAAATTAATTAATATCATGTCTCTTGTATTTATACTGAATTGATATTAAATACTAATTGAACTTGTAACTTTTGAAACTTGAGAATATGAATTTTTTCATATAGAAACATGAACATAAATGAATATCATGCCCCCTATATCTGTAGATATTGAATGTAATTTTAACTTGTAACTTTTGAAACTTTTAACAATTTTACACATGCTCATGCATATGTATCAAGTATATGTGAATATATATTGAATTAGTTGTATAACTGAGTGCACGTGCATGTCACATGATCCTATAATCTAAATTTTTTTGAACCATGTTGAAATTATGTCATAATATAAAATTTATTTCTTGAGAGGACTTGAATTTTAAAGACAATCCCATTATGATTCCCCCTTTTTAGATGTGATATACAAACTTCAAGTCACTAATCTCAAAAATAAAACTTGTATAATATGTGAAAGATGTAAAAATATTATATCATATGAATATTTTATTTACATTGCATCATAATATTGAATATATCATTATATTGAGTACAAAACTCATGCTAAATAGATATAGCATTGAAATACATAAGAAGCATGTGCATCATATGTATCATGGCACTAGAGTAAAATATATAAATAATGAATGATATGAATCATGGAACCCTAGCTACAAGTAATGTCATACGAGGTCACACTCGAATGGCATGGTGGTTTCATATAAGCAGTAACATGTATAAATTGCACATACAAGGCCAAGGGCCATAGGCAATAATTAAAGAAGTCCAAACTTACTATATAGTAAAGTAAGAATGTAAAAATGAGGATATATAAAATGATAATAGTCTACATCAACCATATATATCAATGTCATTGTTACCAAATAGCATATCTATGTGACACAATGTAGAGTGTGAATGATTATCATAATATTTTTATGATATATAGCTTAACATGGTAGAGAGGTTGTAGATAGACAACCTATTGAAGTATTCATGGAGAATGAAGAGATGACCCCAACTTAACAATGTTGCTTGGTAGAAAGGGAAGCTTGACATCAAAGAACCATGTAAAAGTATGTCTTATATCACACTCACATACTTCATAAAAACTATCATGTATTGAAAATTTAAATATGTTATCTAATTGATATGAAATAAAAAACATAAGTAAACAAGTAATATTTGAAAATGTTTTATAGTTCCTATTTTTGAATTTTTGAAAATATTTTGATTTTTTTATATTTTTGAACCATTATAATTTTTTTAAATATTATAAATATTTGAACCTAAAATATTTAATAAGTGATAATAATGATGGTATCAAAAGTAGAGGAAATGATATAGATTTGAATAATCTACAATAAGGTTCTAGATCATAGTATGGTAAGAATGGTCGGGTTTGAACAAGTAGAAATCGTAGATACCCAAACCCCATGGAGAAAGAAAATCAAGGATTAGAATTGGAATTTGAAAATATGAAAACCAAGCTAGCCATGTAGCAATTAATTTTCTCTAAGATGACTAAATAATTAGACAAGTTGAAATTGAAATTATTAAAACCTAAATAATTTAATTTTGACGCAGAAAAGTTTGATGGAAAAATAAAGGAGTTTGCAGTGGTGGGAGAAATGAGGGAGGCCACTACAAACAAAACAAGGAAGCATGAAATGAAATCTGAAGAGAATAAGATATAAGGGAAGAACAATTCATAAAAAGTGATGGAAAAATCCCCAATAAGCTCAAAGATAAAATTTGTTAAAGATCCTGCTCAAGGCCCAAGTAAAAGAACTAGAGGACTCACAAGAAAGGAAGCAAAAAAGAAAAAGGAAAGTAGGAAATTGGTAGTCTATACTAACTCAGAGGAGTCATAACACTAATTTTATGTTTCTCATATAGATGGTTTTTTTTTTTTTTTTTTGATACTTAGTGTCTTTCTTGTTAGATTATCATATTTTTGGTTGAAGACAACTTTATGGTGTTCTAGCCTTGGGGGCATTTGCTCTTTGTTAGCTATGCTTATTTTTTGTTGAATATTTTTTGTTTCTTGTAAGGGTACATGATCCTAATCCCATTTTTTAACCTCATCAAATAAAAATATTTGTGTAATAATAAAAACAAGTGAAATGATTCATAGTAATGTATCACAAAGGATTAATAGAGATAATAATGTGCATGTTTCTCAATGAGAAAAATAGTAGGGGTGCTCATGTAAAAGTAGAGAAATGTGATCATGTAAGTGCAATAGAAACCATAACATGATAAATATGCAATATTAAGAAAGTGAATTAAGAATTTTAAAGCAATAGCAGATAATTTTTTTGGATTGTTTGAATTGGTTTTAAAATCAATAGGGAAAGTACCCAAAGTGAAAATAAAGCCAAGGGCTAAAAGAATTTTTGGATAAGGGATAAAAGATTAGCAATTAAGTTAAAGGCAAATAAGCTATTTACAAAGCATAATACAAGAGTAGCTAACCAATAACTTTATTAGACAAACATTCACATGGAGTTCTTACATAAAAGGTATATCTAAATGCTTCATTTTGTGATAAACTTCATATTGGAATATTATATCATTATGTCGATCTCTTTGATCTATTATACTATATTATTGGTGTTGTATGGTTCATATATGTCATAACTTTATTATATTTCATTATTGGAGCATGCTTTTCTTTTTTCTCTTGTGTTGTGATTATTTTATCCTTTGAAATGGTGATCATTATACTATCTTGCTTAAATGTTAGAGAATCATAATTATTACTTAATTTTGCTACCATTAATCTTTTCAATGATATTCCAAAAATTGCATTGCATTGTTCTAATATAGGATTAATTTGAAATAATGTTTAACATGATTTATGACTAAGAGTGATTGGTAATTTGATAGATCATATGCAATGCTTTGGTTCTATAACTTTATTGAGATGATTTTTTTATCATACCTAAGATATCTAAAAAGAGATAGGTTGCCTATATGACCTTTTTTTAAGTGAGTAACTAAAACATTAGAGCATTGTTTATCATCCATAATTAGATTAATAAAAAGAGGATCTCAATATGTAGAATGTTGCTTTATTGCTTCCATTTTAACCATATTTTGAGGAGTGGTCTGAGACATTGAGTCTTGCTTTGTAATGATTTTATTAAAAAGAACTTTTTTAATGCTTTGGTAACTGTACCTCTGAATGTCATTCTATGTGAGTCTTTAAATACTTCTTTTATAAATTTTCATTAAGAGACACTATCATTGTACTAAGTGAGGGATTTGAGTCAAATTATTATGATATAGTATTTCAATTATTTGAAGTATTCTGTAAATTGTGTTGGTTGTAAATTGGTGCTTCACCCTTTGTATACAATAAGTATCTCTATATTCACCCACTCCATCAAATCTATAAAAATAGTGACATAAGAAATAATCTTCATCAATGAGATTAAAGTTTAACTTTCACAATTGATCATCTATTAGGTCTTGCATATTTACATCATTATTATTGTAGTAGTTCTCAATCTGAAAAAATGAATATTTGTATCTAAACAATAATGGTATTTATATAAGATATTTTTCTAATTTGATATGAATTAACATGTGTTTCTATTCTTTGATAGGTTCTTCTATTTGTGTACAAGTTTGTTCCTTTTTAATATCCTTCTTGATAATTTATTATATTTTCTTAGGAATGTGAGTAACATATGGAGTATCATTGGCATTACTTAATTCACCCATTTCATATGTATGCATTTCTATCATTAGAATTGGTTATTTAAGTGGTATAATGGAGACCTTATTAGATTGTGATTATGTCATTTTGTAATATCGAAATGGTGCATCATTATATTGAATTGTATACACTTGTATCATGCAAAAATTTAATGCATCTATAGAATGTGAAAGCTATATTTTCCATTTCATGAATCTAAGGCTGACCCAATAAGATATTATATGGTAATTGTTCAAGTATGATTTGAAAAACAATAGACACCATTTTAGGGCCTAATAGTAAATCCAATGTGATAGTTCTAAATATTTATTTTAGAGTAATATAAAATCCATGTATAGGTTGTTCATATTTTTGAATATTGTCCTTATTAAATCCTAGTTTATGGATGAATTCATTGTTGTAGATATTTATCTCATAACTATTCTCAACCAATGCATGTTTGACTAGTTTTCAATGTATTTAAATTTGAATGAATAAGGGAAGATTTGTCTCAATTATATGATTGAGAGGTACATATTACTTATGAAAAGTAATAGTATTTTCAATATCCTTAGAGATATTCATGATATAAGCAAATAAATTTGGTTGTGTATCCATAAGAAGAGTGGTATCCATAAGAAGAGTGGTAATTTGGTTGTGTATAAGATATCCTTGTAAGTTGGTGATTTGTACAATATCTCTAGAATTAAAATCATAGATAGAGTATTATGTAATTGGTCAATAAGATCATATCCATTGGGTCACTAAACTTTCCTTTAAGGAGGTGGAAGAGGAGGAACATTATTATTAGTAAGATTAGGTTGAGAAGGTAAACATGATCATCCTATTTTATTTTGAAAAAAGTGAGCATGGGAATTTAACGAGCATTATATGAATAATTGAAATGGATTGACAAGTAAAAGTAGATTGAGGGTGAGGAGGATGAAGAAAAAAAAGTTGTACACATGCTCTTTGGCATCTAGTTGTGATAGGAAGTAACTAGGATTGGATTTTATTACAATAAGTTTTAACAATAGGTATGATATTAAGATACCTAGGTTCACTTTGTCCACAAGAGGTAGACTCTTATTTTTATCCAAGACCTCTTATTTCAATATTGTGTGAAATTTTTATGCATTTTTTCCCCCAAATGGTGAAAAAACTCTCTTTTGATAATATTAACCTTTTGGAAGAATTATTATAATATGTTACATTATAAAAATAAGAATTTAAAAGTGATTGAGGGTATATTTTATACATGTTATCTTCTTTATTTGAATTATATTTTATCTACGCTTGAACATAATGAATAACATGTTAAAAGTTAATACCATATGCAACAATCAATTTCATAATCTTATGTAACATACGAGAGAAAATTTCACTCATTGATTCCATTAGGAATATAATATAAGAAAAAATCATGGTAAAAAGAGTGATACATGCAAGGGTGTGAATAATTATGTGGGATCTCAATTATACTTGCTCATTTGTATATTAGTGTTGAACCAATATTTTAGATCACTAATTACAAAGGATAAATCATGCATGTATCCCACCATCTCATCTTTCAATGTACAATGAGAGTAAATTTCCTAAGTGATATGTTCCTCTTAGGTGCACCACAAAAAAATGGATAAAGAGGCTTCATATCGTATAAATAATGGACCATAGGCATTTCCAATATACCATCAAGTATGGGGAAATTAATATTTGTGTTTAGTTTTGTGCGATGTCTTGAGTATTAAGGTAATATATTTCACACCACATTGTCCATAAAAAATTAACCATTTAGCCTGTAATGATGATCACTAAGTAGTTTTACAACTGTCAAGACATAATTACTAAAAAAAAGTAGCTAGCAAATAGAAAAATAAAGAGAAAAGAAAAAATTAAAAGATATGTGTTTAGAGATAAACAATTTTCCACCCAAGGTTACAATAAATGATTCAATTTTATATGTTATCCAAGGTTAAAATAGATGCTTTTAGTATCAGTAATTATGTCCAATGTCGAAAGCCATTTCTTTAAGTGTTGTATCTACATCTAAGGTCGAATGTTATTTCTTTCAGTTTAAGAATTTACAAAAAAATGTATGAAATTATAGGAAAAAATAAGGAAAATAAGTAGTGTTCTAAATAAAATAAGGGTTCACTATAATTTTTAATGTTAATTTTTATTTAAGATTAAAATTCTAAGAACAAATAAACTATTGAAATTTGATTTAGATCTATAGAATATAAAAATCTAAAAGTGAATACATTAATTTATAAAATTTGAAAGGAGCTAAAAATTGTAAATTAACAAATAGGTATGCAAACCTAGCTCAAATTGTATTTATGTTGACTTTTTACGCTAATTATTATTGAAAACTAACTTTAAAGACCCCTAAATTATGTCACATCTAAAAATAGAGTTTCAAACTATGCAAGGATAAGGCTATACTAGGAGGATAAGGACACACTACAACATTGTTTTTTTACTATAACCATGTTCTAGTTGACTGTGTGATTGAATTTCCTATGTGATAATATGTGGCTATTTGTGAGAGTATTTTGATTATCTATGTGTTTCAATTTTCCATCTAGGATGCTTTCAAAATCAAAACCCTGACCCATTCATAATAAACATAATAAAGATCAAATACAAAAGAGGTAATCAGGTAATGCGAATAGCCAAGCTATCCAAAAAACCCATGTAATCTGAGTGCTACCTACATAGCTCAAAAGGGCCTTAAGCCTATGTAATTCTCCCTCCTAAAGTGAGTGTGTTAATCTTGATATTTTTTATATGAATTCAACAAGATAGATTGACTTGAATGCTTAAAATGGGTGACCTTAACCTTAAATAAAATAATTTAAGACTTGTCTTATGAGTGTTATAGAAAATTGAAAATGAAAATAGAAAGATTAGTGCCCTTTTACTCAATGTGTAGTACAATTATCAAGTGATTTTCAAGATAAATCAAGTGTGTGTAATGAGTGGCCTTGATGTGTCTTTATAGAATAATATTTGGAATATTTCCATGAATCAACATTGCTATAAGAGTGGTAGGGATAATACAATATGTCTCAAATTTGAAAATTTATCATTGAATCATGGGGGAGAAGGCTATAATGTGTTTGTGTCTACCTAGCGTAGTCCTATCATAAAAAGAAGAGACTATGGAGATTTGGCTGACAAGGACCTATAAGCAAAATAGGTATTTTTTTAATGATGTTTAGAGTGATTTTGAAGTAATAAATGGAATAGTTAATGCTCCCATATATATTTCAATTTAACAAAATGGTGGAAGAACCAAGTAAGGGTAAGGATGTCAAATTTAAACATTGTCAAACACTTAATGATTAAAATTAAGCTTCTAAAATAGCACATATTGAATGAATATTGAATCTAAGATGATTTTGATTACTTATTGATGGAAAATTTAATGTAAGACTCCTTCCATTCCCCATCCCCCTAAACCTCAAGATAAAAATAGTTATCATCCCTCACCTATTATTTACCCAAGGCTTGTATTAGATATGAAAGTCTATGTTATCTATTTTAACCTTTTAGGCCTTTTACTAGTGTAAATATTATGTAGTTAAATGGCTAAGTATGTTGATAATCTAGGATAAAAACTATAAATTATCGATTTAATTGAACTTTCCTAAAATATCAAGTGTGAGAAAATAAAGGATTTATCTAAAGATAAACAAATTTTTATGTGAATCAAAGTACTAAAAACAACTGAATAGACTTGTAGGAAAATTTCATTTGCTAACTATTTATTTAAATATGACATAGAAAAATAGTGCTCCCATCAAGATAGTATCACCATGTGGTGTTAGTGTATAATTATAAAACCATTGTTCTTCCTATAGAGACTATCTAAAACTTTTAAGGAAGTTGTGGAAGGTTTTGGAGGTCCTATATGTGGTTTTGTGTCATTTGAGATCTCATATGTGTCATTTTTTAGATGAATAACGTCTGAAACCCTAATGAATACTTGCACACATGAAATAATAAATGGATAAAATGTAAAAGGGGAAGCAGAAATTAGGTTGTGAGATGTTACGATTGTGTGGAGCTGAATCTATATTATCCTGACCACTGCCTACGTTAACCCCAATGCTAAGGGTCTCAGATCATATGTAGATCTCCCTTAGGGAATGTGCACCATAAAATTTTATGATATGATAGAATGATTTTTTCTTACACCCTTATTTTATCAAGCATGCAATGTCTAGGTGTGATGACTGAGTAGTATGCATAGTATTGAGTTGAATTATTGATTGATTTTATGTAAATATGTGACAAAATAGCAATTGATAGATGTAAAATGCCTTATGAGCCTCTTTATATAGAAATAACATTTTTTTGAATATAATAACTTGTTCACTAACTGACAAGTCATAAAAAGAGGGATTAAAAACGTAAGAAAATCCTCACAGAGAGGCTAAGACTCAAACACAATAGAAAGGGCATGTCGAACACTAGAGAAAAAAATGGAAACTATCACCATGTGGTGATAATATCCTAAAATGTGACTTTAGTGTCTTAGGCCTAAAATATATATAAAATTAGGCAAGATATCCTAAAGGACCCTATGACTGGGAAAAGGTGACTTGTGATTGTTGGGAGTATTATAAATAAGGAAAATAAGACATAAGAAAGATCAAAAGACTCAAAATGACCATGCAAATAAGGAATATAATCATCATTATGACCTTTACATGAAAGAGAAACAAAAGACAGTAATTATGGATGATTGACCAAATTAGGGTGTTTATATTTGCCACCCTTTTATTCTAATAATGCAATGAAATGAAAGTACTTGAGTAAAATAAAAATAAAAATGCATATTTATACTTACATGTGTCAATGTAATTTGGATTTAGCCCACTTCTTGGATAGAGAAGTGGATAGGAACTGAATTGAAATATGTGAAGAGGAAACACATGGTGTGAATGTCCCTATACTAAATTTGGGTATTTAAATTGAATGTGTGGAGAATCAAGACTCACTTTCCCCCACTCTAATATCTAGAATGAATTTGAGTATGTAAACTGATTATGTGGAGAAATAAGGCTCACTTCCCCCCACTCTAATATTTGGACTAAATATAAGTATGTGAACTAGGTCTGGTGGAATGCTATGGATCAACTACTACAAATGGTCATGTGACCCAAATTGGTGAAAACCTAGTGATGATACTAAGTGTAACCTGATAATTTGAAAATGGGGACCAAGGACATGCACTCTACATAATTCCCCATAATCTTTATATCTAAATAATGTATTTATGTATCTAAATATCTTAGTAAACTAGTATACCTAAGTCAAAATTATATATTTATGTAGAGTGTATGTTTGAATCCCTATATGAACCTATGTATTTATATATCTAAAATCTTGTGAATCTGAATACCTGTGTAAAACTATGTGTCTGTATATCTATAAACATGTGTAAACTTGTGTGTCTTTGTATTTTCATGATTATGTAAACATGTGTATCTATATGTCTAAGGACCGGTGAGTCTGAATATCTTTGTAGACCTGTGCATCTAAATTTGTATAAAACTTTTTATGTCTTAAGCAATATGTGTATATTTTTGCCCCTTTTGGTGAGTGAACCGATACTTTGGTGAGGATATGTAACTAGAACTAGTAATGATAAGTTTTTATTGGTTTTAATTAGTAGGTGTAATGTTATTTTAAGATTGAATAGTTTATTTATTATGAAAGAGTTGATAATTGAATGTGTAATTAGATAGATGTTTTGTTTATTGTGATTTTAACTATAATGACATTGTTTCATCACTTTTTAGATTTTAAAGTAGCTATAAGATTTGTTTAACCAATATGGGTCATTATATGATGATGTCAAGCCCCATGTATAAGAAATGGTTCACAAATTGGAGCTACAGTTCTTGAGATATGGTGATATTAAGGGATTTGGATTAGTCAATGAAATTATCATGCAATGTTAACATTAATAAGGTGGCATTGGGTAAGTATGACTTAAATAGGTAATGTGATTAATTTGGTAATTGATTTGGAGTATTTTATCTCAAATCAGTTATGTGTCTGAGTGAGATAAATATGTTGAGGAGACATGTAGCTAGCTTGATGCACTATGAAGTGGTTAAGGCATGGATTTAGGTTGGGGAGGAGGTTTACTTGGTAAAGAACCCAAATTATTTCATGTTTTTGTTATGTATGTTGTATTTTTTACTATTTTTACTAAAAAGGAACTAGTTTAGGTCATGTTTTTCAAATAATGGTGATAGTGTCAAATTTTAGGCACTATTGTCTAGTAATTGGCACTAGTGTCCAAGAGGTGGCACCACTGTCTAGCACTACTATCTTATATGCAATGCTAGTGTCTATCAGTCTTGAGAAGTGATGTTGATTATAGTTAATTGGTTATTGATGTGTGATACTATCAATTCATTTTAATTTTTCATTGCTAATGATATATTTGGTTGGACTCCTAGAGGTTAATGCCTTCATGAGAGAGTTTCACACAAGATAGATTATGGACACCTTTTAGGGTCTACCCCTAGTGGATGTTGAGATGGATATGCTCAAGAGAGAAAATTTGAGATATGTTGTATTTCTAGAGCATATGCCCTAGCATAAGCATATGATGACTACACTATGTGAGAGATGGGATGTAGATACATGCATATTCTAGTTACCTAGTGGGGAGATGACTATTACACTAGAAGACATGTACTAGATTCTACGATTACCAATATCTAGGTAGTGAGAAATACTATACGAGGATACAGATGATTGAGCCATATTGTGAGATTTAAAATATTTCTCTACCATGGTAGTTGGGACCCATCCTATAGAGAGTCTCATTGACATATTGTTGACTTTGATTGTGACTACTGACGTTTTATAATTGCATAAGTTCTTGCCTATTTTTTTATCTTCATTTGTGGTTGTAGATGGGAGTGGGGGATTTATTTATTATAGGATGCATGAGATAGTGAAGGATATTGAGGAGCATGGTATTATGTATTATTGGTTTTTTATGATGTTAGATCACTTGTATATGGCTCTATATCATTTTACACAAGAGATGTGTGATGGAGGGATCAAAGCATCAACATTGTTACATTAATCGGTATATGAGCATTTAAATATGAATAGGTTGGTGGCATGTGTATGAGATGGTTGGGCTCATCCATAGTTTTTTATAGAGATATGGATGGTTATAGTTCATGCACCTAGGAGTACTCTTTAGTACCAGTAGTTTTTAGATAGTTTGACAATAGGGGATATTATATGGATACCCTATATAGGCTATGAGTGGTAGCTTAAGGATAGTACTCAGATGAGGTAGATTTAGGTGAGTTGTTGGCTACATGACCATTGGCTTAATGTATATGAGCAATTTTAGTATGATCAGATCACATGATAGTTTAGTGTGGTGTAAGATGTGCCCCCAAAACCCATAATATGGTTGAGTTCTTAGGATCCTACTAGGATAGGTAGTATGCCAAGGATATCTATTAATGAGTTAGATCATATTCTATTGGTAGAGTAGGATCTTGATATTGATATACTAGATATAGATGATGTGGGAGTGATTGAGGCCTACACAACCTAGTCTAGTGACCATATATGGGCACCTTTATTTTTGAGAAGTGGAATGATTTTAGAGGATGTATTATATGTATATCCCCTAATGGTTGTTGATGGAAAGTTAATATAAAATAATTTTATACTTTGTGTAAATTTGATTATGTATTTATGTGATGACAAATTTTATGAATTGTTTTGATAGATGCAGGTTTAGGGGATGACAAGTACTAGGATATCACCATTGAGACAATGCTTCATGAGTTGATGTCGCATATTATTGAAGATTCCATGGAGGATGGATTAGTAGAGAGGGCCACCAATGTGGCTGAGGTGCATGCCTATCTATTTGACTGAGCTATAATAGTTATTAGAACATACAAGTGAGTGGTGACAAATAGAAATGAGGCACATGCTAAGTTACATAAGCCTACCATGATTGCACCTAATGCTCTAAGTGGGGTTAGTATTTGGATAGTAGATGAATACATACATCTTTAGTGAGAGCATGTTGAGTGTATGGCTATGTTGGGTATGTATCATGAGAGAGAGAGAGAGAGAGAGAGAGAGAGAGAGAGAGAGAGAGAGAGAGAGTAGACATAGTCATCGATCTAGGTCACATAGAGATAGCGTGGCTTCTAGTTCTAATTTTGATATATCCAAGAGTGAGAGTGAGGAAGTTGGTCCCAATAGTCATATTTGCATCATTGAGTACTGAACTATATTTATATTCAAATTATATTCTAAGTTATATACATGGATGTTTTTTTAAGTTGGAACTATATGTATTGGTAACTAGATCTTGTTATATTGCATGTGTTGATATTGGTTTGATTATTTGAAATGATGATATTTATACATGGTTATAAATGTTTAGACATGTGTAGTGGATTATATTTTATATTTATTGGTATATGGTTTTATTTTTTATATTCCATAATATTTCTATGTTATATCATGTGATAATGGAATGCCCTATCTGAACCTTGATGGTATGGAAAATGAATGACCATACTACCCATGGTGTGTTAGTGTAAAAGGAGACTTTTAAATTGGAGTTGTATGTGATGTACTACTAGTGTTTAGATGTGTAGAGTCTGGTGCAAAGATATTGATTGGTTTACTTGTTAAATCTTCACTTTGAGTTGTATGGTTTCTATAAAATATCTTTATCAGTGTACAAACTAGAGATATATTTTGATCTCCATAATTATTCCCATATATCTTTATTGGTGTTTGAACTAAAAATGTTCCTTTAGTCTTGTACTTGGACCCATATATCTTGATTGGTGTATGCACTAGAGCTATATAATGATCTCTATAGTATGTATGTATGTATGTATGTATGTATGTATATATGTATATATATATATATATATGTATGTATGTATGTATATATGTATGTATATGGATTGGAGTTACATTTTGATCTCTATAAACTTGTCTCCATCTTTTTTGAAACTTTGGTGTACAATATTGCTCATAAATAGGTGTCATAGAAGTCATAGGGCTATATATATATATATATATATATATATATATATATATATATATATGGACTGGAGTTACATTTTGATCTCTATAAACTTGTCACCATCTTTGTTGAAACTTTGGTGTACACTATTGCTCATAAATAGGTGTCATAGAAGTCATAGGGCTTGTTCGAAGAATAACCAATGGTTCCTTAAAAGAAACAAATTGGGATGACTCCATCATAGAGAAGTGTGATCTATGAGAGTATGGAGAATGAGATATCAGTGCCCACTATGTAAATTATATGATGCCTTGAGTAACATACAGGTCAATGCAATTTTTAAGTTCATAACAATGATCATCTGAATGTCCATTTATCTTATGAAAATGACAATATGAATTATGTGGTACCTAGTGAAAATGGTGTGATGTATATATTTGTCAATTTGTCATATTTTGGGTCTTTGTAAAGTTGTCTTTGTCATGTTAAGTTTATAGGATTAAAAATTAGGTGTTATAACTTGTCAAAATTTGAATTAGAGCGGTAATTGGATTTTCCCACCAAATCCTTCTTTTGAATTTTTGAACTTTCCTAAGATTTTTTAGTTTTTTTTTAAAGAAGATTAAAGGTTTTAATTAGTGTGATTAGGCCTTGGAAAGGTGGTAAAATATGTTATAACACATAATGACTCACATGATGAGTCATCATGGTGAATAGGATAGTGGTTAGGAAGTTTTCAACGTGTAAAAGGTAGTTAGAAATTAGTTATGGATTTTGAAGTCTCTTTTGAATAGATAGTAGTGTTGGTGTATGATTCATTCAAGGTAGCATCCATTAGAGAAAATAAACATGATAGGAATTAATTTTAATATTTAATATATAAACTCCAAATATTTGGAATAGATAGGTTCTTTATTTTGAAGTTAAAATTGTTGGTCATTTCCAATATTTTGTATGTGCCATAAACTTGAATGTGTGAATGAATATAAATAGATAATTTGAATTCAGAGGTGTGTTGATATAATGGTAAGTTTATGTGTATTGTTTGGTCTAATTTAAGCATTGAAAATGTGTGTTTAATAACTTTCTAAGACACTAGTCACCAAACCCTATTGTGTAAATAAAGGAAAGATATTCAGTGAACAATGGTATGGGATCTGTAAAACATTATTGGAATGTGTTTTATATATTAAATGAGAGTGAGTATAATTTATTATCAATTCATAATTATTTTCCAAATAAACCAATAAAATTAAATCTTAATTTAATAAAGAGACATCACAGACTATGTTCCTGGCATTCTATAATTTGAGTTTTATAAGACTATATAAGTGTGAGATGTGAAGAGATTTTTGATATAAGATGATTTGGAGGTTTGAATAGAACATCAAATAAAGTGGTAAGTTTGTTTTATCTACATTATTTAATATTTTAAATGAATTCAATTCATTTTCAAACATTAAATGACACTCAAACTTTATATCGTTGTGTTTTTGAATAAGTTACTAGCCTGTGTATACCCACAATGACAAATTTTATTTGAATATTGTTGTAAGACTAATGAGTTGAAATGACAAAGGTATAAAGACTATTTATAGTTTGAATTTTCAAAAAACATTTCCTATTTTCCATCAATTAGTATAAATACTTCATTAATAAAACTATGTAATGATCTGCGTGGTTTGCAATCTGTGGAAAGGAAGACTGAGTGATCAAGTTCAAGAGAAGTAGGTATCAATTTATAAATATTAATGGGTAAATAATATTTACAACACTGGTAAAATTATTTTTATGACAATATGGTTAATACTTTCAAATTACACTAGTAAGATGGCAGACTTGTAGACTACTAAAAATCCACACACATAAACCATCAAAGATTTAGATAGAAAACATGAGAAAAGGTATTGAAACAAGGTATAAGCAATTGAATAAGTCGTATTAGATTTTTACAGACCTTAGATAATGACTAGAATCATTTTAAAATTCTTTAAACCTTTAAAATATTTGTTTTTTACACCATTTGGGTGTTTACAGACCCTATATTAGAGTTTTAACATTAGAATGCATATTAAATGAAATGTAATTGATAAAAGTCATTGAAAATGGGTAATCATGTTTTTTAATATATTTTTCAAGTTTTTAACTTGTATAGAATCCATACTATCAAATATTGAAAACTATGTTGCTATAGGGAGATAAATGGTGAATGTGACTAAGCTTGAATGTGATATGTGTGTAAATGGGAAATGTTTGAGAACTTAAGGATAGAGAAAAAACAAGATAAGAAACCTAGTCAACATATCATTAATGATCATGGTGTCAAAACTAAGGAGTTCATAGAGATAAGAGATTGAATAAATTGGATGCATGTATAGTTTATTGTAGGTATTAGGGCTAGATATAGTAAAGTGTGAATTTTGATCTACATCATTTGGTATCAAATCAGGAATGTTCTGGTTGAGTTATGTTTTGATATTTGATTATTGATTTTGTATTCAAGAAGAATTTTTTAAATGCATGTTTAATTTTGTTTTTATATATGTTGTATGAAGTGTCTAATGAAGAATACAGTGATGAAATGACAAGGCTACATATGTAGGTATGGAGAGGCTAATGTCTATGTGAGAGAAAAGTGAAAAATAAGATAGGTGGCATAGCCCTTAGCAAAAAAGGCTTAAAGAAGAAAGATATCCATTGAGATCTTAATAGAGAGAATCTCATAGGTGATCTTGAGATAAATATAAGAGACCTATAGGTAGGACAAG
This sequence comes from Torreya grandis, assembly GCA_037957365.1. Lineage (NCBI taxonomy): Eukaryota > Viridiplantae > Streptophyta > Pinopsida > Cupressales > Taxaceae > Torreya > Torreya grandis. Next base: position 384,674 of record JARHVA010000822.1, on the reverse strand, counting down.
TGAAGAATATTCCCAAGTGAGGATAAAAGAAGATTGAAAGACCAAGTGAATGGCCAAGAGGAAAAGATGGAAGATTTGTCAAAAAGTGAAGAGATGGTTAGAATGATGAAGGGATTGATATGTGAAGAGAGCCACAAGAAGAAAATAGACAAGAATAAGATGGAATCAAAGCAAAGATAGTTAGAAAGAGAGAGAAGGAGATAGAAAAAATGAAAGAAGCAATGACAAAGCTAGAGAAAATCTTAGAAATGTTGAGACCAAGACTCAATGTGTGCATAAAGAAGAAGATGAGATGGCTTCTCAAGTAGCTAATTGAGAAGAAGAGGAGATAAAATAAAAAATCAAGTCAGCCTGAAAAGAGAAGTGAAGGGGTAAACAAGCCTCAAGTGATTATGACTAATGAATTCTTTGAATGTTTGCATACAGGTGATAAGTTTCATGAAGGATTGAAGCATGAGAAACATGCTAATAAAGAAGAAATTGATTAGATGGCTGAGTATGGTGACAAAATTTTATGTTATCCTAAAAAGGAAAATCTATTAGATGAAGATAAAGAAGAAATAGAAGTTTCAACAGTGTCATGCCTCATGATAGGCAAGAAGGAGAAAGATTTCAGTCAAAAAAGAGTAGAGGAAAGCCCAAATGTACAAGGTATTCATGTCAATTTCATTTTTTATGAGTATTCTGATTTAAACATTGAGGAAGATTAATTATATATAAGTACATTGAGGTTGATGAATGTGATCATTAAAATAAAGGAAGGTAAAAGAAGTAATAAATGAAGTGTTTGACCTAAATAGAGAGACCTATAAGGTGGTAACAATAAGATATGAGGAAGAAGCACAAATGGGAGTGCTTGAAAGAAATGAGTTGCATCAAGTTGAGGTGATTTGTTTGGAACCAATAAATATCAAAGGTGATGAGATTAGGTATACAACATAAGAAGAAGAGATATGGCATCATATCATGGAGGAATCAAAGGATTTGAGTCTCATAGGAGACCAAGAAAATATCATGGTAGTTGGGTTTGCATTACAAGTAATATTGAAGCAAGATAAAGAAGGAGAGTTGGTAACCAAAAAGAAAATAGTTGAAGGGGAACAAGATGAAATCCAAGAGAGAAAGAAAGAGGTGATTTTTATTGCCATGTTTATTTGATGTGTAGGTTATTGGAGGCAAATAAATGAGTAGAAACTTCCCATAAATATATTTAAGAAGTAGAGCAAGAAGAAGAGCAAGAGAGGAGTGAAGCAAAGAGGATCCAACATAAGCAAGCATTACAAATGCATAGGTATCAAAAATAGGCCTTGGGATCAAGGTGGATATGAGCTTAGATGAAAAATGTTGCAAATAACATGAATGTTAGATCATTTACAACTTTCATGGGAATGTTTTTCTCGCTCCTTGGTATTATGATGCAGGAGAATCATTGCATCAAAGTATATATTTATCAATTTTTCATATTTTAGGTATTTAGAATTTTTTTTTTTCATTTTAATTTTATAGGATACAAAATTAGGTGTTATAACTTATTAAACTTTGAATTAGAGTGGTAATTGGATTTTCTAGACAAATCCTTCTTTTGAATTGTTGAACTTTCATAAGAGTTTTCAGTCTTATTTTAAGAATCTTCAAGGTTGTAATAAGTGTGATTAAGCCTTGGAAAGTTGGTAAAATATGTTCTAACACATTTATGACTCACATGATGAGTCATCATGGTGAATAGGATAGTGGTTAGGAAGTTTCCAATGTGCAAAAGGTAGTTAGAAATTAGTTATGGATTTTGAAGTCTCTTTTAAATAGATAGTAGTATTGGTGTACAAGTCATTAAAGGTAGGATACATTTGAGAAATTAAGCATGATCAGGATGAATTCAAAGATGTAATGTATAAACCCCAAATATTTGGAATAGATAGGTTTTTTTTTGAAGGTAAAACTATTGGCCATTTCTTGTATTCTATATGTGCCATAAACTTGAATGTGTGAATGAATATAAATAGAGCATTTGAATTCAAAGGTGTGTTGATATAATGGTAATTTTATGTGTATTACTTTTTATTATTCAATCATTACAAATTTGTGTTCAATAACTTTTTAATATGTTAGTCACCAAACCCTATTACTATGTTCAAATAATGACCTTACTATATAAACAAAGGAAAGATGTTCAGTGAACAATAGCATGGGATATGCAAACCATTATTGGAATGTGTGTTCTGTATTAAAGGAGAGTGAGTATACTTTATGATAAATGAATAATTATTTTCAAAATAATCCAATAAAAGGAATGTTAATGTAAGAAAGAGACATCACAGACTATGTTCCCAACATTCTGTAATTTAAATTTTATAAGATTGTGTAAGTGCCATATGTAAAAAGATTTTTGATATAAGATGATTTTTGGGTTTGAATAAAACATGAAATAAATTGGTAAGTTTTTTCTCTACACTCTTTAATAATTTTAATGAATTCAATTCATTTTCAAACATTAAATGACACTTAAACTTTATATCCCTATGTTTTTGAACAAGTTACTAGCCTGTGTGTACCCACGATGACAAATTTTAATTAAAGGTTGTTTTAAGATAAATAAATTGACATGAAAAAGGTATAAAGACTATTTAAAATTTTAAGATTCATAAAACATTTCCTATTGTCCATTAGTTAGTATAAATATTTCATTAACAAAATTATGTAATGATCTGTGTAGTTTACAATCTGTGGAAGGGAAGACTGAGTGTTCAAGTTCGAGACAAGTAGGTATCAAATTACAAATATGAATGCGTAAATCATATTTACAACCTTGTTAAAATTATATTTATGACCAAGTTTGGTTAATAATTATAAATTACACTAGTAATATGGTAAACTTATAGACTACTAAGAATCCACACACACAGACCATTGGAGATTTAGCTAGAAAATGTGATTAGAGGTATTAAAACAAGGTCTAATCAATTGAAGAAGGTGTGTTAGATTTTTATAGACCTTATATAATGACTAGAGTCATTTGAAAATTCTTTAAACATTTAAAATATTTGTTTTTTACACCTTTGGGTGTCTACAGACCTTATCTTAGAATTTTAACACTAGAATACATATTAAATGAAATGTAATTAATCAAAGTTATTGAAAATGGTTATAAATATGGGTAATCATGTTTTTAAAGATATTTTCAAGTTTTTTTACTTGTATATAATTCATACTATTAGATATTAAATATTATGTTGCTATGGGTAGAGAAATGGTGAATGTGATTAAGCTTGAATGTGATATGTGTGTCAATGGGAAATGCTTGAAAACTTAAGGATAGAGAAAAAAAATAAGATAATAAACCTAGTGAACATATCACTAATGAGCATGTTGTCATAACTAAGAAATATTTCATCGGGAGAAGCTATTGAATAAATTGGATGCATGTATAGTTTTTTGTAGGTATCAGGGCTAGATATAGAAAGGTGTGAATTTTATTCTACATCAATAAGTGTGATCATCTCCCTATCTAATAGTGTAAGCAAAATTTCATGGGGCTCAGCCTTATCTAAAAACTATATAACCCCTTTATGTATATTCTATGATATGCTCATTGAATAAGCTGTTATGTAGAGTGGCTCTTTGCCCTTATTGAGTATCTTTATCGGTCCTCTCTATTCTATTGAGTTCTTAATTTAAAGTGGAGTAGGTTCTTGTATCAAATTAGATGACTGAGGTTTTAATGGGTCTATAGCCAAATCTACCTCTAGTTATGTAAATAATAATCCCAATTCTAAGTGTAATTTTATAGATGCATTAAATAGATGCTAGAATGATTTTGATGTTTGATATAGTAATATCTTCTTAAGAGGATAGATTAAGCTTGTGGCAAACATGTACTATACTTATAAATTTGTCAGTTGATAAATTAGCTAATGAAAACAAGTTTTGAACTTTATAATGTATTCATATGTCGGTTATGTCTAACATTAATGTAATGAAGGTAACCTCTCATGTGTGACTAGAGGTCCCTTATTCTATATGTAATGCCTAAAAAAGACTATATGTAGCTCCTCATATATGTGTATAGACCCATTGGGTATTATATGTTGGAACCAATTTAGGGCTTCCCCATATAAGGACCTTGGAAACAATTATAGTAGAGCCAACTTATTTGTAATATGGGCCATGGCTTTCTCATAATCCTAACGGTATAACTATGGGTCTCCATACCCATCAAATATAGATAATTCTGGTATCTAAAAATTATGTGGCAACCTTGTATTTGGGATTTTATGTGGAATAGGGTTTCCATGTATTATATTAGCATCAACTTGAGATTGGTATGATTTATTCTCCAAAGTGAGATGGTGTACTTATTTTTTCAAATCACCCATAACATGCATCAAATAAATTAATACTTATGAAGGTATAGTATCATCATCAAGTGGTTGATTTAATGCTTAAATTTTGTTATTTATCTTAACCATTGGTATATTATATTTAAAATATATTTTAGAGAGGGTAGGTTTTCTCTCAGTAACCTTTGGAGGTGTGATAGTTGGGACTTGGTTAGAGGGGAATGCATGATCACCCTCATTTAGGTTAGTTTGAGAAATATGTTCTACTATAGTAAGGGGGTTGAGGGAGATTCATTGGTATCTCTTATATTGTTAAGTTTTAAATAAGTATCACATGTTACTTGAGTATAATTTAATTTATTCTTAAGTAAATGTAAATTATAAACATAATAATGTGTGTGTGTGTGTGCGTGCACGTGTGTGCATGTGTGCATGTGCATTTGTGTGTGTCTGTGTGTCTTTTTACATGTAACCTAGTGTTTGGTTGAAAAAGAGAGATAGGTGAGGTAGGATAAGAACTAGAAGGTGTAGATTCTATGTCATATTCATCATAATCACAATAATCATCATTATCTCATGGTTCAACAAAATCATAATTTAATTCATTTTTAGAAGTAGAATAAGTATCATCCACATGCTCATTAAGAGAGAGAAAGGGAATATTTTAGATTTTTACTGTTATGCAATGTGTCATCATATGTAGGTGTAATGAAATGTATTTATTCACTAGCTATGTGTGGAATGAAAGCATGATTATCACTTTCAATTTTGTCATCAAGGGTAGAATAGGTAGCAATCATGTTGATATTATGAAAAATAGAAGAAGAGTTAGAGACATTTGCATTATCAATGTGTTGTAAAGAATCATTGCATTGAGTTTTAAATTAGAAGGAAGGTGATAAAATGATTTCATATATCTTAGTTTGTGCATTGCTAAAAAGTGTAATATCATTGGTACTTAAATTTTCAAATTTAACTGAGAAAGGTAAAGAAGATGCATTATTCCTATTACTTTACTTGAGTCATTTAAAAGTGTTTTTTATGTATTTCACTTATATTGATTTAATTTGAATAATGAGGTAACAAAAGTAGTTGAAAGGCTAGGATCACATTGGATAAAGCACTACCAATAAGAGGTTTGTTATGCATTATATTGTTAGTTTGATTTTGAGGAGTAAGAGAAGAGTGAGAGGAAAGAGAAGATGATGTATCTAATGTATCCTCATGTTCATTTTAATTATCATGCTTGTATTAATCCTCATATTTATCATTATAATAATAGTCATCATCAACATTCTAAATGAAGTCACTAGTATGCTCTAATGTATAATCTTAAAAATTAGTCCACTCATTGTTATAATCATGAGATAAATTTAAAAGTGCATCAATTGGGTGAGGGGTAGAATGTTTTTTAGATGTCATTTTAAACCTGATAAAGAAGATAATGTAAATAAGAAATAACAAGCACACAAGAGGTAGAATATAATTTAACATAAATATATGTGCAAGTTGAGGAATTTTGAACAAAGTGCGTAATAAAAAAAGGGATTTGTAATGGAAACCCTAACTACTAATATTTTTATGTATAGGGACCTAATCTATGGATCTAGGGTTTTAATTTAGGGTTATGGTGCAAAAAATTAAATTACATTAAATAAATGAAACCCTAATTAGGGTTGATTAAATTAGCTAGGTTGTGCTAGAAAAAAAAATTAAAAAAATTAACCCTAATTTAATACACAAAAATTAGGAGAAGGTAACCCTAAGTAAAAATAGAGTTTTGAGTAATGTTCAAAGTAAGTCAGGTTCACCAAATGTTTTAATATTTTAGGCCTTTTACTAGTTTAAATCCTATGTAGTTAAATGGTTGAGTTTATTTCTAATCTGGGATAAAAATTGAAAATTATTGATTAAATTTAATTTTCCCAAAATAGTAAGTGAGAGAATCAAATAAACTTACCTAGAGATAAATAGATTTTTATGCAGATCAGGATACTAAAAATAACTAGACATACATATATGCAATCAAAAAAACATCATGTCTATAAATCAATCCTATCTCAGAGAAGATAGAGCATACCTACACTTTTAATTGGGATTAAATTTGTTAAGCAAGAGCATGATAAGGATCCACTGGATCTCATTAGGGGAACACTTATCACAATACACTATGCTAAGTAGGGTATCAAATCCTCCAGTCTAATAGAATCATGGAATAATCCTAAGGGGGTCCTAAGTTTTAATATTTCACCTATGCTAATAATAAGAAAGTAAATCTAATCTAGTGCTCACCAAATCTTGTGGTGAAACATGAGGGGTTAGTAAAAAATTAAAACATGTATAAGAGAATCTCAATTAAGCTAAGTATGAGTAAGACCCTAATACAGGTAATATGAAGAGTAATATTATTCAAATCCAATACTTATGCTACTTTTATCTATTAAAGAGAGGATCAAAGTTAGAGAATACTTTCCTAAATGTGAACCCATCAAAACTCAATCTCTCCCTTGGCAAATGGGGCTTTACAAAAGCTTGTTTTGGTTTGTAAGGATTTCTAATAAAGGCCAAAACATCCAAGAATTATCCAAAAAACTAGATTCTCTAAGTAGAAACCCTAAGCTAAGACTCCTTAATTAGAATGGTGGAAGAGCAGATTGTAAAGAAGCATGAGTGAATAATAACTATTGATTTCATATTAACATAATGATGAAATGATCTTGTATTTATAGGTGGATATTTTTCTAAACCTTTCTCAATATGTTAGCTAATAGGGTTGACCTAATTGACCCTATCTAATTTTGGAAAATTATTCACTAGGTCATGAGCTAGATTGATCAAAAATCAAAATAGCTCCTAAGTGAAAAATACACTGAAATTGTACAAGGTCAACCAAGTCGAATCTATATAGCCAACTAAAAAAAGGGGATTAAGGTGAGGAAAAAAGGATGTAAAGAGAAGAAAGATTGGAGGATTGTGTAAGTGAGGAGTAATAACTTAGGGAATGATTTTAGGGACGGGTCAGATTAGTAATAATATGGTAATAAGGGACAACAATCCTAAAAATCACCAAAGGTATGTCCACCCCTTTCTTGGTGCACTCCTTTGGGTGTGCACTCAGAGAGATTAAGTTTTGATGGGTTATTTCAATATGTAAAACATTGTATTTGATAAAAATTCAAAATATTATGTGTATACATATGCCCCACTCAAAGATCATCACATGTCACTAAGGTGTAATAGGGGATGGTGCTTTGAGAAAGAACATAAGAACACATAACGTTGTTGATAAAAAAAAGTTACAATATTTTGAAGCATAAAATAACTAAAAGGTAAATGTGATGCATACCTTGACTTATATTTATCATTGGATGGTTGTCTATCATGTTATTAGTTTTGATTGTGGAGGGAATAAATACTACTTTCAACAAACCCAATAATACAAAATTAAAGAGCAAAAATAAACACACACAAAAAAACCAAGATAATTGGTGCTATGAGAATGAGATGTACTTGAGAATTTGGCAAGTTGGGGTGACAACTATTATGTTAGACCAAATGACCAAGTTAAAAAATAAGATTAAATCAAGTAACCAAAATCCAAGGCTACTAAAGACTGAAAAAATAAAATAAGTAAACCTTAAGTAAGAAAGACAAACTCACCAAGTCAAACCAAAGATACATGTTAAAAAGAAAGGTAATCAAAGATATTAAATGGTAAAAAAGAAGAAACAAAATGGTAAAACAACATTTATGAGTGAGTAGTAACAATCCTTATCTCACTCAATAATGGAAAAAGGTGCATAAAAAGGAAAACCATCATTGATGAGTGAGAAGTAACAACCCAACCTCACTTAACAATGGAAAAAGTGGGTATGAACACAGTTGTTCATAATAGTTGGATAGTAAAATAATGACAAATGGTAAAAAGAAAGTAAATTAAGTCTAAGAATTTAATTTGATGGTATAGAGAAAGTAATCCATAGTTGCTCAAACATGTTGTTTTGACTTTAAGGATAGATAAAATTGAAACAAAGTAGTGCTAGAATGTTTTTAAGAGGTGAAGAAGGTAAGTAGAGAAGAGGGAAAAAAAATTTAGAATCACACATGCCTATCAAGGGGGGAAATGAAATGGGCGGAGGGGTGAATGAAGGAAAAACCAAGGTATATGAACTATTTATCAAATTCAAGACACTCAAATTAAGTTTTTAAAAACAAGAGGACTTTTAACCTTAAGGATTCTAAAGAATTTCTCTCAGCTACACAAGTCTTAGGTCATTAAATGTATTCTATAGATCACCTCATGAAGGTTATATACATGAAAATTAAAATGGGCTTACATTCTCACAATGTGTTCTTCATTCCTCAGGACCCCTTAGAGAGCCATCAGTCTACTATGAATATTAGGTACTTGCATGAGAGAGTATGTATCACCATAGATTTTGTTGAATTATCTTATTCCAATCTACTAGCCTACCACACCCCAAAAAACCTTAGCTCTATGTGAGGCCAAATGTGGAGTTTAAGCTTCAATTAAAAATAGGATATGTGCTTAGAATCATGTTTTTTAGTGTGATTTTGACTTTTGAGATTTGTATGTTGAATTTTGTATATCATTGTCTTTTATTTTAAATGATTTGGCTTGTAAATTTCTTGATGGCTTTTTCTATTAATTCCTCCTCCATATGGATTTAGAAAGCCAAACATGGTTGCTAAAGAAGACCTTCATTTGAATACTTGGGAATTGGTTTATAAGAGAGAGAACTTTAAAGAGCATGTTGTCTAAGAGTCTCATAAATTTAGGTGAAATAAAAGTGTTATATTGGCTTTGACCTTTTATTATCCAATGTGGAGTTAAAGGAAAGGAAATCAAGAGGAATGACACATGGAACGAATTTGAATTACTTCAAAACATAAAAAATGTGACAAAGAGTGAAAAAGGGATACAATGATATAAAACTATGATTATTTATCATAAGAGTGAAGGAAATGGAGCAAATCATGATAACATAGATTATTTTCAAAAATTCCATCTACTAAAAGAAGAAAAAACTAAAGTTGAGAAAAAGGATCAATAATATTTTTAGAAAAGGAATAACATGATGGTGATTTTATGAGGAAGGTCAGGTCCTATACATGGTCTTACACTATAACTCATAAAATATAAACCCATGAGGGTGCCAAAAATTATTGGAAACATAAATAAGATAAGCAAAATATTATATTTGGGAGGAAATCTAGGTCCTATCCATAGTCTTACAATGTAACTCACAAAATAAAATCCAAGGGTTGACAAAAAATGTGTAAAAAAATATTAAAATAAAGAAGATTACAGTATGTCATGAGGAAGACCAGGTCCTATCCATAATTTTATAATGCAAATCATGATAAAGAGAGGAAACGAAAAGACTAAAAAGAAAGGACTAAAGGTTTGTGAAAAGAGAGAACTATTGTAGAGGGACAGACCCATGTAAGTAACCTACAAAAAATGTTAGATAGATGTATATAGAAAGCATGAAAAATAAGGAAAGGTTTAGGTAAATTACTTCTTAAGGAATTATGCATTGGTGGGTTCTTTGAAAACATGGCCCTCATTGGTTTGAAGGTGGTAGGTACTTGGACCAAGAATATTTTTGACTAAATATGAGTCCCACCATTTTTTGGCATATTTGCCTTATTTATCATGGGTGTAGTCTAATTTAAGGGTAATATCACCAATGTTAAATGTGTGAACTTTAACACATTTGTTATGCTATTTGGAAACATGATCCTTATATTGGTGGTTATGTTGCAAAGCAGAAAGATGAAGTTCATCAAGGAGATCAAGGTCATGAAGGCGAGCTTCATGTAATTCTTCATCAGGAATAATACCATGAAGATATATATAGAGAGAAGGAAGCTCAACTTCTAATAAGAGAATCGATTTAGAACCATAAACTAGAAAGAATGACATTGCCCTAATGGAAGTACCTATGCTAGTCTGATAGGCCAAAATAGCAGCATAAAGATGAAGATGCCAATCCATGTGGGTTTCATGAATTATCTTTTGGAGAAATTTGTTGAGAATTTTATTAGTGTCCTCAGCTTGACCATTTCATTGTAGATGATAAGGCATGGAAAATTTGTGATTGATCTTTAATTTAGTAAAAAGTTATTAACATGTTTATTTTTAAAGTAACCACCATTATCTGAAATGATAGTATGGGGAACACCAAAGTGGAAAATGATTTGATTAAGAATAAATTTAGAAATAGTAGGATTGGTGACAATAACAAGGGGCATGGCTTCAACCCATTTGTTAAAATATTTGGTAGCAGTGATGATAAAAACATACCCATCTTGGGAGTGAGGTAATTTTCTAATGAGATCAAATCCCTATGTGGAAAATGACCAAGGAGATTCAATAGATTAAAGTTCTACTAGAGGTGAATGAATTACATTGAAGTTCAGATGGAGGTGAATGAATTAGATCATCATAAAGTTGACAAGGAGTATACTTTTTTAGCGAATTTTATTGCATCTTTTTCAAGAGTAGGCTAAAAGTAACCCATACATAAGAATCTTTGGACTGTAGCATGTTTACTACAGTGTCCACCACAAATTCCCCCATGTGCCTATTCAAGAAGAGGAGGGACCTCATCTTTCATAACAAAATAGAGCAAGGTACCTTCAACATTGAAAATAAAGGATATTATATCAAAATACATACTTGGAAAGTTTGTTTATGAATACATGTATTTTCATGAGAGTCTAAGTTAGGAAGATAAGTTTAATTCTCCAAGAATTGAATAATGTATTTATACCATGGGTTTTATTGAAGGGTAATAGCCTTGATGTGGTAGATAATAAAATCTAGTGGTTGAGTTAAATATGGATATTTTCTTATTTGTATAAGAAAAGTAGGATCTGAAAGAACTTGGTGTGGATGAAAGAGAGATGTTGAAGAGGCAAGAGAATTAGTAATGGAATTGTAATCTTTAAGGATAGGCTCAATAATGAAAGAGATGAAATCATTAGCAAGAGTGGTTACAATTTGATGATATGTTTTTTTTTACATTGATAATCACCATTGACATAGTGGTAAATAAGCTGAGAATCACCTAAAGCATATAAGGATTGAATGTCTAAGTCAAGAGTAGCTCTCATGCCTAAAATGAGAGCTTCTTACTCAGCCATGTCATTGGTGACATCAAATGTGAAGATAAATGCTAAAGGGATTATTTTACCAAGAGGACTTGTAATAATGCACCCTACTCTAGCTCCTTGAAAGCAATTATCACCATCAAAGTGAAGGGTCTAAGTATCAACATTAATTTTAGGAAGATCCTCAATAACTACTTTAGGTTTAGTAGTATTGGATGTTATGTATCTAGGAATATGATTTATTAATGTATATGTGTTGATGGAGATGCCGACATGTGGCACACATTCCCCTTAATTAGTTATATGGGTCCAATATATTAGGATAATGGAGTAACCTATAAAATTAGTGTATTGGGTAATAGTTAACCTATATTGGGATTAAGAGGTTACCCAATCATTGTTATTTAGATAGAGTCTATTTGAAGGAGATGATTATCATTGTAAAGGAGGAAAGTAATCATTGAGTCTTCTATTGTAAGAGGATATTGGAGGTTGTCTCCTCGAAGAGACATTATGGAGTTATTCCTTCCTAAAGGAGTATTGTATGGTGTTTCCCTACCTTAATGGTATTTTATATCTACATATATTGAATATTTGGACATATTGATCCATAAATATTTATTTTATTATGTTGATATACATTATATTCTATATATTTTATAAATTATTATAAGTGTGGATCATAATAAGTGGTATCAAAGCTTCGATTTGTGCAATTTGTGTAAAGAGAAACCTTAGTTTTTTGGAATCATCAATATATTTCAATCCATTTCCAAAAAATTCACAATTGTTTTATTATATATGAATAATATTTCAAGGAAGTCTTAGTAAAAAAATTGAGCCTTTATGATCAATTTTTAGGGAGTTATTCATATTTTATGGTTTATACTCATTTTGTTATATCTTCTGAAATATAAGGAATTTGTTTTTGAAATTTTTATAATGCTTAATCATAGTACAATAAATATACAAACAAAATTTTAGATTTTTTAATATATTTGGAGTTATTTATTGTAATTTTATGTATTTTCATATATTCACTCTATAGGTCAAAATTTGTGAATTTTTTTTACATATTTTTTTTTAAATTTCCAATATCATAAGGAAAAGCTACAGTAAAAATTTTGGACTATTTTGATTAGTGTATAATGATTTATTTACATTTCATTGTATTTATTTAACCCTAATTTTTTCGGTGGATCATGAAGTTATAAGTATTTTTATGGGAGGATGATAGCGATGCTAGAGAATGGTGGCTCATTTTTAATGAGAATAATATCCAAACAATTTTTTGGCAAACATGTTTGTATCTTTCTTTGTCTAGGCTTGCACAATATTGGTTGAATCAGTTGAGCTTCATAAAAAGGATATTTTTCATGGAAATAAATGGAACAGGTCTTCTTGGATCAATGGGATATATAAAAATTTGATGAAGAAGAGGAAGAAAATAATGATAGTAATGATGAAGAGCATGAAGATGATGAATAAATTAAGCATAATGATAATGAGGAGAATACAGATGGTACAGAAGGAGAGGTAGAGGATATCAAATAAAAAGAAGAATTAGATGATAAGGGTCCAAATAAATCCAAGTCATTTTTTCAATTTCATGTATGCATTCAATAGAGGAAGGTTGTTGTGTCCATAAACCCTACCAGAAAATATAACTTTGTCAACATGAATGTGTTCAAGTATCTACATATTCAAGTAAAGAATATCAAGGAGGTTCAAGTAGATGGTAAGAATATTCTAAAGTTTGAATATTTTAAACTCATGGAAAAATATGTTTTGAATTTAGATTTGGATGCTTTGGATATGGATGTTGTGGATATGGTTCTTGTATATCCATAATTAAAGACTTTGGTAACAATCGATATTAATGTTCATAATAAGTTCATGAAGTTTTGGTATAGGAAAAATAAGGTCACTTTACAAGATATCATAGTGGTAAAGGCACTAATAATATACAAGGTACATCATGAGGATGAGATTGAAATAAGTGATGAAGAGCATGAGGAAGATTCAGATGACATAGATAAAGACACTACAATCAGAAATGAACATTTCATCTACTCAAGAGGTAAAAGAAAAGGTGGATAATGTCAAAATATTATAAAAAATTGAGGTATATAGACAACCACATCATCATGAGAGGAAATAATCATGGTGTTAGGTGAGAGAGTGTCATAACAACAATCATTTTGACTATATAGAAAATTATATTTATAATCACTATGACTATGCATGGAAGCCAAAAAATAACTACTATGGTCAATTATGTAATTACAGCAATGCAAAAGCCTATAGAACATGGAATGAATGGAAAAATCACTATGAATATGCATGGAAAAATACATATTATGGTCATAGATAAAATCAAAGTAGTGCAATAGAATATGGTACATGGAATTAAAAGAGGAATAATTATGCATGGACACTAAAGTAGTACAATTATGATCATGAATAGAATCAGAGGAGCACAATATAATTTTCAAACAAGATTAGAGAGCTATCACCTACCAAGATCACATATGGATGTCTAGATGATTAAGATTGGAGACAAGTGTGCAATGATTTGAAACACACTCATTATTTAGTTTCTTCCTATGTTTTGAGGAAGAAACATGTCAAGGAAGAAAGTAATTATATGTATCTATGGATATGATATATTAATGTATATGGATTGATGGATATGTTGAAATGTGACACACATCCCTTTTCGTTAGTTATATGGGTCCAATATATTAAGATAATAAAGTAACTAGTGGAATTAGTGTATTGGGTAAAAGTCAGCCTACATTGGGATTAGGAGGTTATCCATCCATTGTTAATTAGATAGAGGTCTATATAAAGGAGATGATTATCATTGTAAAGGAGGCAAGTAATCATTGAGTCTTCTATTATAATAGGATATTGGAGGTTATCTCCTCGATGAGACATTGTGAAGTTATTCCTTTTAAAAAGAGTATTGTATGGTTTTGCCCTACCTTAAGGATATTTTATTTTTGTATATATTAAATATTTAGACATCTTGGTCCACCAGTAACTATTGTGTTGTATTTATTTACATTATATTTTTCATGTTTTCCAAATTATTATAAGTGTGGATCATAACATTAGAGGAAATAGAGGATTCATTAAGATTATTTGCTTCAAGATTAATGATAAAGCTATGAAAATAATCTTTAAGAGAAACAACTTGCTTAAGACCTTCAATATAGAGGATGTTGTCATCTGGAAGACTATATTGAAGGAGAAAAGTAGTTGGTATGGGAATTATGGAAATTTGATCAGATATGACTTTACCTTTGATATCTTTTAAGTGATAATGTGGAGATAAAATTCCATAAGGAGGACCATCCATTTGCCAATTCTATCTCTAGGAATAAAGGCTTTGGAGAAGAAGTGACGAAGGGGGTCAAAATTAATGATGACATAATTAGCTTGGTAAAGCATGTAATGGCAAAGATTTTTACCTATGAAATAAATGGTGAAGAAATCATGTTTAAGTTTGGTATAATATGTCTCATAATTGATGAGGCCTCAGCTAATGTAATAGATATCATACTCTCTTCCAATATCATCATGTTGGGAAAGCATTGCCCTAACTGATATAGGTATGGAAGAAGTATATAAAATCAAGGTTTGATCATTGGAATGATAATGAAGTGTAGGTGGATGAAGCAATGACTCTTTCATGCTATCAAAGTCTTTTTGACAAGGGTCCATCCATTCTAAACAAATAGCTTTCTTGAGAAGAGAATTGATAGAATGAATGTGATATGCCATTTTGAGGATAAATCATCTAATTACCCCATTTTTACCTAAGTATGAATGTTAAGAATGGAATGAGGAATGGACATGTTGATGATAATACTAATCTTAGCAGGGCCAACATTGATACCATGGAGAGTAACTAGGAATCCTAACAATTTTCTAGATGTGCCACCAAAGACACATTTATAAGGATTGAGTCTAACCTAGTATTTAAGTAGGTGGTCAAAAATGATAGCAAGATCTGATAGATGAGTCTTACAATTTTTTTATTTATCAATGAGCTCATCCACATAGGTTTCAATAATTTTGTGGATAATATCATGAAATATGTGATTCATTGCTCACTATTAAGTGGCTCTAGCATTTTTAAGATCGAAGGGCATGTTGACATAGAAATAGGTTCCACACTATATGGTGAAAATAGTTTTATGTTATTCATTGGGGGTAATATGAATATTATTGTATCCCAATAATCAATCCATAAGAGATAACATTTCATAACTAGCTATGGAATCAATGATGGCATCTATCCAAGGTAAATGGAAATTGTCTTTGGGATAAGCAAGGTTAAGATTGTAGAAATCAATACAAATATGAATGACCATAGTGACCTTTTTCTAAATAAGAATAATGTTAGAAACCTATTCAAAATAGTTTACTAGTTTGATAAATTTATCATCAAGTAATTTGATGATTTCCTTGTGACATAAGGTGGAAACTTTAGGTGGAAATTTATTTTGATTTTGATGCACAGGCTTGGCATCAAGGTAAGTAATGATATTATGCACCAAAATGCTAGGGTCAATACTAGGCATGTCCTCATAGGACCAGGTGAAAACTTCATGATGCTTATCAAATAATAAGCTAAAAAAAATTCATGTTTGGTAGGTGAGAGTTTATGTGATATTGAACATCTACTTTGAGATCTAGAATTTGATTACCATGGCTATCATACTCATAATGTATCTGATGGACATCGATTACCTTGGTATCAATTATAATCTCAAGAATAGGATAAGTAGATGGATCAAAAGAGATTGGGGTGTCGATGATTTTAGTAATAGGATAAGGATCAGATGCAATGATTAGATTGATAGGTGATAAAAGAGATGGTGGAATTTTTGGAGGTTCAGAAGGTGTAATTTGCTCTACCACCCAAGGAGTATTAATAAGAGGAAAATTGATAGGAGGCACATGACCCTTGATATTTGAGTTATGGTTTGTAAAAATGGTATGCACATCCTAGTTAAAATCATGAATTTGAGGTAAGGTTTTTTGATAATGTTGGACATCCAAGTCTCGAGATTGAGTTTGTGCCATTATATAATTATCATCATATGTTGGAGAAATTGTATGTGCTTGATAATCAAGGGGATTTTTAGAAGGTGAAATCCTAATATTAATAAATGTATGATGAGACATGATGAGAGGATCTTGAAATAATTTTGCCACTCCAAAGTCATTGCAAGTGAAGGTATCTTCAGGTAAAGAAGGTTCCTGAGAATTGCATGGAGAGGGAAAATTAGTAATCTCATCAATAAGAGGAATAGTATGGTCTCTTGGTAATAGAGAAGGAGGAAGCCACTAAGAAATATATAGAGATAACTTGGTATTATTATAAGTATAATACATATCATTAGGTTCATCATCATCAAAATCTGTAAGAGTAACTTGTAAATCAAGATTCATGTTGATGAACTCAGTTAAAGGAGTACTATTGATCTTAAGAATTGTAGGAATATGATATTGAGATTTGGGATTAAGAATTTCAATACTCCTTGGGTTGAGATTAGCCTCATGCTTATATCATTTTCCATTATTATAAAATTTAATGTATTGGTTATCGAAAGAAGCAATGGCCCTCATTCAATGAGTCAATGGGCAACCAAGGAATATGTTATAATATAAGGGTAAATTAAGGACCATAAGCTTAGTTAAAATGGTTTTAGGTATGATGGTTAATAGAATCCAAAAAAAACCAAGTGGATTTTGATTTATCTTATCAAAACCATGACAAGTGAGACAAGTTTGCTTAAGATGATCCTTGTTATAACCAAGTTGTTGGATAAGCCACAAATATGTCACATTAATACCAAAAACTTCATCAACTAGAACTTTACATATAAGGGTATTATTAATGGCTATTTTAATGAAAAGTGGCAAATCATCGACATGAAAGAAAATTTCATCATTGATAATGTCCTCTTTAAATAATTCAATGGAAGGCTTGGAAGAAGGACACATAATTTCAATGGTATAGATGTTGGAAGGTTGAGATTCAATAGAAGGTGGTTTTTCATTAATAGAGGATGGATATTCAATTCTTTAATGTATTTCATGAGGAACTTGCAATGATAGGGGAAGTATGAACCACCTCCATAAGAGGAATATTACAAGGCATAGAGTTGAGTTATTCAAGAAAGTTCCAATGAGATTTAAAAGAACCATCATGAGTTTTAGGAGGTAAAGTATCTTTGGAAGGAAGAGATGTGGTTGGAGGCTCAGAAGGAGGAAGTGGTTCCTCATGGGCTTCTGAAGCAATGTTAGTGGTGGTAGTGTCTTTAAGTAGTTTTTCTTCTAAAGATGGATTCTTAGGTTTGGAAACAAGATCTTTGTGAGCTGGCTTACAATGATAATTGACCTTAGCAGTGTTAACATATTGAGAATTATTTTAATATTGGTCATAATCAGCATCAATGGCATAAATATCCTTGGTATTAGGTTTATTATTGGAGAAATATTTTTGGTTGTTGGAATTAGAAGCTTGCCTCTTTTTAGAAGTAGTGGTATATTCTTGATGATGAAGGTTGATCATGGCTTCATGATTAAATGAATCACCAATCATATAGGAAACAATAAATTTAGTGAGCCCTCTACAAGACTCATATAAATGAATAATGTCAGAATGGAACCAAAAAAATAGATTAGGGTCATACCATTTAAGAGGATTGTTAGGATACATGAAAGGTTTAGAGGGCAATAAAAATTATTTCATTTTTGAACCGAGAGAGGTGTATGAGAAGGTGAATAAATATTAGCTTTGGTAACTCTAGGTTTGGTTAATGAAGTAACTAGTAGTAACATAGGTAGATATTTGAAAATATCCTTTTAAAACTTTAGGATTAGGTTTGAATTACTTCACAATAAATTTTTAACGCTTAGATCGTCAAGAGCTTCATTAATTATTTGTGGAGTAAAGGTTTGAACCTTATATTGAAGTGAAGGAATCAATATAGTATAAAGAGTTTGAATAAGTTATCATCAATCATGTTATGGTCAACTTTATGGTCCAATGATTTCTTGATAAAGTCATGAGTTGATTCAGTGGGAGGTTACTTAGCATTGATGAAGTGGCTAAGACATTTTTTTGGAAGATCATTGTGTTGAAACTCTTTAACTAATGGATTAACTAAATCTTCAAGATACCAAATGTAATGTTGGGGTAATTAGATTTGCCATTCTAATACATCAATAATGAAGCTTTTGACAAAAAAATTAGCTATGGTGAAGGTATTAGTTTGGATCCATTCTTTGTAAAGGTTGCCAAAGGGTCCCATCATACTTGATAGTTGGAGATATGGTAAAAATATTAATGGAAACAATAAAATGGGATAAAGGCTCATTTTTAATAGTTTGAATCACCTTGTTATCCATTAGGGGTTGAGGAATAACATTGCTTTAGGCATCCCAAAGAGTTGGAGGAATATAATTGGGATTAGATTGAGGATGGATATTTGGAGCTTGATTATCCATATTGATCAAATGTTGTTGAAGTTGCATCATTTGATTAGTGTTAGAGTTTTGCATTATGTTCATTTGTTGGATTACTTGGGCAAAAATTTGAGTTGTATTAGGAGGTGGGTTGGTGTTGGTATGAGCTCTCCCTAAATTGGTGTTAGGGGGAGGGTTATTAGAAGATGGATTATGAGTGGGATTATTGATTAATTTCATGTCAATTTATCCCACATTAGTTTGAAAATTTTAGAGATAATAAGTATCTTGGTAAGTAGATAAAGGGTCAGTCCCATCAACTTCATCTTGCAGTGTAATTTGCACCATGCTACAAGTCATGGATGAAGGAAGGGAAGAGGTGCCCCAAGAGTGATGGTGCTCTTAAGAGTAAAAGAGAGGAAAAAATTAACTCCTATATCGTATCTAAATAGATTCAATATATCTAAGAAGATTCAAATAGGAGACTTCATTATGATTGAAGAGAAATGAATAGAATGCTAACAAGGAAAGATAATGAATTGAATTGGTAAATAGAGAAGACAAAAAGTAGTACATGATCAATTGGGTTGATATATCACAAGGAATAGGGTCTAAAAATAGTACAAGGTTGATTATGTCAATCTAGTATAACAAACAAAAGTTTAAAAAGTATAAAAGGTTGACTAGGTTGATCCAGTATAACAGATACGAAAAATCACATAGTTTATAATAGATTGCATCAACTAAAATGACTATGTATAGAAAATAATTTTGCAAATACTTTGAAAAATTAATAATTTAAGGTAAAAAACAATTAATTGGATTTATGGGGTTGATCTAATTGAGGCACACAAAACAAAACCTTGTACCAATGTTGGCCAATGTAAGTTTTTGTAATACAAAATAAAATTAAACAAAGAACAAGCAATCAATTTGAAAATTAAAAGCTAGCTAAATGGTCAAATTGAATTTCGTAAGAAAGGAACTAAAAATAAATCTAAGGATAATTTAAGGATGTTTGGCTTAAAAGGGATTTATATTGTCAATGGTACAGGCTTGGTATTAGGGCCTAACCCCTCACATCACACACTACAGTGATAAGGGTGTTGGGTGCTTAGATATAATATACCATTAGCTATATATTTGTACTTGGCTAGAAAACCAAGTTAGTTTCCCTCTTGATGATGAAATCCAAGTAGGTTGGCCTTGGGTGGATAATTGTTAAAGTGCTTGTTAAAAATTTTGTGATTTTGTAATGTGTGCATAAAATAGAAAATAGTGAAACTAAATGGTAAATTAAAAACCACCTAATTAGACTATGTGATCTATTCTAAGTATACAAGTAATAAGAAATTAAAGTGTGATCTAATTACTAGAATATAAGGGTTAAATATAACTTTTAAACATGGTACAAAAGTTGATATAGTTGATAGTGTATGCATAAAATATAGAATAGGGTCGACAGTGTCACCTTTATACTACAAAAACAAGGTCTAAAAATGAATAACGTAAACAGAGTCGATCCAATTATCTAGATAACGCATAAAATATAAAATTGAGTTGATAGGGTTGATCCAGTTGAGTGTACAAGGGAAGTTTTAAAGACTACAAATTTTGAAAGGAAAGACTATAAGGAAAAAGAGAAAGAATATAAATGAACCTTAGTGGGTCTGAAGATGTAGAGAAGTGAGATTTTTATTAAAGAACCTTGATAAATAGTTAAAAATTATGCTAACAAGATCAACTAGGTTGATATAACTTTGTAAAATCCTATTTCTAAGTGCCTAAAATGTACATGGTGGATTGGGTTAACCCAATAGTCTGGAATGGATGTCTAAAAGTTTGAAAAATTCTACTGGGTTGACTGGATTGATCTAGTAGCATGTACTTGAAAACTTGTGCACATAAATTAGAACTAAGTTGATGTAGTGAACCCAGTATGGCAAATATATGATAAAAATAATGATAAAAGAATGAAATAAGTGAATAAATCTTGGTGCATAAATCCTATAAGAGTTAATTCGCATTGGCTTCACCAACATGTATGTAATCATAAATGCATCATGTCTATAAATCAATCATAACTCAGAGAAGATAGATCATACCTATACTTTTGATTGGGAATACATTTTTTAAGTAAGAGCCTTACCAATATGGGGTTCCACTAGACCTGATTAAGGGAGAACTTATCACAATGCATTATGCTATGGAGGGTTCCAAATCCTCTAGTTTAATACAATCATACAATAACTCTAAGGGGGTTTTAGGTTTTAATATTTCAACTATGCTAATAACAAGAAATTAAATCTAATATAGTGCTCACCAAAGCTTGTGGCAAAACATGAGGGGTTAGTAAATTATAAAAATATGCATAAGAGAATATAAATTAAGCTAAGTTTGAGTAAGACCCTAATACATAGAATATGAAGAGTAATATTATTTGAAGCTAATACGTATGCTACTTCTATCTACTAAAGAGAGGATCAAAGTTAGAGAATACTTACCTAAATGTGAGCCCATCGAGACTCAATCTCTCCCTTGGTCAATGGGGCTTCACAAGAGATTTTTGTGGTTTGTAAGGATCACTAAGAAACCCTAAGCTAAGACTCCTCAATTAAAATGGTAGAAGAGCATATTGTAAAGAAACATGAGCAAATAATAACTTTTGACTGCATATTGAAATAATGATGAAATGATCTTGTAAGGTAGATATTTCCATAAACCCTTCCAAATATGTCAGCCAATAGGGTCCACTTAGTCGACCCTATACAATTATGGATAATTATTCACTAGGCTATGAGTTAGGTCGGCCAAAGGTCAAAATAGATCTTAAGTGAAAAATACCCCAAATTTGTACAAGTTTAACCTAGTCAAACCTATATCGCCAACTCAAAAAAGGTTATTAAGGTTAGGAAAAGAGGGATGGAAAGAGAAGAAAGATTAGAGGAGTGTGCAAGTAAGGAGTAATAGCTTAGGGAATGATTTTAAGGATTTTTCTAGACTAGTAATAATGTGGAAATAAGGGATAAAAATCTTGAAAATCACCAAAGGTCGACTCACCCCTTTATTGGTGCACCCCTTAGGATGTACACTTAGAGAGATTGAGTCTCAATGGGTTCTTACAAGATGTAAAGCATAAATATTTGATAAATTTTGAAAATATTATGTGTATACAGTTAGGTTTACCAAATGTTTTAACCTTTTAGGCCTTTTACTAATGTTCAGTATGTTTCTAATCTAGGATAAAAATTGAAAATTATTGATTTAATTAAACTTTCCTAAAATAGGAAGTGAGAGAAGAAAAGAAACTTACCTAAAGACAAATATATTTTTATGCAGATCAGGATACTAGAAACAACTAGACATACATGCAAGAACCATTTATCTTCTCACTATTTATTGAAATCTAGCTTAAGATAGTAATGTCTTAATTAGAATAGTTGTCCCATGTGATGCTAGTAACCAATTTGGGTGCTAATGTCCTTCTTGTAGAAACTATCTAAAACTTTCAAGAAAGTTATGCGAGGTTATAAAGGTCTTATAGGTGGTTATGTTTCATTTAGGGGCTTGTCTATGTCACTATTATGGTTGAATCTCTTTCAAAACTCTAATGAATACCTATACACATGAAATAATAAATGAATCAAAAACAAAAAAGGGAAGGAAAATTGGGTTTTGGAATATTACAATCGCATATAATAGAACCACTATTATCTTGGTCTTTGCCTACATTAAACCCAATGTTATGGGTCTCATATCCCATATAGTTCTCTGTTAGGGAACGTGTACCATTAACTTTCATGGTATGTTGGAATGATTTTTGCTTAAGCCCTTTTTTATCAAGCATGCAATTTCTAAGTGTGATGACCAAGTAGTATGTAGAGTATTGAGTTTTACTATTGATTAATTTTATGTAAATATGTGCCAAAATAGTAAGTTCTATATGTAAAATGCCTTATGAGGATATTTATATATAAGGAATTTTGTTTTGAATATAAGATCTTGCTCATTGTCCAACAAGTCATAAAAAGAGGGATAAAAACATAATGGAAGGCTCATGGAGGGGTTAGGAATCAAACACAGGAGAAATAAAATGTTAGACACTAGAACCATGTGGTTCTAGTGTCTTAAGGCCTAAAATAAAGTTAAAATTGAGTGCAAGATAGGCTCAGGGGGCCTATGACTGGGAAATGTGACTTGTGACTACTGGGAGTATTATAATTAAGTTAAATAAGACATAATAAAGATCAAAAGACTCAAAATTACCATATGAACAAGGACTTAATCATCACTAATACCTTCATGTGAAATAGCAACAAAGGACATAGTACTTGTGGTTTCTTGACTAAATTAGGGTGTTTACATTATCACAACATGCTAAGGTAGGGTGAATACTCATGTAGAATTTTGTATAAATATCAAATCTAAAATGTCTAGGGTTTTTTATTTTAAACCTAAACCTTCCCAACCCATGATAATTAATGTCCCTAGTTTGTTGATCAATGATAAGACTCAAACCTTGAATGAACCTATTCAGATTGATCTCATTTCTTCACATCAAACATTTAATTTGATGCATTCCATGAAAAAATTGTATAAAAAATTTGAAACCTTATCTTTAAAGGTATAATCACTTGAAGATAAGCTCATATGTGCCCAAAAATCATAAGCATGATACTATAAATTACTTTTCTAACTCCCCATTAAAAACCTATGTCTCTGAAAAGACATCTTATTCAACATGGGTTCAAGAAATAAAAAGCATCTATATGTTTTACCTTAGGTTTTAATATGTGGGGATAAGAACACAGAGTTAGGGGATACATGGAAATTTTCATATAACATATACACGTTATTACATAACATGTATGCATTATAATAATAACATGTATGCATTTTGGTAAGTTTTAAAAATGAATATGTATTATTTTCACTTAAAATATAAATTATACAACTACATCCAAATTCCAAACAAACCATTTCACTTTACCTCATTTCTTATCTCTACCCAAAAGCATGGAACCACATTCATATTTTTCTATTAGGAGGATAAATAGCACCACCATCACCAATTATCTCAAAATTTTGATAAAGCCACCATGTAAGGGAGGTAAGTAAAAAAAATCATACTTGTTAACAAGAGATTTTATCAATTATTTTTTATTTGCATTTTTTTTTTAAAGCAATTTTTTTTTTAACGTCCCATTCAAGTGAAAGACAGCACGCTCCTAACCTTCTAACCCTCCTAAAATTCCACAAGACCCCTAGGTAGTTAGGAAGATTGGTTTCACACATAATATAAAACAAAATATAAATTTAAGAGATAATTAGGATAATGAAGGACCCAAACTCAACCAATAGCCACCATACATATTTGGCTAATACCATAGAGTCAATACTAGGCCAATTTAACTCAATAAAAAGTCAAATTAACAGATGGACATCTTATAGAGAGGGATGTAGGGCTTATTGTGTTGAACCATTGTTAGCACATGAAGTGAAGGAAAAATAAATTAAAAAGACCAAATTTATGCATTATTCATTGATTTGTCAACCAATACACCTTTTCTATCATAAAAAAAATGGTTCCCAATACACTGATGCTAACATAATTTGATAGGAATCAATTTTTGGTTCTAATGATGGATGGTATTTGATTAGACACCTTGTAAACACCATGAGGTTCCATTATATTTTTTTGAAGAAACCTTATTGTGATTTTATCATCAATGAGATTCCTCATTATTTTGACTACTCAGAGTTTCAGGGTTGATTGAAAGTCTATGTACAAGATAGACCATGTGCACATCATGCACCTAATCAATATTCAAGATTACCTACCCAAAACCCACTTTAGCTTTTGATCCCCTATACACACACACTGGTTTAACATACAAGTAAGTTTTTTGAGAATGATGTTGAAGAGGGTAGACATGGTAATACTCCACCTATTGTGCATGATCGACTTCACCCTTGCATATCTTTCAGTGTTATATGCACATGACCTTTAGATGATGCTAGTGGTACTTTTGAGGGCCTAGATTCTATCATTTTAACCAATGAGTTTTTAGCACATACATTAGGTATGTATATGTTGACTACACATATGTAGGTATCTCATACATTTGACATGTTTAAATTTTACATTTATTTTTATTTAAAAGGTATAAATTAATTATCATATAGGAGGATATGGTACCATCATCTTCATGGGTAGTTTGTGTGCCATCTACTGCTATATTTGTTAATGTTGCTCAGCCGATGTATACATATATGGAGGTAATTTTGCTTTGGTATTATAGTTCATGTACATGTATTTATTTATACAGATATATGCTCAACTAATAATCATATTTTTTATTCAATTGATGACCACAGTTGAGACTCCTCCATCTATATGAGAAGAAACAAACATAGGTATTATTGTTGTAATTTCATCTACATAGCCACTTACTAAGGTATAATTGTAATTTTAAATTGTAAATATAGATTTGTTTTAATAATTTTAATCTATACTTGGGAAAATATAACTTAAATGAATTTATTGTGTACATAGAGTTATCTGATGGCATTTGATAGTCCCATTCATATTATTAATAGTGCACCTTCTCATTTTTTTTCCTTTCACACTCTTCTACATGTATTTTGACTTCTCACTATCCCTATTGATCACTAGAGAAAAATTGAGTGTGACCATGAGATTGTGATAAGTGCATATTTAAATAATTTTTGTATTAGCTTAAAATTAATTTTTGAATTTGGTTGCATGTCTAGTATGTAAAGTTTCTAATATATATATATATATATATATATATATATATATATATATATATATATATATATATATATATATATATATATATATATATATATATATATGTATATATATATATATATGTATGTATGTATGTATATATATATATATATGTATGTATGTATATATATATATATATATATATATATATATATATATATATATATATATATGTATATATATATGTATATATATATATATATAATACATATATATATATGTATATATATATATATATATACAATATATATATATATATGTATATATATATATATATATACATACATATATATATATATATATATATGAGTAGGTTCAACTATGCATTATGGGTATAAAATGACTCATTATCATACCTTGGATTAGTCCAAGGCATTTGATGGATCTCCATCTATGAGCAAGGCATTTGATAGATGGTATTCTTAAATGAAGGCAAATAAAGGAAGGATTTTTTATGAGTAGGATGTCTTACATGAAGTACTCTTATGTATGCCTATCTGGCAATGTACATGTTTTTGGCATTGTATGCCTATATGGAATTCACTAGACATTCTATTAAGCTATTATTGTATATGCCTTTATGGATCTCTCTCTCTCTCTCTCTCTCTCTCTCTCTCTCTCTCTCTCTCTCTCTCTCTCTCTCTCTCTCTCTCTCCTCTCTCTCTCTCTCTCTCTCTCTCTCTCCTCTCTCTCTCTCTCTCTCTCTCTCTCTCTCTCTCTCTCTCTCTCTCTCTCTCTCTCTCTCTCTCTCTCTCTCTGTTGTGTGTGTGTGTGTGTGTGTGTGTGTGTGTGTGTGTGTGTGTGTGTGTGTTCAAATTTTGTTGTGACCACATTTCTATGTATAATTTGGCTTAAGTTATTATTTCAAAACTAAATTTTTAGGGTGTATGGTCATTTTAAAATATGATAATATTTAATATTTCCTTCATGTAATTATTAAAATTAACCTAAAATCCTTCAACATATGTTACAATTAAAAATATATGGGAATAAAAATAGTATAATGTTTTGAGGTAGAGTCATATATTAGTGTGAAGTGTCTCTCATTTTAGGCTACACAATTTGATTATTTTATTTATGATCCATAATTGGAATGGGTAACTATGCTTGGATACTTGTGGATAGTCTTGTGATCATTATTTGCTTTATTTATGACATTCCATGCCTTGGTTTATTTTTTGATGGATATGATGCTTTGGTTTGATGTGCCAAGAATTTTATCTATCTTTACATTATTTTATGATCTATGGGCCAAAATATTTTATATGTTACAATTTGATTCATTTGTGGAGATAATGAATAGATACCACCCTTGATTACATTGTGGATGGTCTAAATGTTTGATATGATGTTTTCACTATTCTAATGTGGATACCCTTATTACACTTGTTTACTATCATTTGGAACTTATTATTCAAATTTTGTATTCATTAAATTTATAACCATATGACATTTTTTTAAAGTAGTGACATTCACGTCAACAATCTAGACAGCCTCTTTAACAAGAGCATGAATAACCTCATATATCTATTCTGGGTGAAATATTGTAATTCCCATGTCTTTTGAGGACTTGGAATATTTTGGTGGTTATATATATATATATATATATATATATATATATATATATATATATATATATATATATATATATATATATCTTCCTTAAATTTGTTCTCTCCCTCTCCACTGCACTCATCTTGGCCATTTATTATCTTCTCATCATATATCCACTTCACACACACACACACACACACACACACACACACACACACACACACACACACACACACACACACACAGAGTCAAATAACATCAAAAAGATATATTTGGAAAAGCATCCCAATAATAAATAAAGAACACAAAAGGTAGTTATTATTAAAATTTTAGGATGAGGATGTTGTCAAAGGTATTGAACAACCTCATTTATATTTTCTCGTGTCAACTTTGAAGTGGTAGTTATATATCTCCACCTCGAGTGATTCATGTCTAAAAACTATTACTACCAACACATCTATGTTGGATAATAACATCTAGGCCTAGTTTCTTGGTCTCTGATCATGCCTAGTCACAAGATGGAGTACCCATTCCAACCTTAAGAATGCCCTTCCCAATAATAAAAAATTATTTTTTTGGGCAAATTTTAGACATGTGTAAAATGAAAACCCTAAGTTTCTTGCATGAACCAAAATGACCCACACTTATGTGAAAATCCAATATAATTACACCTTGAATCATGTCAATTGAAATTTTGAGACAAATTTATGGTAGACGTTATATTAATGAGTCTTGAAATGTAACTATTTTGAAATCAAGAGACAATTTCTTATGCTCTAGATAAAATTTCTACCTCTGAGACCTCCACATGAAAATCCATCACTTCAAACATGTCTAGATAGTAAAATGACATGTGTTATCAAGACCCTGACCTCTAAATCCACATGGATGCATGTTTTCACAACTGTTCAAGAGGTTAGAAACATTGACAACAAATGTCATCAATATTGAAGTAGTGGTTGGAAATCTCCATCTCTGGTGCTTCATGGATAGAAACTAGTACTACACACACATTCAAGGTGGTATATAATGTCTAGGTCTAATTTCTTGGTGTAGACACTCTTTTTTGGCCACTTTTATGTCTAAATGAACATCAGAGTGATTTCTTACAAATAATGAAAATTAAGCCTAGAAATCATTGTTCATCCCAAATTCTTTTGTGCATTGGATATAAGTCCCCTGAATCATTTCAATACATCCCTAATTAGGGCATTACCTTGTATGTAACAATAACCTCTCTCTAATTCATCCCTAGTCAAATTATGACCTATCAAATTGACATTTTTGACAAAGGGTGATAGATAACCTTGCATAAATTTAGAAAATGTAATTAACTTAAACAAAATTATTTAATTTATCAAACCCAATTAAATGCATAGTTGAAAATTCCATGGATAATTAGTAAATCTCTATTTTATAAATTCATAAATCTAGATTTGATGACATCACACAAATATCTACTATCCATAGCTTTTGGAATTTCCTATTTTCTAAATTCACTAATTAAATTTACTCCTCAACTCTCATGGTAAGTGGCCAAGTGGATCATGGAGAATTAATGGATTTCTCTTTTTTTCAATTCATAAATTCAAAAAAACATCTTCTATGAGTTGTCAATCCACTTTTAAAATATCAAAAACTAGGTGGGACACAATCATTCTTGACACATGTCTCTCACATGGCCTTCATGATTATCTTTGACCCAACTCAGAGTTAGCTTAACTTAACTCAGGGTTAAACTAACTCAACCAAGGTTAGTTCTAAACCTAATCTCCCAACGGTTAGAGTTATTTTTGACACCTATAAATATAAGTCCCAAGACACCTCTAAACCAAGTTTGTTAGTGCAAATAACTAATGCAAAATTGCCTATAGGAAAGATTCACATGCCAAGCTAAAGTGAACAAGGGGATATGATGCAAGAGCACCTTTGACAAAGACTCTATTATCCACAATCCAAGCTCTATACATGACCACATTCCAACAAGCTCTCTAATCTCATAAGGAAGGTAATTATTTACTTATAGTAATATTTTGTTTTTTTCTTGTTAGTCATAGCTCCCATTAGGTCCTAGGCTTGAAGTATTAAGTCTTTGTGTGTTTTGTTTTGATTTATCTTACTAACACTTTAATTATTTCTTGAATTCCTTAGATACATAATGGAACACCTATTGAGACATTATGTGATCAAATAATTTGACATAGAGGGGAGATTACTATGGTGTTAGTCAAGAAATCGAATCAAAACAAACACACTAAACAAACACCTCTATCCTTGACACTCAAGGAGCTAGAGAACCACACAATTAACTAATAAAATAAAAGTAAAATAAGTTTTCTTACCTTCCATGATAGTAATGTTGTGATTTGACCATGGAATGATGTGCTCAACTTTTTTCTCAAAAAATCTTTATCAATGAAGGTCTATTGCTCCACTTCTCCTTGTCACCTTGGTAATGATGGTTTGATTTACCTTGGATTTGGCTTGGCATGCGAAGCTCTCCTATAGGAAATTTTTCATTAGTTCTTTGCACTAACAAGATTATTTTAGATGTTTCTTGGAACTTGTATTTATAGATCTCAGAACTAACTCTAACCCCAAGGAGGTTAGGTTTAGAACTAGCCTTGGTTGAGTCAGTCTAACCCTAGGTTGAGTTAGGATAACTCGGTATTAGGTTAAAGATAATCATGAGGGTCATGTGAGAGACATGGGTCAAGAAAGATTATGTCTCCCACCCAATTCCTGATAATTTCACAAGTGGATTCACAACTCATAGAAGATATTTTGGTTAAAATTATGAATTTTCAAAAATAGAAATTCATTAATTTTTCATGATTTATTTAGCCGCTTGTCATGAGAGTTGAGGAATAAATTTAATTAGTGAATTTTAAAAATATGAAATTTTAAAAGATATGAATTTTATAAATTTATGTGATGTCATGATGATGTCAACAAATCCATATTTATGAATTTATAAAAATAGAAATTTAGTAATTAGCAATGGACTTTTCAACTATGCATTAAATTGGGTTTAATCAATTAAGCAATTTTGATCAGGTTAATTGAATTTTCTAAATTTATGTAACTTTATCCCCCACCCTTGGTCAAAAACATCAATTTTTTAGGTCATAATTTGAGTGGGGATGAATTAGAGAGAGGTTATTATTAGGTACATGGTAATACCCCAAATAGGGATGCCTCAACATTATTTAAGGTATTTACATTCAATGTGTAGGTGAATTTGGGATGAACAATTATTTATAGGATTAATTTATGTTGTTTTAAATAAATTATTTTTATGTCCATTTAGATATGGAAGTGGAAAAAAATTAGTGTCTACACTTGGCCTTTGATCAAGCTCGGTCAATAGATGGAGCACATGTAATGGCCTTAAGAATGCATTTCCCAATAGGAGAAAATTATAGTTTTTTTAGTTAACTTCATATGTGCATAAAAAATAATCCATAAGTAATTTTTAAAAATTTAAATAACCCACATATGTGTGTTGAATCCCTCTAATTTTCCCCCAGAGTACATTTATTTAACCTTAGAGAGGAATATGTGGTAAATGTTGCAATAACGAGTCCTAAAATACAAAACAAATTCAGTGAAGAGACAGGTTATTATTCTCCAACTAAAATTTATACCTTTGAGACCTCCACATTAAAATACATCACTTCATACACATGTTAATATAAAATGACAAGTTCTCCCAAGTTCAAGATCTCCAAATCCACCTGGATGCATGTTTTCACAATTGTTTAGGAGGTTGGAAAAACTAACAACAAATGTTGTCAACATTGAACTAGTAGTTGGAAATCTCCACCTCTAGTGATTCATGTCTATAAAATGGCATTAAAAACACATATAGGGTCACACATAACTTATACAACTAGGTTTTTGGCTTCCAATCACACCCGATAGAAAGACAGAACACCTATAATGGCCTCAAGAATGCCCTTCCCAATAAGAGAAAATTTTAGTTTTTAGGACAACCTTAAATACAAGTAAAATAGAAACCATAAGTCATTTTTAATAATTTAAAAAACCCACTGTGTTTTTAATCCATCTAATTTCACCCTGGATAACATTGATCTAACCTTGGAGATAAATATGTGGCAGACATTGCAATAATGAGTCCTGAAATATAACCTTTTTTAGCTAAGATACAAGTTTTTATCTCCCAACTGACATTTCCATTTCCTATACCTCCGCATGACATGTGATCCCATTACCATGACATCCAAACCCACCTTAATACATGTTTTTAGAACTATTCAAGATATTAGAAACACTAACAATAAATACTACCAATGTTGAAGTGACAATTGGAAATATCCACATCTAATGCTTTGTGGAAAGAAAATGGCACTACCAATAGATTAAATATTTTTTATATCTAGGACCAAGTTCTTAGTTTTTGATCATGCTTGTTAGAGATATGGAGTACCCATTCTAGCCTCAAGAATGCCCTTCCCAATATGAGAAAATTATAGTTTTTTAAGCTAACTTCAGATGCACATAAAAAGGAAACTATAAATCATTTTTATGAAATTAAATAATCCTCACATTTGTGCCTAAGCCCTATAATTTGAAACAAAATCACATTGATCAAACCTTGGATATGAATATACTATAGATGCTACATTAAGTGATCTTTAAATACAACTTTTTGGTAGTGAAATGATAAGTTCTTATCCTCCAACTAGAATTATCACCTCTGAGACATTCACATGAAATTCATCACTTATAACACATATATATAGGTAAATTATGTGTTCTCCCAGGACCATGACCTCCAAATCTAGCTAGATGCATGTTCTCACACTATTCAAGAGCTTGAAAACACTAACAAAAAATATTATCAATATTGAAGCATTGATTGGAGATCTCACCTTCAATGCTTTGCGAAAGGAAATTGGTTCTAAAAATGTGTTAGGGGTAGTAGATAATGTATAGGACCAAGTTACTAGCCTTTGATCATGCTCGGTCAAGAGATGGAGTATGCATTCTTCCCTCAAGAATGCCCTTGCCAAAATGATAATATTTTAATTTTTAGGCTAACTTCAAATGCATGTAAAATGGAAATCGTAAGTCATTTTCACGAACCAAAAGAACTTTCACATGCTTGTTAAAGCCTTATAATTTAAACTTAGATCACAAAAATCTAACCTTTGATATAAATCCATGGTAGGCACTGTAGTAATGAGTAGTCAAATGCAACTTTTTTGTAATCAAGAGACGAGTTCTTGTCCTCTAACTGACATTTCTACCTTCAGAACCTCCACATGAAAATCCATCACTTAAAACATGTCTAGATAGGTAAATGACACGTGATATCATAACCATGACCTCCAAATCCTCTTGAATTCATGTTTTCATAATTGTTCAGGGGCATGGGAACACTGAAAATAGATGTTGTCAACGTTAAATTAGTAGTTAGAGATCTCCACCTTTGGTGTTTCATGGAATGAAATTAACATTGCCAACACATTAGGGGTGGTGGATAACATCTATGGTCAAGTTTTTAGCCTTCAATCATACCTAATCAAGAGATAGAGTACCCATTCTAGCCTCAAGAATGCCCTTTTTGCAATAACATAGTACTTTTATTAAGTTTTTCTTAGCTTCAAGAATATGAAATTATTTACTAACATTGTCAATTGTGTGAAGGTGGAAGCTTATGGCACCACTAACCTACAAAAAAATTATTATTAATTAATTGAAATTTATATGTGCTTTCTATAAAATTAATAAAGTTTAATAAAATTAAATACATCTACATTTGAGAACTCAACATACCTTGGAATTTCAATCCAATTAACCAGTAGGATCTACTCTAATATTGATAGTAGCAAGAATAACTTCATGGTCAAACTCAAGAACTTTCCATATATTCTTGTTTAATGGCCTCCTATGATATTTGAATGGGGAAATATCTTTATATGTGTTTCATAGTCTTCAAACAACCATACATTTGAACTTCTAATAGGATATCATCGAAGCCAAGTTCTAGTGACTACCATAGACCTAGTGGGATAGTCAATGTTTTCCCCATCTATGACTGGGGAAGTCAATTTATTTTTTCCTCTATACACTGTTGTTCCCAAAATCCATCACTTGTTTTTGGGGACAACATATCAACTATTTTGGTCCTGAAGGACAAAATGATCTCTTCCCTTCTCAAAAATGTTCTGAGTATTCAAATTCTTCAATTATTCAAGTCTTCTTAGCTAAAGAACTCACAGGTTCAATAGGCAGGCTTTCTCAAAAAGAAGTTTCAACACTTAGGCAATTTCAAGGCTGGTTCAATGCCAAGGTTCAATCAAAGGTCCATCGGCAAGATTAAAATAAGTGGAATGAACCATTAAACCTTGAACTTTCACAACTTTAAAGTTCAAAGTGGTTCAAAGGTTCAAAAGGAGTTAAGCGCTTCAAAAGAAAAGAAGGCTTCGAAGAGTGAAGATTAAACAATTGAACCGTTGAACCTTGAATCAAAATGGTTCAAAGTGGTTCAATGGTTCAACGTGGTTTAAAGAGTTCAACTAGTTCAAGAAGTTTAAAGTTCACAAGGAAGCTTCGAGTGAAGGAAGGAAGCGAAAGATTCCAGAAATAATTTCTAAGAGATGGTTCAACCGAAGAAGAAAAGAAAGCGAACGTAGCCCTTCCCAAAGAGTCAATTGAAGCAAAGAGCCAATTAAACTGCCCAGACTATTGAACCATTGAACCAATGCACTTCAAAGATTCAAGGTTCAAAGTGGTTCAAGAAACTAAGTGATTAGTGACGTCCCTTTGGATGTCAGATATAGGGTAATGAAATATTTGCTAATTCTCAAAGATGCACACTTGAGAACAAACTCAACAATCAACCAAAGGAGTTGAAAAAGCCAGCTGAAAGTGAGGAGATAGCCCTGAGAGCTCAGATCACCAAGGAAGGACAAAATGTGGCAAGGAAAGAGAGAATAAATACAAGAAATCTAGAAATATTTGCAGGAGAGTTATTTCCAGTAGGTGAAATAGTCCACTAGGTGGACATCAAAGAGCACAAACATTCAAAGGCATGGCCTATTTTTCTACATTAAGTAAAGGTGAATGGACAACCGTGTAAGTTCCATAAATAAGACCAAATGACTCATGCTTAGGAGGAGACATTTGAGATGATTCAGAATGCCAAAGTCAAGTTTGATGACCTTTTCCAGAATGGCCCTGTCATAGGTATTCAAGACATTTAATTCAGCATGGGTCATTTTCATGAAAACAAGCACCCATGTGTTTCTTGGAATGATATATATTGTAATCTCTCATTTTATGAATGGGAGATCTCTTTGTTATAGAATCAAAACTCTATCCAAATTGAAAGGCATTTCCTGAGACTTTGAGCTCAGATTGTTAATCATATTTCTTTATTTGAATGAGAAAATAAGTGACCTTTTAGATTTTGTGCTAGAATAGCTTGTGTTATTTAGGAAATTATACTTATGTCTATTTCCTAGAAGCATTCTTGTCCATTTAATTTAACAAGTAGAACTAGTGGAAGTAATTAGGAAGGTGTCCTGAAGCCGACTGTGGAGAGACTTTATGTTGCCACAATGGTCTTTAGTGTGTTATTTTTTGTATCTATGTAAAGGATCTTGGGATGACTTTTTGCCCCCATTATCCTTCATATATTCCACTCTTTAGTAGTTAAGGTGGAGACTTTGTGCTACACTTCATCCTGCTATGTTACTGCATCCAGTTACTTTTACTACCCAGGACAGAATCTAGTTGTTGACTGAGTATTACTTCTGAAAGAAGAGAATTACCTCCAACAATCACCTAGGAATTCTCTTATGTCTGTGAATATCATCTCTGAAAAAAGAGAGATGGATGGTGTTAACCTACTCTGAGTGTTATTTTTAGCTTATATTTATAGTATATTAATATATCATAGTTATAGGGAACCTCCCCTTGATGAGAGGAGAGATTTGTCCCCTTTTGATGTGGTTGACCTACACATTTGGCTGATAAATCTCCCTATGCTTTGGTTGAAACACCTATTTTTCCCTTAGTTAGTTGGTGACAAAATATTCACCCAACAATTTTTTGGTAACTCTACTGGGGATCAAACGAGCTATTCCAATTCTTTTCCATCTCCATATCCTTATCCATTTCTATTATATACTCTGATCTGCAAAACTAGAGATTTTGGGGATCAAATGTTTCATTGCTATTGTATACTCTGCTAGCTCCATGCCAGTAATTTTTGGTGACTCTACTGGGGAAGAATGAGTAGTTTGGAGCCTCAAGCTCTAAGCTAAAGTAGGGCTAGTTCTTTTCCATTTTTATTCTACAATCTGGCATATCCATGCTATATAAGAAGCCATAAAGTTCAAGGTGTTGTTGACCCTATTTTTGAGTTGGTGCAACAGAGCAATTTTGATTTATTTCATCCACAACCTCACCTTCAATGAACTAATATTCTTCCTCCTATCAACACCAGGTCACTAATACAAGGTAGAGCTTATTTTTCCTCTATTATCAGAGCTTTTCCCATACATACCCCACCAAGACTTGTTATCCCCCCTTTCCATAGTCATATAATGGCAACTCAAGGCCCCTAGGGTAACTCTTTTGGCCCACTCAATTTAACTCCACCTCTACATGAACTACCATGCAATTCAAATAAGAATTTCCCCAAGTTCTTTGGTGATGGGAGAGTTCATCCTGATGAACATATTGCAGCCTTCATCATATCCTGTGGTGTGATAGGCATGGAGTATGAGGACGTAGCAATCAGGATATTTGTGTAAATATTACAAGGTGTTGTTACAAACTAGTTTTGTCATCTACAAGCACAAAATGGTGACTGACTAGAACACTCTCAAAGCCAATTTCAAAGCAAGGTTCAAGCCTGTAGAAGATGTGCATGCCCTGCTAGCCTAGATCATACAAATGAATAAGGAGCCTCATGAACTAATGAGAGATTTCATAGCCAAGTTCAACAAGCTAAGGAATAGGATTCCTATAATTTCTCAGCCAACAATTGAGAATCTCAAATGATTTTTCATCAACTCATAGCTTCCTAAAGTGAGTTTTTTGTTGAGACATGTTGGCCACATAGACCTTGCTGCAGTGCAGGATTTGGCTACTGAGGTGAAAGATGATCTCATCTTGGCAGGGAAGATAAAGAGAGATCTTAATAGAGGTAAATCTTCTTCATCCTCTGAATATCAATCTACAGGAACCACTAATCTAATGGTACAAAAGTTGGCAAATGTGATTTGGGCAACAATTTAGGTGACAATTTAGGTGACAGTTCCACTCTAATTGATGATGGAACTTTTAGGAGCCATAACTTTTCACCGTAGCTCCAATTGACTTGCCATTTGAACCGTTAGAAAGCTAAGAATGAGGAGAAAATTGTGAGATGGCATTGATATCTACTTGATGAATTTTTATCTCTAAAAACCCAATGGAAGTGCCCTAAATTTCAATTTTAGTAGTGCAGTCTAAAAATAGTAAGTTTCTAAAAATAGTAATTCCTCAAATTTTGTATTGTTTTAAATCTTGGAAGTCAAACCACTTAATCTCCCTTGAGATTGGTAACCTTCCACATCCTCCCCATGCTTTCAAAATGTGTATAAATTAAGAGGTAACCTGAAATGTGAAGATAGACATCTCTTCCCAGAGATAAGCAAATATTTGTATTGTGATCTTGAGTAATACTACATCTCTTCTCAGAGAATTCATTATTACTATGTTATTTCTATGCTATTAAAATATTTATCAACCAAAAATTCTTATTTTTAGATCAAAATGATTTGCTATCTCTCATAAAGTAAATGGTGCAAGGGATGTCTTCTTCTCTTTCATACTGAGATATACCAAGGAGGACATTCACTAATCAGTCATACCAAGGTAACGCTGCCAAGAATCAAGGACAGCCAAATCATCTTCCTCCCCCTCAGGGGAAACTTGCTATTGAAGTAGCTCTAGCCAACTTAGCAGTCGGATACCTTGAAATAGAATCAAAATTTTCTTTCCAATCTGAGTTGAACTAGGATGATGGTGTTAATCTCTTTGTGGAAGACCAAGATGAATCAGCTAGCGACTCCTGTTGAGTTATGGAGCTAAAAGCTACACTAGATGAGCAAATTGCAAGGTTGTTGTATTTACACAGTCACTGACATCAGTCAGGGATCGACTGGAGGCTGTCGATGTCAGTTATGGATCAGCTGATGTCAGTCATATGCAGGCAGACAGGGACCGATGTCGGTCACCTGTGCATTTTAGAAGTCTATTTTTGTGGGATCAACAGATTGTTTGCATGATAAGTTTAATTGTTAGTATTGAGTCCACATTTTTATTTTTGGCACGACTGATTTAAACCTTTGATTAAGAGGTGTATCTAATGGTGGAGAATGCATAGCTCATGATCCCTAAATCTATATAATAGGGAGAGATCTTCATAGCTTGTGTACTAAACATGTAATTATGAGAGAGAAAACTCTTGAGAGAAAGAGATCTGTACATCTAGGTGTGGAAGAAAGAGAGATTTCTTCATTGTATTTCCTTCTAGAAGAGTTTAATACAAGTTTTCATTGTTTCTTGTATCTCTTATTCTTTGTTGATTCTGATTTCTAGTTACTTATTGATTCTAGTTTAATTCTATGTTTAGTTGCTTACAAAGGTAATCAATTGTGCTTGTAAGATCTTGACAAGTGGTATCAAAGCTTGGTTCACTAACACTTTGGTTTCAGAGTGTGTTAAGTGTTTATTGATTATAGGTCACTCACAAGGGTTTCTAATTGAGTGGGAGTATAGCAATGGCAAAAAAAAGTTAACTAAGAATGGAGAAGTTTAACAGCAAGAATTATCAATTATGGAGGATGTAGATAGAAGATTATCTATATTAGAAAGATTTGTACTTACCATTGGGTGGGGTTTCATGCAAGTCCACAGATATGCAAGATGAATAATGGAATGTTCTTGATAGAAAGGCTCTGGGATCCATAAGGTTGAGCCTGGCATATTTTGTGATTTCCAACTTATCATAGGCAAAGACAATGGTAGAGTTGATGGATACTTTGGCAACTTTATATGAAAAGCCCTCAACTTCAAATAAGGTATATCTTATGAAGCAATTATTTAATTTGCAAATGCAGAAAGGTGGATATGTATCTAGTCATCTAAATGATTTCCATGCAATAGTAAATTAGTTAAATTTAGTCAAAATAGTTTTTGATGATGGAATTAAGGCTCTCTTAATTTTATGCTCTTTATCTGAAAGTTGGCATAGTTTGGTAATGGCAGTTAGTAATACTGTATCTGCTACAAATATCTTGAAAGTTGATGATGTTGTTAGTGTAATCTTGAATGAAGAGACTCACAAGAAAAGCACAGAGGAAACATCAGGTAATGCTTTAAGTATTGAAAGCAGGGGAAGGCAAAGAGAGAAGGGCAAGCAAGGGAGATCAAGGTCTAAGTCAAAGATGAGAAGTAGATCCAAATCTAGAAATGGAAGAAAAATAACCTGTTGGAATTATGGAAAGATAAGGCATGCAAAAAAAGATTGTTGGTTGAAGGTTAAAGAAGAAAATCAGCATTAAGGTAATGAAGAAGCAAAAGTTACAGGTATTGTTGCACCAGATGCTCTTATATTTTTTTGGATAATAAAATAGAATCTTGGGTTTTAGATTTTGGTGCCTCTTTCCATGCAACCCCAAATAGAGAATTTTTCAATGATTATGTCCATGGAGATTTTGGAATAGTCTATTTAGGGGATGATGAGCCTTGTAAAATTGTTGGCAAAGGAAAAGTGCAGCTGAAATTGTAGAATAGAAACACATGGGTGTTGAAGGATGTCATGCATGTCCCAGTCCTGAAGCAAAATCTGATTTCTATAGAAAAGTTGGGTGATGAGGGTTGCACAGTAACTCTCACAGCTGAATCTTGGAAGGTTACCAAAGGAGCACTTGTATTAGCCAGAGATAAGAGAGTAGGTACTCTCTATTTATGTAATTATATTACTGATTATTTTCTTTCTGTATTATCTACTTTAGATGTAGATGCAAAGTTGTGGCATTGTAGGCTTGGCCACATGAGTGAGAAGGGAATGAATATTCTTAAGTCAAAAGGTAAGCTTTTAGATTTGAAAAGCATAGATCAAGATTTCTATGAGCATTGTGTTTGTAGAAAATAGAAGAAAGTAAGGTTTCTCAAAACTGGGTCAACAAAGAAGAAGCACAAGTTGGAGCTTGTTCACACAGACGTGTGAGGACCATCTCAGGTAGTTTCTATTGAAGGATCATAGTATTATGTTACTTTCATTGATGATGCTACAAGAAAGGTATGGGTTTATTGCATAAAGAATAAATCTGATGTTTTTGACATGTTTAAGAAATGAAAAGCTTTGGTTGAGAATGAAATAGGTTTGAGATTGAAGTGCCTTAGATCTAATAATGGTGATGAGTTCTACAGCAATAAATTCAATATTTACTATTCTATGAATGGAATAAGCAGGAAAAGGATGGTTTTAAGGACACCTCAACAAAATGGAGTTGATAAAAAGATGAATAAAATAATAATGGAGCATGCACGGAGTATGAAGTTGCATGCTAGTTTTCTCTTACAGTCTTGGGCAAAAGCTGTAGATACTGTGGTTTACCTGATTAAAAGAGGACCCTCTACTGCTCTAGATGGTGGAATTCCAGAAGAGGCTTAGATAGGTAAAAAGGTAGATCTTTCATTTCTTATATTTTTTGGTTCTAAAGTTTTTGTGCATGTTGATAAAGAAAATAGAAAGAATCTGGATGCTAAATCTATGAGGTGCACTTTTATTGGTTATGGATATGGAGATTTTGGATTCCGATTGTGGAATCTAGGAACTAACAAAATTATTAGAAGCTGTGATATTATTTTCAATGAGAAGGTGATGTATAGTGATCAGCTCAACAAGCTAAATAATACTGAGCAGAGCAATGTTGATTTAGATGAGGTAGTGATCCAAAATGAGCTCGTAGGTAATCACAACATACAGGAAAACATAGGTACCAACATTGGTCAGGCAGGAACCAACATCGGTGAGATAGGCACCGATGTCAATCAGACAG
Source organism: Torreya grandis (assembly GCA_037957365.1). Classification (NCBI taxonomy): domain Eukaryota; kingdom Viridiplantae; phylum Streptophyta; class Pinopsida; order Cupressales; family Taxaceae; genus Torreya; species Torreya grandis. Next base: position 344,253 of record JARHVA010000822.1, on the reverse strand, counting down.
TAATTGACGTTGGTCAAATAGGAACCAATGTCAGTTGGTGGAACTAATGTCGATCAAGTACAGACCTGGAGATGATCGAGATAGGTCACTAACAGAGAATTTGGGCAGACAGCAAGCAATGAATGAGTCTCAAATGCCCATGAGGAGGTCAGAAAGGGTAAGTAAACCTCCAATTTGATATTCCCCTTCCTTATTCTACTTGTTGCTCACAGATGGTGGAGAACTAGAAAGTTTTGATGAGGCAATGCAGGTAGAAACCTAAAAATAGTGGGAGTTTGGCATGAATGAGGAGATTGATTCCATGAAAGAGAACCAAACGTGGGATTTGGTTGAGTTTCCAGCTGGACAGAGAGCACTGAAAAATAAATGGGTTTACAAGTTAAAGGAAGGAAGGGATGGACAAATGAGAGATAAGGCCAAGTTGGTAGTAAAGGGATTTGCACAGAAACTAGGTATTTATTTTGGTGAAATTTTTTCTCCTATAGTAAAGATGACTTCTATTCAGACTGTATTGTCTTTAGTTGCTATTGAGGATTTGCATCTTGAGTAGCTTGATGTTAAGACAATGTTTCTTCATGGAGATTTGGATGAAGAAATATATATGGAATAGCCAAAAATTTTTGAGGTCAAAGGTAAGGAGAATCTTGTGTGTAGGTTGAAGAAAAGCTTATATGGTCTTAAGCAGGCTCCTAGACAATGGTACATGAGATTTGACAAGTTTATGACAGAGCATGGCTTTAGTAGATGTCAATATGACCATTGTGTTTATTTTAAGAGATTGGATAATGGTATCTATATTATCCTGTTACTATATGTAGATGATATGCTTGTTGTAGGTTCACACATGTAGGATATTAATGAGCTTAAGGTAAAATTAGCTCACACATTTGCCATAAAGAATTTGGGAGCAGCAACAAAAATCCTTGGCATGAGTATTAAGAGAGACAGGAAAAATCACAGTTTGATTTTGTCTCAAGAGGATTATGTGAACAAGGTGTTGGAGAGGTTTAATATGCATCATGTAAAACCGTTAAACACACCTATGGCTAGACACTTCAAGTTGAGCAAAGAACAATGTCCTAAATTACATGATGAGGTTGAGTACATGAGTAGAGTTCCATATGCTTCAGTAGTTGGGAGCTTAATGTATGAAATGGTATGTATTAGACCTGATATTGCCCAAGCAGTGGGAGTTATCAATAATTTTATGGCCAATCTAGAGAAGGAACACTGGAAAGCATTTTAGTGGATTCTCAGATATCTGAGAGGGACCAACAGTAGGCATTTATGCTATGGAGGGTAAAACACTTCTCTACATGGATATATAGATTTGGATATGGCAGGTGACTTGGATGGCAGGAGAAGCACCATAGGGTATGTGCTCACTATTGGTGGAATGACGGTTAGCTAGATTTCAAAGTTGCAGAAGGTTGTTGCCTTGTCTACTATAGAGGTAGAATACATTGCAGTCACAAAGGCTAGCAAGGAGATGATATAGATGACTCAGTTCACGAAAGAGTTGGGAAAAGAGCAAGAGAGTTACAGATTATACAATGATAGTCAAAGTGCAATTCATTTGGCAAAGAATTCAACCTTTCATTCAAGAACCAAACATATATAGCTTAGGTACCACTTCATTAGACAGGTATTAGAGGATGGTGAGTTGAATCTAGAAAATATCAATACAGATGAGAACCCTACAGATATGTTAACAAAGTTGGTAACAAAAGAGAAGTTGAATCTTCATTCAACTTTTTTTGGTCTTCAAGATTGAGCTTGAAGATGGAGAAACAAGCTAGAGGATGTTGTTGTATAGGTACAGGTGCAACTATTTATCTCCAAGTGGGAGATTGTTGAGTTGTGGAGCTAAATGCTACACTAGATGAGCAAATTGCAAGGTTGCTATATTTACTCAGTCACTGACATCAGTCATATGCAGGCAGACAGGGACCGACGTTGGTCACCTATGCATTTCAAAAGTCTATTTTCATGGGATGAATATATTGTTTACATGATAAGTTTAACTGTTAGTATTGAGTCCACATTTTTATTTTTGGTAGGACTGATTTGAACCTTTGATTAAAAGGTGTATCTAACGGTGGATAATTGATGCAAGTTGACCCTCATACTGCTCTGATACCAAAATGATGTAAGGCCCCTCAGACTGAAATTCATCCACACAAAGACAATATAAACATGACCCTGTAGAGTTCGTAGATTTTCCTCTCTCCTGCACAGTCCATAGTTTCAAGCCTGCAGAGTCCATAGATTCAAACCTACAGAGCCCATAGATTCAAGCCTGCAGAGTCCAGAGATTCAAACCTGTAGAGTCAACCATGTATGTAAAAACACTACTAGATACCCATTAAGCCCTTATATAACATACTATAAAATCCCCTGAGGTTGCTTTGTATGGAATTGTACTTCCTTCTTTATGCCCTGTTGTAATTAGCCGTCCTTGTGTGCAAAATGCCTTGTCCAGAGTAAAGTACGGACTTTCTAATCAAACCAATCATCATTCCAGATACCCATTACCTTATTATAGGTGAATCAATCATTTTTTAGTGCACTTCTTTGGAGAAATTCACTTTTCCTATATTGGCCTATGCTCTTCCTCTCACATGCACCTAGGCTTCACTTGGCAATTGTTCTTTTCCATAATTTTCCATACTATAGCACCTTCAAACCAATTCCAACAGTTTTATAACACCTTCATGGTTCATATTTCAAAGTTTCAATAGGTTTCAATCATTAAAACTCATTTTGAGGGCTAGAAGCTAATTCAGGATTTTCCCATGATTGTCATAGGCCGAGAGCTAATTAATTTTTTTGGGTGTGTTTTACACAGTTTCAAGGGTTATAATCACTTTTATAGGGTCTGTCTTAACACCCTACACCTTCTCTAATTATCATACAAGTCATATCAACCTTCTATGCTTTCAAATGCTTAATATCTCAGTTGTCTTTGACTACGTTTGTATGATAGTCAGCAGGGTTCATTAGTTTCTTCTCAAACACAATGGTCAACAGGGTTTCAATATCTTAAATTATTTCCCCAGTCATATGCTCATATCAAATATGACCTTATCAACCCATCTACCATGCAAAACATGCAACTTTCTTAACTTGCCTGTATATTGTCACCTACAGGCCTGAATTCCAACTGTTGGAGTTTTTAGACATTAAAGGGGTTTCTAAACCTGTTTCTTCCTTTATTAAGTTTATACCTGCCTTAGGGACCTATTTCCATACCATTTTCAATTCCATACAAACATTTTCACATGGATTTTACCTTGGATAGTGGGCTGTAAGTATACAGGCCTGAATAACCTGTTTAGGCCTGTTTAGGACTTTTCTAGCATTCAAAGTTCTTTAAGACCTCTTGGTCACAGAATATTAGTTTAAAATCATTCCCAACATGCCAAATAACCAGTCTTCCTCAATGTTCTATAGAGAACCATTCAAACACATACACAGGCCTGTCACCAGAATTCCAGAACATAAATATTTAAAACAAAATATTCATTCTTCCTCAAATAAGAGACTTACAATTCAATACAAGATCCAATATCAATTTTCTATGGCTTTCAAAGCCTTGTTTGCTCCTTTACATCAAATCTGTTGCTTCTCTTTAACTTCAACATCTCCTGAGTGAGGTCCTCCCTTACTATTTCTCCTCTCTTCTATGTATTCTATTCTCTTCATTCTGACATTCTTGAGATCCTCTTTTCTTCTCTCATATCTTCCCTTGAAGGAGAGGTCTTTTTCCTTCTATCCTTTTCTCTCCTCTATGTCCCCCCTTCATCTCTTTCTACGTCCTGCTCTTTTTAAGAGCCTCTCCTCTAACTTCTACACCCAATTTGGGCTCAGAATAAAAACAGTTTTTAATTTTCAACAACATACTAAATTGGAGAAGAATGATATCTTACGGTGGAAAGATTTCAACCACTTCCCCTTTATTTTCTCAACAGCCCAAACATTACCTTTTTACTTTTACTTTTTACATTTACTCCTTAGTAATAGCATATTAGAGGGAAATTACAATAAATTTAATTTGAATGTAGATGCTCCTGCATCAATAATGCATAGCTCATGATCCCTAATTGTATATAATAGGGATAGATCTTCATAGCTTGTGTACTAGACATGTAATTGTGAGAGAGAAAACTCTTGAGGGAAAGAGATCTATACATCTGAGAGGTGTGGAAGAAAGAGAGATTTCTTCATTGTATTTCCTTCTGGAAGAGTTTAATACAAGTTTTCATTATTTCTTGTATCTCTTATTCTTTGTTGATTCTGATTTCTAGTTACTTATTGATTCTGGTTTAATTCCGTGTTTAGTTACTTACAAAGGTAATCAATTATGCTTGTAAGATCCTAACAACTCCAACATTGGTTTCTTGAATTACCAAGATGAACCCAGAAGTAAAGATGAAGCATTTGATGGATCATACATTGTATTCACCTGGTCTTAGAACTAGTCAACCTAGTAAGCTGATAAGGAAAAAATAGAGGAGCAATCTCAACCAACAATTTCAATTGCTAAGTAGGGAACCACTCTGCCTTTTCAATCAAAGGATTCAGTGATCACTAAAAATGTAAGTACATCAAGTTTTCCTTCATCTTCTACTTCAAATTCACATACCAATACCATAACCCCAAAAAAATAGAAGGATGAACTTATTTCCTCTATTTCTAGTCCATTTCAGTCATTTGACATAATCAATCATAATAAGAAGACCAAAATTCAAATGACTGAGTTTGAATATTTGTAATCTAACTCTGAGTAGTTGGATAGGTTAGTTCAATGTGTGAAGAATCAAACTGTCCCTGTAGATCAAGATGTTAAAAAGGTAACTCATGATCCCCCAAGGAACATGTCCACCCCAAAAAATCTTGTCATTACTCCTCCTGCTACCCCTGGTAAAATAGAGCCTTTCTATGTTTCCCTATTGATAAATGGTCACAAGCTAAGCAAATGCATCATAGACTCAGGTGCATTTGACAATGTCATGCCCACCAAGGTGGCTGACTATCTCATCCTTAAATTGAATAAAACTTTTAGGAGATGTTTCTCCATGGAAAACAAACAAGTGCCACTTTTAGGACAGATCAAAGATGCCTAGTTTGCATTTGAGGCCTTCCTAAAAAAAAGAATTAAAATGATAGTCCTAGTGGCCGGCGTTCCAGCCTCCTATGGCATTCTTCTTGGACAAATTTTTTGTAAGGATGTTGGTGTAGAATTGAGCATGGACTTGTATGAGGCAAGGATCCCTATGAAGGGCATCATGCAGAGGCTTCTTCCTGAGAAGGAGTCAAAATATATTATCACCCAAACATCAGCCCCTGAATCTCAAATTTTATTTGAGTCTTCAGGAATGGGTAACTTTTTCCTATCTACAGATGATGTCCCTATTTTATTTGATGAAATTCTTGTAGGTGACAATCCAAAAATTTTAAATAAGACAATAAGAGAATTGGTAGAGAAAAGTTTATATGCAAAAGAATCATTCCTCCCTGACTAGGAGGAATCTAAAAAAAGATCAGTTTTTGATAATTTTTGGATTCTAGAATTTTATGGCAGCTATCTTCTACCAATGTTGAAGCTAGGATTGTTTTGATATCTCTACAAGGAGATATTTTTTCTTATGCTTACAAGTTGCAATTCAGCAACACCAACAACATTGTTGAATATGAACCTCTGCTACTCAGTATTAAGGCTACTCAAGATAAAGGTGTTAAGCTCCTTCATGCCAAAGGAGATGTTAAGCTGGCGGTTTGTCAGGTGAGAAACCTATATCAAACCAAGAATGAAAGATTATGACATACCGCAATCTGGTATGGGACTATATTTAAAGTTGTGATGCTTTCAATATATCTATAGTGCCTAGAGAGCTTCATAGTCATGTAGATTCATTGGCTATCTCTATGACCCTCTTGGTTCCTCAAAAGACTTTGAAGTGCAGAAGTACACTATAGAGCTAGTATTTCAACCAAGTGTGCCTAACAATGTCAATCATTGGTAGGTGTTTGATGCTAATAATAAAATCATGTGCTAGACTGAACCAAAATAATAGCAAATTATGGTAATGGACCATATTGTTGCATGTCAAAATTAGGAAAAGAAACTCTTCTGCAAGAGAATAAGGATTCATGATTTTCAGACTGAAAATCAATTCTTGCTGTGGGGAAAGAGGAAAGAACCAAAAGGAATGCAAAAAAAAGTTGATTCCTAGTGGAGAGGTCCATTCACCAATCATCACTTTTGGGGAGAAAATGGTTTCTTCTTGATATATCAAGACAGAATGCCATTTTCACTGCCTCACAGTGGGTAGCATCTGAAGCACCTCAATCCTTGAAGTATCAAATGACATCAGTTGTATATATTTGTATAGTCTTTAGTTTTATTTTGTTTGGTTCATTTTGTTTTGTTTTTATGCCTTTATTTTTGGGTAGCATAACTTTGTAGCCCAATGACATACATGAAGGCACTGAGATTCTAGATTCTACTCCCTTTAATTATTTTTGTAGTTGATGGAAGTTCCCCAACTGCAGCCAGCTACTGTTCCCAAAATCTGTCACTTATTTTTGGGGATAACATATCGACTATTTTCATCTTGAAGGCCAAAATTATCTCTTCCCATCTCAAAAATGTTCTGTGTATTTAAATTCTTCAATTATTTAAGTCTTCTCAGCTAAAGAACTTGTAAGTTCAACATGCAGGATTTCTCAGAAAGAAGTTCCAACACTTAGGCAATTTCAAAGCTGGTTCAATGCCAAGGTTCAATCAAAGGTCCAACAAGAGGCTTCAAACAAGTGGAATGAACCATTGAACCTTGAACTTTCACAATTTCAAAGTTTAAGTGGTTCAAAGGTTCAAAAGGAGTTAAGTTCTTCAAAAGAAAAGAAGGCTTCGAAGAGTGAAGATTGAACCATTGAACCTTGAATCGAAATGGTTCAAAGTCGTTCAATGGTTCAAAGAGTTCAACCAATTCAAGAAGTTCAAAGTTCACAAGGAAGCTTCGAGTGAATGAAGGAATTAGAAGATTCTAGAAACAAGTTCGAAGAGATGGTTCAACCGAAGAGGAAAAGAAAGCAAACACGGCCCTTTCCAAAGAGCTAATTTAAACAAAGAGCTGATTAAACTGCCTAAACTATTGAACCATTAAATTGATGCACTTCAAAGGTTCAAGGTTCAAAGTGTTTCAAGTGACCAAGTAATCAGTGACATCCCTGCGGATGTCAAATATAGGGTAATGAAACATCCATTGATTTTCAAAGATGCACACCTGAGAACAAACTTAGCGACTGGCCAAAGAAGGAGCCAAAAAAGCCAGATGAAAGTGAGAAGATATATTTAAGAGCTTAGATCACCAAGGAAGGATAAAACATGGCAAGGAAAGAGAGAATAACTACAAAAAATCCAAAAATATCTACAAGAGAGTTATTTTTAGTAGGTGAAATAGTCCACTAGGTGGACATTAGAGAGCACGAACATTCAAAGGCACGACCTATTTTTTTGCATTAAGTAAAGGCAAATGGATAGCTGTGTAAGTGCCATAAATAATACTAGACAACCCATGCTTAGGAGGAGACATTTGAGATGATTCAGAATGCCAAAGTCAAGGCCAATGACCTTTTCTAGAATGGGCCTGTCATAGGTATTCAAGACATTTAATTTGGCACGTGCCATTTTCATGAAAACCAATGCCCAAGTCTTTCTTGGAATGATATATATTGTAATCTCTCATTTTATGAAGGGGAGATCTCTCTATTATAGAAGAAAAACTCTGCCCAAATTGAAAGGCATTTCCTGAGACTTTGAGTTTAGATTATCAATCACATTTCTTTATTTGAATGAGAAAACAAGTGACCTTTCAGACTTTATGCTGGAATATCTTGTGTTATTTAGGAAATTATTCTTGTCAGTTTCCTAGAAGCATTCTTGTCCATTTAATTTAACAATTAGAACTAGTGGAAGTAATCAAGAAGGTGTCCAGAAGCTGACTGTGGAGAGACTTTATGCCACCACAATGGTCTTTAGTGTGTTGTTTTCTATATCTGTGTAAAGTATCTTGGGATGACTTTGTTCCCCCATTGTCCTTTGTATATTCCACTCTTTGGTAGTTGAGGTGGAGACTTTGTGATACACTTCATCCTGATGTGTTCCTACATCCAGTTACTTTTACTACCCAGGAAGGAATCTGGTTGTTGACTGAGTATTACTTTTGAAAGAAGAGAAGTACCTCTAGCAATCACCCAAGAATTCTCCTATGTCTATGAACATCATCTCTAAAAAAAGAGAGATGGATGGTGTTATCCTACCTTGAGTGTTATTTTCAGCTTATATTTATAGTATATTAATATATCATAGTTATAGGTAACCTCCCCTTGATGAGAGGAGAGATTTGTCCCCTTTTGATGTGGTCAACCTACACATTTGGCCAATAAATCTCCCTATGCTGTGGTTGAAACACCTATTTTTCCCTCAGTTAGCTAGTGACAAAATATTCACCCAACATACACTAACATAATTAGTAATTTATTCCCTTTTTATTGTCCTTGTCAGTAATAAATGTAAAACATGCCACGTATCATAAAAACAATTTTTGATGAAAACTCAAGATAGATAATGATAATTTAGTACATAATGATTAATATTCTACCTAGTTGCACTAGATAAAATACATGGCCAAAATCATGTGATGATGTCATATCTACAAGTCATAATGTTTGTGGAACCTGATATGTGTGTAATGGAATTAGTGTTCTATATCTTCATTCATCCACCCACTTTTTTGACTTACACTTATTCCAAACAAAGTACATTCATGTAGAATAGAAACATGTCAAGTGTCTCATATAAATAGTCCAATAACTTACATTTGAGATACAAAATAAATTCAACTCACTTTATCTTGTTACATTTATATAATCCACATACTTGTTATTCTTCCATCAACCAAAAATATCTACAAATACTAGAATTTTATTGATCACCAAGGCCCATTTTCTCATTATAACATTCAAAAATGGTTTTTTCATCACTCAAAATAACACCATGTTTGAACTTCAACTCCTCTCTTTTAATTACTCTTTTTCCTAATTCTTCATCACTATCGTGTTCCCCTTTTCCATGGTTAACCTCAGTTAAACTCCAAATATGTTTTATGTTAGTGGTAATGTGCATCCTACTCAACCATTAAAATATTTATGCATTATTGAATTCCAATGTGCAATTATTTGACCATATATAATGTTGATTGAAAGTAATGTTCCTATAAGTCAACTTTCCATAGAACATTTCAAAACAACCTTGCACATACTCTATAGAATGTAATCAATCATCACTGACATAGAAATGGTACTCCATTAATATTTTTATATCTTACTCTATACTATCAAGTGCATACATAAATTCTAAATCCATGAATATGGAAACATGTACTAAGTTGTAATAATGTGACTAAACTTTAATTTGTGGTTTAAATGTGTAATTCTCAAAAAAATTGACTACTAAAATAATAGAACTAAGTGGGAATCTGTCCTTCCTTAACTTTAATTGTTCATCAAACCATATATCTATATGTGTGTGCCTTACATACTCAAAAAAATTCCTCCTTAAATTTGATCTAATGTTTTTAAGAAGCTCACGCCTTTCAGATTTTTTGCCATTTTTTACTTGATATGTAATAGACTTGTATTTGCTCAAATTAACTAATTTCGAAGTGCTCCTCATGGATACAATTTTTTAAGTTTTTCAAACCACCACAAATGTTCTAATTTCGATTCACAAATGCTTTGTTAAAAGAAAAACATCTAATCTTTCACAAAAAATGGTTTGAATAAATTGACTTGATAATTTTGGTGGAACTTCCATGCCACACTCCTATAAAATGTTTTTAGTATCAAAAGTACAATGTATATGGTGATAAACATCATAGTACATTAAAAATTGAACATGTTGGCTACAACAATAAGTGGTGCATATGTTATTTATTGCTACATAAAAATGTTTGGCCATATCAAAATATCTTTGACTTATATAAATTTTTGGATGCTTTTATAAAAACTTAGAGTGAATTTATGTTTGGGTCATATATAATAAATGTTTTGGATGTAGTTCATGGTTATGAGAACCAACTCTTATTTTCACTACATCTCTTGTATTGTGTGAAACTCATGTATTGTCTTTCCAAAGTTATGCAAGTAAATTTCTGAGAGCATCAACTATATCCTTGTACTTTCGTGTAAGTCTAATAGAGAATACCCAGAGCTCATCAGTATTGGCATCATTAAATATTTTATATATCCCAATATATTAAATTATTGTTGTTTATTTATGTTCATTATTCAATTAGTTTTTGCAATCAAGAATGTTTTCCTTGTTTGACCACTTGCTACACAAGTTGTAATTATACATAGGTTAAAATTACAATATTTATTGTGTGTTTTCACACCTACATTTTGATGTGTCATGTATATTTTTAGTAATTTCCTTGTTTTCACCATCCATGTTGGATGTTCTTAGTCCTATGGTGTAAATTATAGGTCTCATCTTAATCAATTTCATCAATGAAATAAATAATTGACATTTTTGACTATCAGATTATAAGTTTTCAAAGAAACTATCCCAAATTCTTGTATCTAGTCCTCTTGAATGGAAGCCAAACATTTTATTACACATTTTTTTGAAAATATTTTAATAAACTTCAATTAAGTACTTGATTTTTCAATGAAAAATCCTTGGAGGTGTTATTATGGAATTTGTTGAGATAGTGTTTCCATATCATTGTGTTCACTACTAGTTAATTCATTATTACTTTCATTCTTCAATGTTTCCATGAGATTTTATCCATTGTTACTTTCATCATTATGTGTTTCCATGTAATTTTCTTCATTTTTAGGGGGTAAATCATCATGCATAGATTCATCATCAACAAAGTTAAAAACTTCATGCTTTGAATGTGGACTTGAAACATAATTTGGACTTTTAGGTAATCATTAATCATCATTATTCAATTGATATTTATCCATTTCATCATTATCTATGACATTTGGTTCATTATGGATAATGTTTGTACCTTATCTTGAGTAAAATGTTTGAATTCATACCCTTTATTTTTTCTCAACACTTGTAATTTATATGGTCTTTTTTGATTTAACTCTATCTTCTTATTTGAATGACATCTATTACCCATGACTAGACAAACTTGATAAATTTTTATGGTAGGGTCCAAAAAACAACTTGATTCTTTTTTATCTTTGATGTGCAAGATGTAGAATGATGCAGAGAATGTAAGTGGTGAAAGAGTTCAAAAAACAGGTTAAAAATAAACATTTGAGGAAGAGTTTTGTCTATTGTGTAAGTAACGTGTACACATTGTAACACATATAAATTATATATGATATAACTATTTTATTAGAATATTATGTCATGTAATTGGGGTTGATTGATGTCCAAATCACATCATATATAGTTTAAATTAGATTCACACATGGTTCCATTAGCAATAAATAATATCCTATAATAATATTTAGGTTCAAGGGTTTTAGATTATCCCTAATTACCTCTGAGATTACATTTATAATAAAGTTTGGGTTGATTGAGCCCCAAATGACATTTTATAGTTGTAATTAGGTTAAATGGGCTCATATTGTCCTAATTTCCTTTTGTGGTTGAATTAGTAGACTATTTATTTTAGGTGATTATGATAGTGGGGTTCATTGACCCCCAAATTACATCTTATATAGTAAAATTAGGTTCATGGGGTTTAATTTCATCCAAATTGCATCACTAATGATAGTAATTGACTAATTGGCTTGATATGTTAGGAAATATGAGCTAATTTAGCTCCATATCACATCCTATACTTGTATTTATGTTAAATGGGTTCATATTGGCCCCAATTACCTTTATCTTTGTATTTATGATAAAATTATGATCTATTAAGCCATATGTTGCATCCTATAAAATTGATTGAGACATAAATTAGGTTCATGGGGCTCAATTTTTCCCAAATCACATTTATAATAGCACAAATTTACTAATTATATAAATTCATGGTGGAATCAAAGCTAATTTAGCCCCAAATCATGTCATGCTCTTATAGTTAGGTTTAAGGTCCCCAGTTTCATCTAATTTGCATTTATGATAAAATTAGGTTCGATTATGCCATTTGTTTCATCCTATATAATCAATTGAGCCATAATTTAGGTTTTTTAGATACTTAAACTAAATATTTATAAAGTCTTAGTCTTTTAAATTTGACAAATATCAATCAAGGCTTTACCCTTCATTTTTAGACCTTTCTATTTTTAACAGGCTCACATTCACCATCTCACTATACCTAAATGTTTATCTCTTAGTTTGGTCTATATCATTTGGATGACCCAAGTCTCTTGAAATTCATAGAAAGCTTAAAACTTGATAAGCATCCTTCACTATTAGTTTTATATTAGTACTTGTTTTCTATCTCTCTAGACGCTATCAGCCATAGAGGGACACTACCACTGGTGGTAGTGTCCAAATCCTTATCTAGTGTCTAGTAGACAAAAATCATCCAAAGTAAAAATTTATCAAAACCTATGGGTTGGCCTATTTATCTTATTGAATCATACCATGATATATTTTCAAAAGGTGTGGTATAATTATGATTCTAAGCCTTCTCATTCCTCATCTAGAAAATAACATGAATACACCTATAAAAGCTAAATCAATCAATTGCACAAGGACTGTACTCTACCTTATTCATCCCTATATTCATATCAACATTGGCATAATCATATTACAAGTTTAAATTATTGAAAGAGCATCCCATGAGTGATATTTCCTATATTACAAGGTAGATCACTGCATGCATCTTCATATAGTATATTACACCCTTGTTCACACACATTCTCATAGATAGAGGAGAACTACATAATTTTGAATCCTTCCTTGGAGTATTTGATAGGTAGGTATCACCCATTGATAGAGGGTTATTTGGTGTAGCTTGATATTATGATCCCACTAACCCATTTTATCAAACTCATTCCAAGGATGAAGAAGTGTGAAGATTTAGGGTTTCACGAATCAGTGAAGAGTGACAACCTCTATCCTATATTTGAATACATTAAAAAAAGGTGATAAAAAACTAGAATAGTGAATTTCATTGCATCCAAATGTAGTCATTATTCTATAATAGACACTTATGTCATAGTTAGACACTAGTATCGATGGTATTGTCTAGATCTAATGGTAGTATCCACATCCATAAAGTACATTTTCCAAAATATGATGATTGATCAATAATACTAATTCTACATATTTTACACTTGATTCTACTCTAGATCTATTTGCTCAAAAGAAACTTGTTAATTATCATTATTTCTTATTTATTATAATATCTTAAAATAGTTATACTTTACTATTTTTAGCAGTCTTAATTTTATAAATTCATAATATTATTTATCTATGTTTTATATTGATTGCCCCACTATAGATTATTTTATCACCCTTGTGTTATAACTACTTATATATTATTAACCCTAGATCCACACATATCTAAAATTAGGGTTAAATATTTGGTGAACCCACTCTATGAGCTTTGTTTTAGCATAAGCATCATATAATTAATCCTTTTTGACATAATATTTGTTTTCTTTCTATCACTCATAATGGATGATATAGATTGTTTTGATGATTATGATGCCAAAACTATTCCACTTTGTATTAAAGTATTGAATTTAGACTACTCCTATATTCCAAATTTTGTAAAGCCTTCTCTCAACTCTTTAGATGGTGTTAGTTACCCTCCCTCTAATGAGGTCCATGCCACTACTATCTAACTTGATGAGATGCATAACCATAAATATTATATTCAAAATTTTCGTTCATCTCATGTATCCACATTTGACTCATATGGGAAAAAATTTCATTATTTACTCACTAAAAATTTCACCAAATACATAATGATATCATTGCTTCTTTATAAAATATTTAAAAATGTAATATCCCTTAAATTACATTGATTCAAACTCCTACTTTTCCAATGTTTCCAAATAATATCCCCCTTGTGAAAGGTTATGAATCACTCATTGTTTTATTTGATATTGAATTTTTTTGAAAAGTGAATAAATATATCATGAAATATTTATCAAAACCAATTAAGGCACAAATAAAAAAGATGCATTACAAACAAAAAGTGTAAAAGGTTTTTCATATACCAAAATATATACCTTTATGAAAACTACCTAAGTTTTCAATTACTATCTCATTATCAAAGGTATATGAACCTTCAAATGGTATACAAATACCAAAAGTTACAAAATTCTAAGATCCAATACTATTACCAAAATATCCTAAATTTAGTGATTCTGAACTTGCACTCATTATTCCAAAGGATGATAATACCAATGTGCCTAAATTGAAAAGAAGTGGTGGATTATAACTAATGATCACATCTTTTCCAAACACCACCATTCTTAAATATTATCTAATGTCTATGGTGAGTACTATTGGAGAGCTTCAAAGACAAGTATATATAAGTCAAATGTGAATGACCTACCATAATGCTAATGCCAATATTACCTCATTCAAAAATCAACTAATTACATAATGTATACTTGAGTATCCTTATCTGCAAGGTTTTGAACTACTGCATTTACCTCTCTTTGATATTCATAAATATCCCTTTGATCACATGATTAAATATGTACATTATTTTTGTCAATGGGCTAAAGATGATAAAATATTAATAAAATCCTTTCATATGAGTATTATCAATGAAGCTTATAATTAGTTTTATAACTTATGAAAGGGTTCCTTAACCACTTTTCACAATTAGAAGATGTCTTATTTTTGGTTTTCAATATACACAAGGTGCCTAGACTTATAGTAGAACATTTATAGAATTTAAAACAACATGATGTTGAATCCCTTCAAAACTATATTATTTTATTTATAAGGACATTGTATAAATTTGAATTTAGACTCTTTGATTTGGAATTGAAATTCATCTTTAGTATAGGTCTTCTTTTCCCATTAAGGGAAAGAGATTTACATAAACAATAGGAATCATTTACCTATTTATACTTGGATGTTCATATATATGCTTCGTGCATACTCAAGTATCCCAACAAACTTTACATCTCTATTTTCAAATACAAAAGTTGTATTCCACATATAAATAAAGAAGATGAATTAATAAATGAACACTATGAGAAAATTTGTGGTGTTCCTCACATTTATATGATAAATTTACAAAAATTACTTAATATGTGACCAATCCAAGATACACATCAAAAATAAACACCTCAATATGAGAAAACAAAAAAGAATCTATGCCAAAATGATCCAACAATCACATTATTCATGGGTGGTGCTTATTTTTTGCATAACCATGTTGATCCTGCACAAACAAAAATCACTTGTAAGTTAATACATTTTCAAAAAATTGGATTTTATCTAAAAGACTTATTAGATAAATGAGGTTGAAAATAATCCTTTGGAAACATCATAATACTAATTTTTTGTGCTCCTAAAGTGATTCAAATAAGGCTTTGGGTTATGCCACACACATCATAATACACATTTACTTTGGGAATCTCTGGTTATACCAGATGGAATCCAAAATAAACCAAAATTAGTAAGTTATTTCCTTTTTTCATGATGGAAAATTGATCCATATACCACATTATGGCATTTGTTCTTCTACTTCACATGTAAATTGTGAATAATAACATGTTATGCACCATTTTCACCTATCCAACCATGTTCCAAACAATAAAAATGATCCAATCTAAGGTTGAAGGAATATAATTTAAATTTATATACAAAAGAAATCAAATATTAAAAAAAAGCATTCAAATAATTCAAAAATACCAAAAATATTTAGTATTCCCATATTTTAATATCTCTTTGACATCTATGTTATTAGATATCATATCATTTCATTCCTATATACACCTATATTTCACTCATCTTGGAGTGTTATATAGGTATACCCAAACACATGATATATGCACATAAATATGTTGGACCTTTCCTCTATTCATGTCATATAGTATGTTGAGGGCATCTACTTATTTGATCATAATTAATAAAAGTTACATATCCTTTATGATCATTTATACATTATCATGTTTGATATTATATACTAGCACTTACACATGTCTATATCCATGTTATTATCCTTCACATTATAATTAATATGTTATGCTACATAACATTTATTTTTAACACATATGTGCAAGGACTATTATAATATACTTATTTGGGTTTCTTATAATTCATTTATTCACATTGTTACTTCCTTGAGTGTATCACATTTATTTCCATTTTCTTGTTTGTGAAACATTTGAATATGCTCCCTTCTTATTGTCCCATGTGTTATTGTACATTTATTGGGCATTTGAATATGTCATTCTATATTGATTAGATATTTTGATATGTCATCCATTTTGATTATGTAGGATCTAAACATGCCCCTTATATGAGTTCTCCATGGACCATTCCTTTGCATTACATTAAGTTTTTTGATCTTATATTGTTACCCTCTAGACATTGACAAGATATATATCATACATTTTAAACTTTATGTGATTACATACTGTGAGCCTAATTGATATATCTAGTTCAACCTATTATCCCTGTATGTTACATGATTCATACATAAGTTATAAAACTACTTTATATTTTTGAGGTAACGTACCTATCGGTTTCTATTTCTCTCACCTCAAAATAGGTTAATTCAATGGGGGCATGTAATTTAAGGCATGACCTTCACATTTCTCATAGTTTACAAATTGTAGTCATCAGGGGAATGTCATAAGAACATGACCTCCACACTTACATACCTTTTCAGTTTACAAATTACAATGGGGGACATGTCATAATAACATGACCTCAAAACTTTACACCTTCTCAAGATCACCATATTTTAGTTTGGGTATGTCATAAATACATGACCTCCACACTTGCCCAAATCTCTAGTTTAATTTCATGAATCGAATATACACTTAGGTTAGAATCCTATACATTGTGTCAATTTTATATAGATTTGAAACATATTTTTTTAGATATATGACATATATGCTCTAGTTTAAACATATTATAGGTGAATATTCCATGTTATTTCATGAAAATTTACCAAATATATTACTCATCATGACTCATTGATTACACTAGTATGTACTATTATCGATCCTTTTACACTATAGTAGCAGGTTCATTTTATAGGTTAAATTGATTAAATCATTCAACCTTACCATATTTATATATTGGAGTGATTAAATCATCCAATCTCACTAGATTTTTAGGATGAGTTGATTAAATCACTCACACTCACCAAATTATATGTATTCACACTAGAGTTGTGTAATTAAGATATAATGACCTTAATATCATTATCACAACTAATCCTTACATCAGATTGGGGGAATAATACCTTCCAATATCACTCTTTATATCTCCAAGGCTTGGGTCTAAACCTTCTCCATCTCTAATGCTTCATAAAGAAACATTTTTATCAAGTCAAAGCATCAAGAGGCAACATGGTTGCATTGACACACATGGGTACTCCTTGATCTCTTTATTTTAAAGCATTGTAATTATTTAAAATTTCATATTATATGCACTGAGTTATATTGTAACATGCTCTTTTTTACAATTCATACACCATTATAACACTTAAAGTGGGCTCAATCAAAGACAATGTGTGTTATATACACCCAGGTGTGCATTTATTTCTTTTAACCTAATAACTTCATCCTTATGCATTACTAGATTAAAGGGAGGACAAATATAGATAATAAAACTGAATATTTATATCATCTCAATCTTGTAAATTTAACAAATATTAATCAAGGATATACCCTTTAGTTTAAGACCTCCCTGATACTAAAAGGCTCATATTCATCATCTCACTATGCCTAAATGCTTATCTTTTAGACCAATCCATATCATTCTGATGACCCAAGTTTCCTTAACTAAATAAAAGCTTAACACTTGATAAACATAATTCACTACCATTTTCATATCAGTACCTATTTTATATCCCTTTAGACACTACTAGCCATAGAGGGACATAAACATCAATGATAGCGTCCAGATCCTTATCTAGTATCTAGTATCCAAAAGTCATCCAATTTAAAAAAGTATTGAAATATATGGGTTGCCCTATTTGTCTTTTTGAACCCTACCATGAAATATTTTTAAAAGGTGTGGTATAAATATAAGTCTAAGCCTTCTCATTTCTTATCTAGTAAATACCAATAAAACATCTACAAAAACTAAAGCAATCAACTTCAAAAACACTCTACTCTACCATATTCATCTCTATTTTAATATCAATCATAGAAATAGTCATATTATAGGTTTGAATTATTAAAATAGAAGCTCATGAGATATATTTTTCAAATTAAAAAATACATCAATGCATGCATCATCATATAGTATATTGTACCCTTGTGCACACACATTTCCACACATAGGGGATAACTACATAAGTATGAGGCCCTTTTAGGAGTATTGACTATGTAGGTAGTGCCCATTAATAGAGAGGTATTTTGGACAGCTCAATACTATAAGCCCACTAACTCATTTTTTATCAAACTCATTTCAAGGGTGAATAAGGGTGAAGATTTAGGGTTTGATCAATCAATGAATCAACTCAACACCATAAGCCCACTAACCTATTTTAAAAAAACTCATTCTAAGGGTGAAGATTTAGGGTTCTATCAATCAATGAAGAGTTATAACCTATATCCCATATTTGAACACATGATCAGAAAGGTGATAGAAAACCCAAAATAATAAAGTTGGTTGCATCCAAATCTAGATATTATTCCATACTAGGCACCTACATCATAGTTAGACACTAGCATTGATGGTAGTGTCCATGACCATAAAAGTACAATTTACATAATCTAACAACTGATCTAGAATATTGATCTTACATCTTTAAACTAATTTATAATCTAGAATTGTCTGTGCATAATAAACCAGTTAGGTACCATTGTTTCTTATTTAATTTAATATCTTTAAATAGTTGTACTTTACTATTTTTATCAATTTTGGTTGTATAAATTCAAAATATTATTTATCTAAGTTTTATATTTATTGGCCTACTATAGATTAGTTTATCACCCTTATGTTAGAACTACTTCTATATTCTCAACCTTAGATCCCTCACATACCAAAATTTAAGTTTAAATAGGTTCACAAGGCTTAATTTGGCCCAAATCATGTCTCTAATTGCACCAATTAACTAATTGGGTGAATTCATCATGTAATTGGATCTAATTTAGCCTCAAATCATGTCCTACTCTTGTAGTTAAGTTGAAGGGGCTCAAATTGGCCCCAATTTCCATCATGATTGAATTGGTGGACTATTTAGTTTATTTTTTTATGATATTGGGGTTTATTGACTCCTAAATGATATCATATATAATCAAAATTAGGTTCACAAAGTTTAATTTAATCTAATTTGCATCACAAATTATAACAATTGACTAATTGGATTGATATGTTAAGAAATATGAGGTAATTTAGCCTCAAATCACATCCCAGACTTGTAGTTAGGTTCAACAAGTTCATTTTGGCCCTAATTACCTTTGTCTTTGTATTTTTGATAAAAATAAGGTTTATTAATCCATATTTAGCATCTTATACAATTGATTGAGCCATAAATTAGGTTCAGAGGGCTTAATTATCCCAAATCAAGTCTCTAATTGAACCAATTCACTAATTAGATCAATTTATGATGGAATTAAAACTAACTTAACCTCAAATCATGTCATTCTCTTGTATTTAGGTTGAAAAGGCTCAAATTGGCCCCAGTTGCCTCCTTGATTAAATGAATCAACTTTTTGGTTCATTATATGATGACATTAGGTTCAAGTTCATTCCAAATCACATCATATACAATTGAAACTACATTCATGTGGCTCAGCTTTTCTAAAATCCTGTCACTAATTATACCTTTTAACTAATTGTCTTAATCTATGATGAAATAAAAGACACTTTAGCTTCGAATTACATTATATAGTTGTAATTAGGTTGAAGGGGCTCATATTAACCCTAATTGCCTCTATAATTGAACCAATCGACTATTTCATTTATTATATGATGATATTAAAATTTATTGAGTCCTAAACCACATCCTATACATGTCAAACTTGCCTCTGTTATTAATCTAAATAATTTTTTAATTCATTCTTTGATGAAATTGGAACTAATTAAGCCCCAAATCTTTTTTTATAGTCATAGTTAGGTTAAAGGGGCTCAAATTAGTCCCAATTTCCTTTAGATTAAACTAATGGACTATTTGGTTTAGTTTTTATGACATTGGGTTGATAGCCCCAAATTACATCTGTTATAGTCAAAAATAGGTTCACAAGGCACAGTTTCACTCAAAATTGCATAATTGATTGCACCAATTCACTCATTCACTTTATATGTCAATACATCTAATCTAATTTAGTCCTAAATCACATCCTATAGTCAAAGTTATGATCAATGGGTTCAAATTGGCCCTAATTGCCTCCACCATTAAAATAATTGATTCTTTCATGCAATTTGTAATGAAATTGGGCTCGGTTAAACCCTAAATCATATTCTAATTAGTTAAAATTCTATTCATAGATGCGATCTCATCAAAATTTCATCACTATATCCATTATGTCCATTTTGTGATAGTTTATATATTGACACATCCACTTTAAAATAAACATTATAAATTATAAATGTGAATAGATAGATAGTTATATAAACATAAACACATATACATAGATCCTTTTTTTTAACAATGTCAAAGTATTACATAAACTTATAATGATTACTCGTTATGGCATGTTTAAATTCAAAAACCATGTCTTTTGGATTAGAAATGGCTTGGACCTACTAACACACAACTAAATCTGAGATTTTGGATAGAAAATAAGAAAATCAAACTTCCATCATCAAAAATACTATGAATTTCAATAAGACAGTTCATAAAATTATTAATATGACTTTAAACACACTCTCTTCTTTCCAAATATATGATTTTTTAAATTTTAGGACTATTTTGATATTTCCATCTATGTTGGTATCTAAATATGATTGTTCAGACCACTATATATATATATATATATATATATATATATATATATATATATATATATATATATATATATATATATATGTATGTATGTATGTATGTATGTATGTATGTATGTATGTATGTATGTATGTAGTGGCCTAAACAATCATATTTAGATACCAACATAGATGGAAATATCAAAATAGTCCTAAAATTTAAAAAATCATATATTTGGAAAGAAGAGAGTGTGTTCAAAGTCATTCTGTTATTAATCTAAATAATTTTTTACTTCATTCTTTGATGAAATTGGAACTAATTAAGCCCCAAATCTTTTTTTATAGTCATAGTTAGGTTAAAGGGAATCAAATTAGTCCCAATTTCCTTTAGATTAAACTAATGGACTATTTCGTTTAGTTTTTATGACATTGGGTTGATAGCCCCAAATTACATCTGTTATAGTCAAAATTAGGTTCACAAGGCTCAGTTTCACTCAAATTGCATAATTGATTACACCAATTCACTCATTCACTTTATATGTCAATACATCTAATCTAATTTAGTCCTAAATCACATCCTATAGTCAAAGTTATAATCAATGTGTTCAAATTGGCCCTAATTGCCTCCACCATTAAAATAATTGATTCTTTCATGCAATTTGTAATGAAATTGGGCTCGGTTGAACCCTAAATCATATTCTAATTAGTTAGAATTCTATTCATAGATGCAATCTCATCAAAATTTCATCACTATATCCATTATGTCCATTTTGTGATAGTTTATATATTGACACATCCACTTTAAAATAAAAATTATAAATTATAAATGTGAATAGATAGATAGTTATATAAACATAAACACATATACATAGATCTTTTTTTTAACAATGTCAAAGTATTACATAAAGTTATAATGATTACTCGTTATGGCATGTTTAAATTCAAAAACCATGTCTTTTGGATTAGAAATGGCTTGGACCTACTATCACACAACTAAATCTGAGATTTTGGATAGAAAATAAGAAAATCAAAATTCCATCATCAAAAATACTATGAATTTCAATAAGACGGCTCATAAAATTATTAATATGACTTTGAACACACTCTCTTCTTTCCAAATATATGATTTTTTAAATTTTAGGACTATTTTGATATTTCCATCTATGTTGGTATCTAAATATGATTGTTTAGGCCACTATATACAATATATATATATATATATATATATATATATATATATATATATATATATATAGGCCTAAACAATCATATTTAGATACCAACATAGATGGAAATATCAAAATAGTCCTAAAATTTAAAAAATCATATATTTGGAAAGAAGAGAGTGTGTTCAAAGTCATATATATATATATATATATATATATATATATATATATATATGTATATATATATATATATATATATATATATATATATATATATATATATATATATATATATGTATATGTATATATATATATATATATGTATGGCATGTAGTGGCCTAAACAATCAAATGGCTTGGATTCCCAAGTATAAGGCTTGGACCTACAAACACAACAAAATTTCAGATTTTGGATAGAAAATAAGAAAATCAAACTTCCATCATCAAAAATACTATGAATTTCAATAAGACAACTCATAAAATTATTAATATGACTTCGAACACACTCTTTGCTTTCCAAATATATGAATTTTTAAATTTTAGGACTATTTTGATATTTCCATCTATGTTGGTATCTAAATATGATTGTTTAGGCCACTACATGCCATATATATATATATATATATATATATATATATATATATATATATATATATATATATATATATATATATATATATATATATATCATTGGTCTAAATGAAAATAGATATATATGGTCACAAAATGGGTCTGATTCTATATGCATTCACAAACAAAATTAATTTATAGTTTTTTTAGGTAGTTAGGGGATGTTGCATGGCTAGCTATCCATCTTTTTGGTCAGTTTTCATAGTCTATTTACTTGTAAAATTAATTAAAAAATCTATTCATTAACAAAAAATAAAAATATAGGTCATAAACTAGATGATCTTATCTAAATTTCTACTAAAGTATTTTAAACAATATTAAATGATGCTCAAAAAATGAGGGGTCATACGACCGGTTATTTACTCTATTTTTTTATAAAAAATAAGATTTTATTTTTAAATTTTATATATTTGACCTACTTATACTTAACATTTTTTTAAAAAATAGTATTTTAGAATCTAGACTCAAAATGCTACAATTCACACTGTTATACCATCTTCAAATTTTGAGTGTAGCCATCTCATATACTCTATAGAAATTGAAATTTTTCAAATTTTTAAAAGAAATAGGTCCACAAATAGGCTTATTTTTGTTCTCCAACTACACTTACATGTGAATTTAATAAGACATAACTTTGAACTAATTTATATTATATAAAATATAGTAATAAACATGAATCTAAATGTAAAAGACATAATCTAATTTGACAATTACGCTTGTTATAAATAGAAAAAAACTAAGGGAATAAGATGTAGGGAGGATTATAAATCAAGTTAGTCAAGACAAGATAGTCAAGTATTAGTCCATAAATAATAAAACATGCATAAAGAACTAAATAACCAAGCCTATATATTCCTATGGGAATTACAAAGGATAGAAATAAACAAATGAAATAAAGCAACATCATATTATCTTCCCAAATGGATTCACCATAGCCATGTGGCTCAAAATCATGTTCTCCTTTGATCAAGCATCCTTGTCTATGTCAAAAATGGTGGTAGGCTCCTCCAATACCTCAAAAACACTCCATAAAACCCAAGCTCATGATTCCAAATCACTAAACTAGCTTATCAATGAAGCTTGGAAACAAAATATATGATCAAATGCAAAGCCTTGTGGAAACAATTTAACATTATAACTTTGCAATATTCAAGCATAAAATTCATGTCCATGGCCTCTCTATTTATAGATTTTTGAGATTGGTCAAGATCAACCATGACTGTCCATCTCAATATTAAGATGTGTGGCCATGGATAATCCTAATATTTGGATTTAAATCCATAACTATCTTCATCATGACCTTGGAAGAAGGGGTATTGAAGAGGCATAGGAGGCATTAACTAGGCATGGGTGACCCATGATCTTGATATTTATGGCATTTCTGATATAGGGATGTCTTCCCAAGAAATGAGGTCACCTAATGATGTAGTTAATAAGAATCAATTTTCAAAAATAAATATTCAATAACTCTCATGAAAAATCCACTTAAACTCTTGATTTGGATTAATTAGCCTTAAACAAGGTTAATTAACATTTGTGCAATTATTTGAAAATTGGCCCTCAATCAATCAAAATGATCAAAAAGTCATATTACTGAGTTGTAATTTAACTCGATAAGAATTAGAGGGTGATGTTAGATTTATCAGAACCATATTTCTATTTAGGATATTTCCAACACAAAAAAATAAAGGTACGTGGCGTGTACTAACGAATTTAAGAGAAAAGAGTGATCTAGAGCATAAAAGGCAAATCGTCATTTTGACTCAAAATGAATTGATCAAAGTTAGTTGACCCATAAATTGCATTTCCCTATTTAATGATATCTTCATCTAAATTAGCATTTGTAAATGACAAGCTCAAACCATTTAGTGTGTTTTATGGATTTTGACCTAAAATGTGCATTTGAGTGAAATTTGAGTAAGATTGATAATTTCAACACAAATGGTGTTCGAAATTGGATGTCTACATAAGATACTTAGTATTTTACTATATTATGTAGGTCTAAGACTAAATTTAGGTGGTATAAAGTGTAAGAAACTAGATCAAGAGTCACTCAAATTAGGAATTGAGTTTATAAAAGCCCCTTGATAGAATCATTAGCTTCTCAATGGTATTGATTGATGTTAGCATTATAACCTAACATATTTATCTAAGTGGGTTTTTATTCTATATTTTAATATAATATGTACCTACTTGTAATCCATATTTTCATGTGATCTCAAGGCTTTTTTATGCACTCAATTTCATAAACTTGTTTCCTTCTCCTTAAAACTCTAGGTCCACTTTAGACATTATGTTTAGGGCTACAACTGTAACATTCCCACCGGAATCTACTGAGAAATATGTTATTTTTTTAAATTTAAATACATATACTTATATAGATTACACCACAAGAATCTAATCAATGATCATGTACAAAAATCTAAGTGTGGTAACTGTAAATGAAGTATACTACACTATACATCACTGATCACTATCATCATAAAAAATGTATCATAATATGAATATAAAAAGTAATTACAATTAATCTGCCACAACTTATGCATGCCTATAACCACTGATGTCAATGTATAATAAGTAAGTAATTATAGTTTATCATGATAATGTTTCAATAATAAATATAATACAATGCATATATAAGATACATGGCTTCCCAAAGCATAGTTCTTTGGACTTTAGTATCTATGGTAATCTCAATTGTCATCTCACAAGTAGTACTATTGTGGGAGGGAGAGCATCATCTAAGTGATTTTCCACACCAACCATGGATAAATGATCCCCTAAACTAATCTCATTTAGGAGTGGCCATCCCTTTACAGATGAGTAGATAGTTGCGGCATGGGAATATAGAGAGACAAGCTAGTACCGAGTTGTTGTATGAGATTTCTAAAACTAAACATTTGGTGTATCATAAAGAATCTCATTATAATCAAGATATTCCACAAACATTAAAATCATATTCATGAAATCACAATGTCTCATTTAAAATTGCTTTAGACAAAATTTTCAATAATAATAATGATATAAGGATCAGTCAAATTCTTACACACCACTTGATCGAATTACTTTCTTCTAGTATTGTGATGTTAGTAAGCTAGTGAAATATGTCTCACTACTTACTCATATCAATAATGTGAGATTTGATTAATATAGTATGACCAATAGATTCATATAGATTACATCCTACTAGCAATCATGTATTATGCTAAGCATATAATTTAAAATCATACATTTATTCCATCAAATGCATGAATGAATCTCATAATAATATCTATCCCATAATAAAAATAATAACTACAATTTATACCATCTGGATAAAATATGCATTTAACTACATTTTTTAATTACTATAAGTAGTCTTCAAATATACTACACCCTATGATAACCCATATTATCATAGTCTAATGTTCTTAAGCACAAATACTAATACCAAAATTAATTATAATAAAGTAGTTATAAATCAATGAAAACTTAAGCTTCAGCTCAATCAACTAGTTATACAAAGAGAGTCTCAGTTCTCAAAAAAAACACATAATATTCCATTCTAACATTTATTATACTTTTAGGAGGTTGTATGCATGTATCTATAAGATTCTCTTACACATAAATATATAATTAGTTTATAGCCACATATAGAACTATAATTAGAAGAACACACCCCTATGTACAAGTATAAACTATTTAGACATATGTATACCTATATTCTCTTAAGTATACTATTAATTAATTCATTAATACATAACATATTATATTAATATATCCACACTACGTGCTTTGTTTCATATGTTATATATATAATATAAGTTGTCTCATGCATATAATAAAGCTTATCGTATGAACTATATATGCTTCCCATGCTTAATCAAAACTATGTTTTGATATTATTGTGTTAAATACATATATGCTCGTGGAATGAATCAAAACTATTTACATAAATTACTTTATAAGTAATTGTTATATGAATATTAAAAAATATAGTATTATAAATCAATGTCATAAGATGTATGCTCATATAGAACGATCCACCGAATTTGACCAAATATCACTCTCTGATCTATTTATTATTGTTAGAATGGATACCTCTGTGGATTGTAGTTTTTAATAAATTTAATACATATGATGCAGATCTCAAAAGATGTTATATGTCATACCCATGCTTATCTATCATCATTTCCATTGATATAATGAGATCATAAATTCAAGGAATATAGCCACCAGATTGTTATTGAATATTTAGTAATTAGTTATTTATATTTTATACTAGTATAACTCAAATAATGTTATCCAATAATACTAATACTTCTAACTTATAATGTTATAAATATTATAAAATCATAATAAGTTAGAATTTAGATGGTTATAATCCTGTTATAAAATAATAACAACCAGACTGAGGTTATTAATAGCCAGTTTAAAGATCATGTCATAAAATTGTGCATCAAGGCAAAAACTAGCACAATAGCATTTGGCTTAGCATCTAACTAAAATAGTCATATTGTGACACATAAAAGAAGAGGAATATGGCGCATAAAATCTATATAGTGCAGGAATTTAATAAATGACACCTAAGTTAGTCTATAAAGTCTTATCTTAGGAATATAGAATGTAGAGAAATATTAATGAAATAAAGATGGAAATAAAATGCAAAAAACACAACATAATAGAGACATAGATATAATATGGTTCACCCAAAATGGGCTAAATCCACATAGAAATAACTAGTTCTTCTCTTATTCAATCCAACAAATGAAGGGATAAACTCGTAATACATCCACTACAATCTCCTTTTTACTCACACATAGTGTGTTATCATGATTGCAATTCCCTCATATAAAATGAGGGTTACATATTAGGACAAAAATGCACCAAAATAATTTAGACCATTAGATCTATGACTTAATAGTGAATGGTCTATATTTACTATGAAATTATAATATTTTACAATGCATAGTGGGTCTCATTACCCCCACACACCCCCCATCAGAAACTAAGCATTATAATAAGATCGGGCTCAACCATCCAACATCTTATACCTAGATCTATTCCACAAAGTTTGTCTTAGTCCTATGAATCATCTTTTTTAACTGTGTGAAGTATTGTTGATTATAATAATATACATCAGACGCCTATTCATATTTGATTGTCTGGCTTTTAGTTTATAGTTTGCATACTCAAATAGCTCCATTGGTCTTGACAGATCATAACTATAAATACTTTTAGTTATAAAAATCTCCATTGGGATATATCTATTACTTTACTATACATCAGGATCTTGCTCCACCAAAAGAGCACAATATGATTACCAAACCAAGCAACTTAATATGCAGAAATAAACCAGATTCACCAAGTAACTAGAATTCAGAATAACACATGATATGAGAGACAATACACAACTTGTATTAATACTTTACAGAAAAGAATACAATAAAGAAGATGCCACTTCTTCTCCACCACCTCTTCAGAGGCTCGCCACACCTCAAGTGAATAGTAATTCTTCTCCCCAAAGCTCTCCCTCTCAGGTCCCAACACCCAACTCAATTACAGAGTTGGTGTTCACCTCCCATGCTCCACGCACACCACAAGTGCTCCACACACTCCACAAGTACTCCACGTACTCCACAAGTACTCAACGTACTTCAAGTAGATCTCCCATGAACCTGCAACAACCTGCAATTCAATAGACCATACTTATGGAAGGAACTCCCTTGCCTTCCTCTTTGCTCTATCCGAGTCCTGCCTGATACTGCTCCCTGTTGTGTTACTGTCTATATGATCCTGCACACCTGCAAAGCAACCCAGTTCTGCACACCTGTGAACCTTGACCTTGCACACACATACACCTGCAGATCAACGATCTTACTTACCATGTAGATCTCCTATATAGGCCATGCACCTATGACCAAGATCCTACACACCTGAAGAATCCTGCTGACTCTCCAAAACCAGCACCCACCTAGGTACTGTGGAACTAGGAGGAACACCCTTGCTCACCTCACACACAGAAGGAACAAACTTTGCTCAACTCAAACTAGAACAACTTTTCCAATACAACCATGAGTCTATTATATAGATCTCATCCAAACAATGATTAGACATCTAATTACAATAATTAGATCCGCAGCTCTCAGTCTATAAATAGATCTAATCATGCAAACACTTGGTTCGTTAGCTAACTGCCTGTAATAGGCACAGTCCAAACCACACAGGCAACCGACGTCGGTCCCTGTCTGCCTGGGGGTCGCCGACACCGGCTGATCCATGACCGACGTCGGTTGCTTCCTGTCGCCTACCTACCGATGTCGGTTGGCCAGACCAACACCAAAGACTTCTGACACTCAGCAACTCATCATGCAACCTCCTCCATGTCTGCATCAGTGAAGCTTTTAGCTCCACACCCTAACAATCTCCCACTTGGAGATAAATAGATGCACTGTACCTGTACCTGTACTCCGTCTAATCTATTTCCTGGTTTGTATCCCTCTTCAAGATCAATCCTGAAGATAACCCACCACACATCCCGTGGTGTACCTCCTGTCATCCGAGTACCCTGCCACATCCGAACCTGCAAGCACATGTAGTGAAGTCCTGACCCTGCATAGCATGAATCCCTGCTGCTGGTCCCTCTCAAATACCTGAGAACATACTTCCCCAAATTGGCTCCTAACTCTCTGACAGCTCCCACTACATGGGAATACTCAGGCCTATACCAGACCTCATGTGATTTCGGACACTGTACCTGTCCATCCCTTAGTGTGCTCCGGCTCTGCATCCTGAACCTCGCCAACACCTGATTCACATCAGCTCCCACTCGAGACAAAATCAACCTGTGATCTCCATGTCTCCCATGTCAAAGAATTTTGCTGCTCCAAACTCCTCATGACATGCCACTGAACTAATCTTACCCTTAGCTTAGCAAAACCCTGTATGTAGAATCCTGCTAGCAAAACATACCATCCACATACAGCAACATAATGATGTTGCAATCATCATTCACCTGGTAAGTCAAACCACAGTAGTTACCCTGACATTGACTGAAGCCATGCTTCGTCCTCCACCTGTCAAAACCTGTACCACTGTCCTGCAGCTCCTCAAGACCATATGACCTGGTCTTCCATCTCACGTATCCGTTCTCTCTATTCTTCAACTAAGGTATACATTCGTCTCTGTGCTTCCTTCCGCTGGCAATCCTACCAAAAAAACACCTGTTTGGTTCTCCTCCAAGGAATCACATCCTCATCCATGCCAAGCTCACACCTATTTCCTGGATCCTTCCTGCTCTACAATCAGCAACATGTATAAAGAAGAGGAACAACGAATTTGAGGGCCTACTTACGTCTTCAGTCCTCCGTATGGGTGTTTGAGACTCCTTGACAGGTCACTGTCCACCCAAAATTTGTTACAGTGACCGAGCTCGGTCACTCCATAGTCTGCATCTAATCGACGTTGGTTCCCATGCGTCTGTCCCTGACTACCGACCCTGCGGTGTCCCTGTTGCCGACGTCGGTCCTCCTGACCGACATCGGTCTTACTACTACTGACGTCGGTCCTCCTGATCGACGTCGGTCTTACCCTGCCCGACATCGCTGGCTTCGGTCTGCACATGACCGACATCGGCACCTGTCTGTTCGACGCCGATTCCTCCTGACCGACGTCGGTATCTGTGTTTGCCTGTGAGTGATGACTTTTTACCCGTGAGCTTCTTTGAATCAAAACCCATGTCCAAACTGCTCTGCTCAGAAGTATCCAGCACCATCCACTGGGTTCTGTCCGCCATCTCCTCCAAGAACACCAAGGCTTTCCAGTTCTTAAGCTTGTCAAATATATCTGTCTTCCACTTAAGAACATGCATCTCCTTCCTACTCATGTGACCAAGCCTACAAAGCCATGTCTCCACAACAAAAGAAGAATCAGTAATATAAACAAGTAGATAAAGGGTACCTATTTTCTTACCACCAGCTAATTCAAGTGCATCCGCTGTGAGAGTTCTTGTGCATCTTATCACCCAATCTTTCTGAAGAAATTAGCCATATCTCCAAACTTGGGACCTGCATGACCTTCATCAACACCTGTGTGTTGGCCGCCTGCAATTTCAGCTTCACTTCCCCTTTGTCAATTCTTTGGCAAGGCTCACCAGCTCCTCTACCTAGGGCTGCATGGAAAGAGGCAACTGAATCTTTTATCCAAGATTCAACTTTATCCAAGAAACCTCCCAGAGCATCCTGTGCAACAACACCTACAACATCTGCTTCTTCAATTTCTTCATGCTGATCTGCTACCAACCAAAAATAATCTTTTACCTGCTCTTTCTTTCCATAGGACCGTGAGTGACCATCTGTGCTTTTCAACTCCTCCATTCTTAGCTTACTTTTATCTGCCATTGCTCTACTCCCACTCAATCAAAAACTCCTGAGAGTGACCTGTAATCAAAACACACTACCCAGATCTAAACCAATCTATTAGTATCCCGACCAAAAGCTCTGATACCACTTGTCAGGATCTTGCTCCACCAAAAGAGCACAATATGATTACCAAACCAAGCAACTTAATATGCAGAAATAAACCAGATTCACCAAGTAACTAGAATTTAGAATAACACATGATATGAGAGACAATACACAACTTGTATTAATACTTTACAGAAAATAATACAATAAAGAAGATGCCACTTCTTCTCCACCACCTCTTCAGAGGCTCGCCACACCTCAAGTGAATAGTAATTATTCTCCCCAAAGCTCTCCCTCTCAGGTCCCAACACCTAACTCAAATACAGAGTTGGTGTTCACCTCCCATGCTCCACGCACACCACAAGTGCTCCACGCACTCCACAAGTACTCCACGTACTCCACAAGTACTCAACGTACTTCAAGTAGATCTCCCATGAACCTGTAACAACCTGCAATTCAATAGACCATACTTATGGAAGGAACTCCCTTGCCTTCCTCTTTGCTCTATCTGAGTCTTGCCTGATACTGCTCCCTATTGTGTTGTTGTCTATATGATCCTACACACCTACAAATCAACCCGGTTCTGCACACCTGTGAACCTTGACCTTGCACACACATACACCTGCAGATCAATGATCTTACTTACCATGTAGATCTCCTATATAGGCCATGCACCTGTGACCAAGATCCTACACACCTGAAGAATCTTGCTGACTCTCCAAAACTAGCACCCACCTAGGTACTGTGGAACTAGGAGGAACACCCTTGCTCACCTCACACACAGAAGGAACAAACTTTGCTCAACTCAAACTAGAACAACTTTTCAAATACAACCATGAGTCTATTATATAGATCTCATCCAAACAATGATTAGACATCTAATTGCAATAATTAGATCCACAGCTCTCAGTCTAAAAATAGATCTAATCATGCAAACACTTGGTTCGTTAGCTAACTGCCCGTAATAGGTGCAGTCCGAACCACACAGGCGACCGACATCGGTCCCTGTCTGCCTGGGGGTCGCCGACGCCGGCTGATCCATGACCGACGTTGGTTGCTTCCTGTCGCCTACCTGCCAACGTCGGTTGGCCAGACCAACGCCAAAGACTTCTGACACTCAGCAACTCATCCTACAACCTCCTCCATGTCTGCATCAGTGAAGCTTTTAGCTCCACACCCTAACAACTTAATAGTGAATGGTCTATATTTACTATGAAATTATAATATTTTACAATGCATAGTGGGTCTCATTACCCCCACACACCCCCCATCAGAAACTAAGCATTATAATAAGATCGGGCTCAACCATCCAACATCTTATACCTAGATCTATTCCACAAAGGTTGTCTTAGTCCTATGAATCATCATTTTTAACTGTGTGAAGTATTGTTGATTATAATAATATACATCAGACGCCTATTCATATTTGATTGTCTGGATTTTAGTTTATAGTTTGCATACTCAAATAGCTCCATTGGTCTTGACAGATCATAACTATAAATACTATTAGTTATAAAAATCTCCATTGGGATATATCTATTACTTTACTATACATAAATCTTGGATATATCTAGGATATATAAATCTCCAATGAGTGTTGGGATAAATACATATATAAATCTCCACTAGGATATATAAATTTGATGCATGTATTGTTAAAACTATGATATTACATTATATTGGTAGATCATAACTTTAACGATAACTATAAATTATTTAGTTTGACTAATTAAAACTAGGTATATGATATACTCCTAGTTTTAACATATCATCACACTCAACTAGTCTTGACATCTTAGCATATAGAGTTGTCTCTTTTCGTGTTTTACTAGATCACAACACTTAAGTTGTTTATATGAAAATATATAAAAATAGATTGCTACTGCCAAACCATTGTAACAATGATCATATTCATTTAAATATGTAAGCTACTTATGCAAATCACTACTCTCTACCATTTTAGATTGTGTAACGATATAACAGGTTCATTGTTAATGATAATAGTTTTGTATATTTTATAATTCATAGTTCATATTTAAAATCTAGTTCATTGTTCATTCAGCTAAGGTCTTTCATATTATAGTTCACTGTTATTCAATTTCTAAATGTATAAATACAGTATTATATATATATATATATATATATATATATATATATATATATATATATAGTGACAAGTTTCAATCTATTTAGTTCGTTGCTCAATAGTTTGAAGTATATAAACTAGGTATATATGTATTTTTATAATTTAACATAAACATATGTGTTTATTCATTCATTCACATAATCACATAGAAATTAAATATATTGCCTACCTCTCAATTGTAATCTAGAATCACTTGGTATTGGAAAGATCTTCTCCCTTGCTTGGCTCTCTCCTTCTTTTCTTCTCTTCCAATCACCTTCACACTCTGATACACCTCTCCTCCTTTTGCCTCAATTTATTTCTCTTATTTCTTTCCAAAATCTCTCTTCACAATATGGCATGGCTTTTCTTTTATAAGATTTTTCCTTTTTATTTTTTTATTTTTATGAATATCTTTTTTTTTGTTTTTTCTATAGTTAAACATTTTTATATTTTCTTTGTTTTAAATAATTTTTTTATACAATTTATTAATTATCATATGTTATTTATAATTTCAAGAATCCATGAATTTTATAATTAAATTAGCATCTCAAATGTCATGACAATTTAATGATTAATTCACAAATCAATACAATTGAATTTAATCTAATTACTCAAATCACAAACATTAATGATCATATACATAAATCATGCAAGATGAAATCTATAGAACCACTTAAACTATATTATCAACTATGTATAAATAACTATCTAATGCAAGCAACATCAAAACACACTATGCTAGTCATTTTACCATGCATCTAATATGTATTACTAATGTGGTGTGTGCAGGGTTCTAGTCAGTTTCTCTATCATCTTCCAACATCACCATCTATGTCACCTTCTCCGATGATGTTTTCCCTCCATCACGCTCTGAGGGATGATATCTTATACATCAAACTTATAAGTATTTAGACCATAACATCATGGTATATACACATCATAAAATATAGCTTAAATAACAATCAACATGATCATAATGTGAACATGTACACTACAACTAACTCATAACAATGTAATCATGTAGCCTAAGTAATATCCAATTATCTCATAATAACATATATCTCAAAGCTTAGAATACCAAATCAAATTATCAAATATAAATATTAATAGATAATCATGTAATTTTGTTTAGAAAGGAATAGGGATGTAACATCCTTCCCCCTAAAGCTAGTCATCATTTCGGATGACTCTTATTCAAGCATAAGTTCTTAATTAAAAAAATTGTTCATCGTACAAAATAATATTGTATAATAGTATTAAATAAAGCAAAAAATATGGAGATTACCTGAAAAACTCATTATAATCCTCTCAAGTAACATTATTTTCAAAGTATTGGTCCCACTAGACCTTGTTCTATGACATATCTATATTATGCAAACAAAGTTTGTGAGTGTCAAATACTCTGATTGGTTCTACCATGACCACCCCAGGATCCAGAACCTACAAATCATTCCAATCCAATATATGTGTAGGATAAGCTACATAATTTTTAAAATAAGAAACATAGAAGACATTATGTAATAGAGATAGGACTGGTGGCATTGAAAGCCTATATACTATAGGATTGACCAATTATAACACCTTAAATGGTCCCACATATCTTTATTATAATTTTTTTGACTTCTCAAATTTAATCAAACTCTTATGTGGCTTAACCCGTAAGAACACTTTATCACCTACTAAAAATTACATATCTATTCTCTTTAGATTAGCCTAAATCTACTACCTATCATTGGCCTCAACCAATCTCTGTGTGATTAATCTAAATTAATCTTTCATTTATGAAATCATCTTAGGTCCAAAGACTACCTTTTCCTCCAACCTATCCTAATTGATTGTTGTCATGTACCTTATTCTGTACAGTGCCTCAAATGGTGTCATCTTCAAAGCTAATTGGTATGAGTTATTATATGCAAACTAAATCAATAGAAGATAATCTTCTCACTTGTATTATTTATCCATGTAATACATATGAATAAGATCTTATAACACTTAATTAACTCTCTCAATCTGATCATCAGTCTTTGGATGATATGCAGTGCTAAAATTTAGTTGTGTACCCAAAGCTAAATTTAAAGTTACCAAAAATTTAGAAGTCATCTTCAAATCATGATATAAAATGATCTTCTCTAAAAAATCCATGCAACCTATACACTTCCTTTACGAATCTCTTCGCAAGGGTAGGTGCATCATCTATCAAATTACTTGGTATAAAATGAGCTACCTTGGTTAATTTTTCAACTACTACCAAAACCATATCATGCTTATTTTATGATATCAGTAACCCTTGGATAAAGTCTATATTGATCACCTACCACTTCCCTTCTTGGGTAAGTGCACACATTTGGGGGACAAAAAAGGGCCTACCCATGAACATGATTTTTCTAAAATTTTATAAATGTAAACTTCTATAGATAATTTGAGATGGCTACACTCAAAATTTGGAGATGGTATAAAAATATGAATTGTATAATTTTAAGTCTAGTTTCTAAAAAAAATTAAAAAAAAATAGTTAAGTATAAATAGGTCAAACATCTAAATTTTGAAGAGGACCTATTTTTTTCAAGAAAACATAGAGATAAATGGACGTGTGTCCCACCACTTTTTGAACATTAGTACATATTGTTTGAAACCCTTTGGTGAATATTTAGATAAGATCTTTTAGTGTGTTACAATTTTTTTTTCAAAGAATATTTTTTTATTAATTTTGCAATTAAGTAGATCTTGAAAACTAATTAAAAAATGGATAGATGTTCGTGCAACCCCCCTAAATAATTCAATAAAAAAATTAAAATTGATTTTTTTTAATGTGTCTAGAATTAGACCTAGTTTATTTCCATATAATTTCTTTTGCATTTATATCAATGAAAAATAAATTACATAAACATGAATAGGCATGTATATGTGTGGTATGTAGTGGCCTAAAAATGGTGTAGTTAGAATATAGTTTGAACCCTTAAAATAACCTAAAATTATTTTTAAAAATCATATATTTGGAAAGAGGAAAGTGTGCTCGTCGTGATGGTAATAATTTATTGAATTTTGATGTCTAAATCCATAGTGTATTTGGTGATTGAATTTGAAATTTTTTGGTTTTTGTCAAAACTCTCTATCTTGACTCTAGATTCACAGTCTTAAGCATCTGGCTTAGAAATCCAATCCATTTTTAAGCCTAGATGATCAATTTTTAATTCAAATTCAAAAAATATTTACATGTTATATAATGTGGTATACATCATGTGCATGTTATATAATGCGTATGTGTTGTTTTGAAATAGCACAAAATAAAAAATTTACATGTTTCTTATAGGAGAGAGGTCCCATTACCTTTCATCCTAACTTTGGATAGTGAATTAAGAAGCCATAACGTCACATTAGACTTTGAAATTTTTACCCATTTTACTATGTCATATTAACTACTTATAACTAGGGTTTCAAGGTCTAACACACTTTAAAATATAACCTATTTTATCATGATAGATCATAAAATGAATTTTTTAAACCTATGATCAAAACTTAACCCTTAGATTACCAATCACTTTGCATTAGAATATCAATACTTAACTCTTACTTGTTAAGATATGATTGGTTACTTTTAATTTTATATAATAAATTTTGAACAAGTATTAGATATTACATGTTTAGCTTCTAGTGCACTTTAATATTTATATACACCAATATGTTTCATTAATATAACACATGTTAACAAAAGCCTTGTTCAACAATTGGAACATGCACATCTATTGGGACCTTTCCCCCAGTAGGGAAAGGATATACCTTACTACATTACGTGCCTAAAATACTACTTTCCCTTATAGTTTGTGATTCTTATTGATATTATCCTACTTGCCTAAAATCCTATCTTACCCTTTTGTTGTTTCTTTGATTTCTTTGACCATACCCCTTTGTTTATAAATTTTGAACTAGTAAATTTTTTAAGTGGTAAACCCATTGAATTGGACTATGTAGTATAGATAATATTATGTAATTAGAAATAAGAATTAATCCCTTGTTTTAATAATGCATCTATTGGATATCTATTTCAAGAATGTTATCTAATGGAGCCCAATACCTATGAATCATGCCTTGGATTATCCCAAAAACATTCTTAAAATGTGTTGAATAAAATCCCTTAAGTTTCCACCAAGGTCACTTAGTGCATCTAATTCAATAGGTGCATTTTGAGGTCCCAATTGAAATTCTAACAAGATTCTTCTATTGTTACAATTATTTAAGATTCCCATGATGTATTCAAATACATTATTCAAATTTTGCCTAAAATTAAGATCTCTTGTGAAAATATGGTTAATCTTCCATTTTGTGCACCTCCTTCATCTACCCCTCCATCACACATGGGACAACCATCAACCACTCCATCTATTCCCACATCATCTAAAGAGTGTCTTTGACATGGGACTAGTCATAGCCACACTATGGATGCAACAATTACAAGCTTGAAAACAAGCTAGATAATACTTGGTGCTTATCAATACTATAGAGTTCTATACCTTACTATGTGATTTGGATGGTAAGATAGGAAAGTAGGATGATGGTTAAAATGTATGTACATGTTTTTCTTAAATATTTTGGTCAAGTTGGGTATGCATTTTATTTTGTATAAGATGTGGTTTTGAGATCAATAAACTTGAAATGGTCACATGTATCCATTAGTGATGATGTGGTTTTAAGATGTTGTTTTAAGATGTGGTGCCTATAATGATGAATGTATAGCTTAGAAAATATCTAAATGAACTAAGGAATTTGTTTGAAACCATTAAGGAATGGCTATGCTTTAGAAATATAGGGTGGTTTAGATCTGATATTGACCAAGGATGACATATGTATAAGTTACCCTAGCTGAAACTCTATTGAGCTTATTCAAGGTACATTAAAGGTGATAATGTCCCTTAAATTTGAGACCTACTTCCTTTAAAGGATGATGTTGAGCATAGGGATCAAATAGTTTTTCATGTGGATAATGAATTTTTCACCTCATATAGATGGTTGATTAGAATTTAATTCTAATGTAGACACCCTCACCGAAGGTTTCAAGATTATATATTTTTTACATATATTCAATCATCTTATTCATATTTCATTTTAATGAGCTTAAACCTTATGATGTGAACTATAAGAAAGTAGTATCTTAGAATTCTTTCTCTAGCTTTGGGTTTGAGGTTGAGGACTCCATTGTTGAATTTTGTTCTCTCTTGTGTGTAGGACTTAATATGAATGTACTTTAGGATCTAGAGGTAACTCAAAGCAAAGGGATCTAAATAATTTTAATACATACATATATAAATAATAACGTTTGGTACTCACTCAATTCTGATGGGACCTTAAAGGGCTCTACATGAGAATTTTCACACAGTAATGGTAAGTTAGAGGCAGTGACCTCGTATCTAGTTGAGGACAATCTTATGATCTATGGTGTCTAAATTTATTTGTTTTGAAATTTTGGTCATGTTAACACCTTGAATACATTGCTTATAGACATTCATTACTTTTTAGTCCAATTAAATATTGGTATGATCAAAAATCCCTTAGAAATAGTCATTGTGATAAGACAAGTAACATGTATAGGTGTTTGTTGATAAGTTTGTAAACTGAGTTTTAATTAGGTTAATACCCCTCGAGTGATAGGTTGATTTTATGGTGAAATCTATACTTGATCCTTTTAAGAGTGTATATAATGTTATAAAATAGGTCTTGTCAAAATCTAAAGAAACATATAGAAAATAAAACTAAATATTATAGATATAAGAGTGAGTGGACAATATTCTTTACAAGTGCATGATTTTGGTTTCCCTATAGGTGACATTAGGTCAACTATCTATCCTTAGTTTTCCCTCATTTTTTGTAAGAGGAGCTCTATATGTATACAGTACAAGTAGGTTGAGGTCAACAAAGGGTGTTATAGTCTTGTTGACACTCAACATTCATTTTAAGGGGACTTTCCTAATGAAAGGTGTTATAGTCTTATATAGTTGGCATGTCACTCGAGTGATGAAAGTGCATGGATATAGATAGACCCTCTCCCCCAACTACATATAGTAGGTCTTTAGGCACCCAAAGTAAGTGGTGGTAATAAACTACTCAACCCCATCTATCTAAATGTAGTTGAGGTCCCCTATTTGTATATGGTCACAAGGCTTAAGCCATATACATATAGGCTATAGTTTATAGTCGATGCTCTCCCAACAAACTAATGAAATCTAATGGCCTACTCTATATAGTTCTACTAATAGAGTCTGGTTAGAAATTGGAATTGACTAGGTACAATGGGATCAAGAGGCTATGCCATCTAAATTTATAACTTCATAAATAGAGATGAAATTATTACGCTTAGTTGGAATTGATGGGAATTGAATTGCTAACTATGACCATTTTGGATATCAATCATAGAGATTGAACCACTATATGTGATTAGGATAACAAGGAATCAAGTGGGTGGATATGAGGCTAATATTTAAAAGGATTGGTGTGCATATATATGAATACATGTTATGCTCGATTGGGAAATTAATATAAATATATTATACAAAACAAATTTTATCAAATGAATTTTATACACACATATGTGTGTGTGTGTCTATACACACACACACACATACACATCCAATCCTATGATTGGGATTGAGCCACTATGGGAACTACATATAATGGGATATCAAGGAAAAGTTCAACTCACTATTTTGGTTATTGAAAACATAGTTTGATATTTGAAATAAAATCAAAAACGTTAAGATGGAGGATGAGTTTCTAACACCATGCCAATCTATGTTAATACATCAAACAATAAAAAGACCAACCAAATTATATTAGGTATTTTATATTTTCTTATGTATAATCTACCAATGATACAATTAAGGTGTATGAATGTATAGATTCACTTGAAATTTTACTTTGTAAATGTATATGGTGTCTTACTAACATGGATAGATGTAGTAAGGATTGGCCCACTACCTAGTTATGATGTTGAAGGCAACGTCTCCTCCTGGAACACAAAAAAATACATATATAGTATTCAATTTATATGTGTAAATTAATTTTTACCTTTTTAATTTAAAATTTTAACTTAAAAATTTAACATGAAATTTATATAAAAGATACATGCATGTGTGTAGAGACTCCCAATGTATCCAAACCAAATGTGTGTGCTAACAACTCATCAATTAAAATCATATCCTTCAAGCCCCCTGAAGCACCATCATCATCATCTAAAGGTCCAGTGCATATATCACCACAACATATGCATGGATGGGGTTAGGTACGACCACTAGCTGGAGCATCTCAAGAATATATCTCTAAAAATCTACATGTATGATAAATAAGGGTATCAATAAGCATGTTAAGTGTATGTAAAGTGTCTATCCCCACAACCTCCTTCATCACAAAGGGAATCTCTAGATGAAGTGGCTTTTAGGTAGGGATCCTTGCAGGTATTGTGCACCTAGTCGATCCTATGTGGAACCTTTCCCTCGGCCTTGAAACTCACCATAGTCAAAGTAGTATGGAATTTCATTGAAGACAAAATTGTAATAGAGTTTATTACAAAAGTACAAAGGGACCTCATGGTTATTACAAGGTAGATAGTCAAACACCATCCACCATCGCTCCTAAAAATTGGCTTTAATTAAATTGTGTTGGCATTGATGGATTGGAAAATGTTTGGTCATTAAAAGAAATGGGGCATTGATGGATATATTGATAAATAAGGCACAAATTTTTTATTTTATTATTTCTTTCTTCTTCACCTCATATATTGACAATTTGTCAATGTAGTAAGCCCTACAACTATCTCTATATGACCTCCATCTATCAATTTAACTCATTATCGAGTCAACTTGACCTAATACTAACTCTAAGGTATTAGTTAAATAGGTGAAATGGGTGTTCTTAGAAGTGGGATCCCTTATTCTCATAATTATCTACTCAATTTCAATTTTGTTCTCCACTATGTGAGCAGTTATATCCTCTTGACTACCTAAGGGATCTAGTGGAACTACAAGAGGGTTAGGAA
The DNA here is from genome assembly GCA_037957365.1 of Torreya grandis. Taxonomy (NCBI): domain Eukaryota; kingdom Viridiplantae; phylum Streptophyta; class Pinopsida; order Cupressales; family Taxaceae; genus Torreya; species Torreya grandis. Next base: position 302,802 of record JARHVA010000822.1, on the reverse strand, counting down.
AGGGATTAGGAGAGTTAGGTAGAGGGTTAGGAGGGTTAGGTAGAGGGTTAGGAGGGTTGGGTAGAGGGCTAGGTAGAGGATTAGGTGAAGAGTTAGGTAGGGAATGCTGACTTGTTGGAGAAAAATTACAAATCAAACTATGCAAAACATTCAAAAATTTTGATTTAATCTACAAAACTTACCTCTTATCCATGGCAGCATCATCAATCTCATAAATATGGGAGCAAAAACAATGATTTACATGTGATCTGGAGGGAAAAATGCGAGATGGAGGGACAAAAGAAGAGCTAGAGTGCAAAACGTGAACACAAAGTAAAGAGTAAAAATGAGATATCAAGTTTTTTTTATTTTATATTTTATGTAACATGTACACATTACCTTTACTTAAATTAATGTGTACACATTTCTATAAGTGAAGGTAAAACATATGCATTATTGTTATAATATGTATGCATTATAGATCAGGTATTCCAAGCCATAATGCATACATATACGTGTTATGTTATGATATGTATGCATCATTAGGTATGTCCATAGAATTGTCCCCCAAATCTATGCACATACCCTCCTATATATCATGTGGATATAACAACCTAGCTAGATGCACATGCTCAGCTTTCACTCTCTGATATTCTAGATAACATGACACATAGTCTATTACATCTTTCTTGATTCCCTTTCAAAATAAAGTGGTCTAACCTCTGTAATGATCTTGGTTACTCCTGGATGCCTTAAATATGGATCATTGTGTATTTTCTTTATCATTATGCTTCATAGATTCTCTTGATTTGGCACATACATCATTCCATTGTAATTCAAGATATCATCACTCTCTAATATGAATCCTTTATACTAAGGGTTTTGAGCATTTTTAGACAATGCTTTTTTAACTTGATCATAGAATTCATCTCTTGGTGAAAATTCAATCACTCGATTATTGAAATTACCCTTAATAATAGCTATGGTTATGATGTACCTCCTATGGCTTAGGGCATTGGCTACTTTTTTCTCCTTGATTTTGATATAGTTGATATTGAAATCATAATTAGACAAGAAATAAAGCTAGAATCTCTAATGATCATTCAAATTATGTTGATTAAATATGTACTTGAGTCCGAAGTTATCCATCTTGAGCTCAAATGGTTTTCCCAACAAGTAATGCCATCACACTTACAAAGCATGCACAATTACTGTAAGTTCTAGGTCATGAGGGTTATACTTCACCTCATAAGGTTTCAACTTCCTTGATTCATATGCCACCATTTCACCATCATGTATAATGACTCCTCTTATTCCATCTCCTAACACATCTTTGACCACTAAAAATTGACCATTGGGGTCCAGAACTCTTAAAATTGCTGTCAAAGTAAGCCTTCTTTTCAATTCTTGGAAAATTATTTCATACTTCTCTGACCAAAAAAAACTTTGGTTCTTACATTGAAAAGAAGTAATTGGATTATCTATCTTGAAAAAATTTAGAAAAACATTCTTATAATAGCTTGATAATCCCATGAAACTTCTTACCTCGTGCACATTCTTTGGCATTGTCCATTCCATAATGGATATTATCTTTGTTGGATCTATTAAGATACCATCCACAAAGATAATATGTCCTAGATATTGGAATATCTCATATAAAAATGTGTACTTAGATAACTTGCCATATAACTCGTGCTTTTGCAATCACTACAAACCTAGTTCTAGATGTTGAAGGTGTTCCTCTTCATTCTTAGAGTATATATGATTGTCATCCAGAAAAACCAAAACAAAGTGATCTACATGATCTATGAATACATTTTTCATGAGATTCATTAATGTTGTGAGTGCATTAGTCAACCCAAATGGTAACACTATGAACTTATAGTGCTCATAATGAGGTCTAAATGTTATCTTCATAATATCCTTAACTAATGGTATCCTACTCTAAGATAGATCTTAAAAAATATTGTTGTTTCCCATATTTTATTGAAAATATCATATGAGGTAATGGATACCTATTTTTTATAGTTACTTTGTTCAAAATTCTATAGTTAATGCAAATTCAAAGAGTAGCATCCTTCTTGACAAAGATAATTGGCGCACCCTATGGTGAGACATTAGGCTTGATCAACCCTTTTTACAACAATTCCTAGAGATGATCTTTCAATTCAACCAACTCAGTGGTTTCCATATTTATGGTGCATTAAATTATAGTTTTGATCTAGGCATGATATCGATATAGAAATCAAACTCACGTCTAAGAGGAAAACCTGATAATTCTTCTGGAAACATATGAAAATATCTAAGAAATGGGTAATCTTAAAGAGATGGTTCCTTAGGTTCATTTATTTCATTTATCTTGAAGATAAATGTTTGGTACCCTTTTTTTTAGCCCTCTTGATTTGCATTAAAAAAAATTGCCTAAGCCTCAACTCTCTTTTCTCACCTTGAATCTGTGTCTGATTTCCAAAAGCATCCAAATACTTAATTTTTTTAGGTAGCAGTCAACCTTAGACTTATGTTTTGCAAATCAGTTATCTTATAATATCAAATCATATGACCCTAGTGGTGCTACATATAGATCCACTATTATTATGAATTTGATTAACCTAATCTCTACTTCTACTAAACACTTATCAACCATGACTTTTGAGTCATTCCCATATTGTATTGACCATACATTTTCCATTACTCCAGCTTTTCTAGATAACTTATTAAGTATTTTATGATCTATAAAATATTATGTATCCCCTGTATCTATCAAAATAGAAACTAGATGTTCAAATAAAGTACATGACAGTTTTATGGGTAACGATTGAAATTAAGCTTGTCAATTATTAACTATTGCATGAATATGTTTTTGAAAACTACCTTGTTATAGTCATGGACCTTTATTATTTGACTTGTCTTGAGTGCAGTCATGAGCATAATGGTCATCTTCCTAAATGAAACAACTTCCAATGGTCCTTTCTTATTAGTCTATTGGTTTCCCTTGAAACTACCTTTAGAACATTGCCCAATTTTTTGTTACTTGAATTATTGTTGAATTTGGCATTTTAACTTTTGAACTGCTTTGTGGAGTCTCCACTCCTCTGTTTTTAATTATTATTTTGTAAAGTTGACTTATTATTTCCAAACTTTTTCTTGAACTTGTCTTTGGCCTACGAAAGAGACTTCAACTTTTATTCCTATTTGACCACCTTCTCAAAAACTTGGTTCATGGTAGAATTTCTATGATTATCCACCTTTCCACCAATCTGGGGTCTCAATCCTATATAAACTTTTTGATCCTAAACCTCTCATCTCTTTGGTATTGAGATATATACTTTAGAATTGTGGTGAAGTACTCCTAGTACTCATTCACCAATAATTCTCCCTACTTCAAATTATATAAATATATGATATTTCAATAAAAATAAAGTTTTGAAAGCAACCATAACCTTAAAAAAGTCACAAACTGATCCCAAGTAGTGGTGGTTGATTGAAGATTCATTTCCAACCTCTTGTTGGCCCACCACATAGTTGTCTGACAAGCCAAATGGTATGATCCCTATACTAATTTAGTGACCTTAGAATAATTTTGAATTTCAAAATACTTCTCCATCTTAGTCAACCATGCCTCATCTCCATCACTTAGAATAGTCACATCAAACTTAGGTGGGTTCACCTCTTTATATCTCTAGCCAAATCCATATATACCTGAGTTCTCACATCCTAAGAGTTTTCTTGCTCAATGAGATGCTATTCAGAGTCTTCCTAATGTTCTTCCTCTTCATGACCTTGAACTACCTACTCTAGAGTTATAATCTGGTCTCTGGTCTCATTCATGGTTACAAGAATCTGATCCATCTTTATTGATTGCTCAGCGGCAAATCAGCTAGGATTAAATGAAGGGTTACTATCATTAACATTTGATGGACCCTCTCCAGATACTCAATATTCCACCATTCTCTTTTTTGTAAATATAAGGATATGAAAACATTAGTGGATTCATTAGGTCTTAGAGTTTGAGTCATAGTTATGATACCACATTTAACATCCCCACTAGGATCTTCTGAAAAATATGTGATTTTTTTTAATTTAAAAACATATACTATAAATAGATTACACCATGAGAATCTAATCAGTGATCATATAAAATACTCTAAATTTGATAACTTTAAATGAAGTATAATAAATCATACATTAATGATCACTATCATCATAAGAAACACATTATAATATATATAGAAAATAATTACAATTAACCAACCATGGTTGATACATGCCTATTGTCACTGCTTTCATTGTATAATAAGTAATTGCAGTTAATCATGATAATTTTTTTATAATAAATAAAATATTATATATATATGGTTCCCTAGAGCATAATTCTCCAGAATCTAGTATATGTGGCAATCACAAGTGTCATCTCACAAGTAGTACTATTGTGGGGAGGGAGAGAATCATCTCAGTGCTTTTCCATACCAACCATAGACTAATTATCCCCCACTCTAATCTCATCATGGAATGGCTCTCTCCTCATAGATGAGTAGATAGTGATGGCATAGGAATCTAGACAGATAAGTTAGTACATGTGTGCTATATGATTTCTAAAACTAAACATGTAGTGTATCATAAATAATCTCATTCTAATCAAAATATCACACAAACATGTAAATCATACTCATAAAATAATAATGTCTCACTTAACATTACTTTAGAAAAATAATAATAATAATAATGATCTAAGGATCAGTTAAATTCATACACACCACTTGATCAAATTAACTTCATTTAGGATTGTGATGTTAGTAAGCTAGTGAAATCTATCGCACTACTTACTAATGAGAGATTTGGTTAACATAATATAACCAATAGATTCATATAAATTACATCGTACTAGCAACCATGTATTATGCTAAGTGTAAAAATAATTTAAAAGCATACAGTTATTTCATCAAATATATGAATGAATTTCATAATAATATATATCCCATAATAAAAATAATAACTACAATTTATACCATTTGGGGAAAATATATATTTAATTGTAGTTTCTAGTTACTATAAGTAGTTTCCAAATAGACTACACCCTATGATAACCCATATTATCATAGTCTAGTGTTCTTAATCACAACTACTAATACCACAACCAATCATAATAAATTAGTTATAAATCAATAGAAATATAAGCTTCTGCTCAATCAACTAGTTATACAATGAGAGTCTTAGTTCTCAAAAAAACACATAATATTCCATTCTAGTATTTGTTATAAAGGGTTGTGTGCATGCATCTATAAGATTCTATTACACATAAATCTATAATATAGTTCATAACCACCTATGGAACTATAATTAGAAGAACACACCCCTATGTAAAAGTATAAACTATTTAAGCATATGTATACCTATATTCTCTTAAGTATACTATAAATTAAATTATTAATACATAGAATATTATAGTAATATATCCACACTATGTGTTTTATTTCATATATATATAAGATAAGTTATCTTATGTATATCATAAAACTTATCGTATGAACTATATATGCTTCCCATGCATAATCAGATCTATGTTTTAATATTGTTGTGTCTATATCTACATATATGCTCATGTAATGAATCAAAACTATTTTCATAAACTAATTTATAATTTATTATTATATGAACATTAAATAATCCAATATTATAAATCAATATCATAAGACATATGCTCGTATAGAGTGACCCATCGAATGTAGTTTTTAATAAATTTAATACATATGATGCAGATCTCAAAAGATGTTATATGTCATACCCATGCCTATTTATCATCATTTCTATTGATATAAAGAGATCATAAATTTAGATAATATGGCCACCAGATTGTGATTGAATATTTAGAAATCAACTATTTATATTGTATACCAATATAACTCAAACAATGTTATCCGATAATGCTAATACTTCTAACTTATAATGTTATCAATATTATAAAATCATAATATGTTAGATTCCAGATCACTATAGTCCTATTATAAAATAATAACAACCAGGATAAGGTTATTAATAGCCAATTTAAAGATCATGCCATAAAATCATGCATCAATGCAAAGACTAACGCAATATCATTTAGCTTAGTGTCTTACTAAAATAGTCATATTGTAATACATAAAAGAATAGAAATGTGGCACAGAAAATCTATAGAGTGTAAGAATAAGTGATAGCTTAGTTAGTCTATAAAATTTTATACCTAGATCTATTCCACAAAGGTTGTCTTACTCCTATGAATCGTCATTTTTAAACTATGTGAAGTATTTTTTGTTATAATAATTTACATCAGATGCCTATTCATATCAGATCGCCTAAATTTTAGTTTATAGTTTGGTAGACCCAAATAGCTCCATTGGTCTTGGCAGATCATAACTATAAATACTCCTAGTTATATAAATCTCCACTGGGATATTTTTGGTACTTTATTATACATAAATATAATATATATCTAGGATATATAAATCTTTAATGAGTGGTGGGATAATACATATATAAATCTCGACTGGGACATATAATTTTAATGCTTGTATTGTTAAAAATATGATATTACATTATATTGGCATATCATAGCTTTAACGTTAACTATAAACTCCTTAGTTTGACTAATTACAACTAGGTATATGTTATACTCCTAGTCTTAGCAGATCAACACACTCAACTAGTCTTGATGTCTTAACATATAAAGTTGTCTCTTTTCTTATTTTACCAGATCACCACACTTAAGTTGTTTATATGAATATATATAAAAATGGATCACTAACACCCAACCATTTTAACATTAATCATATTCATTTAAATATGCAAGCTACTTATGCAAATCGCCACTCTCTACCATTTTAGACTATGTATCAATATAACCGATTCACTACTAATGATAATAGTTTTGTATATTTTATAATTCATAGTTCAAATTTAAAATCTGGTTTGTTGTTCATTTGGATAGGTTCTTTCACATTGTAGTTCGTCATTATTACATTTATAAATATACTATAAAATATACATAGCGATAAGTTTCAATCTATTTAGTTTGTTGCTCAACAGTTTGATATATATATATATATATATATATATATATATATATATATATATATATATATACACACACACACACACGTGTTTATTCATTCAATCACATAATTATATAAAATTTAAATACATTGCCTACCTCTGAATTCTGATCTGGAATTGCTTGATATTGGAAAGATCTTCTCCCTTGCTCGACTCTCTCCTTCTTTTCTTCTTTTCCAATCACCTTCACACTCTGTTGTGCCTCGTCTCCTTTTGCCTCGATATCTTCCTCTTATTTCTTTCCAAACTCTCTCTTCACAATATGGCGTGGCTTTTATCTTTTAAGATTTTTCCTTTTTATTTTTATTTTTCTTTGTTTTTGTTTTTATTTTTATTTTTATGAATATCTTTCTTTTTATTTTTCTAATATTTAAGTATTTCTATTTTCTCTTTATTTTAAAGGATTCTCTTTTTTCTATTTTTTCCTCCAAAATATTAATTATCATATTTTATTTCTTTTTATTTCTAATTTCAAGAGTCCATGAATTTGTTAATTAAATTAGCATCTTAAATGTTATGACGATTTAATGATAAATTCAAAAATCAATAAACTGAAATTTTATCTAATTATGCAAATCATAAACATTAATAATCATATATGCAAATCATGCAAGATGAAATCTATATAAAAATTTAAACTATACTATCAACTATGTATAAATAACTATCTAATGTTGAAAGAGTGTGTCAAGATCTCTTAATAGATTTCACGCAATCAATGTTGAATCTTGTGAGGTAGTGTGATAGCTCCAAAATTTTAAGAGAGGAAAAATATGCGTTAACCTATCTATTACAAAATGTGAATGAGTTGATTGATTGAGAAATTATTCATTAACCTTTCAAGAAGGAAAAGTGGGGTACATATAGAGAAAATTAGGGCAACATGAGGAAGCCTCTAATTTTCTTAATTAACTAATTAAAAATAAATATAATTAGCCCATGGACCTTTTATAACTAACCTAAGGAATCTTAAATAACATAAAATGTCCATACGACCATGTAGGCAAAACCCAATGGAAAAATCACTACAGTAACACCTCCCTTAAGTATAGCTTAGGTGAGATGAGAATTGAGTCCCGAGATTGAAAGCCTGATGAGGTACCCAAGTACATAGTGATGAACCTCTATAGGAAAAAGAAGAAGGTGGAAAAACTCTAACTCCAATGAGAGCTCATAGATGAATAAATTTACTCTCTGTGAAGGGCTTGGTCAGAATACGTGCAATTTGCTCTAATATTGGATAGTATCAAATATCAATGACTTACTCGTTGATAAGCTCCCTGATGAAATGCATGTGAATCTTGTTGGGGATCAACCAACAATATGATTACACTTATGAAAGCAATAAACCGCAGAATTAAATCAGATAGATAAGTAACTAGAATTAGATAATAGCAAAGAACAAGAGATACAAGAAACCACCCTGAAAACTTGTATTAAACTCTTTACAAAAGGAATAAAATTGAAGAAACTTCTTTCTTCCACACCTCTCTCAGATGCACAAGATCTCTCTCTAGATCTCTATTCCTCAAGAGCTCTCTCTCAAGTACAATCAATTCCAACAACCTGGATTGATACAACTCTGTATTGTTCTTCAACATTCACATACAATGAACTACTATAATAATCACACTAAGCTAAGAAGATCTAATTCTACATATAGAATTAGGAAACTTGAGCATGCACTTACAACCAACAGTTAAGCCTCTTGAACAAGGGCTCTAAAAAACAATCTTACTAATAATAGAAACGTGAAATTAAGACTAAGACTTAAACTCATCATGCAAACACTTGGTTATGTCCTCGGAAATAGCGTTCTGGACGCACAGGTAACCGACGTCGGTTCCTGCCTGCTTGCTTGTGACCGACGTCGGCCGATCATCTGCCGATGCCGGTGTCTCTTCAACTGCACCAGACCGATGTCGATCACTCCTGACCGATGTCGATGACTGTGTAAACCTGCAACTTTGGTAATGTGCTTATATGTGAAGCTTTTAGGCTCCACACCTTAACAATCTCTCACTTGGAGATAAATAGCTGCACCAGTACCTGTACAGCAACATCTTCTAGCTCCTCCATCTTCAACTCAATCATGAAGACCAACAGAAGTTGAACGAAGATTCAACTTCTCCTTTGTAACCAGCTTGGTTAACATATCAGCAGGATTCCTATTTGTATGGATCTTCTCCAGCTTCAAATCACCATCTTCCAATACCTGCCGTATGAAGTGGTACCTTAGCTGTATATGCTTGGTTCTTGAATGAAAAGCTGAATTCTTAGCCAAATGGATTGCACTCTGACTGTCACTATACAATCTGCAACTCCCATGCTCCCTTCCAAGCTCTTCCATGAACCATGTCATCCATATCATCTCTTTGCTAGCTTCTGTGGCTGCAATATACTCTGCTTTTGTAGTTGACAAGGCAACAACCTTTTGCAACTTAGATATCCAGCTAATTGTTGTTCCACCTACAGTGAAAACATAACCTATAGTGCTCCTCCTGCCATCCAAATCACCTATCATATCTGAATCTACAGAACCATGTAGAGAAGTATCTAAACCTCCATAGCACAAGTGCCTACTGCTGGTTCCTCTCAGATATCTAAGGATCCACTAAACTACTTTCCAATGTTCCTTACCTGGATTGGCCATATACTTACTTACCACTCCCACTGCTTGGGCAATATCTGGTCTAGTACACACCATTGCATACATAAAACTCCCTACTGCGAAATAATATGGAACTCTACTCATGTACTCTACCTCATCATGTGAATTAGGACATTGTTCTTTACTCAACTTAAAATGTCCAGCCAAAGGTGTGTTTATCGGTTTAGCATCCTGCATATTGAACCATTTCAACACCTTGTCCACATAATCCTCTTGAGACAATATCAACCTGTGATTTTTTCTATCTCTCTTAATGCTCATGCCAAGGATTTTCTTTGCTGCTCCTAAATCCTTCATAGCAAACGTTTGAGCTAATTTCACCTTAAGCTCAGAGATATCCTGCATGTGTGATCCTGCAACCAGCATATCATCTACATACAACAATAGAATAATATATCTACTGTTATCCAATCTCTTAAAATACACACAATTGTCAGATTGACATCTACTGTAGCCATGCTCAGTCATAAACCTATCAAATTTCAAATACCATTGCCTAGGAGCTTACTTGAGGCCATACAAGTTTTTCTTCAATCTGCACACTAACTTCTCCTTACCTTTGACCTCAAATCCTTCCAGTTGTTCCATATAAATTTCCTCATCCAAATCTCCATGAAGAAACGTTGTCTTAACATCTAGCTACTCAAGATGTAAATCCTCAACAGCAACCAAAGACAGTACAATCCGTATAGAAGTCATCTTAACAACAGGAAAAAAAATCTCACCAAAATCAATACCTGGATTTTGTGCAAATCCTTTCACTACCAATCTGGCCTTATATCTCATCTATCCATTCTCACCTTCCTTCAACTTGTAGGTCCATCTATTCTTCAGTGTTCTCTTACCAGCTGGAAATTCAACCAAATCCCATGTTTGGTTCTCTCTTAAGGACTCCATCTCCTCAACCATGCCATGCTCCCACTGACTCTTGGACTCCACCTGTATTGCTTCTTCAAAACTCTCTGGTTCTCCACCATCAGTTAGCAATAAATAGAATAATGAAGGAGAATATCTAATTGGAGGCTTACTTACCCTTTCAGACCTCCTGATGGGTGTCTGAGACTCGTTCACAACACGTTGTCCACCCAAATTCTCTGACAGTGACCGACCTCAGTCACCTCTAGACCTGCTACTGGCTGACACCGGTTCTGCCTGATCAACGTCGGTGCCTGTCCTACCGACATCGGTCTCTGTATGACCGACATCGATTTCTGCTATGCCGACGCCAGTTCCTATCCTGCCGATGTCGGTCTCTGTGTTTTCTTGCAAGTGATTATTTCTTTTTCTCGCGAGCTCATTTTGGACCGTCACCTCGTCCAATTCACTATTGCTCTGCCCAAATTGATTCAGCTTCTTCAACTGATCACTATACATCACTTTTTCATTGAAAACAACGTCACGGCTCCTAATTATCTTGTTAGTTCCTAGATTCTAAAATCTAAAACCAAAATCATCTGAGCCATAGCCAATAAATGTGCACCTCATAGACTTAGCATCCAGCTTCTTTCTATTTTCCTTATCTACGTGCACAAAGGCTTCACAACCAAAAACTTTGAGAAAAGAGAGATCTACCTTTTTACCTATCCAAGCCTCTTCTAGAATTCCACCATCCAGAGCTGTAGAGGGTCCTCTGTTAATCAGGTACACTGCAGTGTCAACAGCTTCTGCCCAAAACTCTAAGGGCAAACCAGCATGCAATCTCATGCATCTTGCACGCTCCATGATTGTTATGTTCATCCTTTCAGCAATTCCATTATGCTGAGGTGTCCTTGGAACCGTCCTTTGCCTATGGATTCCATGCATGTAACAATACCAGTTGAACTTATAACTGCAGAACTCTCTACCATTGTCAAATCTCAGGCACTTTAATCTTTTGCCTATTTCATTCTCAACCATAGCTTTTCAAATTTTAAAAGTCTCAAATACATCAGATTTCTTCTTAATACAATAGATCCATATCTTTCTTGTAGCATCATCTATGAACGAAACATAGTACTGTGATCCTCCAATAGAAGCTACCTGAGCCGGTCCCCACACGTCTGTGTGAACAAGCTGCAACTTATGCTTCTTCTTTGTAGACCCAGTCTTGAGAAAACTAACCCTTTTCTATTTTCCAAATACACAGTGCTCACAAAATTCTAGATCCATGTTTTTCAAATCTGAAAGCTTACCTTTAGACTTAAGAATTGACATCCCCTTCTCACTCATGTGGCCAAGCTTTGAGTGCCATAATTTTTCATCCACATCTGAAGTAGATAATACAGAAGGAGAATTGTTAGTAACACAATTACACAAATAGAGAGTACCTACTCTCTTACCTCTGGCCATAACAAGTGCACTCTTGGTCACCTTCCAAGATTCTGCTATGAGAGTTACTGTACAACCCTCATCCCCTAACTTTCTTGCAAAAATCAAATTTCTCTTCAAGCTAAGAACATGCATAACTTCTCTCAACACCCATGTGTTGCCATTCTACATTTTCAGCTGCACTTTACCTTTGCCAATAATTTTACAGGGTTTATCATCCCCTAGATATACTATTTCAAAATCTCCATGGATATAGTCACAGAAATATTCCCTATTAGGGGTAGCATGAAAAGATGCACCAGAATCTAACACCCAAGATTCTATATTATTATGCAAAGAGAATATTAAAGCATCTTGTGCAATACCTGCAACCTTTGCTTCTTCTTTTCCTTCATGCTGATTGTCCTCATTAGGCTTTGACCAACAATCTCTGCTTATGTGCCCCATCTTTCCACAATTCCAGCATTGTGGCTTCCTGCCATTTCTGGATTTGGATCTGCCTTTCCCCTTAGACTTGGATCTTGATCTCCCTTTCTTGCTCTTCTCTTTTTGCCTTTCCCTTCTCTCAAAACTTAAAGCGTTCCCAGATGTCTCTTCTGTGCTTTTCCTGCAAATTTCCTCATTCAAGATAACACTAACAACATCCTCTACTTTTAAAATATTTGATGCAGATGTAGTATTGCTAACTGCCATTACTAAGCTATGCTAGCTTTCAGGCAAAGAACATAATATTAAAAGAGCTTTTATTTCATCATCAAATACAATTTTGACTGAACTTAATTGATTTACAATACCATGGAAATCATTCAGGTGATTAGATACAGATCCACCTTCCTGTATATGCAAATTAAATAGCTGCTTCATAAGATATACCTTATTAGAAGCTGAGGGTTTTTTGTACAAATTTGCTAGAGTAGTCATCAACTCTACCGTTGTTTTTGCCTGTGATAAATTAGATATCACAGTAGATGCTAGGCTCAGTCTTATAGACCCCAGAGCCTTTCTGTCAAGAACTTCCCATTCTTCATCCTCCATGTATGTGGGCTTCTTTGCTATCCCACCTAACGGTAAGTATAGATCTTTCTGATACAGATAGTCCTCTATCTACATTCTCCAATGTTGATAGTTTTTGCCATTGAACTTCTCCATTCTCAGTTTACTTTCATCTGCCATTGCTTCTCCCACTCAAACAGAAATCCCTACAAAAACTCTTGTGAGCAACCTGTAATCAATACACACTACACAGATCTGAACCACCTGTTAGTGAACCTGAGCTTTGATACCAATTATTGGATATCAAACTCTAAACCTACAACCAAGGCTCTAATACCGCTTGTTGGGGATCAACCAACAATATGATTACACTTATGAAAGCAATAAACCGCGAAATTAAATCAGATAGATAAGTAACTAAAATCAGATAATAGCAAAGAACAAGAGATACAAGAAACCACCCTAAAAACTTGTATTAAACTCTTTACAAAAGGAATACAATTGAAGAAACTTATTTCTTCCACACCTCTCTCAGATGCACAAGATCTCTCTCTAGATCTCTATTCCTCAAGAGCTCTCTCTCAAGTACAATCAATTCCAACAACCTGAATTGATACAACTCTGTACTGTTCTTCAACATTCACATACAATGAACTACTATAATAATCACACTAAGCTAAGAAGATCTAATTCTACATATAGAATTAGGAAACTTGAGCATGCACTTACAACCAACAGTTAAGCCTCTTGAACAAGGGCTCTAAAAAACAATCTTACTAATAATAGAAACGCGAAGTTAAGACTAAGACTTAAACTCATCATGCAAACACTTGGTTCTGTCCTCAGAAATAGCATTCTGGATGCACAGGTAATCGATGCCGGTTCCTGCCTGCTTGCCTGTGACCGACGTCGGCCGATCATCTGCCGACGCCAGCGTCTCTTCAACTGCACCAGACTGACGTCAGTCGCTCCAGACCGACGTCGGTCGCTGCTGACCGATGCCGGTGACTGTGTAAACCTGAAACTTTGGTAATGTGCTCATATGTGAAGCTTTTAGGCTCCACACCTTAACAAATCTCTATGTGTTTGGTCCTTTGATGGAGAACTAGATTCTTACAAATATGTATAGTGATTTGGTTTTCACAGTAAATGATTGTTGGCTTATGAAACTAGACACCAAACTCAGTGAGAATCTCTTAAAGTTAGATTGCCTCAATGGTGGCATTGACAGCCCCTCTATATTCTGCCTCTATAGATGATAAAGTAATTTATGTTGCTTCTTGCTTGACCATCTTATTGGACCCAAACCAAGTGAGAAACTATAGCCTAAAGTGGACTTTCAACTTTGAATATCTCTAACCCAATCTAAATCTATTTATCCAATCAAATCAACCTTTATTCCTACTCTATAGTGTATCCCATAGTTGTGCAAACCTTGAATGTAGTGAAGAATCTACTTTGTTTTTTTCTATTGTGACTCATGTGGCTCTTGTATAAACTAGGAGAAGAAACCAACTGCATAGGATATGTTAGGTCTAGTGTGTGTGTGATAGATAAGACTACCCACAAGTTATCGATACAGAGTTACATCAATGAGTGGTTTAGGATAATCGACTTCAAGCTTCACACCAGACAAGAAGGGAGTAGGAGTTGGCTTACAATCAACCATGTTAAACCTCACAATCAAATCAAGAGAATATTTGGATTGTGATAAAGTTATCCTAAAATATGACTAAATGATTTCAATCCCAAGAAAGTAGTGCAGCAATCCCATATATGTCATTGAAAATATGTCTAAAAGTACAGTTTTCATTATTGAGATGGATGATCATGAGCTCCCTATAATCAGTAAGTCATCCACATAAAGAACTAGAATCAACAAAGAATTATCTTGCTACAATATTTAGACATTTCGATCTGAGTAACATTTGGTGAACCTGAGTGTGAGGAAAAAGGAGTCCATCTTGGCATATCATGTCTGAGGGGCTTGTTTGAGTTCATAGATAGATTCCCTGAGTCTATAGACCAAGGAGGTATCTTCCACAAAGCCTTTTGGTTTCTCCCCATATATCTCTTCCTTGAATTTACCATGTATAAAAGCACTCTTTATGTCCATTTGGTGAACATCCCACCAATGTGCAGTTGTGATGACAAGAGTGAGTCTTATAGACATCATCATTGTTATAGGAGCAAATGTCTTAGTGTAATCTATGCTATGCACCTAATAAAACTCCTTTGAAACAAGATAAGATTTGTAATTATCAACTAACCCATCTACACCATACATGGTCCGATAAACCCATTTATAATAGACAAATTGCTTTCCTTTCAGAAGAGGGACCAGGTCCCATGCTTTGTTCTTGATTAGGGAACTATACTCTTCTAGCATAGTAGAATCCCATTCTAGAATGCCAGATGCCTCATGAAAAGTTTTCAGATCTAAGGTAATGGCCAAGTAGGCATGTGATGTCCCCTGAAACTATGATCATGTCCACCTTGTATCTAATAGATTTCCAACCCATCCTCTAGTACTTTGAAGTGTTTGTCTAGCCCAAATAGCACAAAAATTGTATGAGATTAGAGAATTAGGAGGTGAGTCCTCATCATTTATAGTGTCAGTGTGAGATAGAGGAGGAGTATCCTCATCACTACTCTCATCACTTAAACTTGAAGATTCATCATCATCATCATCATCAGGAGGATATTGAGGTGGATCTATGTCACTGTCTGAAGTGGAATCAATGTCCAGTGAGACTTTTGAGAAGTTTAGAGTGCCAAGATTGTGTTCAAGTGGGCCCTCACAAAACTTGACACTCCTTTCAATGAAGAACTCATGAGTTTTAGGATGGAGAAGCCTATATTCCTTAACACCCTCTGTATACCCCACAAAGATGCAAGACTGACTCTAAGGTTCCATTGCTTTGCATTTTTTCTTAGGAATCTAGGCCATTACTGGTGATCCAAACACTTGAAAGTGATCTATTGTGGGTTTGTGACCATCCCAAGCTTTAAAATAAGTGATTCCCTTCAAGGCTTCATATGAAACTCAGTTCTAAATATAGCATGCATAATTGATTACTTCAGCCCAATACTGAGAAGCAAGAGACTTTGATTGAAGCATGCAGTTGACCATTTCCTTCAAGGGAGAATTCTTGCATTCAACCACACCATTATACTAAAGACATTATGGAATTATATGTTGCTTCTGAATCCCTTCTAATGTGCAACATTGTTTAAACTTATTATTGGCATACTTTCCACCATTGTCAGTCCTTAAGATTTTGATGGAACATTCTAACTGCTTCTCCATAAGTCCCTTGAAGTCCTTAAAGTGATCAAAGACCTCAGAATTTTTTTTGAGAAAAAACACCCAAGTGTACCTCAAAAATTCATTGATGAATGTGAGCATGTATCTTGTCCTATTGAAAGAAGTTTTTGGAAATGAACTTGCTAAGTCACTATAGACTATTTCTATCTTTTGTTTGGCTCTCCTTGCTTTGCCCTATGATATTTCTCTTTTGGATGCTCACCAAGAATGCATCCATTGCATAAGCCATCTAAGAATTTGACTTTAGGTAACCCTAAAACCATGTCTTGATGACTGAGTTATTTTAGGTAATGGTATTTTAAATATCCAAATCATTCATGCCATATTTTTTTCACTCTATCTATATGAGTAAGCAATGTAGCCGAAGGCTGATTTGGAGCAAAATGTGAGAAGGTATACAGCCTAAACTCATGATTGGCCTTCCCATAAGCCACTACGATGTCACTATGCAGCTCCTTGATGACCATTGAATCAGGTGTGAACTCAACTTGCTTCCCTACACCTATGTGAGTGATTTGATATACTAACAAAAGATTGGTGGATAATGAAGGAACACACAGAACATCATTGAAGGTCTCGTCACTTCTATAGATATTTTACCATTGACTTCTACCAAAGTGTCATCACCCATGAGAATTGAAGGCATAGAACATGGCTCTATTTCTAAAAATAGATCATTTAAGAAGGCCATGTGATATGAAGCACCCAAGTCAATAACCCAAGTTGAAGGTTGAGAATCTACTGCAACAAATACCTTGTTTTTATTGTTACACTTTTTTTTTTCTTTACTCTTTGTAGAATCTTGTGTGGATATGTTCTAAGATGAAGATTTAGGAACCCTGATGTTATTCTTCTCAAGCATATTAGTCAAGGTGTTAATCTTCTTTTTCATGCACTAAGATTCATCACACCCAAGTTTATTACAAAATTTGTATTTGATTTTCTCCTTCTTCAGTTTCCCACTTGAAAAAGACTCATTTGATGATGCCTTAGGCTTCGCATCTAAAATATGATTATTCTTATACTCATGATCTAACTTGGATTATTTCTTCTCATGTTTGCTACTACTAGAAGGCTTCTTCTTGTCCTGATTGACAATCAAGGCATGTGATTTTGAAGACTTCAGTGCACTCATTTGAACCAACTTATCTTGCTCTTGAGTTAGATCAAAAATAAACTCATCGAATGATGGCATTTTCTAAGTGGCTCCAAGTACACATTTGGTAGCATGAAATATAGAGATGAAAATTAAATAGTCATGACCTAGCTTTGTAAGCACAAATAGAATCAATTGGTCATCTATTTTTTCAATACCACATTATTTCAAATATAGTCTCAGTGATTTGAACTTTGTAAATAAGTATTTTAGGGTGTCATAGTCACCTGGGCTCAACGTGATGAGCTCATTCTCTAGCTCATGACCCCTCATGATGTCCTACACTCCAAAAAGCTTATCCAGGATGGTTCAAACTTCATTCAGAGTATTTGTAGATTCAACATGAAATAGGTGGTCAGGAGACATTAACAAACATAGAAACCCATAGGCCTCATCACACTTGTTGTAACACTTAACCTTTTCTACATGTATAGATGGCTTAGTTTCCTCACCCATAGTAATCTGATAGAGTCCTTTACCTCTCAAAGTGAGTTGTATTTTAGACTTCTATTCTACATAGTTAAATGGTGTGAGTGGTTCAATATTTAGATCCATTAGTACAAATTAGAATGATACAAATTATATATTTGAAATGAAAGAGAAAAAAAATAAAAAAACACATAGTACAAGTACTCCATGAACTATCAAAAATACTCCCACTGAAGTTACAATGCGCACATGCTTAGTCTTGGACATTGGGAACAACTAAGAATGCATCTATGAGTAATCAGTGTGAGAAAGTATGAGAGGGATGTCAGGCACAGTGGATAATGCATCCAAGATAAAATATACAAAAGGTTGAAGAGAGTTTTAAGTTATTACACCATAAAAAAATAGATGTTACAAAAGTCTTAAAATAATGTCATCAATGCATAGATCTCAAGAAAATATGTACTTTCAAAAAGATGACACCTAAAAGGGAGCTACGGATTGAAAGTTATAGCACTTACTAGTTCTTACTCCCACATATTTGTGGACCCTTTCCAAAAATAGAAAATGTGTTTTTTAATCCAAAATTTCAAAAATGAAAAATGTATTTTTTTCATCCAAAAATATAAGAAACTTTACTATATTTTTTCATTACCTTTCACCTAAAATTTGATGCCCTATTGAATGTCACATGAGGTTTTGCAACTACTTTACATTGAAATTTTGAACTGCTTTACTTCAAACTTTTAATGTGGTAAGACTACTCTGAAATCTTGATTGGGTCTTGCAGTGTTGATCAGGTTTTGTCAACTACTTTACTACTACCAGAGATTAGTAATACCATTGTTAAATCTCAATTACTTTGAAGTAGTTGAGATTGAGAAGCCCGATTACTTTCTACAGTGTATTTTGAGTTTCTTTAACTACTTTACTGCATCAAAGATTAGTAATGCCACTGTTGAATCTTGACTACTTCAAAGTAGTTGAGGTTGAGAAGCTCGATTACTTTTTGCAGTGTATTTTGAGTTTTTTGCACTACTTTACTACTGCTGGAGATCAATAATGACTTACTGAAGCTCGATTACTTCTCAGTTATCGATGATGAGAAACTCAATTTGGTCTTTCAGTGTAATTCAAGGTTTTCAATCTACTTAACTTCACAAAAATAATGTAAAGTAATGCTAAACTCTCGAATGGATCTAGAAGATAAGTTGTAGTAATTAGAAAACTTGATTTGGTCTGGAATCAAATAATCACCCTTTGAGAACCCGATTACTTCCAAGTAATTACATTTTGAGAAGTCGTAGGAGTTCAAGAACCTGATTTGGTCTACATAGAGTAAATTGGGTTTGTAGGCTATATTATTTCATTTGTATGAATGTCTGACTAGATGGAAGAAATGGATTTTGAGAAAAAACTATGAACTTTCTCAAAAATCTAAGGACAACCCATTTTAGATCTCAAAAAAACTACAAAATATATGCAAATGAATTTTTCATCAAAGGCCCTTTGAAATGAGTTTCAAGGCAGATTAAAAAAATACCTTCAAGGTCAAAAATAGTAGCCAAAAATAGAAGAAAAAATCACAGCAAGGTGAATGCATGGAGGATCTTACTAGGGAGTCTGATGCATGAGACTGTCAGGGTTGCTCTGATACCGTGAAAGAGTGTGAAGATCTCTAAATAGATTTCATGCAATCAATGTTGAATCCTGTGAGGTAGTGTGAAAGCTCTAAAATTTCAAGAGAAGAAAAATATACATTAACCTGTCTATTGAAAAATGTGAATGAGTCGATTGATTGAGAAATTCTTCATTAACCTTCCAAAAAATAAAAGTGGGGTACATGTAGAAAAAATTAGGGCAACATGAGGAAGCCTCTAATTTTTTTAATTAACTAATTAAAAATAAATATAATTAGTCTATGGACCCTTTATAACTAACCTAAGGAAGATTAAATAACATAGAATGACCATACGACCATGTAAGCAAAACCTAGTGGAAAAAAATACTACACTAACAAATACAAACAACATCAAAACACACTATGCTAATTATTTTACTATGCATCTAACATTTATTACTAATGTACTATGTGCAAGGTTCTAGCCAGTTTATCTGTCATCCTCCAACATCTCCATCTACGTCACCATCTTCGATGATACTCTCCCTTTGTCACACTTTGAGAGATGATTTCTCCTGTGTCAAACTCACAACAAGATTTAGTTAGACCATAACATCATGATATATATACATCATAAAATATAGCTAAAATAACAATCAACATGATCATAATGTAAACATGTACACTACAACTAACTCATAACAATGTAATCATATAACCTAAGTAATATACAACTATTATATAACAACATATATCTTAAAGCTTAGTTAATAAATACTAAATCAAATTGTCAATTATAAATATTCATAGATAATCATGTCAGTTTGTTTAGTGAGGAATGGGGATGTACCAACAAAAATTAAAAAATTCTAGGTTGAGATGAACCCAACCACTCTTCAATGATTGGTTGAATGTTGCTTATCTATCCAATAATTTGAAAAGGGAGTTCAAATCACATGTAGTTATCCCTATTAGGTTTATGTGTGTTCAAAAATCCTCCTTCAATGAAAATTTTGACTTAGAAAATGAAAATTTGACTTGGCTTTAAGGTGTTTTAGTCTTGGCTAAGACATGCTTCATGTGACTAATGGATAAATTTGAAATAATAAGATAGTTCATTTGAATATGCATGTGATTTTTTGTGAGTGATATATGTTTGCTACATAATGCTAAATGGGAATAGGCTTAGACCTATTTTGTTTTTATATTAGACTCTTTGGGTACTTTCTCTTGCCACCAACATGTTAAATGCATGGGTTGACCTATGAAGATGATTTTGCATATTAAAAATAATTATTCCTTTATGTGGGATAAGTCTATTAGGTTTAGACAAATCCATAATTTTAGAATAGTCTAACCCTGACAAATTTATCCAAAAGGAAGGAAAATTGATCTCGTGATCTAGAGATAGTCTAAATATGATTTTGAACATGTAAGACTAGATTAGAGAATTTATGTAGGTGATTGATAGTAAATGAGGAAAGTATGGCCCATTAGAACCATATAGATGTGAAATAAGTGCAAATAAGAGTCATATGTGTAGGCATAATTCATGTGAGGTAAGATAGGTCAAAAATGACATTGTCAAGTATCTAATACTATAATTTAATGTCTACACTATAACTAATAAATCAATAAATTGGTATAAGCTTAATACATGTCTAAGTGAAACCTTGAGAAACATGCTTCAAAATAAATTGATCATATTAACTCCTACACATCTTGTGAAAATATCTAAATACTATTATATTTATCATAAAATTCATGGCCATCCCATAAATAAATGTTGTGCTTTAATATATAGAATACAAAATCTTATTAATATTGATGACCTTACATTGAATATATCTATTAAGACACCACTAGATTTAAACACATTTTCTAATATTAAACAACCTCCTACAAATATGGTTCCATCTCTCAAGGTAAAATTTTCAAAACAAGAGTTACATATTAAAGAAGTTCATAAGCAATATGTATCTAAGAATATTAATGTTACAACCATCGTTTCATGGTTGGCAACTACAAATTTTTTTTCATTCTTATATCTTTTGATCATTAACCCTTATAAAAATGGTAAGCAATATACAATGTCATGGTTGATAACTCCTATAAAATTAATATATGTAACATGACATTTATCAAATCCATTAAATATAACATTACATATTTGAATAAGATTATTTTTACTCAAATTATTTGTAAAAACTATTATTGAATGTATATAACTCTTAATTATAAATTGTATGATCCAACTTTAACCTAATACAATGATAAACTAAAAAAATAATAAATAAGATCAATGAATGTAATATTATATTTAAATTTTAAAATAAGACTTTTCATTTTAAAAGAAGAAACATCTCCAAAAATAAGTGAAAACCATTTCGAATGATATCTAATTCTTCCCCGCATATTAATTACAATTAAAGTATATGTGGCATTAGTTTTGACTCAACCCTCGAAATCTTGAGATAAGTGGTAATTTAGATAAAAAATTCTTTTGAAAAAATTGTGTTTAGAAATTCTGATGTTCAACATTTTCGACCTTTATCTGAAATCTTTCATCAGAGAAAAATTCATAAACATCAGAATTTTTCTTTGATGAAGAATCTCAAATGAAAGTCCAAAATATTGAACATCAGAATTTCTAAACACAATTTACATATATTTATATATATATATATATGAATATATAAACTGTGAAAACATCAAATCTATAAACGACAATTTTATTTTTATTTTTAATCTGTTAAACTGTTAAAAGTTAACATGAATGGTCAGAATGCCACAAGCCAATACGGGCTATGATTTGTCCGCATCTTTTAAATCACAGAGTCAAAAGTTATTTTAAAAATAAATAAAGCTGGTCACACTCCCAGCATTGTTGCCTACAATCCACCGTTGGTCTAACTCATGTTTTTGTTGTTGATCTTCAATAAGATGGCTGGACTCTTAAAAAGTCTTTATAGATCTTTGAAAAAACAAATTTCTTGCAGATTTGATAATCCCATTAAGACAAGAAATTTATTAAAATCCTTTTTCAATTCTCAGAATCTTGACTATCTTATTGAATATAAATAGAAGCATATTAACAAATTTATAGGTGTTTATAAAAAAAATAAAAAAATAAATTGATAAAGATTTTTTTTGAAATTAGGAAATTTCAATTTTCTAAAAATAAAGTTCAAGTCAAATTTTAGGATAGATATGATCGAAAATATTGTCATTAATTTGAATAATTAAAAAAATATATTTATAATTTAATTTTTTTTAAATAAATAATTAAATATATCAAAATAATAATATAGAAAAAAATTATATCCTCTATTTTTAATTTATATATTTATATACATATATTTATAAAATTAAAAAGAAAAATCATATCAAAATAATGAATAAAAATTTAATTCAAATTTAATAAACAATTTATTATAATTTAAATAGGATCACTATTTTTTTAACAGCTTCAAATTATCCATCCAATTCTCTTCCATCAAACATAAAAAAAATCAATTTTTAAATTAAAATTGTATTAAACTTATCTCCATCAACTCTTGAATTTAAATAAATGCTTACCATTCACAAGTAAAGTTCATACCATAAAGTAATTTTTCAATTGCAGATAGTTGACATATGCAGAGTATTAATGGAAAGATAATCTCCAAAGGTATTTTCATGTTTGCATTTGTGAACAATTGACCTTTACAACTATTTTGGTCCTTTTAGCCAACTTAGCAGTGGTGGACTTAATAGAGACAGTTGGCCTTTTGTAAGCATTTATTTTGGGTCCTCAACAAACGGTCACCTTTGATGGAGGAAGAGATTGAGAGTGAGTACCATTGACTCCACTTTCCTCAACAAACATCTTCCTCTGGTAAGGATTGTTATACAGAGGTGTCATTGTTTGTCTTTTGGTTCCCTCTCAAGCCATGTTATTCATGTTGGCAGTTAGTGGCAGACCAGAATATTTATATAAATTTATAAACATTTATTTTGGGCACATGATTTTTATAGAAAGGATTATAAATTTATTTTGGGCACATCATGATTATTATAGAAGATACTATTTTTTTTATCATTACATTTAATCATATTTTTCAGTTAAATATTTATTATATTTATAGATTATGATATTGAGTATTATTATAGAAATTCTTTTACAATATATAAATTTGATATTAGTTTTTTTTTTTTTTTTTGGTATATATTTTATATTTTTTTAAACTGATATTATATTAAGTATAAAATATAATATAAGAATGATAAAAAAAAGTGAGTAATATGAAAACACATTTTGAAGTGGTTATTAATTGGAAAACTGAACAACAACACAACAATTATATCAAACTGACATTAAAAATTCATAATATAAATTCATTTTATATTTAATTATATAATTATTAATAATTTTTAATTTAAAATAATTAATATATAATATAATTAATCATTCTTAAATTAATTTTAATTAGAAATATAAGTTCTATAATTATATAAATAATAGGTGGTTGTACAACCACCTAATATTCTATATAATTATTAAAATATAATAAAAATAATTTAATAAAAAATATATTTATTAATTAATTTAAAAAATGAGCTATTCAATTTTCTTTTTCTAAATTTATGAAATTTACACTATTTAATTATTAATTAAAAATCAAAACTTATATTATTTAATTGTTAGTTAATTAATCACTTATTACATTTTTATCCTTACACATATTAATGATATTCACTAAACATATTTTTAGATGTTACAATTTTTCACCCTTTTACACCTTACATACTAGTGATGGTAAGGGAGTCTAAGTGTATATCTTCAATTTTAAAAAACTCACTCATAATTTTTAGGGGAAAGGACAATGCCCTGTACATATTGATGATGGTTATGCAGTTTTACAGTTCATATAAAGTGAATATATAGTTTTTGGAAGAAAATTATTTTTTATTTAATTTAATAATATTTTAGATTATTATTCATGATCTTTATAAGAATAAAAGATTGATGATTTTTTTATTTTTTAACGAATTCGAATAGTGATTAGAAATATATATTTAAATAAGAAAATACAATTTTCTCCCAAAACCTAATTATTAACTTTTACATATAATTAAAAAGAAATGATAATAAAAAGAATTAAATATTTTAATATTTTGAATCAAATTAACTATGTCAACACACAATATACATTGGGGTGGGATTCATATGAAAACATTTAAACTATTAAAGTTGGCATATCATATTAACTGGAATAGATTGGTGGGGTCATATTTTTAGTAATCATTGTTAAAGAGGAAATTTTAAAACTCTTTTGCAGTTTTATGAAAAATTAAATATTAAATTTTATTTTTAAAAATATTATCAATAAAATTACATTAAATCTAAAATGTTATTAAAAAAAAATCATAAAAATAATATTTAGATTATTACTGAAGATAGGTCTAAAATTTATTTATTTCACACATCTCCCAAATAGGAAGTTATGATTCTTGCAAGACTTCACTTTCATAAAGCTTCTTTGCCAGTTATTTATCTTGGTGTTCTCTTGTTTAGAAATACAAACTTTCTAATTGGAACTGGTTAATGACTAGGATGAAAACTAAAATTTCTGGTTGACCCATAGATGGCTCTCTATGGATGAATGAATCATCTTGATCAAGAATGTTTTGCAAGTTATTACCATTTACTTCTCTTCCCTCTTGCATGTTCTCAAAGCCATATTTAAAGTAATTGATCAAAAATGTCATAAGTTTTTATGGAAGGGACCTCAACTTATTAAAAAATGGTCTTTGATGAAATGGACCATGTTTTGTCTCGACAAGTAAGAAGGAGGTTTGGGCTTTTGTTTGGCTCAGTTAAATGGTCAAGATTTAGCTCCTAAGATTTATTGGTGTCTTCTTTAGTCTCCATTACAACTTTGGATGCAAACCTTAACAGCGTAATATGTTGAAAATAAACGTCCTGATCAAATTGTTCTGTTCTCCCTTCCCTTGAAAGGTTCACTTGTGTTAGTTGTTCTAAAAATTGGTGAGTATTTGATTTTTAAAAAGTTGTTTTTGATCATCAAGAATGATAAAAAAATCTCATTTCTAGACTGATTCTTGAGATGGTTATCCCCTTCTTGTTAAACAATATCCCCATTTTCATGGGCTCATGGAATAGATGAATCATGAAAATTAGATTACGATTTCCAAGTACTCCAATAGGCCTTACAGACACTAAAAAATTGAAAGGAAATGGATTTCCCCTGAAGCTTGGCTGATTTGAATTTCATTAGAATCTAAAAGTTGACTTCTTAAAATTCTTAAAGACAGAGATCTTTCTTTCTCATATAAGGAAGATGTATTGGCTTGGGAGGACATCATAATGGAATCTACACTATGGTGGATGGTTATCGTTATCTTTGTCATCCTTCAATTTAACCTCTCAAAAATATTTTTAATCAACTTTAGAGCCATAATTTATGGCCTAAAGTTAGGTTCTTCATCTGGGTTCTCCTTCATGGTAGAGCTCTCATGGGAGATCAACTTATGAAAAGGGAATTTAATGGCACCTTTAGATCTGTCATGTGTATAGATCACGAGGAAAAAATCATTTATTTTTTGCGTCCCTTTATTAATAAGTAGTGGCAGTTCTTGGTGAGTCTTTTGGGCATCTCGTGGACAAATATTTCATCCTTGATTCAACCCATTCAGGATTGGAGCTACATGTTCCAGTTTGATATCCTTTCTAATCAAAATATTTAAGTTGGGGTTTATTCTGTCTTATGGAATACGTAGGAGTAAAATGTTAGAAATTTTAAGTAGAGGGATATTGATATTGGATTTGGTAGCACACTCTTAATAATATCAAAGAATTAGTCATGCACTTGATGAAACACCCTATGGCACCTTCCTAGCATGGAAATAACATTGTTAAGTATTTTTACATTGATTCTTCTCCGCCTCCCTCCTAGTTAGACTCTAGTGGTAAGAATCATTATTTTATTCCAATACCATGCTTCAATAGAATCCATATGGATGGAGCTTGAGGGATAAACCATGGTTATGCCAACATTGTAGGCATTGGTAGGGATTTGGATAAATCTATGGCTTTATTTTTTTTGTAAAACTTAGCATTACCACCAATAATTTAGCTAAAGGGCAAGCTATTGTGGAAGGTCTTAAGATTCTCTGGTAGGTTGGGTGGAAGAACATCTAGTTGGTTATTGACTCTAAGTTTTGTATAAAACTACTTTCAGACCCCAGCTCTAACATTTCCAAGGATTGGAGAATTTGTAGAATTCTCCACAAAATTCAATTACTTCAAGAGAAATTTGATAGGGTTATTTATCTGTATACTCCTCTAGATTTCAAGTTATGGATGCACTTGCTAATTGGGCTTTTGACCAATATAAAGTAAAACGCTTCCGTCATCCTCCCTTATGGTGGCCAACAAAGCTAAGGAATGAGTTTTTATGTGCATGTTAGTCCTAGATAATAACAGAAGTAATTTCTAGAATATTTTTAAAGCTATCATTTCTTCCTCAATGGGTGGTTATTTTTTTGGTTCTCCTCGATTAATCATTGGCTTCCTCTCCTTTGATTTTGGTAGTTGTGGGGCATGCTTTCAATTCTGATCTTGATTGGAATTATGTTAGATCTTTTTTCTTACCTCGATTCTTGCATGAGACATAAGGTATTAGTCTTATTCATTTTCTTGGCCAGTACATACACATCTCAGTGACTATTTATGTTTTGGTTAGGTGTGTTTTTTGAACATACCGAAAGGGCAAGCCAAAAATGAGCCCTAAATAATTTTGATGGAAGAGATACCCCTACCTCCTTGAATCTTACCTAAATATAACATCTCTCCTGAGATATTTTCCAAAAAAAAATCCTCATACAAACTCCTCATGTTCTATCATAAATACTAACTAAAATTTCTTTCCAAACTATAAATTTCATTATATTAAAAATATTGAAAATTTTAGACAATAAAAAAAAAACTATAAAAATACCAAGATTGTTCCCCTCATAAAACCATCCCTTAAAATAATAACAAAATTCCAATATACATGATGCATGACACACCATGAACCTTAAAATAATCTATCTTTTCTTTTTTATATAATAAATCATAAATCATATTAATAAATTTACTATTTTTATATACAATTTTTTAATAATAAATCTTATAAAATATTAATAAATATTTATACAATTATTTTCAAAAACACTTCCTAAAATATAAATTATAAAAAACTTTAAACCTTTAATATATAAACAATATTTAATTATAATTTTATTTATTTAAATTTTAAATTATAAATACTCAAAAATATATTTCCATATTTTCAATGGACAACCAAAGCTCTAATCAAATCTCAACCCTTGTTGTAGGTTTCTAATGGTGAAAGTCAACATAAAACCATTACTTTCTAATATTTTTCATATAATCTTTATCCATGAATTTGTAATATTTTCCACATAAACTTTGTCCATGAATTTATAATCTTTGTCATTCTTAAAGTTACTATAGTAATTTTTCTCACATCATGGTTTTGATCATGTTCATGGTCAGTGTCAGTGTCTACGAAGAAAATTAATTTTCAAGTCAGGGCTACCAAATGGTCACAAACAACCCTATCTTGTCATTTAAATCAAATCACTATTTTATTTTCCTTTGAATGGTTTAAAATTATCAATCTAACTCTTTCCCATCAATCAAGAAACTTTCATTTTCAGAGTTGAATTACATTAGACTTTTTTCTAACATAAATATTAGAATTTAAATGGATGTTGATCATTTATAGGTAAGGTACATAAATACATTTATTTATTTGATAGATTAAAATATTTTTGACCAAAGATATGAACTGATGTTTGGGTACAATCAAAGGCCCAGTCTCCACAACAAGACAAAATGCAAAAGACCCAAATACAATAAATGAAAATTAGGACATACAAAACACCTACTCAAGGAGAACAAACCACAACTAAGAGGGAGTAACTATGAGATACATAGCTTCTACCTAAAGTCAAAAAAATTATTGTGATTTAAATACTTATACAAATATTTTGCCAATCCATAACAAGAGGAGCAAAGAGAAACATGACAAGAATGGAAACCAATCATAATATTCCAAAGCAAGATGGTCTTGGTCCTCAACCACAGGCTAGGACCTATCTTCTCTAGTGCCTAGAGAGTAGGTTTTTCACCATCCACTGAGAGCCATTCTACACAAAAACTTCCACCCCCAATACTAGTTTTTCTACATCAGAGCTTCTACCTTTCTTCTTTGTAGTGGTGCCACATCAGCTTTGATTTTCCCAGTTCATAAGGTGGGAAACATGGCACGAGTAGGGAAGAGGGGGGTAGTGAAAGGGGGCATGTAGTCAGTAAAGGGGGAACAGTCTTAACAAGGGAGGGGGGATCAATGAGTGAGGGGGGAAAGGGGAAGAAGTTGAACCCTAGTAAAAATCCTCGTGATTCTACCATCTAAAATCTTTGGAAGGAGGGCCCTCCTTCCTCGTCCATCCTAATGGGAAAAAGAGGAAGAAGAAGAGTGAAAAGTGGACAAGCATAGTGATGCCCTATGCCCCAAGTGACTTCACCAAAAATAGTGTAAGGGGAGGCCTTTGTAATTGAGGAACTGAGTCCATTTTCCATAAGAAGAAAGTAAGAGCATTGAGTGAAAGAAGGGCTTTGGTAGGTCCAAGAGAGTGAAAACTTTGATGAATCTATCATGCAGCAAATCCTCATCAATTATCAAAAAATAATCTACTTTGCTAACCAAAATCTTAACATGATCTTCATTCTACAAGATAGAAGGAATATGGTATAATCTTATCCAAGTGGGGTTCACTAAAATATTCATCAACACTGGTTCAAAAATGGTCATCCAAAGGTAAAGAAAGATGTCAAACTTACAATAGAACCATGGCCTAGAGGACTAAATAAAATCCTTGTCTACGGAAGAATGGAAAATCACTTGAAAAAACCCTAAAGCAAGGAGAGAGGAGGGAGTCACAACCAGATTCCAAGTAGTCTTAGCCCATTGAGAAAGCACATCTCAAAAAGGATGGCCTCCCAAACACTTATTGAGCAAGGTTTTGTGACCCAAAATGTTATCCATATCTTCAATCATGGATTCATAGATTTCTAGCTCAAGTAAATCATTTGAAAAATACAATAATATGTCCCCAAGGTGGAAGGAAGGAGAAAAGGAGGCCCCAACAAAAGGGGCATTCTCCTCAAGCAAACCAGCAGAGAGAGGCTCAACCAATATGTCACAAACAACCAAAGGGGGATCCTTTGAATGCTGAGGTACATAAATACATAACAAAATTCATGCCATTTGAATTACAGATGGCTTATATGTGTGGTGTATGAATGGAAAAATAATTTATAAAATTAAAAGTTAGTAAATTTTTCTAATCACAATTTATTTTTAAAAAATAGGTATGAACGTATAGATGTTCCCATACATTTTGTATTTTCATTTTAGAAATATAAATTCAAATTAAAGAGGATAAGATATACACCTAAACATTTTAATTTTAAGAATAAAATATATATACCTCTAATCAAATCTAAGAGGGTGGTCTAAATGGAGATGGCATTTTATATTTTTAATAGTGGAATTTTGGAATTTTTGTATAATTATATGGTCTCATAAAAAAAATCTTAAATTTCATTTTAGGTTTTTTTTAAGATTATTTTATCAAAATTAGTTTTAAAAAATTATCAACAAAACCACAACATATTTAAATTATTATTTATAATAAAATTTTCATCATAAAAACATTTAATTTTCCACATATAAACATTTTTATACTTTATGAGTTCACCTATATTATAAATATAATAGTAGTTGCCCATAAATTATTCTTTCTTTTTTCTCTTATATTAAGTTCACATAGTTCAATTTGGTCTAAATCACGTCTCTAATTGCATGAATTGACTAATTGGATCAATTCATGATGGAATCAGAGCTAATCTAGCCACAAATCATGTCATACTCTTGTAGTTAAGTTGAAGGGGCTCAAATAGGCCTCAATTTCTTTCTTGATTGAATGAATCATATATTTGGTTCATTAGATAATGACATTAGGGTCAGTTTCACTCCAAATCACATCACATACAATTGAAACTAGGTTCATGGGGCTTAATTTTCCAAAATAATGTCATTGATTGCACCATTTGAGTAATTGGATCAATATATGATGAAATCAAATCCGATTTAGCCTTAAATCACATTGTATGTTCATAATTAGGTTAAAGGGGCTCATATTGGCCCTAATTGCTTCCACAATTGAACCCATCGACTATTTCATTCATTCTAAGATGACATTGGAGTTTATTGAACCCCACAACACATCCTATACATGTCAAACTCACATCTTTCATTGAACCAAACAATTATTTACTTCATTCTTTGATGAAATTGGATCCAATTAAGCCCTAAATCACATTTTATAGTCACAATTAGGTTGAAGGGGCTCAAATTAGCCCTAATTGCCTTCAGATTGAACTAATTGATTATTTAGTTTATTTTTTTATGACATTGGGGTTGAGAACCACAAATTACATCCTTTATCATGAGACTTAGTTTCACTCCAATCGCATCACTAATTACACCAATTAACTCATTCATTCAATATGTTATGAAATGTAAGCTAATTTAGCCCCCAATTAAATCTTATAATCACAGTTACATTCAAGGGATTCAAAATGACCAAATTTCCTCCACCATTGAAATAATTCACTATTTCATTCAATTTGTAATGAAATTAGGCTTGGTTAAATCGTAAATCATATTCTATATAGTCAAAATTATATTCATGGATGTAAACTCACCAAAATTACATCACTATATCCATTATGTGACCCTTTTTGTGGTAGTATTTATATTGACATATTCCACTTTAAAATAAAATTATAAATATGAATAGATAGATATATAAACATAAACATGTATATATATATATATATATATATATATATCCATTTTATTTTTTTGTGCAATGTCAACATATAATGTGTATGCATTATGACATGTTTAAATTCAAAAACCATTCCTTTTGGCTTAGAAATGACTTGGATTCTTGAGTCTAAGGCTTGAATCTACTAACACACTATCAAATCTGAGTTTTTTGATATAAAATAATAAAATCCAACATTCTTTATCAAAAAAACTATGAATTTTAATGAGACAATTCATAAAATTATTTTTACGACATCAAGCACACTCTCCTCTTTCTAAATATATGATTGTTTTAATTTGAGAACTATTTTAAGGTTTCCATCTATGTTTATTTTTAAATATGACTTTTTTAGACCACCACATGCCACAAATATACATGTCTATATATGTTTATGTATTTTTATTTTTTTGTTGATCCAAGTGTAAAAAAATGTATGATGGTATGTACAAGGATTTGGGGGATAATTTCATGGACATATCCCATAACGCATATGCGTTATAACATAACATGTACACATTATTCTTATAATATGTATGCATCATGGCTTTGTTTACTGAGACATAACGTGTACTTGTTATAACAATAATGCATATGTGTTATTGAAACATATAGGAAAACATATGTGTTATAAAAATGTGTATGCGTTCTTATATGTTTTAATAACACGTATACATTATTGAAACTATAAAACAAAAAAAACCCTCATCCTCTACATTTTACTGATTCCTATTCATGTTTTGGTTTTAAGATCACATTTTGGTTGCAAGATCACATTTTGGCCTGCAAGATTCACATTTTTCCCTCCATTCGCCAGATCGATGATGCCATCATGAAGAAGAGGTATGTTTTTTTAGATTAAATCAATTTTTTTTATTTTTTTAATGTGAATTATAAATTTGTTTTTTTTTTTTTTTTGCAACAGGTCAACATGCTCTCCCTAACCCTCCACCTAATCCTTTGTCTAACCTTCCACCCAACCCTCATAATCCTCCACCTAACCCTATGCCTAACCCTCCTATAGTTCCCCTAGATCCCCCAGGCAACCAAGAGGAATTAGTTGCTCACATAGTGGAGAAAAAAATTGAAATTGAGAAAATAATTAAGAAAATGAAAGAGCCCACTTTCACAAACACCCACCGCACCTATTTGGCCAATAACCTATAGTTAGGATTAGGTCAAGTTGACTCGATAACAAGGAAAATTGATAGATGGAGGTCATATAGGGATAGTTGTAGGGCTTACTATGCTAAAAAATTATCAACATCTAAGGTGAAGAATAAAAATGTAACAAGAGATCAAATTTGTGCCTTATTTATTGACCCGACCACTAATTCCCCATTTTCTGTAACAACCAAACATTTTCCAATCCATTAATGCCAACATGATTTAATTAAGGCCCATTTTTGGGAGTGATGGTGGATGGTGTTTGACTATCCCCCTTATAATAACCATGAGGTCCCTTTGTACTTTTTGTGGAAACTTTATTACGAGTTTGTCCTCAATCAAATTCTAAAGTACTTTGACTATGGTGAGTTTTAAGGTCAAAGGAAAGGATCCACACATGATCAAATAGGTGCACACCATGCACCTAATTAGCCTACAAAAATCCCTACTTAACAACCACTTCATTTTGATATTTCCTCTATAGTGATAGAGGTTTTAGAGATAGACACTTTGCATGTGCTTAGTTCACTTACTGATACACTTGTTCAACATACAAGTAGACTTTCAGATGTAGATGCTTTATATACTCTAGTTAGCGGTCATGCCCAACCCCATCAATGAAAATTTTATGGTGTTATATGCACAAGACCTTCAGATGATGATGGTGGTGCTTCAAGGGGCTTGGAGGATGTGGTCTTGACTAATGAGTTATTGGCACACACATTTGGTTTGGATACATTGGGAGTATCTACACATATGCAAGTATCTTTTATATAAATTTAATGTTAAATTTTTAATTTATCTTTGCAATTTAAAAAGGTAAAAACTAATTTACACATTTAAATTGAATTTTGTGTGTGTGTGTGTGTGTGTGTGTGTGTGTGTGTGTGTGTTTTTATGTCCTAGGAGGAGACATTTTTTTCAACATCACAATGAGGTAGTGGACAAACCCAGGCTACTACATCTATCTATTTCGGTATGAAACCATATACATTTATGGAGGTAAAATTTCAAGTGAATCTTATATACTCTAGATGTACATTCATACACCTTAATTGCATCCTTGGTAGATTTTATGTAAGAATTTATATAAAATACCTAATATAATTTAGTTAGACTTTTTATTGCTTAATGTATTAACATGGATTGGTGTAACTTGTTAGAAACTCATCCTCAATCTCAACTATGTTTTCAATAACCAAAATAGCAAGTTGAACATTTTCTTAATATCCCATTATATGTAGTTTCTATAGCAGGTCAATCCCAATCAGTAAGATTAGATGTACATATATATATAATTCATTTGATAAAAGTTGTTTAGTACAATATACTTATATCAAATTTCCAATCGATCATAGCACGTCTTCATCAATATGCACACCACTCCTTTATTTTAAATACTAGCCTCATAGTCAGGCACTTGATTCCTTGTTATCCTAATCACATATAGTGGTTCAATCTCTATGATCAATATCCAAAATGGTTAGAGCTAGCAATTCAATTCCTATCTTGATTCCATCTCTATCTATGGAGTTATAAATTTAGATGGCATAGCCTCTTGATCCCATTATACCTAGTCAATTCCATTGGTTTGTTGGGAGAGTGTCCATTAGATCCCATTGGTTTGTTGGTAGAGCATCAACTATAAACTATAGCCTATATGTATATGGCATAGGCCTTGCGACCATATACAAATAGGGGACCTCAATCCCATATAGATAGATGGGGTTGAGTATTTTGTTACCACCACCTACTTAGGGGGTGAAAGACCTAATATATCTAATTGGGGGAGAGGTTCTATCTATATCCATTTATGCAAATCTATATCGACTTCTATACCAAACTCTGCCTATATCACTTCCTTTCAAGGTTCTCCTTCATCAAATAATAACTCATTCCCTTAGTCCTTTGGGTAATCAAATAACAATGATAATATTATTCAAATCAATCCTTCTATCTTCTTATCACTCTCTCTCTTCATCCTTGGTCATGTCACTAACTCAAATTGTCTGTCTACTTACCCCTCACATACACCTTTCTAGATTTACCTTCTAATAGCCATATTTTTGGGTAAAGCTCCTTGTTGGGAGCATCTAATAGATCTTCACCAAAAACTAATTACATATTTATGGACCCATTTGGCCCATATTAACCCTTTGACACAACTCTCAAGGAAAATTGTACTTTCTTTGTTAGACCTCTCATCAATTAGCCCTCCCTTTATGCAAACCTCCTTAGTATAAAACATGTGCAAACTTTATTTATAATCTATTGACCTTTATAGATACCCATTTGGCTCTTTTAGCTAAATAAATAATTTTTTGACCCCCTTCTTTGGACAAATTCTCTTGTTTCTATATCACCCCTTCTCCCTTAACCCTTCTCTAGGTTTAACACTAAATCATAGCCTCATTTATGTACTCTTCCATACCTTACAAGCCTTAAACCACATCCATGAGTAATAATACATCAAATAATGTAATATTACAATTTTTTGGAATTTTTCAATGGTCAAATCTCATTTTATACACTAAACCCTAGAATCAAGGTTTTTAGGCCATTACCAAGGCCGAGAGCATGCTAAAGAGGATAGATTTTATCTTAGTGTTTTTCAAAACCCCAAACCTTTTTTATTGGATCTATATTGATCCTATACAACTTTCACATTTAGACAGCAAGTTCTAAAATCCCAAAATCAATTGTAAACTCAAAACTCTCAGTTTGCAACCCTGTCTATGCACACAAAACATGGTACAATGTTACTTTGCCTATCCTTCAACTCCTAATATATTCAAAACCTAATATGGGATTATATACACTTCCATTAACTATCTTATACCCCTTAAAATCTCAATGAAATCCCAAACTAGTTTCAACATAATATATCTCAGTTTTTTGACTGTATGTTGCCCTTTAGCAAATAGGGTACTCAAGGATTGTTTCCTATTTCAATGTCAAATCACTATAAACATATATCAATATCATCTCCCCCTTTCTATGATCAATCAACATCCTTATTTAAACTCTTTAGAATCTATGACAAGTTACAAGACTAAACACAAGGCACATAATTTATTAGTTTAAAAACTATATGTTTTCCAAGAATAAGGATTGTGGATAAATAGGATTTTACCACTTCTTGACCAATTAGATTCCTAAAAAGATTATTCTCAACACTCTTATGCACATTCCTTATTTAAAATTCCATAGAAATTCATACCAAAAGAATAAAATGTTTAGACTATAGTTGAATCTTGGACTGTATGCAAGACTAAGTTTGTTAGTAACTTGTTTAATCAATGAATTACCCAAGTTATTAATTATTAGGCTATTTGTTCAGCTAATGACTAGGGTGGACACTCCATCATTACGAGTTGAGATAGACTCAATAATTTTTGTTGCACTATCATCTGCATAGGCACTCACCGAGGTATGTATATTCACGTGTAATTTTGAATTACAATTTAGTACTTTCATTTTAATAATTTTACTATATAAATTGGTAAATATAACTTTTATGCATGAATGTATTGTGTATGCAGGGATGTCATATGAAATTTGATAGTCTGATTCAAATGACTACTATGATAATTCCTCATGTTTCTCCATCATTTGACATGCCTATTCATGTAGCTGAACCTAGCATTGACCTAGTCAAGCATCAACAACAAATTGAGGGCCATGAGATTGCAGTAGTGCATGTTTAAATGATTTTTTATTATAGTTTAAAACATGAGTTTCTTAACTTGGTTTCATGTATACTTGTTAATTTTATAATAATTTTTGTATTTGAATAGGTTTGACTGCAAGTGAACTATGAGCATAGTACCCATAGTCAAACCTTGGAGAAATATAAGGCATTCGGGATATCTCCATCTACAAGTAGGGCATCCCAAGGAGAGTCATTTTTGAAGAAGGTAAAGAGATGGAGACTATTTGATGATTAGTATGTTGTAGATGATGTTCTTTTTTCTATGCCTATATGGCAATATATGCATTTTGGTATTGTGCATGTGTATATGATGTATTCACCTGACATTAGATACTATGTTGTTAAACATGATGTAATTTTTTGTATACCTATATGGCAATGCATGTATTATTGACATTGTATACCTATATATGGCATTTTTACATGGCATTCTTAATTTTTACAAGAGTATTTAAGAAAACTAATGAAGTAAATCTTGTATGAATCACTTGTGTTCAAAGTATTATAAATTATTAGTTTTGAAGTATTCTTAAGGATT
The DNA here is from genome assembly GCA_037957365.1 of Torreya grandis. Classification (NCBI taxonomy): domain Eukaryota; kingdom Viridiplantae; phylum Streptophyta; class Pinopsida; order Cupressales; family Taxaceae; genus Torreya; species Torreya grandis. Next base: position 265,845 of record JARHVA010000822.1, on the reverse strand, counting down.
ACAAATGTTATGAGATTGAGAATAACTTGTTAGGATAATGTTGCAAATCAGACCCTTATAATAAATTAAGACCCAACTGACATTCAATTTCTATGGTTTGTTATGCTATGATTTGGTTTTCTATGCTATGGTTTGTTAGGATAATGTTGCAAATCAGACATTCACTTGCTATGGTTTGATTTAAATGCTTTTTCATAAGCTAGCTCCTTTTTTGACTCTTTGAACTTAATTTAGCTTATTACACATAGTACTTCTTCCTTGTACTCTTAGTATCACCTCCTTGACATCATTGATCTATGTCCATACATATTTCACCTCATTCCATTCATGTCTCATTCACAAATTTCCTCTCAATCTCTTTCTAGTTTCTTCCTAGGCATCTTCTTTAGGTCTCAAAGACCAAATCTTGGTCTATGTTTTAAGAGCTCAACCTGTTATCACATATGGTCTTAGATGATCATAACATACCTGGTATAATCCCTTTCAAGTACTCAAACAATAGCATGCTCTCATTCCACACCTTATGGACACAATGCTCTCTCAAGGCTTGTAGCCTTTTTTTATTGTATTTTACCTTGTACAAAAACATCATGATTTATCAAGATATTATAAGGGCATTTATAGGTACACTTTATTCTTTTTCATGTCTATGTCAATTTTCATATCCTAACTCCACCTCTAACTATCACTTCCTTCATTAGCCTACCCTCATTTAAGCCTAATTAGCCCTATTCCAAACCCTTAGTCCTAGAATATGTACACATATATACAATCTCAGGGTATAACCTTTTGATTCACCTTGTATATGTATAAGGGAGTAGGATTACAAATTTTCATTAAATTCCCATGGTTAAATCTCTCAAAAATGCCAAAGCTCGCTAATCTAGGGTTTTTCGTGCCTTGTACATACTCACCAAAAGACTAATTTGAACTTTCCATTGATCTTATATTGTTGAAAACATACTCATGACATCTAAAACATACCAATTTGACCTTTTCATTGAAGGCCCCAAGTCTTCCATGTACCTATTTCCCACTTTTACCCAAGTAGGACTGTAAGGCCTACTAGGCCTAATTCATGTTCTTAGAGATTGTTTTTCCCCGGTGACCTTATTGCTCACTCTTAACCACACTTTCAAAACATATAATACTGACATTTGGCCATATCTCCTCCCATAGACTTGCCCCAACCTCCAAACCACCTTCAACACTTGAATTAAGGTAGCCATACATTTAGTTATCATAATTGTCATTGCATTATGTTAAATTTATATGTTGTGCACAAAGAGGGTTTGTGGGTACAAGTTTGGTGGATTGGCATAATTGATCCATCTTTCCACTCCTCACCAAAAGTTGTTGTCATAATATCCTCTACCTCCAACTAGCAACTTTACCTCCAAAATTGATAGGTGTAAATCCACCACTTCAAGCACATCTATATAAGAAAATTACACGTGTTTCAACAACCTTAACACCCACTTCCATCTATAAGAGAATTTTCACTACTATTTTGGAGCACAGAAACACTAACATCAAATGTTATCAAGTTGAATCTATGGTTCAAGAACTCCATTTTTAGTGCTTGTTGGTTGAAAAATGGCACTACCAACACATCTAAAGGGGAAAATAATGTCTAGAACCATGTTCTTAACCTCCCATCTAGCCTGGATGACAAACCCACCACCCTTTTTGGGCTCAGGAATGCCCTTTCCAATACAAGAAACAGATTGATTTTTAGCCTAACTTTAGGCATGCATAAAACCAAAACTGTAAGTCTTATAAAGGAACCATAAGATCCCTTATGTACATATGAAATTCCTCTAAATTTTCTTTAAATCTAGTCTGAATCACCTCTAAGAGTAATATGTGCTAGAAGTTACAGTAAAGGGTCCTAAAATGCAAATTTTTGGTAATGAAGAGACAACTTATTGACCTTTAACTAGCAACTTTGCTTCCAAAATTGACAAGTGTAAATTCACCACTTTGATCATGTTGATATAGGCAAATTATACATGTTCTAAGAACCTTGACACCCACTTCCACCTGCAAGTGAATTTTCACTAATGTTCTAGAGCATAGAGACACTAACAACAAATATTGTCAAAGTTGAAACTATGGTCTGAGAACTCAATTTGTAGTGCTTGTTGGTTGAAAATTGGAACTACAAACACATCCAAAGGGGTGAACAATGTCTAGGACCAGGTTCTTGACCTCCCATTTGGCTCAAATGACAAACCCAACACCCATTTCAAGTTCAAGAATGCCCTTCCTAATACAAGAAAGAGGTTAATTTTTAGCCTAACTTTAGGAATGCATAAAACCAAAATTTTAAGTCCTATGGAGAATTGTAAGATCTCTTTGTCCATAGGAAAGTCCTATAATTTCACCTTGAATCTAATCTAAATCACCTCTAAGATAAATTTGTGCTAGAAATTACAGTAAATGGTCCTAAAATGCAAATTTTTGGTAGTGAAGAGACAACTTCTTAACCTCCAACTAGCAACTTTGCCTTCAGGAATGGTAGGTGCAAATCCACCACTTCAAGAATGTCTATATACACAAATTACATGTGTTTCAAGAACCTTAACACCCGATTCCAATCACAAGTGAATTTTCACTACTATTTTGGAGCACGAAAACATTAACAATAAATGTGTTTGGAAGGCTATAAGGAGAAATAAACTTGTCATGAGCAATTGTTCAGGAGTGAAAAAATGCCATGTAATTTTACTAAGCTTCTCTTAGCTTCAAGAATATGGAATTATTTACTAACAGTGCCAACCACATGAAGGTGGAAGCTAATTTGGCACCACTAACCTAAAAAAAATGTTAGTGAGTAATTACAAATGAAATTTATGCACGTACTACCTAAAAAATCAAAAACATTTGGTAAAATTGACTACATATACATTTTACAAGTCAACATACTTGTGCATTACAATCCAACGAACCACTTAGATCTAATCTAATATTGATAGTATCAAGAATAGCTTCATTATTTGACTCACGAACTTTTCATAGATTCTTATTTCTTGGCCTCCCATAATATTGTTGCAATTGAATATTTGTTGAAAGAACCAAATTTGAATAGTGTAGAATCTTCTTGTGAGTTTTAAAGTCTTTAAATAACCATACATTTGAATTTTTTAATAGGATATCATTGAATCCAAGTTCCAGTGACTACCATAGACCCAGTGGGATAATCAATGTTTTTTCCATCTACAACTGGGGAAGTCAATTTTTTTCTTTCCATCTACACACTGACATAAGTAGTAATATGTTCCTTATTCATTGTCCTCATCTGCAATAATGATAAAAACATGGCCTGCATCACTAAAAATAATTTTTAATGACATTATGAAGATAGATTATGAGAATAAATAGTACATAAAGATTAATGGTCTACCTGGCTATACTAGATCAAATATATGGTCAAAGTCATGTGAGAATGTCATGTCAGTAAGTTATAATGTTGGTACAACCTGATATGTGTTGATTGGAATTATAGGTTTGGAACTCCAGTCATCCACCCACTCTTGTGACTCATACTCATTCCAAATAAATTCCATGCATGAAAAATAAAAGCATGCCAAATATCATATATGAATAGTCCAAGAACATGCATTTAAACTATGAAATGAGTAGAGCTCACTCAAACCTATTAGAGTCATACAATCCTCATAGTTTGCCAAGTCTTTTTCCTCCATTAACCAAAAATGTATATGAATAGTATAATTTTCTTAAGCACCATCACATATGTTCTCATTATACCAGTCAACCATAGCTTTTGCATCAATCAAATTAGAAACATTGAAATATTTTAACTTATCCCTTACAATGGCTCTTTTTATACATGCTCCAACACCATCATGCTCCCATTTTCCATGGCTAACCTCAATGAATTTCCAAATATGTTCTACACCAATGGTAGCATACATCTTACTGAACCAATAAAGTAGCCATGCATTATTGAATTGTGATGTGTAATTTTCTGACCAAATGTAATGTTGTTTGAAATAAATGTTCCTCTGAGTCAATTGTCCATAGAACTTATCAAAACAACCTTGCACATACTCTGTACAATGTGATCGGTCATCACTAATATATAAATGGTACTCCCTTAATATTTTTTGATCTTCTTCTATACTATCAGGTGCAAACATAAATGTTATATGCACAAATATGGCAATTTGTGTTGATTTTTAATAATATGATTAAACTTCCATTTGTGGTTTCAATGTGTAATTTTATACAAAGTTGACTACTAAAATAATAGAATCAAGTGGGAATGTGTCCTTGCTTAGCTTGAAATGTTCATCTAACCATTTAGCCTATGTGTGTTCCTTGCATACTCAAACAATTTTCTCCATGAATTCAACCATAAATTCTAAAACAAGTATCTCTTTCATAACAAGCTCACACCTTTTAGATTCTTTGTCATCTTTTACTTGATAAGTCATAGATTTATATTTACTCAAACCAACTAATTATTGTCCAATTGCACTTCTACACTCCTCATGGATATATTTTTTCAATTTTGGCAATCCACCACAAATGTTGTAATTTCCATCCAAACATGCTTTCTTATAAAATAACTCTCCATCTGGTCTTTCACAAAAAATATTTGAAATAAATTCCCTAACTTATTTTGGTAGAGCTTCTATGCCACACTCCTAAAAAATGTTAGTAGAATGCAAAATATAATGAATATGGTGAAAAACATCATAGTGCGTTGAAAATTCAACATGTTGCCTACAACAATAAGTGGTGCGTGTGTGATTTATTTTTACATAAAAAGGTTTGGCCATCTCAAAAATTCTTTGACTAATAGTAATTTATGGATGTTTTTCTAAAACCTTAGAGTACAATTATGTTTGAGTCATATCCAAGAAATGTTTCAGATTTGGTTCATGATTATGAGAACCAACTCTTCTTTTCACTACATCTCTTGCATTGGGTGAAAATCTTGTATTATCTTACCAAAATTGTGCAAGTAACTCTTTCAAAGCATCAGTTATAGCTTTGTCTTTTTATGGAAATCTACCAGAGAATGACTAGAACTCTTTCATATTGGGTTCATTAAGTCTTTCACATCTTGCAATTGCTTTCATTAATGTTTCTCTATTTATATCAAGTTTTTTAGTTCTTTTTTAAATCAATCATTTTTTCCCTATTTAATCACTTACTGCACAAGTTAGCATTATACGTTGGGTAGAATTACAATCTTTGTTGCATGATTTTGGGCCTATAATATGATATGCATCATGTAGATTTTCAATAATTTCATCATTTTAATTATCCATATTAGATGTTCTTAGTCCTAATGTGTACATTCTAGGTCTCATCCTAAGTAATTTCATCAACGAAATAAATAATTGACATCTTTGACTATCATACTCCAATTTATGAAAGAAATTATCCCAAATTTCTTGAATCAATCTTATTGAATGGTGGTCAGACATTTTTTATGCATTGGTTTCAAAATATTTTCATCAACTTCAAGTGAGTACTTATCTTTTCTATGCACAATTCTTGGAGGTGTTGTTACTGGTGGAATTCGTTTAGAGGGTGTTTCAAAATCATCATATGTTTCCACCAAATTTTCTTCAAATGTGTTTGTTTCTTGATTATGTGTTTCCATGAAATTTTTTTCATTTCTAATTTCATCATTATTTGAGTCCATTAAATTTTATTCATTATTTGTGGCTAAAGTATCATGCATAGGCTCTTTATCAACATAATCAAAAACTTTAAACTTTGAATGTGAATTTTCAACATTATCTAATTTTATATTCTCAATTTCATCATAATTTAATTCATTATTGTGAATTTCATCATAATTCAATTAATTATTATAAATTTCATCATTATTTAATTAATTATTGTCAATTGCCTCATTATATATGGAATTTGGCTCATTAAGGTTAGTGTTTGTACCTTATCATAAATGAATTACTTGCATTTGTTCCTTATTTTTTCTCTCAACTCTTCTAATTGCTCTGATGTTTTATTCTTCAACTTCTTCCACTTCCCTGAACGTGACTCAGAGCCCATTTTGATAAAATCAACCAAGAAATTACTTCAAATGTGGGGTCCAAAAAAAAACTGCAACCAAGAAAGTATGCAGAGTACGTAGGGAATGTCTGTGGGGATAAAAATCTAGATTAGGGATAAAAATAGATGTTGAAACATGAGTTTTTGTTTTTAATTAAATAAATGTGTATGTGTTATATGAACACATATGCATTATAGAAACATGTACACATTTCTATAATGCATACACGTTCCTTGAAGTATAGGCATATACTATACAAATAAGTAAAAAGGCTCATATTCAACTATTTTTTCCATTATAATACTAAAATATGATGTAATAATACTCAATAAGACTATAATATGATGCATAAATCCTTAATATAATATAATAGGACTATCATATGTTGTAATAATGCTATCATATTATGTAATAAGGCTCAATATGATGCAATAAGACTATCATACGATGCAATAAGACTATCATGTGATGTAATAAGACTATCATGCAATGTAATAAGGCTATCATACATAATAAATATCCAATATGATGCATTGAGGCTATCATATGATGTAATTAGACTATCATATGATGCAATAAAGCTCAATATGATGTAATTAGGCTATCATATGATGAAATAAGGCTCAATATGATGCATAAATCCCCAATATGATGCATAAATCTCTAATACATGATGAAATAAGACTCTTGATAATCCTATGAAGTAATAATACTAATGAATGATGCAATAAGGCTCAATATATAATAGAAAGTGAGCTAATCTTACCCAAAATCCCATCATAGGTCATTACAAAACTAGGTGAATAACAGGTTCACAAATTAGCACTAATCACATTCATGAATTTATGCATTTGTGATGAAATCAAGGAACTTAGGGGTTGTGTTTGTTATAAAATTATGATTTAGGGTTAGGGGTTTAGTGTGACAAGTTTTTACATGTGTATATGTCATAAAATTAGGGTTTAAGGGAACTACATACATATTTAAGAGATAAAATTAGGGTTTACAATCAACATGTCACAAAATGTAACCTAATTTAGTGCTTTCAATCACATTGTAGACTCTAATTTAGGTTCAATGGGTTTAAATTAGCCACATTTGCATTTGAATATGCATTTTTGATTAAATTAGGGTCAGTCAAGTCATACATGTTGCCTCTAGATTATACAATCAATTAGGTCATAATTTGGTTTAGGGGCTCAATTTTTCCCAAATCATGTCCCAAATTGAGCCAATCGACTAATTAGTTCAATTCATGATAGATAGAATCATACTTAATTTTGACCCAAATCATATATATCATGATCTTATAGTTATGTCAAGAAGGGGTTCAAATCGGCCTCCCATGCCTCTTCAATTGAATTGTGCCTATAATTGAACCTTGTTGTGCATTGTGATTACCTCATACACCCAAAAGTGTTAAATATATAAGAGATGCATCAAGTCCTATAAGTTTCAAAGTTGGCAATGCCCCAAGAGGCCTAATTCAAATACATATCACCATGTGTACCTCGTATGTGCTTAGAAGTGTCAACACTGTTAGAGGTATCAAGTCCTAGAAGCTTTAAAGAGATAGATATCAGATCCTTAAGAGGCTTGATCCAATTAGATATGTATGCACATGTGTATCTTGTACACACATATATTTTTTAGAGATCTAATTGTCACTTATCCTAGAAGCATCAAAATTGTCAGAGCCTCAGGATGCCCAATCCAATCAAATATTTCCACATGTGTGTAGGTCTAGTACACCTAGAGAAGTGTTAGAGTTGTCAGATATGCACATCTTTGATACTTAAACATGTTTCATCACTGAGCTAACCAATCCAACTAAGGCCTACTCACAAATTTATCATACATACATAGAAGCCAATAATGTTTAAAGATTGACATCAATCCAATCAACTCATGTCTAGTATATAATTCACACATGTGGTGCAAGCCTCTGACTTACCATTACTATATGAAAATTATCATGTAGATCCCTTTAAGGTCCCATCCAAATTTCAAGCAAGCACTGAATGTTATCAATTTTATACATGTATACATATTCAAATTATTTATATCCCTCTGCCTTGAATTACCTCTAGAGATCCAAAAACATACACTCATATTAAGTCTTACACACAGGAGAGAACATAATTCAATAATGGATGAGCCTCAACCTCAAATCCCAAGTCAGAGCAAGAATTTTGAGACATGTACTACATTATTGCAATCCACATCATAAGGTTTAAGTTCATTACTATGAAATATGAACAAGATGATTGAACATATATGTAATATATATATATATATAATCTTGAAACCTTCGGTGAGCAGGTGCACATTAGTATTCAATTTTGATCAACCATCTATATGAGGTGAGCAATTCATCATCCATATGAATAATTATTGGGTCTCTCTACTCAACATCATCCTTGAGGGGAAGCAAGTCTTAGATTTAGGGGACATTGTCACAAGTTTAATGTATCTTGAATAAGTTCAATAGATTTTGAGCTAGGATAATGTATGCATATCTTGTACTTGGTCAATGCTAGGTATATTCCATCCCTTAATGGTTTTGAACAAAGTCCCTAGTGAAAATAGATATTTTCTAATCTATACATTCATCACTAGGCACGTCATCTTAAAACATCTTAATAAATTACCACATTATCACTAATAGATATGTGTGATCATTTCAAGTTTATTGAGATCAAAATCACATCTTATATAAATTAAAATGTGTACCCAACTTGACTAAAATATTTAAGAATTTAACATATAAATAAATTGTAGGTCCATCATCCTACTTTCGTATCTTACCATCCCAATTACATAGTAAGGTATAAAACTCTATGGTATTGATAAGCATCAAGTGTTGTCTAGTTTATTTTCAAGCTTGCAATTGTTGCATCGATGGTGTGGTTAGGACTAGTCCCATGTCAAAGACACACTCTTCAGATGATGTGGGAATGGATGGAGTGCTTGATATTTGTCCCATGTGTGATGGAGGGGTAGATGAAGGAGGTACATGGAATGGAGGATTAACCATATTTTCACAAAAGATCTTAATTTTAGGAAAATTTTGAATAATGTATTCGAATACATTATGGGAATCAAACTTGAATAATTGTAACAATACAAGACTCTTGTTAAACTTTCAATTGGGACCTCAAAATGCACCTATTGAATTAGATGCACTAAGTGACCCTGGAGGAAACTTAATGTATTTTATTCAACACATTTTAGGAATGTTTTTTGGACAATCCAAGGCATGATTCATAGGTATTAGGCTCCATTAGATAGAATTCTTAAAATAGATATCAAAGATATGCACTATTACACCAAGGGCTAAATTCTTATTTCGACTTCCACAAAATTATCTATACTACATAGTCCAATTCAATGGGTTTGCCACTTAATCAAATTAGTTCAAAATTTATAAATAAAGGGGTCTAGTCAAATATATCAAAGAAATAACAAAAAGGTAAGATAGGATTTTAGGCAAGTAGGATAATATCAATAATAAACACAAAATTTAAGGGCAAGTAGGATTTCAGGCAAGTAAAGTGGTAAGATATATCCTTGCCCTACTAGGGGAAAGATCCCAATAGTTGTGCATACTTCAATTATCAAACAAGGCTTGTGTTAACATGTGTTCTATTGACGAAACATATTGGTGTATATATTTATATTAAAGTGCACCAAAAGTGGAACATGTAATAACTAATACTTATTCAACATTTATTTTATAAAATTAAAAGTAACCAAACCCATCTTGATAAGTAAGAGTCAAGTATTGATACTCTAATGCACAACGATTAGTACAATAAAAGTTAAGTTTTGATCATAGGTTTAAAAAATGCATTTTATGACCTTTTTTAATAAAATCAGTTATATTATCAAATGTATAATGTGTTAGACCTTGAAACCTTAGTTATAAGTAGTTAAGATGACATATTGAAATGGTTAAAAATTTTGAAGTCTAATGCGATGTTATGGCACCTTATCACTATCTAGAGTTAATTGGACCTTTCCCCTATAAGAAACATGAAATTTGGCATTTCCCCTATAAGGATGCATGACTAATGGGACCTTTCCCCCATAATAATCATGAATTTTTTTTATTTCATTTTATGTCTAAGAAACATGTACGCATTATATAACACATACACGTTATTTATTGCATTATATAACACATACACATTATTTAAATTTGAATTTAAAACTAAGCCTTTAGGCTCAAAAATGGCTTGGATTTATAAGCCAAAGGTTTGGGCTGTGCATCTACAACTGAGACAGAATTTTAGGAAAAACCAACAAATTTTAACTTCAATTGTCAAGTATGCTATGGATTTCAACATCAAAATTCAAAATATTATTACCGTTACGATCAGAACGTTGTCCTCTTTCTAAATGTATGATTTTTATATTTTTTAGGCTATTTTAAGGGTTCAAACTATATTTATTTCTAACAACACCTTTTTTAGGCCACTACATGCCTCACCCATACATGCCTATTCATGTTTATCTAATTGGTTTTTCGTTGATCTAAATGCAAAAAAAAATATGGTAACAAACTAGGCCTAATTCTACACACATTAAAAAAAAATCAATTTTTATTTTTTATAGGTAGATAGGGTGGGTCGCACAGACGGTTATCCATATTTTTGTCAATTTTCAAGGTATACTTAATTACAAAATTAAAAAATATATATTCACCATATATATATATATATATATATATATATATATATCTAAGTTCTTAACACACTAGAAGAGCTAATCTAAATATTCACCAAAGGGTTTATAACAATATTAAACGATGCTCAAAAAATGGTGGATTGCACAGAATAGTGCAATTCAAATTTTCTTAAAAAAAAAAGGTCCTCTTCAAATTTTAGATGTTTGACCTACTTATACTTAACCATTTTTCAAAAAAAATAGTTTTTTGGAAACTAGACTCAAAATTTTACAATTCATGTTTTTATACCATCTTCAAATTCTGGGTGTAGCCATATCTAATTATCTGCAGAAGTTCATATTTCTAAAATTTCATAAAAATCATGTCCATGGGTAGGCCCTTTTTTGTCCTCCAGGTTGGTGCACTTACCCATGGTCATAAACCAAGCCTAATTCTATACACATTCAAGAAAAAAATAATTTTCATTTTCTAAAAGTAGTTAGGGGGGACCTATGACCGGCTATCCATTTTTTTGGTCTATTTTCAAGATCTATTTACTTGTAAAATTAATAAAAACATATATATTCATTAAAAAAATATAATGTGTGTGTGTGTGTGTGTGTGTGTGTGTGTGTGTGTCACAAATTATTTGATCTTATCCAAATTTACACCAAAGGTTTTTAAACAGTATTAAACAATGCTCAAAAAATAAGAGGTCATACGACCAGCTATCTACTCTATTTTTCTAAAAAAATTAGGAGATCCTCTTCAAATTTTATATTTTTGACCTACTTATAATTAACCATTTTTATTAAAAAAAAATAGTGTTTTAGAAACTAGACTCAAAATTTTAAAATTTATGTTCTTATACAATTTTTAATTTTTTAGTGTAGTCATCTCAAATAATCTACATAAATTGAGATTTCTCAATTTTCAGAAGAAAAAAACATGTCCACAGGTAGGCCCATTTTTGTCTCCAAACTTTATACACTTACCCGTAGACTTAAAAAGATAGAACTTTGAACTAATTCATATTATACAAAATTTAACAATAAATATGAATCTGAAGGTGAAATACATAATCTAATTTGACAATTATAAATAGAAAAAACCTAAGGGAGTAAAATATTTATTATTTTATTATATTGTATAGGTCTACGACTGATATTAGATGGCAGAAAGGGTAGGAAACTGGATCAAGAGTCACTAGATAAGGAATTGAGTTTATGGGAGTGCCTCGATAAAATAATTAACTTCTCAATGTTATCAATTGATGTTAGCATTGTAATCTAACAAATTTATTTAAGTGAGTTTTGCTTTTATGTTTTAGTATAAGATGTTGTACCTACTTGTAATCCATCTTTGTGTGTGATCTCAAGGCTTCATTGTGCACTCAATTTTATAAACCTATATCCTTATCCTTAAAACCCCATGTTCACTATCGACATTAGGTTTAGGGCTATAAAAGGGGAAGAATGTTACGTTGAGATGAACTGAACCACCATTTTATAAATGATTGAGTGTTAACTATATATCCAATAATCTGAAGAGTGAACTCAAACCGCATGTAGTTTGAGCCCTATTAGGTGTATGTGTGTTCAATAGTAATCCTTCAATGACAAATTTGACTTGGAAAATGAAAAAATTGACTTGGATTTGTGGTGTTTTAGACTTAGCTAAGACATGCTTCGTGTGATTGATGGCTAAATTGGAAATACTAGAACAATTCTTTTGAATGTGCATGTGTTTTTTTGTGAGTGATAGATGATTGTTATATAATGCTAAATAAGAATAGGCTTAGACCTATTATGTTTTTATATTGGACTCTTTGGGTGCATTCTCATGCCACCATGTTAAATGTATGGGTTGATCCATGGTGAGTTTGAAATTGAAAAATAATTATTCCTTTGTGTGGGACAATTCTGTTAGGTTTAGACAAATCCATAATTTCATAACAATCTAACCCTAATGGATTTGTCCAAAAGGAAGGAATATTATTCTCATGCTTTATAGATAGTCTTAATATGATTGTGAATGTGTAAGACATAGACTAGGAAATGATTATAGGTGACTGATAGCAAATCAATAAAGTTTGACCCATTAGAAACATATAGATGTGAAATAAGTGAAAATAAGAGTCATATGTGTAGGCACAATTCATGTGAGGTAAAGTAGGTCAAAACTAATATTGTTAAATATATAATACAATATCTTTTAATGTGAAAACTATGACTAATAAATCAATAAATTGTCATAAGTTTAATAAATATCCAAGTAAAACTCTAAGGAACATGCTTTAAAATAATTTGATCATATTAACTCTTACATACCCTGTGAAAGGATCCAAATACTATTGTGCTTATCATAAAACTTATAGCCATCCCATGAACAAATGTCATGTTTTAAAACATAAAATATAAAATATTATTAATATTGGTGACCTTACATTAGATACATTTATTAAAGCACTATCAGATTCAAACACATATTCCAATATTAAGCAACCCCCTAAATATATGGTTCCATCTCAGAAAGTAAAATTTTAAAACAAGAGTTACATAAAAAGAGTTTGCCTTAAAAAAAAGTACCTAATAAAGAAGTTCATAAGCAATATGTATCTAAGAATATTAATGTTATAAGTGTGGTTTCATGAGTAACAATTACAAAGCATTTTCCATTCCTATATCCTTTAATCATTAACCTTCACAAAGATGATAAGCAATATTCCAATATTATGATTGATAACACTTAGTGAAATTAATTTATATAACATAACACTTATTAAGTCTCTTGAATATAACATCATATATTTGAATAAGATTATTTTACCCAAGCCACTCATAAAATCTATGAAATGGTACATAACTCTTTGATTTTAAATTGTGTAATCCTCCTTTAACCCAATATAATAATAAATAAGAAAACTTATAAATAAAATCAATGAATGTAACATTTAATAAGAGTTATAATCAAACTACATTTAAACTTCAAGACAAGACTCTCTTTTAAGAGAGAAAAACATTTCCAAAAAGAAGTAAAAACTATTTCTTCAACCAATATCTAATTCTTCCCCAAATATAATCACAACTAAAGTACATGTAGCATTAGTTTAGACTCAAATCTCAAAATATTTGGGACAAGTGGCATTTTTTTTAATAATGATCATGTCCCTTAAATTGTTAAAGATTAGCATGAATGGTCACCATTCCTCTTGTATCCTGCAACAGTTGCAATTGAGAGTGGCAAAGCCATTATATTAGGATGGTCTGCCTACAAGGCCCACATAGTGGAGTGCCAAGTGCAATAAATACATAGGACCTTTTAGAAAGTCCACAAAAACAATATACAAAAAAAAGCAAAAAAATACACAAAAAAAGACAAATTAACCATGAAAAACACTAACAAAATTATTTTTGAATAAAATTACTTTATCTAAACCACTCATAAAATGTATTAAATAGTACATAACTCTTAATTTTAAAGTGTGTGATCCTACTTAAACCCAATACAATATAATAAACTTAAAAAATGCATAAATAAAATTAACAGATATAACACTTGATAAAAATCATAATCACATCACATTTAAACTCCAATACAACACTATTTCCATTTCAAGAAAAGAAACATCTCCAAAAATAAGTAAAAACCATTTCTTCAACCTCTGCTCAAGGATTGATAACGAATTATTACCCAGATATAATCACAACTAAACTAAAGTACATGTGGCAATATGTGAGACAAGTGACAATTTTATTTTTCTTAATGATCATGTCCCTTAAACTGTTAACTATTGTCATGAATGGTCAGAATCCCACAGCCAATGCCGGTTTTGATTTGTCCACAATTTTAAAATCACAAAGTCAAAAGCTATTTAAAAAATAAATAAAACTGGTCACACTGCCAGCATTTTTGCCTACAATTTACCGTTGGTCTAACTCATGCTTTCGTTGTTTATCTTCAATAAGATGGCTGGACTCTTAAAAAAGTCTTTATAAATCTTTGAAAAAACAATTTTTTTCAGATGTGATAATCTTATTAAGACAAGAAATTTATTAAAAGCTCTTTTCAATTCCCATCTTCTTAAATATTCTTTAATCAAAATAGAAATATATTAACAAACGTATAACGTGTTTATCAAAAATTATTCCTCCAAATATATGAGAATGAATTTATTGAATTTATTTATTTTTTTATTTTTTTTATTTTTTTTTAAGTTATAAAGTTTGAATTTTTTAAAAATAAAGTTCAATTTAAATTCTACACTAAATATTGTTGAAAACGTAATCATCAATTAAAATAATAAAAATTTTATATATATTATTTTAATTTTTTAAATAAATATTTAAATATGTCAAAATAATAATATAAAAATAATTTTTTATTTTTAATTTATATATTTATATATATATTTAAAAAAATAAAAAAATAAATAAATAAAATCTAATTTAAATTATAATGTTATATTAAAATAATAAATAAAATCTTAATTCAATTTCGATGAAATCTTTTATAATTTAAATAAAATCACTATTTTTTTTAAACAGTTTCAAATTATCAATCTAATTCTCTTCCATCAAACATTAAAAAAAATCAATTTTTAAATTGAAATTGTATTAAACTTTTCTCCATCAACTCTTTGAATTTAAATAAATGCTTACCACTCACAAGTAAAGTACATACCATAAAGTAATTTTTTAATTGAAGATAGTTGGCATGTGCAGAGTATTAATGGAAAGATTATCTCCAAAGCTATTTTCATTTTGCATTTGTGAACAATTGACCTTTACAACTATTTTGGTCCTTTTAGCCAACTTAGCGGTGGTGGACTTAATAGAGACAGTTGGGCCTTTTGTAAGCATTTATTTTGGGTCCTCAACAAACGGTCACCTTTGATGGAGGAAGAGAATGAGAGTGAGGACCATTGACTCCACTTTCCTCAACAAACATCTTCCTCTGGTAAGGATTGTTATACAGAGGTGTCATTGTTTGTCTTTTGGTTCCCTCTCAAGCCATGTTGTTAATGTTGGCAGTTAGTGGCAGACCAGAATATTTATATAAATTTATAAACATTTATTTTGGGCACATGATTTTTATAGAAAGGATTATAAATTTATTTTGGGCACATGATGATTATTATAGAAGACTATTCTTTGTCTTTTAGTTTTTTTTATCATTACATTTAATCATATTTTCTAGATAAATATTTATTATATTTATAGATTATAATATTGAGTATTATTATAAAAATTATTTTACAATATATATAAATTTAATATTAGTTTAATATTTTTTTTAAAATATATTTTATATTTTTTTAAATTTATATTATATTAAGTAATAAAATATAATATAAGAATGATAAAAAAAATGAGTAATATGAAAACACATTTTGAAGTGGTTATTAATTGAAAAATTGAACAACACAATAATTATATCAAACTGACATCAAAAATTCGTAATATAAATTTAATTTATATTTAATTATATAATTTTTAATTTAAAATAATTAATATATAGTATAATTAATCATTCTTAAATTAATTTTAATTAAAGATTTAAGTTATATAATTATATAAATAATAGGTGGTTGTACAACCACCCAATATTTTATATAATTATTAAAATATAATGAAAACAATTTTAAAATATATATATATAATAAGTAATTTAAAAAATTAAAATTTAATTTTCTTTTTTTAAATTTACAAAATTCACATTATTTATTTATTAATTAAAGACTTTTATCTTTAATGATATTCACTAAATATATTTTAAGCTGTCACAATTTTTCACCCTTGTAGACCTCACATACTAGTGATGGTAAGGGAGTCTAAGTGTATATCTTCAATTTAAAAAAACTCACCCATAATTTTTAGGGGAAAGGACAATGCCCTTTACATATTGATGATGGTTATGCAATCTGAGTTTCAGCACTTTTAGTTCGAATTAAAAAAGAATACTTTTATTTGCGTTAAATATTTTATATTTTTACAGTTTATATAAAGTGAATATATAGTTTTGGGAAGAAAATTATTTTTTATTTAATTTAATAATGTTTTAGATTATTATTGGTGATTTTTATCATAAGAATAAAAAATTGATAAATTCTTTATTTTTTTATGAATTATCACTTAATAGTGATTTGAAATATCTAATTAAATAAGAAGATACGATTTTCTCCCAAAAACTAATTATTCATTTTTAGGTATGATTAATAAAAGTGATAATAAAAAGAATTAAATAATTTAATATTTTGAATCAAATTAACTATGTCAACACACAATATACATTGGGTTGGGATTCATATGAAAGAATTTAAACTATTAAAATTGACATATCATACTAACTGGAATAGATTGATGGGGTCATATTTTTAGTAATCATTATTAAAAAGGAAATTTTAAAACTCTTTTGCAGCTTTATAAAAAACTAAATATTAAATTTTATTTTTAAAAAATTATTAAATTTATTTTTAAAAATATTATCAATAAAATTACATCAAATCTAAAATGTTATTTATTAAAAAAAAATCATAAAAATAATATTTGGATTATCAATGAGGATAAGTCTAAAATTTATTTATTTCACACATCTCCCAAATAGGAAGCTATGATTCTTGAGAGACTTCACTTTCATAAAGTTTCTTTGCCAATTATCTACCTCGGTGTTCTCTTGTTTAGGAAAACAAACTTTCTAATTGGAACTAGTTAGTGAATAGGATGAAAAATAAAATTTCTAGTTAACCCATAGATGGCTCTCTATGGATGAATGAATCATCTTGATCAAGAATGTTTTGAAAGTTATTCCCATTTACTTCTCTTCCATCTTTCATGTTCTCAAAGCCATATTTAAAGAAATTGATCAAATATGTCATAAGTTTTTATGGAAGGGACCTCAACTTATTAAAAATGGTATTTGATGAAATGGACCACATTTTGTCTCCACAAGTAAGAAGGAGGTTTGGGATTTTGTTTGGTTTAGTTAAATGGTCAAGATTTAGCTACTAAGATTTATTGGTGTCTTCTTTAGTCTCCATTACAACTTTGGATGCAAACCTTAAGAGTCAAATATGTTGAAAATAAGCCTCTTTATCAAATTGTTCGGTTTTACCTTCCCTTGAAAGGTTCACCTGTGTTAGTTGTTCTGAAAATTGGGGAGTCTTTGATTTAAAAAAAGTTGTTTTTGATCATCAAGAATGATTAAAAAATCTGATTTCTAGACCGATTCTTGAGATGGTTATCCCCTTCTTTTTAAACAATATCCCCATTTTCATGGGCTCATAGAATAGATGCATCATGAAAATTAGATTATGATTTCCAAGTACTCAAATAGGCCTTACAAACACTGCAAAATTTAAAGGAAATGGATTTCCCCTAAAGCTTGGCCAATCTAAATTTCATTAGAATCTAAAAGTTGACTTCTTCATATTCTTAAAGACAGAGATCTTTCTTTCTCATATGAGGAAAATGTATTGGCTTGGGAGTTTTTTTGTTTTTTTGAAGTGGCATTTTCAATTATCATTATTGTTGAAGAAATTCTAAAACTTTTTTTTTAGTTTTATGAAAAAATAAATATTAAATTTTATCTAAAAAAAATAATTAAAATTTATTGGTGTTTTTTTCATTTTCCATTATAACTTTGGACATAAACCTTGAGAGTCAAATATGTTGAAAATAAACTTTTTGATCAAATTGTTCGATTCTCCCTTCCCTCAAAATGCTCTCCTGTGTTGATTGTTATGAAAAATGGCAAGTCTTTAATTAAAAACAAGTTGTTTTAGATCATCAAGAATATAAAAAAGACTCATTTCTAAACTAATTCTTGAGATGGTTATCCCTCTCTTGTTAAACAATATTCTCATTTTCATGGGCTCATGGAATAGATGCATCATAAAAATTAGATTACGGTTTCTAAGTATCAAATAGGCCCAACAGACATTGGGCAATTGAAAAGAAATGGATTTCCCCTAAAGCTTGGCCAATTCAAATTTCATTGGAATCTAAAATCCAACTTCTTCATATTCTTAAAACCAGAGATCTTTCTTGTTCAGATGAGGAAGACTTATTGGCTTGGGGAGGACAACATAATAAAATCTAAATTGTGGTTGATGGTTATCGTTCTCTTTGTCATCCTTCAATTCAGCCTCTCAAAAATATTTTAAAGCAACTTTGGAGTCATAATTTATGGCCTAAAGTTAGGATCTTCATCTGGGTTCTACTTCATGGTAGAGCTCTCATAGAAGATCAACTTATAAAAAGGGGATTTAATGGCCCCTTTAGATGTGTCATGTGTATGGATCATGAGGAAACTTTTTCTCATCTACTCTTTTTGTGTTCCTTCATTACTCAGTAGTGGCAGTTCTTAGTGAGTCTTTTGGGCATCCCGTGGATAGATATTTCATCATTGACTCAACTCCTTCAAGATCAGAGCTGCATGTTCCAATTTGATATATTTTCTAATTAGATTCTTTGGGCTAGTGTTTCTTTTGTCTTATGGAATACATGGAAGGAGTGAAATATTAAAATTTTCAAGCAGAGGGCTATTGATAGTGTTTAGATTTGGTAAGACACTCTTAATAATATCAGAGAATCGGTCATGCACTTGATGAATCACCTTGTGGCACCTTCCCAGTGTGGGATGCTCATTCTTTAGACTCTTTACATTGTTTCTTCTCCCCCTCCTTCCCAAGTAGACTCTAGTGGCAAGAGTTGTTCCTTTATTCCAATACCAAGGTTCAATAGAATCATACGAATTGAGCTTTGAGGAGAAATCATAATTATGCCAACATTTGACGCATTGGTAGAGATTTGGTTAACTCTATGGCTTTCTTTTTTCTGCAAAAATTAGTATTACCACCAACAATTCAACTGAAGGGCAAGTTAATGTGGAAGGTCTTAAGACTGCCTGGCAGGTTGGGTGGAAGAACATCTAGTTAGTTATTGACTCTAAGTTTTGGATAAAATTATTTTCGAACCCCAATTATAACAATTCCAAGGATTGGATAATTTGTAGAATTCTCCACAAAATTCAATTACTTCAAGAGAAATTTGACAGGGTTATTTATTCATATACTCTTTGGGGTTTCAATAAAGTTGTAGATGTCCTTGCTAATTGGACTCTTGACCAATTTGAAGGGAAAGACTTTCATTTTCCTCCCTTATGGTGGCCAGCAAAGCTAAGGAATGAGCTCTTACACATGTTAAAAAAAAATCATATAAAAATAATAGATAAAATAATATAAAAACATGTTTTAAAAAATCATATAAAAATAATAGATAAAATAAATGAATATAAAAGTTCGATGTACCTTGTAACATATATCCACCTACAAACTACTTCAAAAATCCATACTTTTATAGGCCAAGAGAAAAAGCAATGATAGTTAGACTATTGGAGGTCCAAAATCAGACTATTAAAAATAAACACTATTAAACTTTATGAAAATTTCTAACTTTCAAAACATTAGAGAAGATCTTTCAATTATTTTTTTATAATTGTGGCAATAATGCTTTGTAGAACATTTTAGTCACCACTAAATGCAAAGCCACCATTTTAAATCACAGTATGTTGAGTATGTAAATTAAAATATAACTTAGGGAAAGGTCCCAGTAGTGGTGCATGCTAATTTTGAATAGCGAATTAAGGTGTCATAATATCATAATAGATTCTGAATTTTTTAACCATTTTAATATGTCATCTTAATTACATATAATTAAGGTTTCAAGGTCTAACACATTATAAATTTTATGATATAACTGATTTTATCATGAGAAATTATAAAATACATTTCTTAAACCTACAACTAAAATTTAACTTTTAAAATACCAATAATTATGTATTAGAATATCAATACGTAAATCTTACTTATTAAAATATGATTGGTTATTTTTAATTTTACAAAAGTAATGTTCAACAAATATTAGATACTACATATACCACTACTAATATATTTTAATATTTATGCACACCAATATATTTCATCAATACAATTACATCTCAACAAAAACTATATTCCACTATTAATAAATACATCACTATTAAAACCTTTCCCTTATATTATATATAATAACAATATGAATATAAATAAAAGGATAATGTTCTCAATGATCCATGTACCCAAACTTCTTGATAACCATACATAGCATGGTAAGAATTTAAAAAAAAATAAAAAAATAAATCTAAATTAAATTCATTTACATATATGACATTTTCTTAATAATTATAAAAAATTGATGTTGTGCGTGACTCTTCTAAGAAAACCTCATGATTAAAACTTCTTCAACAAGATGTCAAGATTAAATAAGTTAACTCGAAACATGTGACATTATTTCTAAAGTAACAATTTTAAAAATGAAATGACTAAAAAGATGAAAAGAGCGAACCATAACTTCTAAAACTAATACTTTAAAAAATTGCTCTCTGTATATTTTTACGGTTTCAATCTAATCCCACAATGCACAAGATGATATTGTTTCAATAGTTTGCAAATAATAGTTGACATTTTAATGTAAAACCCATTTTCTCATAAAACAATGTCACTCATATAAATATATTTGGTTATCATTGTCCATTTGCTCTATGTATAAGGTTATGGGACCTTTCAAACCCTGTTAATTCACCTACTAAATAAAAAAAGCTAAGGAATCCATTTCCTAATAGAAATCATATTGTGAATGGTAAGAATACCATTCTAAAATAGCCCAAGGGCTTTAATTCCTGCTAATTCAACTAGCAAAATACTAGTGTTTATCATAATAGGAGACCACCAGATGCTTTAATCATTGAAAAATAAACCTATATGAAAACCATCCTCAATTTACATCATGTGAGCCCTGACAGCTTTAAAGGCTTTCCATGTGCTTACCTTCAATTTTAATAGGAGCTATAATGATGAGAAGGGAGTAAAAACCTATATTCTTCTAGTTGGGCTTACCATAGGGGGCCCTAGAAGAGATATAATACTTGAGTAGGTTTATCTAGGCCTCATTACCTTCATTGGAATGAATCACCCATTTAGCACATAAATTTGTACTTTGTCTGTAAAGGTCAACAATTCCCATGCCTCCTTTTTTGTGAGAGAGGCAATAAATATCTCATGCGATATGACAGAATCCCTTGGCATGTTTGGAATTAGACCGAAGAAAGTCCCTAAGGATTTTGGCTAAATTTTCATAATCCGCTTTAGAAGGAGCCCAACAAGAGGAGTAATAAAAATGGGTGTCTACCATAATCTTGGTGCAACTTTGGAACTTCCATGTTAAGGATAATGATTTGGTAATCTAGTACTCAACTTTCTTCTCCATTCTTTTGATGACATACTACCACAACTAAACTAAAGAACTGTCAAAGGCAAAAGGGATGCCAATAAATTTGAATTATTCGCTACGCACAATCCATTTCAAATTATAATGAAGAAGCCAATCAGGTATATGCATCATACTTTATCTAAAGCATTGCATCTTATTCCACTACAAACTAGATCCCGAGGCCAAACAATAGATATCAAGGCATTTCATAGCTTTCTGAAAGGTTCACTCTTGTTCTTCAAGTGTGAGGAAACTATCATCCACAAAGTGTCCATTAATGAGCTAGGAAGAGTAGTCAGACAAAGAGATACCATGAACCAAACCATGCTCAGCTCTAGAGGCAAGGAGATATCCTAAAGCTTATGTAGAAATAACATATAATGTCAAAGCTAGGGGACATCTCTGCCTAATGGAGTGTTGCAAGTCAATGCTATCAAAGTTTAATCAATTAATGGTGAGGCAGGCTAAGGCATATGTAACCAAGTTCAGAATGCCAAAATGAAGAATTAGCTAAAACCTAAAGCCTTTAGCATGGCAAAAATAAAATTCCAGTCAATCCTATCATAGGCTTTTTCAAATTCAAACTTGATAAAAATGGTTCTTTGACAAGAAACTCTGGCCTATTATATGCCTTCCTAGATGGAAATAAGGTTTTCTAAAATACATCTCCCTCTAATGAAACTGGTTTTCTCAGGTCAAATAATGGCAAGAAGAATAAGACAGAGTTGATTGGCCAGAGATTTGGTAAGGATTTTGTATGAAACATTCAACAAGGTAATGGGCCGTCAGTTATTAAGAATCTCTAGATCGCCTACTTTGGGTATGAATTTAATATTACCTTGATTAATTAAATGTTCCAAAGAATAGTTTTGCATGGCTTATTTGTCAACTTAAATTAGGAAGGCCCAAAAACTCCCATGTGGCTTTATAAAATTTACATGGAAATATATTGAGGCTCAAAGCTTTGTCACTACTTATGCATTGGATAACCTTTGTGAGTTCTTGGAGGCTCAAGGAAGAGCCACAATCATTGGTCAGCCACTTTAACCTTGTAAGGAACCACATCGAGGCATTCATGCATAATCTCTTGGGCTTGGAACACTAATTTGTAGTGATCCATGAAGGCTGAAGAGATGTCAAGAATGGAAGTGAGCTTGGCTTAGGTTGTCTTGATGGCCTTGATCTAATCATAGACCTGTTTGGCTATGAGGGATTTGAAGAAATATTTAGGAGCCTTATTTCCAACCTTGAGCCAGTGCATCCTTGCACATAAATGCGCCCCTCTAGTAGCATGGCTTTCCACCACCTTAATGTAGTGTTTGAGCAAGGCAACAAGATTCTACAAAGTAGTGTCAAAAGGATTGAGCTCAAGGAGGAAGGAGACCCTTTAGAAATCTTTGAGTGTAACATCCTTATTTCATTTCCTGATACGTGCAATACATTTTCCATAGTGGCAAAGGAAAGTGGTGGTGTGCAAAATGGCCTCATTCGACCACTCAAACCAATTGGCAACATAAGGAAGGCAAGGGGCCAAATTCCATATTCGAACAATCAGACAAATGGTGCTAGCATGGCTTAAAATAAAAGTATCAAGGATGAACTGATTATGTGGCACCTTATATTTCCCTATGACCCATTCCACTCTACAAGAGATAGGAGAATGATCGGAGAGAACCAAGTCAAAATGGATAGTAATAGGTTGGCCATTAATGTTAGAGAAAGAGACAATATTTTCCTCCAATAGCATATAAAAATTTAGCCTTTTTAGCATGCAGTGATCCCTAACACAATAATTAGACCACATCAACCAAGACATGTTATTAATTGAGTGTTATTGGAGGAGAGGGTCGACAATACCCCATTTATTCTTGTAATAATACCACGCTCTATGTTCTCTAATGTACCACCGCATAGACAAGGCACCAACTTTATCCTTGGAACTCTCAACCATATTAAAATCTACACAAATGAGCCACGTGGTAGGGGAGATTGTCAATCAAGGAGTGTCAAAGTAGAGATTTGTCAGGACCATCATTAGGGGCGTGAATGTTGAAAATGCCAAAATAATGGCCATCAATGTTTAAAAGTAGACAAATTTGCCCAGTGAGACGGGTCCTCCCACATGGCAATAATGAAGGGGGAAACTTAGGTGACACTAATATGCTGGTGTTGCCATGTCCATCTTCATGAAGAGAGGAAAACTGTTAGGATCCTATAGCTCTGATACCAATTGTTAGTACCTTAGAGCTCAATTGATTACTTTTGTATAAGCAACTAAACACAAAATTAAACCAGAAGTAATAAGTAACTAGAAATTAGAAATAGCAAAGAATAGGAGATACGAGAAACAATATAATCTTGTATTAAACTCTTTTAGAAGGAAATACAATGAAGAAATCTCACTCTTCTCACACCTCTAGGATGTACAGTAATTCTCCCTCAAGAGTTCTCTCTCTCTCAATCAATTACAACCAACTCAACATTGAGTTGTTCCCTCCAGTGACAATCAACCCAATGGTTGTTGCCTACTTCCAGTGACAATCAACTCAATGGTTGTTTTGCCTACCTTACAGCAGATCTTCTTGATCTTACACCTTGCAGATCTAATTGACCTTGCTAACATTACAATACAGCCCCATGGGTCTCTTAAGTAGAACCCAAAGCAAACAATAATTAGAAAAGCAGACTCAAGACTAAAATTAGTCTTTACATACAAACTAACTGTTCTCCTAAAATTAGAACAGTTTTGGAAACGCAATAATGACTGATGTTGGTCTCTATCTATCTGGAGATGACCAACATCAGTCGATGCCTAACCAATGTCGGTAGATGTCAGTCGACCCCTGACCGATGTCGGCAGGTTTTGACCGACGTCGGTTACTATGTAACCCAGCAACCTCCACATTTGCACATTCAGTGAAGCTTTTAGCTCCACAACTCAAAAATTTCCCACTTGGAGATAAATAGCTGCACCTATACATGTACAGCAACATCCTCTAATTTGTTTCTGGCTTGTATCTCCATCTTCAAGTTCAATCTTGAAGACCAACAAAAGTTGAATGAAGATTCAACTTCTCCTTTGTTACTGGCTTTGTTAACAAATCAGCAGGGTTCTTATCCGTATGGATCTTTTCCAGCTTTAGCTTACCATCCTTCAATACCTATCTAATGAAGTGGTACCTAAGCTATATATGTTTGGTTCTTGAATAAAAGGTTGAATCCTTTGCCAAATGAATTACACTTTGACTGTCACTATACAATCTGCAACTCTCTTGTTCCTTTCCCAACTCTTCCATGAACCGTGTCATCCATATCATTTCCTTGCTAGCCTTTGTGACTACAATGTATTATGCCTCTGTAGTAGACAGGGCAACAACCTTCTGCAACTTTGAAATCTAGCTAACCGCCGTTCCACCAACAGTGAACACATATCATGTGGTGCTTCTCCTGCCATCCAAGTCACCTGCCATATCCAAATCTACATACCCATGTAGAGAAGTGTTTGACCCTCCATAGCATAAATGCCTACTATTGGTCCCTCTCAGATATCTAAGAATCCACTGAACTAATTTTTAGTGCTTCTTTTTTGGATTGGCTATAAACTTGCTGACAACTCCCATTGCTTGGGCAATATCAGGTCTAGTACATACCATGTACTCAACCTCATCATGTGATTTAGAACATTGTTATGTGCTCAACATGAACTGTCCAGCCATAGGTGTGCTTACCAGTTTTGCATCCTGCATATTAAACCTCTCCATCACCTTATTCACATAATCTTCTTGAGACAAAATCAACCTGTGATTTTCCCTGTCTCTAGAAATACTCGTGCCAAGGATTTCTTTGTTGCTCCTAAATCCTTCATGGCAAATGTCTGAGCTAATTTTAACTTTAGCTCAGTAATTTCTTGCATGTGCGAACCTGCAACAAGCATATCATCTACATACAGTAACAGGATAATGTAACTACTATTATCCAATCTAGTAAAATAAACACAATGGTTAGATTGACATTGACTAAAGCCATGTTCTATCATAAACCTATCAAACCTCAAATACCATTGTCTTGGAGCTTGCTCAAGACCATATAACCTGGCCTTATGTCTCACTTGTCCATTCTCTCCTTTTTTTAACCTGTAAATCCATTCATTTTTTAGTGCTTTCTTTCCGACTAGCAACTCAACCAAATCCCACATTTGGTTCTCTTCCAAGGAATCAATTTCCTCATTCATGCCATGTTCCCACTATTTTCTGGATTCTACCTGCATTGCCTCTTCAAAACTTCCTAGTTTTCCACCATCAGTGAGCAACAAGTAGTATAAAGAAGGGGAATAATGAATTGGAGGTTTACTTACCCTTTCAAACCTCCTCATGGGCATTTGAGACTCAATCACAGCTTGCTGTCCGCCTAAATTTCATTCTAATAGTGATTGATCCCGATCATCTCTCGGTCTGCACCAAACCGATGTCAGTTCCACTTGATCGAAATGACCAACATCAGTTTCCACCTGCCCAACATCACCGATTTCGGTCTTCACCTGACTGACGTCAATTCCTGCCTGATCGACGTTGGTCTTTGCCTAACCGACGTCAGTGTCTGTGTTTTCCTGTGAGTGATGATTTTTACCCGTGAACTCATTTTGGATCATAACCTTGTCTAAATCAAGATTGCCCTGCTCAAAATTATTCATCCTCTTGAGTTGATCACTGTCCATCACCTTCTCATTGAAAACCAAGGCTTTCCATTTCTTAAATGTGTTAAAAACATCATATTTCCTCTTTATGAAATAAACCCATACCTTTCTTGTAGCATCATCAATGAAAGAAACATAATATTGTGATCCTTCAATAGAAGCTCCCTGAGCTAGTCCCCACACATCTGTGTGAACAAGCTCCAACTTGTGCTTCTTCTTTGTTGACCTAGTTGTGAGAAACCTCACTTTTTTTTGTTTCCCAAAAATACAATGCTTACAGAAATCTCGATCTATGCTTTTCAAATCTGAAAGCTTACCTTTTGACTTAAGAACATGCATTCCCTTCTCACTCATGTGACCAAGCCTACAGTGCCACATCTTTCCATCTATATCTGAAGTAGATAAAACAGAAGGAGAATCAGTAATACAAGTAGATAGATAAAGCATACCTACTTTCTTACCTCTAGCTAATACAAGTGCACCCTTGGAAACTTTCCAAGATTCAGCTGTGAGAGTTACCGTGCAACCCTCATCACTTAACTTTCTTGTAGAAATAGAGTCCTCTTCAGGATGGGTACATGCATGACATATTTCAACACCCATGTGTTGCCATTCTGTAATTTCAGTTGCACTTTTTCTTTGCCAATAATTTGACAAGGCTCACCATCCCCTAAATAGACTTTTCCAAAGTCTCCATGGACATAATCATGGAGAAATTCTCTATTTGGGGTTGCATGGAAAGAGGCACCAGAATCTAAAACCCAAGATTCTACTTTATCTAAGGAAAATATAAGAGCATCATGTGCAACAATACCTTCATTATTTGCTTCTTTATTACCTTCATGCTGATCTTCTTTCAACCAACAATCTTTCTTTGCATGCCCTTTCTTTCCACAATTCCAGCAGGTTATTCTTCCATTTTTGGATTTGGATCTACTTCCCATCTTTGACCTTGATTTCTCTTTCTTTCCCTTCTCTCTTTGCTTTCCCCTACTTTCAACACTTAAAGCATTACCTTATGTTTCCCCTGTGCTTTTCCTACGAATTTCTTCATTCAAGATTACACTAACAACATCATCAACTTTCAAGATATTTGAAGCAAACGCAGTATTACTAACTGCCATTACCAAACTATGCCAACTTTCAGGTAAAGAGCATAATATTAAGAGAGCCTCAATTTCATCATCAAAAACTATTTTGATTGAAATTAACTGATTTACTAATCCATGGAAATCACTAAGATGACTATATACAGATCCACCTTCCTGCATTTGCAAATTAAATAATTGCTTCATAAGAAATACCTTATTCGAAGTTGAGGGTTTTTTATATAAATTTGCCAAAGTATCCATTAACTCTACCGTTGTCTTTGCTTGTGATAAGTTAGAAATCACAGACGATGCCAGGCTCAACCTTATAGATCCAAGAGCCTTTCTATCAAGAACATTCCATTCTTCATCTTGCATATCTGTGGGCTTTCTTGAAACCCCACCCAACGGTAAGTATAGATCTTTCTGATACAAATAATCTTCTATTTGCATCCTCCATAATTGATAATTCTTGCCATTAAATTTCTCCATTCTTAGTTTACTTTCTTCTGCCATTGCTTTGCTCCCACTCAAACAGAAACCCCTGTGAGTGAACCTGTAATCAACAAACACTAACCTACTTTGATACCACCTCTTAGGATCTTGTAGCTCTGATACCAATTGTTAGTACCTTAGAGCTCAATTGATTATTTTTGTATAAGCAACTAAACACAAAATTAAACCAGAAGTAATAAGTAACTAGAAATCAAAAACAACAAAGAATAGGAGATACGAGAAATAATACAATCTTGTATTAAACTCTTCTAGAAGGAAATACAATGAAGAAATCTCACTCTTATCACACCTCTTGGATGTACAGTAATTCTCCCTCAAGAGTTCTCTCTCTCTTAATAAATTACAACCAACTCAACACTGAGTTGTTCCCTCTAGTGACAATCAACCCAATGGTTGTTGTTGCTTACTTCTAGTGACAATCAACTCAATGGTTGTTTTGCCTACCTTACAGTAGATCTTCTTGATCTTGCACCTTGCAGATCTAATTGACCTTACTTACATTACAATACAGCCCCATGGGTCTCTTAAATAGAACCCAAAGCAAATAATAATTACAAAATCAGACTCAAGACTAAAATTAGTCTTTACATGCAAACTAACTGTTCTCCTAAAATTAGAACAGTTTTAGAAATGCACAGATGACCAATGCCAGTCTCTGTCTGTTTAGAGATGACCGATGTCGGTTGATGCCTAACCGATGTCGGTAGATGTCGGTCGACCCCTGACCGATGTCGGAAAGTTCTGACCGACGTCGGTTACTGTGTAACCCGGCAACCTCCACATTTGCACATTCAGTGAAGCTTTTAGCTCCACAACTCAACAAAAACTAGGTGGCATCATGCCAAATATGACATAAAGAAGTCTGTAGAAGAAAACTTGTAGCTTTAACCTCTTGCAGATAAACAAAATTTAGAGAGCCTATTTGTTGATAGCCAGTGCACACAAAGTATTTTATGGAGGACTCTGTAGGACCTCAAACATTCCATGATAAATAATTCATTGGGAGACATCATCCATGTGGAATTGGACGGTCCATCCTCAAAATCTACTAACACAATAAAATTATTTTGCTAGTTTGGGTTAGAAAAACCTCTTGACATAGTGGAACGGTGTCTAGCCCCATGGCCATCTCGAGGAGAGTCACCACCACTACAGGGTGGGCTACAAGACCTCCTTGAGAATGAGTTGTTGATTAAGGATATCCCAATGGCAAGGACCAAGGAATCTTAGGAACTATTTGAAATTATGCTCTACTAGGCCTGGGGGACCAGAACAATGGGGGGAGGTGAATGAGGTATCTCTTGAGAAGGCTTGACACCTTGAGAGGAGGCAGGAGGGGAAGAGGGTTTCAGCTTTGGCTGAGACTCCTTAGACTAAACTGTGGTCCAGTTATCCCCAATTTCCACCACCTTGGGCTTTGCAAGTTGCAGAGGGGCTAAGGAAGGCTTTGAATGTCCTATAAGGGGGCAATCTTTGATACAATGGTCAGATCCCTGGAAAAAAAAGTAAGTTTTAAGCAAGTTTAAGTACACAACTTTATGTGACCAATAGGCATCACCTTTCTGAATATCAATAAATTCCTCCAAGTCTTTGGAAAGGTCCATTTGAATGCAAACCTATTTATTGGGATGAGAAGAGAACCACTTCAGCTAGTCATGGAAAAAAATGTGTCTAATGGGCACAAGAATATTCTCCATAAAGAACCATAAGTACACTGGCAAGCCAAGAAACTCAACCCACACGGGGACTCGAAGGGAGGCTTGGCATGTGACCTTAAAATCATGGGTCTAGTTGGACAAAATCATTAGCGTGGTTTGAAGAAACTAGAAAAATGATTTGGCAAGGAAGGATAGGGCTTCAGACAACTCTTTAAAAGCAAGCATGAAAAACCTTTTGGTAATGTTTCTAACGCCAACCGGATGAATGCTCGCTGGCTCCTATTGGAGGTGAAGCCAATTCTAGAGAGACTCTTCTAAGTAGATTTGGCTAACAAAGTAAGTAATAAGGGAAAAAATTTCATACCATTTGTATGTTTGTTCAATATTATCACGAACAAGATATACCTCTAGATGAGAAGGAAGTGTAGAGGGAGTACCTTGTCAAATACCTTCGGGACAAGCTTTCGAGCTCTTATGGGCACCATTTCTCTTGTATCCTGCAACAGTTTCAATTGAGAGTGGCAAAGCCATTATATAAGGATGGTCTGTCCACAGGGCCCACATGATGGAATGCCAAGTGCAATAAATATATAAAACCCTTCAAAAATTCCACAAAAATAGTATACAAATAAAGCAAAAAAATACACAAAAAAAAGCAAATTAACCATAAAAAAATTCTAACAAAATTGTTTTTGAAAAAAATTACTTTATCAAAACCATTCATAAAATCTATTAAATAATACATAACTCTTAGTTTTAAAATGTGTGATCCAAATCAAACCCAAAACAATACAATAAACTTAAAAATATATATATAAATAAGATCAATAGATATAACACTTAATAAAAATCATGATCACATGACATTTAAACTCCAATACAACACTATTTCCATTTCAAGAAAAGAATCATCTCCAAAAATAAGTGAAAACCATTTCTTCAACCTCTTCTCAAGGAATGATATCGAATTATTACCCAGATATAATCACAACTAAACTAAAGTACATGTGGCAATATGTGAGACAAGTGACAATTTTATTTTTCTTAATGATCATGTCCCTTAAACTGTTAACTATTGTCATGAATGGTCAGAATGCCACAGCCAATGCCGGTTTTGATTTGTCCACAATTTTAAAATCACAAAGTCAAAAGCTATTTAAAAAATAAATAAAACTGATCACACTGCCAGCATTTTTGCCTACAATTCACCGTTGGTCTAACTCATGCTTTTGTTGTTTATCTTCAATAAGATGGCTGGCCTCTTAAAAAAGTCTTTATAGATATTTGAAAAAACAAATTTCTTGCAGATTTGATAATCCTATTAAAACCAGAAATTTATTAAAAGCTCTTTTCAATTCCCAGAATCTTGACCTTCCTCTTCCTTTAATTAAAATAGAAATATATTAACAAATTTATGACGTGTTTATCCAAAAATGTTATTTCAAATATATAAAAATGAATCTTTGGATAAATATTTTTGTAAAGTTATAAAATATATATGATATTGAATATTATTAATAAAAAATATATATATAATTTTAATGTTGGTTTGATTTGGTTTTTTTTTAATTTATATTATATTAAATAATAAAATATTATATAAGAACTACAAAAAAAGTGAGTAATATAAAAACATATTTTAAAAAACTGAGAAATAACAACAATACAATTATATCAAATTGACATTAATAATTCATAATGTAAATTTATTTTATATTTAATTATATGATTATTGAGATTTTTTAATTTAAAATAATTAATATATAATATAATTAATTAATTTTAAATTAATTTAAATTAGAAATATAAATTATATAATTATATAAATAATAGATGGTCATACAACTTCCAATATTCTATTAATTTTTAAAATATAATCAAAACCTATATTATTTAATTGTTAATCAAAAATCAAAATCCATATTATTTAATTATTAATCAAATAATCAGTTATTACATGTTTATCCTCGCACATATTAATCATATTCACTAAATATATTTTTAGCTGCCACATTTTTCCAACCTTTTACACTTCACATACAGTGATGGTGAGTGATGGTTAGGAGTCTAAGTGTATTGGTGCGTTTATCTTCAATTAAAAAAAAACTCACCCATAATTTAATACACTCTACATAGTGATGATGGTTATGCAGTCTGACTACTACTTTTATCCCCAACCCAAAAAAAAACCTTTGCATGTGATTAAGAGAAGTGATAATAAAAAAATTAAACAATTTAATTTTTTTTAATCAGATTTCATTTTTTTTAAGTGGGATTTATATGGAAGAATTTAAATTATTAGACTCGAAGGGATCTATTGTATTGGCTTTCCTTTAACCACTAATTAATATTTTCTATATTTGTCAATCGAAGTGTCTGCAGAGAAAAAATATGAATGTTTTCCTTACATAAGTTGGAAGTTGTTTAACATTTGTTATAAAATAATATTTTTACCTATATCTGATTGGTCTAAAAATTGTGATATTATAAGCAGTTTCGGTTGTATCGAGGCATTGGCATGACAGTGAATAATTACGGTAGTATGGGTAGGTCACCTGTGTCACATGCCATCTTGCCTAGCTCCCGCTGACATTTGATTCAATTACAGCAACTTCACTGACTACAACATGAATGCAGAGGCGGTGAAAATGAT
This sequence comes from Torreya grandis, assembly GCA_037957365.1. Lineage (NCBI taxonomy): Eukaryota > Viridiplantae > Streptophyta > Pinopsida > Cupressales > Taxaceae > Torreya > Torreya grandis. The sequence continues at coordinate 233,204 of JARHVA010000822.1, read as the reverse complement.
TTATGCATTGCCCTACTCATTTTTTAAAATCGGGCAATCTGTAATGGCATGACCCAATTTTTCTAGATTTGTCAGGTAAATCTCCTGTAAATCTCCTATCTGAAGATTCTTGTAGGCAACTTTCACAGGTTAAGCCTAGCATGTGGGCAAAGATCCCCTGCAAAAACAACACACCACTGGTCAATGTTGTATTTGCGTTAAGTAGGGGCACTAATAACGCATTTGGCATGATATGTCTAACTGCCCTGATATTGTCTCTATTATGCATTTGACATTTGCATAGATGTACAAGGCCCTACTGCTATGCATGCAGGTTCAGAACCAATTCAAGCATGGACATGGCCATCAAGGTCATGCAAGTGGGTTTTGTGTGGTTTTGCACTAGATATCTCCCAAAAGGTATATCATATGTTTCAGCGCAAGTGTTTTGTAGATGCTATTGCAATTTGTTGTCAATAGGGAAGTTTCATTTTAAATGTAGGAAAAACTTAACAAGTTTGCCAAACTTGTTGGTGCAACGATATCAAAGACATGGAGTCCAGTTGTGACCCATGTAATTGCATCTACAAATGTAAATGGTGCTTGTAGATATTAGATTAAACAAAATACAGAGAGAAAATGAGATTGAGAATAGCAGAGCACACATTCTACGTTCAACTAAGCATGAAGGCCTATTAAATAGGCAAACAAATGAAATACCCGTGAAGCATGAGACGGGTATAATAAAACTAACCTATGTCGGCTTGCATGAAATAACAAAGGCCGAATAAACAACTAACCTCTTAACCAAAGTGGTTAAGGAAACTAACCAAAATAAATTACCTTGGTAAATAACCTAAGGTAAATACAATAATATGCTAACACCCTCCCTTAATGACTAAACCGGAAACAAGACCAAGTTTATCTCTAAATTTTATGAACTTGTCTGTACCAAGTGGTTTGGTCATTATATCAGCTGGCTGCTCTGCAGTGGGGCAGTAGAAGAGACTGATGTCTTCATTTGTAACCAACTGTCGGATGTAATGATGGTGAACCTCAATGTGTTTGGTCCTGGCATGAAATACTGGATTCTTCACCATCTTCAAAACACTTTGGTTGTCACAAAAAATTGGAGTAGGCTTTGATGACTCAAACTGAAGATCCTCCAAAATTTTCTTTATCCACATGGTTTCACAACCTGCACTAACCACAGCTTTATACTCTGCTTCTGTTGAAGATAATGCTACTGTAGTTTGTAGTTTGCTCTGCCATGAGAAAACTCCTGAACCAAAAGTGAAAACATACCCTGTTGTAGATTTTCTTGAATCAACTGAACCTGCCCAATCAGAATCAGAATATCCTAAAAGTTCAAAATCTACAGACTTCTTATACAGTATGCCAAAGTCAAGAGTACCTTTAACATATCTTAATACTCATTTTGCAGCTAACCAATGGACTTCCTGTGGTTTAGACATGAAGCGAGATAGAAAACTCACTGCAAAACAAATATCCGGTCTAGTGGTAGTGAGGTAAATGAGACTACCCACTAGCTGCCGATACACTGTTTCATTGACCGGAGGTGAATCAGTGTTTGTTGAAATTTTAGCTCCTGTTTCCATAGGTGTGTGAGTTGGATTACAATCCATCATTCTAAACCTTTCTAGCAATGAACTGGCATACTTATTCTGTGACACAAATATAGTATTACCACTTTGCCAAAACTCAACACCTAAACAGTATTTTAGTAGTCCTAAGTCTGTCATGTCAAAAGTACAACAAACATCAGCTTTCATTTGCTGAATGAGACTAGTACTACTCCCAGTGATGGCTATATCATCAACATATATAATGAGAATCAAGATATCATCACCAGACACCTTTACATAGAGAGTTGGTTCCGAGTTACACCTTTTGAAACCTGACTCCCTAAGATATGAGTCTATTTTTGTATACCAAGCTCGAGGAGCCTGCTTAAGTCCATACAAGGACTTGATCAACCTGCAAACAAGATGTTCCTTACCAGGAACCTGAAAACCCTGTGGCTGAACCATGTAGACTTCCTCCTCTAGATTTCCATTCAAGAAAGCACTCTTTACATCCATTTGGTGCACCTGCCATCCAAACTGAGCAGCAATAGCAATAATCAAACGAAAAGTTACCATCTTGGTGGTTGGAGCAAAAGTCTCCTCATAATCAACCCCTTCCTCTTGTGCATAACCTTTTGCAACAAGTCTGGCTTTGTGTTTGTCCAAGGAACCATCTGCTTTGTATTTTACCTTATAAATCCACTTACAACCAATGGATTTCTTTCCTGGTGGTAGTTCCATTAACTTCCAAGTATTATTTTTCATCAAGGAATCATATTCCAATTGCATAGCTGATTCCCACTCAGACTTCCCTTTGGCCTCTGAAAAAGAATTAGGCTCAAATACTTGTGAAACATCAGTTGTTAGAGCAAGATTAACATGCTCACCTCTATTACCAAACTGCTTTCCCGATCTTAGTCTTCTACTTTCCACATCTTGTGGCAAGTCTCCTTCTTTTAGTGCTTCAATTGTGGCAGTATACCACTTTGGCTTCTTTGGTTGTGTTGCTGGAACCTCACAATGACCTGTATCAATTCCCTCCCTGGAATGTGATTCCACTGATGAACAAGAATCCTGCTCATTTTTCACATTATGACTAATAATGGAATCATTAGATAACAATGACTCAATATCTGAAACTTGACCAGTTGCTGTGAAGTATGGCATTTGTTCATTTACTATGACATCTCTATTTACCACAACTTTGTTAGTAGAAACATCAAGTAATCTGTAGGCCTTTGACTGATCACTGTATCCAACAAACATGTATGTTTTGCTTTTTGCATCCAAATTTTTTCTCTTTTGACTAGGAATAACTGCAAAAGCTACACAACCAAAAATTCTGAAATCACTTACATCTGGAGTTCGACCTGACCAAGCCTCCTCTGGAGTCAAATTCTCCAAAGCTTTTGTAGGACTTCTGTTGAGGATGTATACTGCTGTATTCACTGCCTCTGCCCAATACTTGTATGGGACATTTCTGCTTTGGACCATACAACGAGCCATGTCCATCACCGTCCTATTACGCCTTTCCACAACTCCATTTTGCTGTGGAGTGTAAGGTGTAGTGTATTGTCTGTGTATGCCTTCAGTGGCACAAAAGTCCTTGAACTGTTTTGAGATGAACTCACCCCCATTATCCGTTCTAAGAGATTTCACTGGCCGTCCTGCCTGTTTTTCAACCATAGCTTTCCAAGTAAGAAAGTTAGAAAAACAATCAGATTTCTTTACTAGAAAGTATACCCACTTTTTCCTAGAGAAATCATCAACCAGTAACAGGAAATAACAGGCACTAGAAGGGGTAGGTGTCTGCATTGGACCATGCAAATCCGCATGTACCAAATCCAATACTCTGTTTGCTCTCGAAGCTTTACCAACATCAAATGAATGTCTAACTTGCTTCCCCAACTGACATCCAGTACATACATGATGATTATGCCGAATAGAAGGAATCCCGTTAACCATCTTAGTCTTACTCAATGTAGTCAAATACTGAAAATTCAAATGCCCATACCTTTCATGCCATAGTGAACTTGTGCTATCAACTGCTGCAAGTGCACTTTCTTTTGCTTTGATTGGATCTGCAAGCTTATACAAGCCTTTCTCACCGATCCCAACAGCAATAATCTTGTTATCTTTAGTGGTGACTAAACATTGTTGTTCTTGAAATTTTACAACAAAATCAGATTTTGAGGTGATCTCACTGATTGAAAGAAGATTTTTGTTCATATCCGGTACATACCTAACATTCTTGAATGTATAATTTACTGTACCATTAAAACTTATATGAACATTACCAAATCCTTTCACAAAATATGTTGTACCATCTCCTAAAGATACAGATTCATTACTACTGTTATCTTCAACAAAATCCACATACCAGTCCTTATGGCATGTATAATGGCGAGATGCCCCTGAATCAAAGTATCAAGCTCGATCCACCACAGAATTACCACTAGAAGCCATGAAAGCAAAATCTGGTGATTCCTCGCCTTCACCTTCAGCTACATTCGCATGATGAGCTTTCTTTCTGGGGTTAGCCATATCATGTTGTCTTTTCCTACAATCTTTCTTAAGGTGACCAGGTTTCTTACAGTAAAAACATTTCCATTTAGATCTCTTATTACCACTTACTTGTGAAGATTCTGATGGATAGCTATTTTTACCAGACTGCTTACCCTTTTCCTTAATAAAGAATGCACTCTCTGTGGAAGTGGATGTAGACAACACTGCATGCTCCTGTCGTCTCTCCTTTTGCAATAGCAATGTAGACAATGTTTCAAAATCTAAAGTCTGCATCTCAGCAATCATGTGCAAGGACTCCACAAATGACTCAAATGATGGTGGAAGATTTTGCATAACAAGAGCAATCAAATCTTGCTCATCAACAGGTTTCTGCACTGCTTTCAACTGGTCACTGATGTCCTTGATCTGCAATAAAAACTCAGAAATGGAGCCACCTTCCTGCATCTTAGTGGAAAACAACAAATTCTTCAAATACAACACTCTACCGGCTTCAGAAGCCTGATATTTTGAAGATAAAGTTTTCCATAAATCTGATGCTATAGTCGCATTTCTGACCTCTGAGATTAGATTATCTGCTACTGACAATTTTAACAACATGAGAGCCTCACGATGATGTTTATCATAGTCATTGGTAGCAGTGGCAGGCCTTTGCTCTTTATCGAGCACTATTTGATCAATATTCAGATATTCACATATTGTCAAAACCTTGTGACTCCACAAACTAAAGTTCTTGCCAGTCAATTTCTGAGAATCTGGTAGTAACAGGTGTTGAATACTAGCCATTTTACCTAGTTTTTCACGAAAATGATAAAATCGGAAAAACTATAATGACTTTTTTTTTTTTTTTTTTTTTAATAAAAAAAAAATTCCTTCTACACACTGATTCTATATTGACACTGAACAACCTTATCCGGTTTTTTTGGCAATAAATTCAATACCGTTTGCAAGATCACAAAAAATCTACCACTGAAACAATTAAATCGGGAAAACTACAATTCCGATTTAAAAAATTCTTTCTCCGTTGACATTCAGATAAAAAACCCAGAAAATGGTAAAATTTTTAGCTTTTCAGACGCTTCTGTGATTATTAGTCAGCGGTAGGTCCCCAATAACCCTTATTGGCTAAAGTTTTGATTTATTTCAATTAAAAAATAAAAATAATTGAAATATTAAAAACTTTAGGCTAAAAATTTTATAAAAAAATTCAGCCAATCAGAAAATTGGCCTACCTCTGAAACTTCAGGCGAAGATTCTGAGCCCGTTTCTCAACCAAATTGCAAACCGTTTTCACCAGTGTCTTAGTTTTGATTTAACTTGCAATTTAGACTTTTGTTTCGCTGAAAAAGATGAAGAAATGAATTTTTCTGATTTTGCCGAATCCGTACGGCGCCCAGCACAGAGATAAATTCAACAGAGGCTTCTGAGCCTCTAAAACAGCTTGTTTTTGCTTCCTTTTGGTCTTATTTACCCTTCTGATGCTTCCTGGCAAGTTTCAGACCTTCTGGTTGAGTTTTCCGAATTCCGTGATGCTTTCTCTCTCCTCGGCTCTCCACTGGGTGCCTGAAGCTCCTCCCTGGCAAGACACCGACCTCTCTCTGGCTTCCACAAACCTTCACTCAGGTTCTACAAACCATAGGCTCTGATACCATATTAGATTAAACAAAATACAGAGAGAAAATGAGATTGAGAATAGCAGAGCACACATTCTACGTTCAACTAAGCATGAAGGCCTATTAAATAGGCAAACAAATGAAATACCCGTGAAGCATGAGACGGGTATAATAAAACTAACCTATGTCGGCTTGCATGAAATAACAAAGGCCGAATAAACAACTAACCTCTTAACCAAAGTGGTTAAGGAAACTAACCAAAATAAATTACCTTAGTAAATAACCTAAGGTAAATACAATAATATGCTAACAGTAGAACAACACTAAATTTTTTTATGGCAATCTTGGAAGGGAAATGGGTACTGAAGATAGATTGTAAGTTTTACGCTATTCTTGTTTATTATAATGTTTCAATGTCCTCGTCTATACACTTTACTTTTCTCTTGTAGTTGTTTAGAATGCACTTCTTTCTTCCATGTTTCTTCACAGTAATAAACTATCAGGGTCAGCGACAATACATGTGCATTGACAAAATAATGTCATGCAGGGATCACAACATGTTGCAATGCAAGGTCTCCAGTTAGTGAAGAGGATTTTGAAATAACTCATGATATTCATGACACCTATGAGGGGCCAAAGCATGGCCAAATGCATGTCAAGAAATAGGGATGTGTATCTTTCATAACTTGACCTCAATTGATAATGTTTCTTTATGCCAACTTTCACAAGTTAAGCCCATGTATTGATTATTTATGATTTTTCCCTTTGGTTGTTGATAAATTGTGTTCTATTTATTTTTTAGATGGAGAGTTAATCATAGATTAAGCTGTGAATTTGGGGTTTAGAACTCGCATACTGTAACTATTAATTTGAGTTGTAACAATAAACAATTCAAGTTGACTCTATATACCTAGGAATGAATTTTATCCAGAAGCATCAACTGTGACAAAATTAATGAATTTCTAAGCATGGTGGAAAAAACCAAACGCATCAAGGTTTGTTTCATCTACCCTAATACCAAGACTAATTCACGCACTTCATATTATACCATTTCAAAGCACATGCCAAATTTCTCTATTAAGCCTACTATAAATGTTTCATTCCATAGGCCTTCTCTAAATTTCATAATACTTCAGCATTTCACAATAATATTATTGCCTTAAGTTTTAGATTTTGTAAAAATGGTGAAGAGTGTATCTTCCCTAGTAGAAGTGTTGTTATTGGTATTGGTTTACAGTGTTGGTGATACTGCAGTAAACACTCAGATTTGTTATATAACTACGTTGGGAGTGAGAGTCTAAAAGTTGGTTTCTACAAAAAAAGGTGCCCCAATGCAGAATCAATCGTGTTTTAGGAAGTGAAATTTGCACTTGAAAAAAATCCTAGTCTAGTTGTTGGACTCATCTGGATGCATTTCCACAACTGTTTCGTTAGGGTATGTGTATTTACATTGAATATATTAATTGTAGAGTAAGATAATTGGTGTTGAAGTTGGTTGTATTATAATTAGTTGATATTTCATGCTTGCAAGCAGCCTTAAGCTCATGCCACTTTATAGAGTTATATAGGTTGGTTAGGGTAGCCTATTTATTAGAATTCTTATCCTTTGTAAATTTGTGACTGACTGTAATGGTTCATATTATACTTGGCAGTCTATAAATACGAGTATGTATAGAGAACCTAGTCTGTGGTCTTGTACAAGGTCCATTAGGAAACACCTACTCAAACCCTTATCAATGCTTTTGGGTGTGACAATGATTTTTAGTTTTAGTTATTAGATTTGTTGATTCTGTTATGTTATAATACTCTTAAAAATTTATATGCTAATCTAGCTTAACTGTTGTGGCTTGGAATAGCCTGTAAAAATGTTAATGAGCATTTCCTTATTTTCGTGGACATAAACTATATAGTTGTTTAAAGTTTTGACAAGTAAAATTTGTATCATTGGTATGACATATAATTTGATAGCAGTTTGAAAATGTTGACTACCTAGATTGATCACAACACAAATAGTGCATTCAACCTCTAACATGCCTAAAACAGATGGAGAGGGCTTACGATTTTGCAGATAATTAGATCCTGCAAATATATGGTAGGTCTTAATGTTAGTTGTTATCAAATTAGGGACCTTAGAGGCATGCCTTCTATCCCTTATCTTTGTTCTTAATAGATGTGAAAGAAATAGCTTGGGATTTTACTGGTTTCTTTAAGAGGAATATTTTTATGTCACACATAATTATTGTATCCTTGAATATTATTGGAAGGAAGAACCCAAAATTTCAGAATGTATGAAGATGCACACATACAATTGCAACTACTACTCTACAAGTAATCTAAGCCAAGTTTAGTGATTCTATATGATGTCTGATCCAAAGCAAATTTGGAAAAACTACTATTTGAGGGGCCAGGCTACAAAACTTTTGTAACAACCACATTCATCGAATGCTTGTTTTAATCTAGAGTAGTCGTATAGAGATTTAAATTACTATTTCGGTTCTTTGAATTTTTTATTCATGGCAATGGAAAAGCCCATAATTTTCACTGCTTTCATTTTTTTTTAATCTATTCATCTATCAAGTCTATGCTTTATCTCTCGCAAGGTCTTGGCGCTCTGCGCACTTGTTAAAGTTGACATATCATAGTGACCTAAATAGTTTGGTGAGAGTCACATTTTTAGTAATCATTGGTATTGAAGAAATTTTTAAAAAATAATAATAATTTTTATGAAAAAATAAATATTAAATTTTATCCAAAAAAAATTATCAACAAAACTATATTAAATTTGAACTGTTATTTATCAAAAACGTTTTATAATAGTTAAATTATCATTGAGAATAAATTTAAAATTTACTTCTTTCACACATATTTTAGATAAGATGTTATAAATTTTGACAAATTTTAGAAAATTTATTTGCCATTGATCTACCCCAGTGTTCCTTTATTTAGGAAAACAAACTTTTTAATTGGCCCTGATTATTGGATAAGATGAAAACTAAAATTTCTAAATGAACCTTTATATAAATCTTTATGAAAGGATGAATCTTCTTGATCAAGAATGTTCTGCAAATTATTATTCTCGAAAGGCTAATTTTAGTCTTCAATCATGGTTAACTGTTTATTAATCTATTTCATATCTGCCAATCAGATTTCTTGATTTTATTCACTGTATAATACACCAAAGTTATTTCTGAGAAGTTGCATTTTCGTTAAGCGATCCAATATAATATTATTAATCTTTTAAGTTCATTGGCCAAAAAAATTAATGTTATTGTTGAGCTCACATGTATCAAGGCAATTAGACTGTCACACCGTTAGTTTAGGCAATCAGATCATTCAGGCATGACACACGAGTATGTGCACCAGGCAATTTTCTCAGACTATTCCCAAACCAAGCATGAAGTAAATAATCAAGAGAGTACTCGAGACTCGAATAAAAAGAAAAATGCACAGTTGTTCAAGGCACAGCTGTAATTTTCTTTAATGAGTGTGTCACAGGTTTCTATAGCTAGGAAGGGTGGTGGCACATTGGGTATGCAATTTGGCTTGATAACAAACCATGCCTGGTTAGCACTCAGGACTACGATGGGAGGTCCCTTCTGCACATGGCTACACTTTACGCCTGACTTGAAGCTATCTACCATCTTCTTGCAGATGACGCCAATGTTAACACCTTCGAAAGCTGGTGGCTCTAACATTTCGAATAGATTTTTCTTATGCAAAGAAGCATTTGTTAAATTACCCAATGCTTATCTACAAAATCACACTACCCAAGGTCTTCTCATGGCTTCTTTTTTTGAAATGGTCTTGATCTATTTTCTAAACCTCTTCCTCTTGTTAATCCCCGCTAATGGAGTTGCTAATTCCTCTTCTCCAGACATAGTCTACATAATAACCCTCAAACAAGCTCTCTTAGATCCCAACTAGCTCCTTCAAAATTGAAATAGTAGTAGCTCCCCATGCACCTTTAATGGAGTTGAATGTGATATCAACAACACCCATGTGGAAATTGATCTAAGAAACTTTGGCCTTGAAGGGTCATTCCCATTTGTTGTTTGCAGCCTGCAAAATCTTGCATTCCTATCCTTGGCCTACAATACAATCAATGGGGAAGTGCCCAACGATTTGACCAACTGTAGCAATCTGAAGCATCTAAACTTGTCTCCTTCGCTCCTTCGTAATGCACTGAAAGCACAGATTTGGTTAATGTATGTTTGTTATATGGTTATACTTTTAGTAGCTATGATATGGGTTTCTGTTATATTTCTAGCTTATGGATTGTTATAAATGTTAATATATAGATACAAGTTATGGAGTTGTTCTATATGTGAAATGGGGTTTCTGTTTCAGGTTTATGTTTCGAGTCAAGAGTTATGAGACAGTTAGCAACACTTTCATTTTTCAAATAGTAATTTATGTTCGATGACTACTTGTGAGCTAAAAATCACGCCCTAAGTGAATGGAATATGGTTTCTGATTTTATAAACATTTTCTAAGTGTTGGGTTCTCTTCTCTACGTCTAGTTCTTTGTTGATTAAGACCTCCCATTGGCACTGCTTGGAGGTCTATGTTAAGATATGATAAGAATACAAGTTTTTCTTTTACTACAATTGGGCCCTGTGGATCCAAACGTTGTCTGCAAGATATGGTAGGAGGGTTTGTGATCTATATCACTATTGCATGTTCTCTGTATGGATTTCTTAGATGGGCACCTGGGTGTGGCATACTTTGGATACATGGTTATTGATATCATTATTTCTCAAAACACAAGAAGGCTCAAGACATATTTGCTTTTTTTGGTCCCCTGTTGTGATTACTTTCATTAGGCTTGAATACAAAAAGCACTGAGCCCACTTGTCAAGCAAGATCTTGCTAACCTAAATAAGGATCTAGATAGAAAGAAGACATCCATGAATGTTCTCAAAACATATGTAGAGCTTCCGGACACCCAAACTATCCCTCTATTCTTAGCCAAAGTATCAGAGTTTAAACAGAGCAAGAGTTCACTCTAGCTTGCCATACCCCTCTATGAAGTACTAGCTAGAAGCCTAGAACCCATGGTAAGAACATCATTCCTCACATTGGAAAAATAATGAAGAGTTGTTAAGGCTAGGTCTTTGCCTCTACGACAAGCTTGTGCAAGGGTTGTTCTCTCCATAGCCAGATATGCCATTGATTTGTAAAAAAATGTTTACCAATGGATACTGTTGTCAAACACTCATTTTCCCAAAATATTTAAAGGAATTGCAACAATGTTTGATCTTCAAAAAATGTGTTTATCTAGGTTGATCAAAATGGATTTGAAAATAAAATGAATTAAATGTTGCAAGTTCATTCATTAATCTAATCAACCTATCTCTAAACCAAAAGATTTTAATTCCCCATTAATTTTTTTTTAATTAATTCAATATGCATTCAATAATTAACTTCATCTATCAAAATGCGTAAAAATAATGCACAATAGAAAAGTACACACGATAACCAAAATTGATAATGGAGCTCACCCGCTGCTTGGGCTACGTCTTTGGGTTTACTTAAAACATGAACCAATCCATTTCTATGAATTGCAAGTACATGGCAATAAACATACAATTGTCTAAATTATCCTCTACTACTACATAAAACTCAACAACAGACCTTCGAAAAGTCCTGGTACTCTCGGTTGAACTTTCCACCTTCCTGTCGTGAAAGTAATCTCGGGTTTCTGAAGTTCTTCACCCAAAGTCTCACTTAGAGGATTTAAAAAGTGGCTAAAAATAACTCAAATTATTAAAATAATTATATCACCAGAAGCGTCTCAGAGTGTAGAATAATTCTCGAGTTTACTTCGAATGTTGAAAATGCCTCAAAAATGGTGATTTCCACAGACTAGTCTAAACTGCCCTCTACTCAGTCTACTAATTATTGTATTCAAGACATTAAAAAATGCATAAAATGACATCAAATTTATAGACTCAAAATATTTATAGCACCATCTCAGAGTCTAGAACAACTCTCTAGTTCACTCTGAAGTCTGGAAATCAATCTAGGTGCCTCAAAAATGAGGAAACATGCAAATTGGTCTCTATTTTCCTTTACTTAATATGTTGAAACTTGATATTCAAATACCACCTTGGTCAGTTTAAATTATGCTTCAACCCATGGGTTCAACGGTGGGTCACTTATTCTTTTACCAAAAATGCCAAGGTTCAATTCCTACGGCATGGTCTTTGGTTTAATCCAAACTAATATCCCACATTGAGAAGGGAGCAGATTAGTTTGTTGTTTAAAAAGCATGGCCTGCTTGTTTACCTCACCGATGCCTTTATTGGCAAAGGCATCTTGGATTATATGGGCTTCATGGCTGTTGTGTGTGCTTGGCATGCAAAATACTCAAGGTTTGTGGTGGATGTTTATCCTGGGCCATGTCATGGCATTTGTGGTGGTTGTTGTAGACGTGTCAGTTGTGGTCGGTAGTGGGTAACCCAACTCAGCAAGCTAGCTGACTCAGCTCCATACACTATCAAAACAAAGGAATAAAACCACCCAATTTTTTTCCATGACGTGCTGCCACATGTCACACTCAGATTGGGCCACATCATCATTTTTATAGGGTTTTAACGACAACTTTGACTGGTCATAACTTTCACATACAAACTCAGACTTGATCCATTCAAAATGCATCAAAAATATTGTGACAAGCTCTACACCATGGAACTAGTTCATAAATGTTCTATGATTATAAATTTTTCTAGTTTGACCATCTTTGACCACTTGTTGACTTGAACTTTGACTAGCTGCATCATGAGCAAACAAGCTCTGTTTCTCAAGCTCCATATACCATCAAAAAGATCTTGACAAGATTTATTCAATGTTGATAGTTTTAGGACCATTTGAGATCATTCCAAAAATGACCTTTGGATCACACCTCCCCACTAAGAAGGTTTTTAGTCCACCAAAAGCTAGTACCCGACTTGATCCTCTGAAATTCCAATCAATTCTAAAGATACTCCGATGAGTCTTATCAGTCTACTCAAGTTATACAACTACACTTATAACACTTGGAACAACTGGTTGATCACACCTTCCATAATTCCTTTGCTACTGCACAACCATCAATAACCTCTACACAGAACTAGGATTTAGAATGCTATGACTTCCTCTGTTGCATGGCTTCTCAAGAGCCTTTACACATATAAGCCAAATGATCTTTTCTATTGCACAGTTTTAACGAGCCTCTACACAATTCTAATATCCTGAATCTCCTCTTCTGCTAATGATGCTCTGCAACATATCAAAGTATAGAACCTAGATCATAGCATAGAGATAAAAATAAAAAATATGATTTATAGCTCAAACTATATAGACCTAAAACAAAAGCATGAGTTGCATTGAATCTTGCAACTGCTAGTAAGATCATAACATCTATTAACTATCTACCCACTGTCACATCTTGTAAGTGATGAACTGATAAACATTGTAACAATCACCAATGCAATTGTAGAACAAGTTTGTTAATGTAAATAAAATACATTAATTGTTATGACCATGTCACAATACACTGCCCAGACATGGCTCTTATAATGCTAAACCACTATGAAAACAACAAATAGTGTATAGTGTCTAGCATTTCAAACATTGCCCAATAGGGTCTTACAAATGCATCCAAACATACACATGCCAAAAATAGATGCATCCCAAAATAGCAGTGATTCTGAAACAAGTATTGCAAGAAAACTGAATCCTACCCAATACCCTGTATATTGCTATGAATCCCCCAAATTGATCAATGAGTTGACTTCCTTAACTGTATTAGAAACTCAAAATACTAAGCAAGGAGATTTTAATGGAGTTTCCTCAAATTTTCAAATGTAAGAGGATCATTGAGCATGATAAACTTGTCTCTCAATTCTTCTTCATAAATCTAAACTTCAAAAACAAGGGTAACCAAAAAACATGCTAATCATCAGTATCAGCAATGCTATATAAGTCTATCCTTGAAAACAAATGATTTTTCATTATCCGTATCAAAATAGAATGGACTCATCTACAGACAATATATGGGTAGATCCAAGGTGGTTTTATTCTTGGCTAGTGGATTAAAACTTCTTTTACCTTGTAACCCAACTTTTTCTTACCATTTTTCGGATGGCTTGTTGGGTGAAGTTTCCATCATTTTTTAACCTAGTGTCCACTCATACGATAATGAGTGAAATAGTTCCTCTGTGTGGGTGAGGTTACCCATTTGCCATTTCTCGCCTCAGAACTATGAGATTGGTCTTTATCAACTGCCTTGTTCTTGATGAATGGCATCAACTTCTTCATTAATGTCCTTCTCTTCCAATAGTTGGCAACAGAATGGTTATGCAATCCATAGAAAGTACAAGGGAAAGCATTCCACATTTTCTAAATATTAAAGCCAAATTTATTAAATGGAAAGAGTGGATTAGAAGTCTTGAAATTTTTCTCATGCTTATGATTATGATAAGAAGGCGGAGGTGGAATCTCATTACCTCTTCATTGTGTTCTCTTACCAAATTCATCCTGCAATACTAGTGGCATAGAATTTTTGTTGTTGGAAGCTTGTCTTCCCTCAGTAGCTTTGGAATTTTCTCCAATATCCACTTTCTCACTAGTGTAACCCAATCCTGCATGATGAGATCTATGCTTTACATGTATTGGGTTAGTAATACCTTGACCATTCTTTCCAAGGACCCTTCCATCAAATCTCATTTTTAATAATAGTTTAGATCCAATTCCCTTAATGTTTTTTTCAAAACTACCAAAGCAACATCTAAAACTGAATGAAAGGAATTACTAGATGAATAACTTATAGTAAACTTATTAGTCATAGTGCCTACATCTGTAGTGGAAGGCAATTGGCGAAGACTTTGTTTCTCTTCATTTCACATCTGTGCCAAGATCTCATCCTTGGCTTGCAACTCGAATTTCAAACAAGAAATCTCCTCATCCAAGGAGTACAATCGAGCTCTCAGGAAAGCATTCTCTTCCTATATTTGTTGGTTAATTGCTTCAAGCTCATCAAGCTTAGCTTTGTTTGACATCTTGCCCATATTTTCTTGTTTCTTGCAAACAACCTAATCCCATAAACTGCACACTACAAATGGAATATCAACAAGGCCAAAAATTTTGCAATACTATGGAAAACCAAACTAAACACAACTGATGTCAAATCCACATAATTAGAAGCTAATCCAGAACACTAACTGCTCTGATACCAAACTTGATACGCAAACTGACACTAAATATGTGTTAAAATGTTTACCAATGGATACTTTTGTCAAACACTCATTTTTCTAAAATACTCAAAGGAATTGCAACAATGTTTGATCTTTAAAAAACATGTTTATGTAGGTTGATCCAAATGGATTTGAAAATAGAATGAATTAAAAGTTTCAAGCTCATTCAATAATCCAATCAACCTGTCTCTAAACCCAAAGATTTTATTTCCCCATTAAAATTTTCATAATTAATTAAATATGCATTCAATAATTAACTACATCTATCAAAATGTGGAAAATAAATGCACAACAGAAAAGTACTCACAACAACCAAAATTAATAACGAAGTTCACCCGCTGCTCAAGCTACATCTTTGGGTTTTCTTCAAACATGAACCAATCCATTTCAATGAATTACAATTACATGGCCAAAAACTTAAAATTGTCTAATGGATCCTCTAAGATTGCATGAAACTTAGCAATAGACCTTCGAAAAGTTTTGGTACTCTCAGTCAAACTTTCCCCCTTCCTGTCGTGAAAGCAATCTCGTGTTCTTGAAGTTCTTTGCCAAAAGTATAACTTTGAGGATTTAAAAAGTGTCTCAAACAAACTCAAATAAAGAAAATAATTATATCACCAAAATCATTTTGGAGGGTAAAATAATTCCCTAGTTTACTCCAAAGGCTGAAAATGCCTCAAACATGGTGATTTCCATAGACTGGTCTAAATTGCCCACTACTAAGTCTTCTAATCTTTAAGATATTAAAAATAGAATAAAACAACGTCAAATCCAAACACTCAACATATTGGATGGAATCATCTTGGAGTCTATAACAACTCTCTATTTCACTCTAAAGTCTAGAAATCAATCTAGGTGCCTCAAAAATGAGGAAACATGCAAACCGGTCTCTATTTTCCTTTACTCGGTCTGTTTAAACTTGTTATTCAAATACCACCTTGGTTGATTTAAATATTTATTCAACCCAGGTGTTCAATGGTGGGTCACTCATCATTTTACCAAAAAGCTAAGGTTTGGTTCCTACAGCATGGTCCTTGGTTTAATCCAAACTAATATCCCACATTGGGAAGGAAGCAAATTAGTTTGGTGTTTAAAAAGCATGGTCTACCTTTTTTACCTTGACGATGCCTTTCTTAGCAAAGGCATCTTGGATTATATGGTTTTCATGACTATTGTGTGTTTGGCATGCAAAATACTCAAGATCTGTGGTGGATGTTTACCCTGGGCTGTGTCGTGACATTCGTGGTGGTTGTTGTGGATGTGTCGACTATGGTCGATAGTGGGTAACCTGACTCAGTGAACTGGGTGACTCAGCTCCATATTCTATCAAAAATAAAGGATGAAAACCACCCAATTTTTTTCCCTGACACATTGCCATGTGTCAAACTTAGATTGGTGATTTCCTCAAACATGGTGATTTCCATAGACTGGTCTAAATTGCCCACTACTAAGTCTGCTAATCTTTAAGATATTAAAAATAGAATAAAACAACCTCAAATCCAAACACTCAACATATTGGATGGAATCATCTTGGAGTCTAGAACAACTCTCTATTTCACTCTAAAGTCTAGAAATCAATCTAGGTGCCTCAAAAATGAGGAAACATGCAAACCAGTCTCTATTTTCCTTTACTCGGTCTATTGAAACTTGTTATTCAAATACCACCTTAGTTGATTTAAATATTTATTCAACCCAGGGGTTCAATGGTGGGTCACTCATCATTTTACCAAAAATGCTAAGGTTTGGTTCCTACAACATGGTCCTTGGTTTAATCCAAACTAATATCCCACATTGGGAAGGAAGCAAATTAGTTTGGTGTTTAAAAAGCATGGTCTACCTTGTTTACCTTGACGATGCCTTTCTTAGAAAAGGCATATTGGATTATATGGGATTCATGGCTATTGTGTGCTTGGCATGCAAAATACTCAAGGTCTGTGGTGGATGTTTACCCTGGGCTATGTTGTGACATTCGTGGAGGTTGTTGTGGATGTGTCGACTGTGGTCGATAGTGGGTAACCTAACTCAGTGAACTGGGTGACTCGGCTCCATATTCTATCAAAAATAAAGGATGAAAACCACCCAATTTTTGTCCCTAACACATTGCCATGTGTCAAACTTAGATTGGGCCATGTCATCATTTTTATCGAGTTTTGACCACAACTTTGACTAGTCATAACTTTCACATACAAACTCAGATTTGGTTCATTAAAAATGCATCAGAAAGCTTCTAATGAGCTCTACGCCATGGAACTAGTTTTTAAATATTCTATGATGATCAATTTTTCTAGTTTGACTAGCTTTGACCTCTTGTTGATGTGAACTTTGACCAACTACATCGAGAGCAAATGAGCTCTATGTTTTGGGTTCCGCATACCATTGGAAATATATTAACAATCTCTATGCAATGTTGGTGTTTTCAAGACCATTTTATATCATTACAAAAATGACCTCTGGATTAGCCATTGATCCTCTTAGCATGATGCCCAACATGAAAAGATTATAAGAGGCCTATATAGCCATTGATCTTATTTACAGTATTTACTTGTGCCTAGACTGCTCTCTTCTATTTGTATAATATTTTTCACATAACTGGCATGAATGATCATAGCAGATGATACTCAAACCATAACAAATGATATTCATAAAATCCCCGCAAGGACTTAGCGCTTTGCACCCTTATTTTCATTTACTTCTCTTCCATCTTACATGTTCCCAAATCCATATTCAAACAAATTGATCAAATATGTCATAAGTTTTTATGGAAAGGACCTCAGCTTATTAAAAAATGGTCTTTGATAAATTGGACCATGTTTTATCTCCACAAGGAAGGAGGTTTGGGCTTTTGTTCGGCTCAGTTAAATGGTCAAGCTTTAGCTATTAAGATTTTTTGGCATCTTCTTTAATCTTCATGACAACTTTGGACACAAACCTTAAGAGCCAAATATGTTGAAAATAAACTTCTTGATCAAATTATTTGATTCTCTCTTCCCTCGAAATGCTCTTCTGTGTTGGTTGTTCTGAAAAATGGTAAGTCTTTAATTTAAAAAAATTGTTTTAGATCATCAAGAATGGTAAAAAGGCTCATTTCTAGACCAATTCTTGAGGTGGTTATCTCCCTCTTGTTAAACAATATTCTTATTTTCATGGGTTCATGGAATAGATGCATCATGAAAATTAGATTACGGTTTCTAAGTACTCAAATATGCCTAACAGACATTGGGCAATTGAAAAGATGTGGATTTCCCTGAAGCTTGGTTGATTCGAATTTCATTGGAATCTAAAATCCAACTTCTTCATATTCTTAAAAATAGAGTGTTAGGTTGTGGAGCTAAAAGCTTCACCAGGATGCATACAGGAGGAGTTGCGGAGGAGTTACGGAGGTTGTGGAGTGTTGCAGAACAAGTTGCAGGGCAACCGACGTCGGTCTGATCAATCGACGTCAGTCATAGTGCAGTGTAGAAGCAACCGACGTCAGTTATGAGTCAGCCGACATCGGTCATGGAGGAGCCGACGTCGGTAACCTGTGTGAGCAAGCAGTGTGCATGCGGATTCCGGACAAGTCTATTTTTGGACAGGGAGTTTGCATGTGAAGACTATTTTTGGTCTTAGAGTTGGGAGTCTAATTATTGTAATTAAGAATGTCTAATTATTGTAAGCATGAGATCTATATAATAGACTCATGGGCTGTATTGTAAACTAGTGCTAGAGAGTAAGAGAGCAAAATAAGCTCCTTCTGAGAGAAGAGAGCATGGTGTGTTCCTCCTAGTGCCACAGTACCAAGTGTGGGTGTTGGTTTGGAGAATCAAAAGGGTTCTTCATGTATGTATGATCTTGGTCAGCAGGTGTGCAGGGCCACGTTTGGAGATCTACAATGGTGAGTAAGGTCTGGTGATTTGCAGGTGGCAGCAAAGAGCAGGGAGATCTACTTGGAGTACGGTTGTGTGCTTGGTGTACTGGCAGCATTGTTACTGACTGGTGGAGGTGAACATCAATTCTATATTTGAGTTTATTGTTGGGACCGTGATTGAGAGAGGAAAGTGTTGGAGGAGAATTACTAGTGAACCCTAGAAGTGTGGGAGCTCTATAGGTGTGAGAAGAAGTGTGGCGACTTCTTTATTATATTTCCTTCTGTATGAGTATTAATACAAGATTGTGTATTGTCTCTCATATTCCTGTGTTGTTTCATATTTCTAGTTACTTATCATTCTGGTTAAATTCTGTGTTTAGTTGCTTATACAAGGTAATCATATTATGCTCTTATTGTGGAGAGCAAGATCCTGACAAGTGGGCACTAGAGTTGTTTGTTGTTCTGGGTGTCCCTGACAATTGGTATCAGAGCTTTTGGTTGGGTTACTAATAGATGGTTTCAGATCTGGTTAGTGTTTGTTGATTACAGGTTACTCACAGGGGTTTCTAATTGAGTGGGAGTATAGCAATGGCAGAAGAAAGTAAGCTACGAATGGAGAAACTGAATAGCACGAATGGTCTGATTGATGGAAAGAAAGAGCAGGTAAAGACAGATTGTTGGTTGGTAGAAGATCAGCATGAAGGAACTGAAGGAGCAGGTGTTGCAGATGTTGTTGTACAGGATGTTCTGGATAAAGTAGAATCTTGGTTTACAGATTCTGTTGCCTCTTTCCATGCAGCCCAAAATAGAGCATCTTTTCATGAGTATGTCTAGGGAGACTTTGGAGAGATTTATTTAGGGGTTGGTGAGCCTTGTCAGATTATTGACAAAGGGGAAGTGAAGCTGAAATTGCAGATAGATAACACATGGGTGTTGAAGGAGGTCATGCAGGGACCAGTCTTGGAGATTAGTCTAATTTCTTCAGGAAAGTTGGGTGATGAGAGATGCACAGTAACTCTCATAGCGGATGCACTTGAATTAGATGGTGGCAAGAAAGTAGGTATCCTTTATCTATATACTTATATTGTTGATTCACCTTCTATTGCAGAGATGTGGCTTTGTAGGCTTGGTCACATATGTAAGAAGGGAAGGCATGTTTTTAAGTGAAAGTCAGATGTCTTTGACAAACTTAAGAACTTGAAAGCCTTGGTTTTCATGGAAGAGATGACGGACAGAGATCAGCTGAGGAGACTGAATTATTCTGAGCAGGGCTGTGTTAATTTGAATAGGGTTTTGACCCAAAAAGAGCTCGCGAGTAAAAGTTATCACTCACAAGGAGAACACAGAGATCGACGTTGGTTAGAAAACTGATGTCGACGTCCATGCAGGGACCAACATCGGCTATGTGCAGACCAACGTCGACAACTCAGGGGCAGACAAACACCGGTGTCGGCCATGGGAATCGACGTCGGTGATGAGGCAGTCACAGGGAACCGACGGCGGTCGGGTGCAAACTGAGATGTGACTGGCTTCGATTACTGAGATAGATTTTGGATGGACAGCAAGCTGTCAAGGAGTCTCAAACGCCCATATGGAGGACTAAAAGGGTAAGTAAGCCTCAAATTCATCATTTTCCTTCTTTACACTACTTGTTGCTCACTGATGGTCAAGAATTAGGAAGTCATTAAAGAAGTAGAACAGGTAGATCCAGGAAACAGTGGAAGCTTGGCATGGATGAGGATTGTGATTCTTTGGAGAAGAACCAAACAGGAGTTTTTGTTGGGGTTGCCACCGGGAAGAAAGCACTGAGAGACGAATGGATGTTCAAGATGAAGAAGAGCGGGAATGGACACGTGAGATGGAAGGCCAGGTCATATGGTCTTGAGGAAGCTACAGGACAGTGGTACAAGTTTGACAGGTGGATGACAAAGCATGGCTTTAGTCAATGTCAGGGTAACTACTATGGTTTACTTTACTAGGTGGATGATGATAGCTACATTATTCTGTTACTGTATGTGGTGTGGTTGCTTGTTGCAGGGTTACACATGCAGGGAGTTTCTGCGCTAAAGGTAAAGCTAGTTTAGAGGTATGTCATGAAGAATTTAGAGCAGCAAAATTCTTTGGCATAAGAGACATGGAAGATCACAGGTTGATTTTGTCTCTAGTGGGAGCTGATGTGAAGAAGGTGTTGGCGAGTTTCAAGATGCAGGATGCAAAATCGGTAAGCACACCAAGGGCTGGATAGTTCAAGCAGAGCTTAGAACAATGTTCAAAATCACATGAGGTCTAGTGTAGACCTGAGTTTTTTCAAGCAATGGGAGTTGTCAGAAAGTTTGGAGATAATTCGGGTAAGAAGTACTGGAGGGCAGTTCAGTGGATTCTCAGGTATCTGAGAGGGACTAGCAGCAGGTTAACATGTTATGCAGGGTCAAGGTCTTCACTACATGGAGTTGTAGGTTTGAATGTGGCAGGTTACTTGGATGACAAGGGAGTGCACCACAGGGTGTGTGGTGGTTGGTCTTCAGGATTGAGCTTGAAGAGGGATACAAGCCAGGGAATAAATTAGACGGTGTATAGGTATAGGTACAGGTTCAGCTATTTATCTCCAAGTGGGAGATTGTTAGGTTGTGGAGTTAAAAGCTTCACCAGGATGCAAACAGGAGGAGTTGCAGAGTTACAGAGGTTACGGAGTGTTGCAGAACAAGTTGCAGGGCAACCGACGTCGGTCTGATCAACCGACGTCGGTCATAGTGTAGTGCAAAAGCAACCGACATCGGTTATGAGTCGATCGACATCAGTCATGGAGGAGTCGACGTCGGCAACCTGTGAGAGCAAGCAGTGTGCATGCGGATTTCGAACAGGTCTATTTTTGGACAGGGAGTTTGCATGTGAAGACTATTTTTGGTCTTAGAGTTGCGAGTCTAATTATTGTAATTAAGAATGTCTAATTATTGTAAGCATGAGATCTATATAATAGACTCATGGGCTGTAATGTAAACTAGTGCTAAAGAGTAAGAGAGCAAAATAAGCTCCTTCTGAGAGAAGAGAGCATGGTGTGTTCCTCCTAGTGCCACAGTACCAAGTGTGGGTGCTGGTTTGGAGAATCAGAAGGGTTCTTTATGTATGTATGATCTTGGTCAGCAGGTGTGCAGGGCCACGTTTGGAGATCTACAATGGTAAGGTCTGGTGATTTGCAGGTGGCAGCAAAGAGGAGGGAGATCTACTTAGAGTACGGTTGTGTGCTTGGTGTACTGGCAGCGTTGTTACTGACTGGTGGAGGTGAACATCAATTCTATATTTGAGTTGATTGTTGGGACCGTGATTGAGAGAGGAAAGTGTTGGAGGAGAATTACTTGTGAACCCTAGAAGTGTGGGAGCTCTATAGGTGTGAGAAGAAGTGTGGCGACTTCTTTATTGTATTTCCTTCTGTATGAGTATTAATACAAGATTGTGTATTGTCTCTCATATTCCTGTGTTGTTTCATATTTCTAGTTACTTATCATTCTAGTTAAATTCCGTGTATAGTTGCTTATACAAGGTAATCATATTATGCTCTTATTGTGGAGAGCAAGATCCTGACAAGTGGGCACCAGAGCTGTTTGTTGTTCTGGGTGTCCCTGACATAGAGATCTTTCTTGCTCAAATAAGGAAGACTTATTGGCTTGGGGAGGACAACATAATGGAATCTACATTGTGGTGGATGGTTATCATTCTCTTTGTCATCCATTGATTCAACATCTCAAAAATATTTTTAAGCAAATTTAGAGTCACAATTTATGGCCTAAAGTTAGGATCTTCATTTGGCTTCTCCTTCATAGCAGAGCTCTCATAGAAGATCAATGTATGAAAAGGGGCTTTAATGACCCCTTTAGATGTGTCCTATGTATAGATCATAAGGAAACTTTTACACATCTATTATTTTTGTGTCCCTTCATTATTCAGTAGTGGCAATCCTTAGTGAGTCTTTTGGGCATCCCATGGATAGATATTTCATCCTTCATTCAACCCCTTCAGGATTAGAGCTGCATGTTCCAGTTTGGTCTATTTTTTAATCAAATTCTTTGGGTTAGGGTTTCTTTTGTCTTATGGAATATGTAGAAGGAGCGAAATGTTAGAATTTTCAAGCAAGGGGATATTGATAGTGTTTGGATTTGGCAAGACACACTTAATAATATCATACAATCAGTCATGCACTTGATGAAACACCTTGTGGCACCTTCCCAACGTGGGATGCTCATTATTTAGGATCTTTACATTGTTCCTTCTCCCCCTCCCTCCCATGTAGACTCTAGCGGCAAGAGTCATTCTTTTGTTCCAATACTAGTGTTCAACAAAATTCATACGAATGGAGCTTCAAGGAGAAATCCTAATTATGCCAACATTGGGGGCATTGGTAGAGATTTAGATAACTCTATAGCTTTTTTTATGCAAAAATTAGTATTACCATCAACAATTCAGCTAAAGGGTAAGTTATTGTGGAAGGTCTTAAGACTTCTTCGCAGGTTCACTGGAAGAACACCCGGTTGGTTACTGACTCTAAGTTTTGGATAAAATTATTTTCAAACCCCAGTTATAACAATTCTAGGATTAGAGAATTTATAGAATTTTTCACAAAATTCAATTACTTCAAGAGAAATTTGACAGGGTTGTTTATTCATATACTTGTTAGGATTTCAATAAAATTACGAATGCACTTGTTAATTGGGCTCTTGACCAATCTAAAATGAAAGACTTTCGTTGTCCTCTCTTATGGTGGCTAGCAAAGCTAAGAAATGAACTCTTACACATATTAGCCATGTACAATAATAGATAGTAAAAGCTTTCAATCAATCCAATGATGCAAATCCAAATATTTTAATATAAAAATCATTTTCTCATACAACAATTTGTCACTAATATAAATATCTTTGACTATCATACATACATTGTTATCATATATTGCCCTCATATCAAGTCATTTATATATATATATATATATATTGCTTTCTATAAAATCATTTATTATTTTTTTATATATATAATTTTATTTTTATTTATTTTTATATATAGACATATATTATTTTCATATCAAATAATTTATATAAGAAATATAAAGTAAAATATAAAATTATTTAAATAAAGAAATATAATTTATTATTTTTATATACAATTTTTTGATAATAAATCACACAAAATATTAATAAATATTTATACAATTATTTTCAAAAAAATACTTTCAAAAATATAAATTATAAAAACTTCAAACCTATAACATATAAACAATATTTAATAACAATTTTATTTATTTAAATTTTAAATTATAAATATTTTTTTTTTTAAAAAAACATTTCCATATTTCCACTGCAAGTTTCCGACGGTGAAAGTGAAGATAAAACCATGACTTTCTAATATTTCCCATATAATCTTTATCCATGAATTTGTAATGTTTGCCATGTAATTTTTGTCCATTAATTTATCATCTCTGTCATTCTTAAAGTCTTCCAAAGGTCAAGGTCAAGGTCAGTGTCCCGGAAGAAAATTAATTTTCAGGTCTACCAAACGGTCATAAACAGCCCTATCTTGTCATTTTAAATCAAAACACTATATTATTTTATTTTAAATGTTTCAAATTATAAATCTTAACTCTCTCCCATCAATCAGGAACTTTCATTTTCAGAGTTGAATTACATGAGAATTTAAATAGATGCTGATCATTCACAGGTAAGATACACAAGTACATAGCAAAAAAAAAAATCGTTTGATTTGAATTACAGATGGCCTATATGTACCGTATATTAATAAAAATATAATTTCCAAAGAAAGTAAAGTTTTTAATCATAATTTATTAAAAAAATTAGGTATGGAAGTATAAATGTTTTCATATATTCAGTATTTTTATTTTAAAAATATATATTCAAATTAAAGAAGATAAGATATATTTACCTAAAAAATTTAATTTTAAGAATAAATATATATATATACCTTCGATCAAATTTTAGAGGGTGATTGAGATGAAAACAGTATTTTATATTTTTAATGATAAAATTTGAATTTTTTATATAATTATATAATGTTATAAAAAAATTAAATATTAAATTTAATTTTAAATATTTAAAAAAATATATCAAAATTAGTTAAAAATATTATCGACAAAGTTATAACATATTGAAATTATTATTTTATATATATTTTAAAAACAGTTGCCCATAAACTATTCTTTCCTTTTTCTCTTAAAAGAGACTAAGAGAGAGAGAGATCAGCAAATCACTTCATAAATAAAATAAATTCAGAAAATATGATTGCAGGTTGGCATGAACGGTCAGAATGCCACTGCCAACGCCAGGTATGATTTGTCAACATCTTTGATATCACAAAGTCAAAAGCTATTTAATAAATAAATAAAAACAGGTCACACTGGCAGCATGTTGCCTGGATACACCGTTGGTTCAACTTATGCTTTTCTGATTATGCTTTGGAACATATATCTATTCCCATGCATGAGTTTCATGAAGATGGATAGACTCTTTTAAAAATTCTTCATACATCTTTACAGAAGGTAGAAAAAAAGAGAGAGAGCGCTGGCAGATTTGTTGATATTATATTTCTTAATATTCAAAGTACATGGCCAATAAAAATATTATATTTCTAAATATTCAAACTAAAGAGAATAAGATATGTACATCCAAATGTTTTAATTTAAGGGGGTAATATATATATATATAAATAAAAAAAAGTAATCAAATCTAGGAGGGTAAGGTGATCCTATGAAGAGGCATTTTTAATGATGGTATAAATTTTTTGAAACTCTTTTATAATTATAACGTTTAATTATACAAATTAAATATTCGATTTTATTATAAAAAATTTTATTAAAATTTTTTTTTAAAAATTATTTATAATGGTATTATTTAATAAGCAGTAAAATAGAGAAAATCGGATAGCAAATTTGGAGAGAGAAGGAGAGATGGGTGAATTCTCAAGAAGAAAAGCTAAAAGATGCATGCAAAGTTCTGGAGAGGTTTTTTTCTTTTCAAATGAGGATTTACTAGCTATAAGCACTAAGCTTATACTTGAGAATACATGCAAGAACAAAGGAGTTCGAAAGATTCGGCAGGAGAATCACTCAAGAAAAGAACCCAAGACAACCTCTTAGAATGTAAGCAAGAGATCTAGTGAAGAAAAGACAAATAGAAAAGCCTCATTCAAAGAGGTTATTTTGAATCTCGCTCATATGACAAACACAAGGAATACGGATTTGCAAAAAGGAAATGGTAATGTTCCCCTTCCTTCTCTTAAGCAAGACTTTATTATTGATAAATCAATTACACCCTCATGATTTGCACAAATAATGAGAAGATGTTTGATTTTGTAAATATGTTTAGTGAAAGAGAGTTAATCGAAGATTTAATGGTTTTAGCCTAATCTGTTTAATCTACATGAGTGGATAAGCCAACATTGGACTCCTATCATATCAAAAGAGATGGAAATTTTCCCTTGTGCATAAGGTTTCTTTATTGCATTATTTTTATACCAATCAAAACGGGATAATATTTTCAAAAAGGGGTCTTGGTTTCATAAGGGGACAAGAATGTATATGAAACTTTGGTTTCTAAAATTTGACTCCGACATCCTAGTTTGGGTGAGCCTACAAAATTTGCCTTTGCATTTTTGGACCCTACCAACCCTAAAATAGACTAGAAATGCTATAGGTGTTTTTTTGTAGCCAAGACTTCTTATCAGAGGAAAGATTTGAATCAACGTGTGCACACATTTGTATGTTTGTGCACTAAAACAAAGGTCTCCCTACTGATTTTTCATTAGTTTTGGGGTGGATCAATAAGAACCCAAAAGGTAGACTATGAAAATATTATTTTCAAATGTAGACAATGTTTTGAATATGGCCTTTTGGTTGTTGCATATCTATGTCTACAGGTTCCAAGTCAAAATCCATTACATAAGAGTACTATCTCAAATGACAATAGTTTCCAAGTGGTTCAAAGAAAGAGAAAATAAAAAGTTACTTTGTGGAAGAGAGCCACACTGAACCATACATTAGTTGAAGCTATTGATCAAAAGAAGGAATCTGAGGAAGGAGTGCTACCACAAACTCCTTTGTAAAAAACAAAAGAATCACAAAGTTCAAAGGAAATAGAGATCACTGTGAACACCATGGATGGGAAAACTGAGTTTCCCGTAAAATAAAGTTAAAAACTAACAATGAAAAAGAAAAGGAATCAAAAAAAACCCTTCTACAAATGAAATTAATTGAACCTCAAATCTAGAAGAGGAACAATATATGCAACTTCAAATCATTGTAACAAATTACAAGAGAAAAATATATATAAATTATTAATGATTAATTTAATAATTTACTTATTTTTAATTTAATTGTGAACAATAGACATGCATGTTCTACTAAAAAGATGCATGCATGTTCTATCACAAAATAGACATGCATACAATTTTTTTTTTAAATTGTAGAAAAAATTATTTATTAAATATTAAAAACAAAAACCAACAACCAACAACAACAACAACATTTATTTTTATTTTTTTTAAATATTCATAAAATATAATTTAAACAATTTCTATTTAATAATTTTTTTATCCATTAAAAAAATATATAAAATTTTATACACATAAATGTTTTTATATTTTAAAAGATCACTTACACCATATTTAAAAAAAAAGAAAGATAAAATAAAATAACAGTGGTTACCCCTCCATTAAACTACCCTCCAAGTGAAGAAAACCCTAATATTTGTTATGCATGATGCCAGTGAGACGGGCCAGCCAATCACTTCCTACATAAAATAAATTCATAAAATCCGGAACAGGCAGTGGAAGTGGAGCTTTCCAGCTAGATTTGGCATTACTTATGATTTAAGTGCCAGAATATCCGGTTTATTTTTCTTTTTAATCATGTGCATTTAACTGTTATAGGCTGCCATGAATGGTCAGAATGCCACTGCCAAAGCTGGCTATGATTTGTCTAACATTTTTAAAATTATAAACTCAAAAGCTATTTTAAAAAATAAAACTGCCACCATGTTGCGTAGAATACACCATTGGTCCAACTCATGCTTTTGTTGTTGAGCATATATATATATATTCCCTGCATGAGTTTCATGAAGATGGATAAACTCTTTTAAAAATTCTTGACAGAAAAGAAGTCAAAAAAACAGAGAGCGCTTGCAGATTTGTTAATCCTTGTAAGGTAAGAAAATTGTTAAAAAAAAATTGAAGGGGAACCATCTTCTTGAATATCCGTCAATTAAAGCATGACCGCATTAAAAATTCTTCTTGAATCTTGAACAGAAAAAAAAAAAGGAGCATTTTTTGCAGATGCTTTTATAATTCTTATAAGACAAGAAAACTATAATAATCCTTTTAAGGGGAGAGACCATCTTCTTGAATATATCTTAATCAAAGTAAGAATACTTTAACGTGTAGATGGGTATTAAAATATTGGTTTATTTTCAATATATGACATTGAATGTAATGGGATTTTTTATTTTATATTATTTACTTTATATTTTGTTGACAAATATTTTTAATATTTTATATTATTAATAGATTTGAAGTCACAAGATTAAGATTTGAGTTCTATTTTTCAAAGATAAAGTTCCTTTCAAATTATTCAATAAATAAAATTGAAAACATAATAAATTTAAATACTAAAAAAATTTAATTAATAAAGGTCGAAAACATCATAAAATCAAATATTAACTTTTTTTCATTTTAATTTTTTAAAATTAATAAATATATAAATATATCAAAAAATAGTATAAAACTAGCTTCTCATTTATTATTTTTAATTGATATATATACATGTATTTATAAAATAATTTAAAAATATATATATATATATATATATATATATATATATATATATATATATATATATAATAAATAAGATTTTAAATTCGTATTATAAATACATAAAATTTGATATATTCTATAACATATATTCACAACTTTATTGTTATAGCCCACAAACTATTTTAGAGTTCTACTTTTCTAAATTAAGGCAGAAATCCTTTCATGAAATAAAATAATGATGATCAAGAATTGAAGGTCTAAAAATCAAGCTACTGAAAAACTAAGGGTAAATCGGTGATAATTCTCCCACGATCGACGATGATTTATATATCCACAAGTGATTCTTTGGTTCCAGGACCACAAATTTTTAATCTTGAAATGCTGCTTGGATTTCTTCAGGAGAATTAAGGTGAACGTTAACACCACATTGTCAAAATTACACTTTACATAGTCCACATCTGCTATCACAATTTCGGAAGATCATTTGCACTTGCAGGAGGAATACACTCTACATGCAATCATTTCATGGTAAATATTTTATCTTAATTATTTCATTTCTTATGTATTCCTATCTTTTCCTAGTCATCCCGCTCTCAGGACACAACAAACATCCATATTTTCCTTTATGATTATCCTCTATCACCTTGTAGCCTTCTATTTTTAATTTGGTTCAATTTTAATAGAATCATCGTTGATTCTTCTGAATCATCGTCGATTCATCTGAATCGACACTGATTCTACAAGATCAACTTCGATCCCTGCACTCTATTTTAAAATTTGATCCATTCAATCCTAAAACTCTATCTTAGATCAGTCTGATTTAATTTTTTGTCTTTCTAAACATAGAATTCATTTGTAGACGACTTTGCCCAGAATATTTTGCTTACATTGATAGCTTAAACCTTATTATCACATCTATATTGCATCTTTATCTTTTATAATTTTAGTGTTTATTTATCCACTTAATTGTGAAAATAGTGTACTGACATACACTTAAGGAAGTGCATAACTACCCAGGATTGGTTCCTAACTAGGTAGCTCACCTATCTATCTATTAATCCATTTCATCCAAGTTGTCTTCTTGTGTGCAGGTTATTCTTCCAAGCCAAAAAGAAGTTCCCTCATTCGTTGTATTCAAGCAGTGCACAACCATCTTCTTATATTCAAGTATTCTTCATAAACCCTACATATCTTTAATTTTTAGTAGATATTTAAATTAAAAATTAAAATGAAAAAATTATTATAACATTTTGGCACGCCCGATGGGACCCCTAAGGTCTCATTGTTCATATTACATTTTGTTGTGAATTTATTTATATGTTTTCTCTTCTCTTGATTGTTTGTCTTCATTCAAAAGAAAATCCAAAAAAAAAACTCTTTTTTTAAGGTTTAAAAATAATTGCATCCATCCTTTGCTTGCTTAGATAATTCACATATAATATTCTAGGCAGATCAATATATCATAGTAATCACTTTTTTTCACACACATACCAAACCATTTACACAATCAATTCATCAAACATTGACATAAGGAAACTGATTGGGATTTCATCACCTAGCAGTAACTTTCATCCTAGCTATCCTACTTGGATTTCACCACTAAGGGGAGAACCAACTTAGTATGTTGACTGAGTATAAACTCCATATATCAGGGATATACTGGCAAAGCACCCAACACCTTTAAACTGTAGTGTGTGAAGTGAAAGGTAGGCCCTAATACCAAGCCATGTATCATTTCTAATACATAGATCTTTTGAGCCTAAACAAACCTGAAACCATCTCCAGATTGTCATTTCTTAGTACCCTCACTGACATTTTTCCTTATCACACTCTAAAGTTAATTTATTAAAAAGGTAAAACTTTTTAAGCACATTTTTTAGTGTGTGTGCCTTTTTCCACTAAAATGAGATAATCAAAAAGACTATTATCTTCTGTTTTATTTTCATTTATTGATTTTTTTTCTTCGTATGCTAAATGGTTTTGATGCAACAACAATCACTAAAGCAAATTAAATCCCCAACCTTATCCTCATCTATGAATAACTCCTCGAGTCCTCCTACTTCCCCTGATTCTATGGGGGAAGGTATTCCCCAATTCTATACTCAAGGAGATCTTGAATTCACCACCATATTGGATAGTAATCCAATTGATCTTAACCATTACCTTAGCACTCAAACTATTCGTATTCCACTTTCCCCTCATACATAGTTTTTTGGGAATGATTTTGACATGCCCCTAGAAGGCCCTGAAGAGTTTACTATAGCCATGGTTTCCTCCGTTAATAATACTCCCCTAGCATGTTTCGATACTAACACTAGACAACCCTTAAACAATCCACCTCCAATAACATCTAGCGGTCCATCTCCAACTAGTACCCAAGCTCAAAGTATTACTGCACCTCAATGTATGTTTACTCCACCTCCTACCATGACACCTCAAAACGTAGTGATCTCAATCCTTGAAACTCTTCCACCCATATAAACTAGCATAGCTTCAAATCCCCAAACTCAACATTTGCAACAAGCTCTCATGAGTCAACCTCCTCGGTAATACATCCCAATGACTACCTAATACATATCTCCCTCACAAGGCCTTAGGTCCAATTATATACCCTTGAAATCCCCATAGTATGTGGCAGCATCCCAACCAATTATAACCACTTCAATTGGTTACCCTTTGCCACAACCCTTTTCCACTTCATTTCTTACCTATCAACATCTGCAACAAAATGTCTTGGCAGGTATTCCTCAATATAATACCCAACCTAACCTTATGAACATCCTTATGAATAGGATGGCAAATCTGGAAGCCTCTACCTCTAGGCATAAAAATATGCTCACTTAAGAGCAGATATAAAATGAACCCATTAATCCAACAGTCCCTATTAGACCATACCCCTCGTAATGGGCACTTCCAAATTTTATGCAATTTCAAAATAAGGAAGATCTTCAACAACAGATTCGAGCATTCAGGCATGCTTGTTATCTTATAACTCACAATGATGCTCTTCTCCTTAGAACATTTTCCATGTTGCTAGGTAGACCAGCTATAGACTGGTATAGTTTGATCCTTTAGCATTCCCTATTTTCTTTTGGGAAACTAACGCAAATATTTTTAGAGTAATTTTCCATTAACATCAAAATAAAAGTGACCATCACCGACCTCTATGCCATTAGATAATTCGATGATGAATTTCTCGTTGATTTCATGGATAGATGGAGGAGTCTTATAAACCAACTCAATGTTTCCCTTCATTAACTAGAACTAATTGAATTATTTATGAGAACATGTGTTAAACATATCTTGTCAAAATTACAGGCTCAATCCTTCAAAACTTTTGACGAGGCCTTTTTTATGGCCCATAAACTAGAAATTTGAGCTCTAAAAGAAGGGAAAGTAAATTTACATAGTAAAAACTTCAAACTCGATTCCTCTAAAGGACTAACAATAACAAAACCAAAGGCACTACTAATGTTGTGGTCTTCAAATAAGCACCCCCATAGACAAAAAATCAATCCAAACCCTCTACCTCCCAATCACAATCACAAAAACCATTAATGTATTTTCCTCTATGGTAGTACACACCCTTAGGGGAATCTTATGCTTCTATTTTAGACAAGATCTTAAAAGTGTCTATTATCGAACTTCCTCCAGTTAGACCTCTTGATGACTCTTTCCCTATGCCTAGCTGGTTCAAGGAAAATGATTTTTACAACTACCATTGTGTAATAGGTCATGATGTCAATAGTTATCTCTACTTCAAAGGTCTAGTACAAAACCTTATTGATCAAGGAGAGTTACAATTAGATAACCTTAAATCTCCCCTAATAAGTTCATAGACATCTTTAGGCAGTCATTCCCTAACCATGCCTCTACATCTAATTCTGTACATGTTAATTCAAGATGTACCTCAGACCATGAGACCCATGTGATTAGCATGATCCATGATCAACTTTTGCCTAAAGAGTTTGATAGTTCTTCTAAAACACCTTCCATGATAACTAAAATCCCAAATCTCCTTATAGGAGATGCCTTCAAACCATATAAATCAAGTAAAGTTATCCCTAAGACTCAATCAAGCTTTCCATATCTCATTATTTAGGATCCTCTTGAGGAAACATTATCTAAACCCATTCAAGATAATCAACTAGAAATAAAGGATGAGAGAGTTGTCAAACAGGATACTTATTTAGACATCCCATAAGATATGCATACCACTCTTTTTGTCACTACAACACCTTCACGTAGCATACTCATCCCCTATATCTTACTCCCCCTTGAGGAGAGTGTTATGTTACCTCAAACAAACCCAAGACTAGCTCCCCTCATAGCTAGGGAAGAGCCAAATCTTAGAAAAATTAGGGGAAGTGCTTCAAGAATTATAAATAAGAACCTCAAGGTATCACAAGGAAAATCCTTGCAACATCCTCCTATAAGGATTGAACTCCCTAAAAAATATATCCCTACTACCCCCGATCAAATTCAAAAAGGTAAGGCACCTCTGCCACCTATTCGAACTACAGCATCCATATTAGGACCTCATCTTTTGGTGACATTAAAATCCACCATTGTAGAATCCTCTTATAAATATCATTTACCATTACAAATGGATCTTCCCACTATAATAATCCCAATTCATAAACCTTTGAATCCCTTCTAGCCAAAAGGCCTAGGTGTACTTGTTATAGGGAATATTCAAATAGCTAGTGTGAAGGATCAAGGCTCGAAAGTAAATGCAAATTCCATGCTAATGCCTCAGAAGGTCAAAAAAATCAACTAGGATCCATTGAGGGGATCTTACTCTATGATTCTCAATCAACTTATTCAAACTTCCCATCACGCTCAACATGAAGAACCCCAATGTTGTTTAACAATTCAATAGGTACTTCTTATTAGCTCTTCTTCATAAGAGACTTTGATATCTTAAGAGAATCTAAGGCTGCACTGGGGTCTGATGATATTAATAACTCACCCATATTGATAAATGCATGGGCATCATGTGGATCTATGCAAGTTACATTTCTTAAATTTTCCAAAGCCTTCTATTGGTTCTCAAATTTGTAGTATGCAAAACCTTAAAAGGATGCCAAGCTTTATGATTAGGTTATGCAACCAATTTGGCCAACTTACAGAATCAACCCAAGTGGTTAGGATTCTCTACACTTTAGGCTTTGCTTTGCCCATGTGGGTATTACCTTATATTCACCAATGATTAATTACTCCTCAAATGTGTTGGTGACTTTAGAGTAGATTAATGGATTTATGTAATGTTGTCAATTGAATCATCCAATTCACCCTAATCTGAACTGGCATATGATTTGAATTAGATTTTTTTTAAATTTTATATTCTACTCTTAATCCTACTCCTACACAATAGAAAATTAAAATTGGAATTTTTGAATATGATACAAGGAAATGATTCTGGAAAAGAATTGATCGATGCCTTTCTCAACAATTGGGTAACAGACTCTGTTCACAAAAATATTTGTGTTTTCTATCTAGCCACAACTCAAATTACTTGGCATGGGATTGTCTATGACTGACATAGACATGAAAGATTATTATTACTTGGGTCTTCTTAATTATCCAAATTCAATCCTCCAAGTTACAGTGATCTATTCAATGGAATTTAATCCTTACTTGAGGAAACCCAATTAGATAAACCACCCAAAAACAACAAATGTGTTTTGAAGAACTAAAAATATACTTGATATCTTAATTCAAATAGCTAGGAGAAATAAAAATGGATACAACCAGATAAATTATAACATGAATATTCAACAAGCAATTTAGAACTAGATATATGGCACCAGATAAATGTGGTTTACTTTTATTGATATATCTTTGAAGAGCGGGCCTTACAATGTCTTTTTCAAAAATCAAATTCACAGAGAGCTTTCCCAAGGCCTTGGTTTCCTTCTTATAGGGGTGAAGGAAGATACAAGCTTCAAACCTTTCACATTCCAAAAAATGACTCTTCATATACCCACCCCTTAATATGACCTATTACAACATATACTTTTTGACAAGTTTTAAAAAGAATGCCAAATATATTTTGAATACATATTGGAAAGCATAAAAACAAGAAAAAGACAAAACAAGAGGACATCCAAGATTTTTTGGTGCCATGTTGACACAAACTTGATGTTCATTGCTCCTCTACATACTTGGCCTGATTATTCTTCAGTTGTCAAATATTGATTCTCCCATTGGTAGACCGTGAAATCATTAGGCCACTTATATTCTTGGATCTAGAGCAAGTTGGCCTAGTGATCTTTCCATCTTTTGTCTAGCAACACTTTAATATCAATGATGAACTTTGCATATCCAGCATGTTGAGAAATTACTTTATCCAAAATGACATTAAAACTAAGAATATTTATGTTTTGATCTTTTTTCAAGAAATCAATGACTTGAGAAACTATTTGACCATATTCACTTTTCCATGCATCAAAACCTTTGATCTTTTTATTCTCTATCAAAATGGAAGGAATAAACTGGTGTTTGAAGGCAGCAAAAGAATCAATCTTTGCTTGCATTTTTTGGATCTCACCATTCACATACTAAAATTCATCCAAGATCATTTTCACTATCTTCTCCATTGGCTTGAGTGAGGCGGGAGTGCCTGGATCCATTTGTATAAATTTTTTAAGGTTAGCAATGTATGGTGTGCAGGTTTCCATTTCTTATATATTGGATCCAAAATAAAAATATGACCTTCAACTAATCAATGGCCTGAGACAAGGAAGAATAGCATTCATGCACATCTCCCAACTTGTGAATAACCAATTTTACTTTGTATTCCAAAATCTTCTCAAACACCTCAAGGATTTTCAATTTGGCCTCATCCTTTGTCTTCTCATTTTGCTTTTTCAAATATTCAATTTCTTTTTCCAACTTCAACTTCAATGCATTCAAATGATCAATTGGGACTGTATTATCATTAGTTATTTGTGGCATAGGGGCTTGGTATGGCACAATTGTCTAGCTTTGAGAATCGACACCCTTTAACTTCTTATTTAGTTTGACATTTTCCAAATATAGCCTATTCACTTCATCATTCATCTCAATTTTAGTTTTTTCATAATCGAGCAATCTTTGCTCCATTTTCTTGACAGCAGCTTGTGCGAACATTACAGAGTGCACAGTAAGGGTGGCAGCTTCAAGCACTAATGTATCCTAAAATGTTTTCACCATAGTTATTTCCCTCAACTCCTAGACTACATCAAGAAATCTTGGCTTGTTGGCGTTCTTCTATGTGACCCATATTGCTAGAGTATTTGTATTTAGGTTAAACCCACAACCACTGACACCATCCCCATAATCAAACTCAAAAACTATCATGGGGTCATATTGATTTCTCACTTGGTCCAACAAAAACATTTTATTTAATTCAAGGCCAAGGATGATCAACATATTTCTTTTCAAAAACATTTTTCTAGCCTCATCAGGGCTGATATGTATTTCATCAATTTTCAAATACTTGAAATTCTGTGTCACAATTTGATCATGTTGAGATTCACTAGCACCCATTTTATTTATTTCCACCTTTTATTTAAATTATTTCATCTTCAATTTGAGCCAAAAATATTTGAATTATGGGGTATTGATGAAATAATCATCCTCGATGAACCTCATAGAAACCACAACCATTTCATCTTCTTGTAGTTCAAGCTCACCTTGTGCCTGTTCATCCATTATTACTTCTAGTTTGTGTGATTTTGATTTTTGACCAACAAGGGGTTGATCAACTTCCTCCTCCTCTCCCATATGCCTCAAAATACTGGCCATCTCCTCAGAGTCACCAACTCTTTCAGTCATTTCATATGGAACCAATGGAGAAACATCATCTGTCTTTTGCCTTTTGGCAGGTGGTGAATCAAAAACAACTAGATCTAGCACTGACATTACATCTGGACCAGGTTCTTGAATCACAACTCCTATTGGATTTTTGATATGGAGGTTGGTAGCCTTTGTAGGTTGCTTCTTATACTTTCCATATATTAAATCAAAATTATCAATTACCAAATCTATTCTTTTCAAAGGGTCCTTCTCTTCAACAAAAAATCTTGAAAAATTATGGTTTTGTTTTCTTTTGTCACCCTCAATCTTCTTCAAAAGTTCCCATTTTTTTTTCCTACTATATACCTCTTCAAAAGTGACACAATTTATGATCACATCCTCATCAAAATTGATTTAATGGGATATCCCCACCCTGGTAAGGATGACTTGTCTAACAAAGTTCATGTGACCCTCTAGATCAGAAACCCTTTCTATCCCTAATTTCAAAGAATATTTAGCCTTCAAATAGGCTTACAAATCCTCCAAGGTATCTAGACCAATGTACCATTCACCAAACACAGTGAAATCTGGAAGAAATGTGCCCTTCTTTTGTTTTTTCATCACATATTTCTCCATCTAGAGCATATGCCACATGAATTCAAGAAAAGCAATTCTATTTGGAACAAATTTTGGCAACACATGGGGTGGCTGAGTACACCCATATACTTCGATTATAGTATGGTCAGGCAAGAAATACCAATCAACAAAGTTATGTTTGTGACCATGTTCTGGCCTATGAGCAAGAGGCCTCAACATTTCTCTAACCTCTTTGGTCAATCTAGGAAAATGGATACTAAGGGAATTCATTATTATGACTGAGAAATTATCATGTAACACAACATAGTTACAGTTCTGACAATAAGTGTCCCATTTGTAACACCAGCACTGTGTAGGTAATATTTGTCTCTTTTGATCATTCATGCTCAAGTCCATCCTACTGGGCCAATTCCTTCTGTTCTAATACAAAATTAAATGACATGATAAAGAATAATATTTGAACTCCATAGGTTTCTTGTTCTCCCTTATTTGCAAGAATCCATCATGTAATTTCTTCTCAATAAATGATGCAAAATCATACTCAACATTAACCTCTGGGTTGTGTATCCTCATGGCCATCATCATCATGCCAACTAGAATTCTATCTTGGGCATCAATTCATATCACTTGACACAAAGAAAAATATGTCCTTTTGAAATATATAGCAAAGTCATCAACTAGAAAAGGCTCAACTATAGTGGTTGGGATTGAAATCCTTTTATTGTTGGCCCATTTCCTCATGTACATGGGCAACTCATCACTCCTATGTGTATTTCTCAAACTGGTATATTCTTGTTCACTCTTCTTCAAGACAAATTTTGTGAGGGCTTGCTTCTTGAGCATGAAGCAATCAATGATTGCATTTCTATCCACAGCCACTAATGGTGACCCATTTGTCAACCTGACAGTTTTGGTCGCTGGATGATAGTGTTGTACCAATATCCTAATCAAATCCACATCAATGAATACATTTATCACCACAAGATTAGCCAAATTTAAATTCCATAGGTTTACAATTGGTCCTTATCCATCTTAATTTTCACAAAAATATCAAAAAAGGTTTCATCCTGAGATGGGGACTCTAGCATCCTGACACCCCTCTGCTACATCCTTGAATAGTTTCTTATACCCTTTATCAAATAAATTTGGAAAAATGTCTAATAGTGAATGTTGAAGGGACCGCTTCTTGGGAACAGGGTGTTCACTGCTCTTACTTGAAGACTCAGATTTCTTAGGTGCCATAGTTTGATGCTTTTATGAACTAGGGTTTTGATAGTCACTTGCTCTACCAAACTAGTTGAAAATAAAGCACAAACTAAATACCAAATTTTATAAAGAGAGTGATGAGGCAAACTTACCTGATTTGAAGATGGTTGAAGTGCACACATAGAGCTTGAATTCACCATCTACAATCACC
The DNA here is from genome assembly GCA_037957365.1 of Torreya grandis. NCBI lineage: Eukaryota > Viridiplantae > Streptophyta > Pinopsida > Cupressales > Taxaceae > Torreya > Torreya grandis. The sequence continues at coordinate 194,823 of JARHVA010000822.1, read as the reverse complement.
ATTGAATTTGCTTGAATGATGAAATACAAAGAAATTCCAAATTTTGATCTGCTACAGAGTTGGTCATTTTGCCATTACTTTGGTTCATGCCATGAAATTGGCAAATATTAGCATTCATGGATTTCAAACATATACCATTGATTTGGTCTAATCCAATGGCTAGGTGGGCACTTCAATCATAGGCATTAATGATAACCACTGCGGGGTGGAAATATAGTCATTTCAGCATTTAATACTTTATCGCATCATCAAAAGACCTATTTAGATCTATTGCAGGACCACAGGAACTTTTGGATGATTATACCACATATTTCACCACTTATCACCACCTCGTAAGCATTGATACACATCATCACAGGATGGTGAGATACATGTTACCCCTTATACCTCATACCACATTACCACCAACCTTTGATCTAACCATCATGGGACCATGGGATCCTTTGGCATCCCTTAACTATTTATCGTATCACCACATGCATTTGATTTGACTATGGTGGGAGCATGGGACATACTTTATATAACTTTTACTACTTACCTCTAACCCATAAGACCTTATCTAAAATATTAAAATAGATATAAATAACATATATTGTATAGAGTGTTACATAAAATATATGTAAAAATTTGACCCTAGAAATGTGCAATTACAATTGTGATTATTGTTGCTCTAACATTTGGATTTGGTAGGAGATGGTTTCCATGATCATACAAAATACTCCTAATAGGGTTCTCGAGTAGATAATTCATTCGTTATGATTCATATGTACCTTCTATAGTTAAATTTTTGACCTAGAATGTCAAGGAAAATATATGAAAAATCTAGAGTGCGGACTCTAGAGATGTTAGGTTGTGGAGCTAAAAGCTTCACTGATGCAAACATGGAGGAGGTTGCTGAGAGGTTGCTGAGTTGTAGAGCAACCAACATCGGTCTAATCAACTAATGTTAGTCATATCCAGTGAGCAGAGCAACCGACGTCGGTCAGGATCGGCCGACGTTGGTCACCTCCAGGTAGACAGGAACTGATGTCGATCACCTGTGCGATTCCAAAACTGTCGATTGCACGAATAGTTTGTTAATGAACCGGTTGTTTGCATGTTAAAGGCCAATTTTAGTCTTGAGATACGGATCTAATTATTATAATTAGATGTCTAATTATTATTTGCATGGGATTTATATAATAGACTCATGGGCTGTATTGTAAAGGTGTGCTAGTTGAGTTGAGCAGGCTAGCTCCATCAGTGTGTCAAGAGAGCAAAGGTAGCTCCTCCTAGTTCCACAGGGGTGCCGAGTGTGTATGATCAGGTAGAGCTCCAGGTTGTGCAAGCTCTGGTAGAATATCCACCGGGGTACTGGTTTGGAGAATCATAAGGACTTGGTGAGGCAAGGACAAGGGTTCTTCAGGGTGTAGAGAGATCTACATGGTAAGTAAGATCATTGATTTGCAGGTGTTTGTGTTTTTTTTATCTAGGTTTGTAGGTGTTGCAAAACCAAGTTGATTTGCAAGTGGCAGCAAGATCAGGGAGATCACAACACAATAGGTAGCAAGAACAGGTGGGATCTACTTGGAGTATGGTGTGTACTCGATCGTGATGTACGTGGAGTACATGTGTAAGTAAGATCATTTGAGTTTCAGGTTGTTGCAAGTTCATGGGAGATCTACTTGAATTACTTTGAGTACTTGTGGACTAGAAGTAGGCAACGACAGTTTTTTCGGTTGTCACTTACTAGTGGTATTGGCAGTATTTATATTAACTGGTTGGAGGTGAACACCAACTCTGTGTTTGAGTTGTGTGTTGGGACCGTAATTGAGAGAGATAACTCTTGAAAGTGAATTACTATACACTTGGTGTGGGAAGCTTGTAAGGTGTGGAAGAGTGTGGCGTCTCTTCATTGTAATTCTTTTTTGGAAGAGTATTAATATAATTGGGTATTGTCTCTCATATTCTGTGTTATTTTTGAATTCTAGTTACTTGTGCATTCTGGTTAAATTCTGTGTTTAGTTGCTCATACAAAGGTAATCAATTGTGCTTCTGGATCCTAACAAGTGGTATCAGAGCCTGGTTGTAGGTTCAAGAGAGTGATACCACTAACAAGTGGTATTAGAGCTAAGGTTGCAGGGAGCAGATTTGTGTTTGATTACAGGTCACTCTCAGGGGTTTCTGATTGAGTGGGAGTATAGCAATGGCAGAAGAAAGTACACTAAGAATGGAGGAATTGAAAAGCAAGAATGGTCAATTACGGTGTTATGAAAAGAAAGAGCAGGTAAAGAAAGATTGCTGGTTGGTTGAAGATTAGCATGAAGGAACTATAGAAGTAGATGTTGCAGGTGTTGTTGCACAAGATGCTCTGGTAAGTTCCTTGAATAAAGTAGAATCTTGTTTTATAGATTATGTTGCCTCTTTCTATGCAGCCCGAAATAGAGTATTTTTCCATGTTAAGGTTCTTGAAGACTTTGGAAAGATTTATTTATGGGCTGGTGTGCCTTGTCAAAGTATTGGCAAAGCGAAAGTGTGGCTGAAATTGCAGGCGGCCAACACATGGGTGTTGAAGGAGGTCATGCAGGTCCTAGTCTTGAAGATGTGGCTAATTTCTTCAAGAAAGTTGGGTGATGAGAGATGCACATAAATTCTCACAACGGATGCACTTGAATTAGCTGGTGGTAAGAAAGTAGGTATCCTTTATCTATCTACTTATATTACTGATTCTTCTTCTGTTGCGAAGACGTGGCTTTGTAGGCTTGGTCACATGAGTAAGAAGGAGATGCATGTTCTTAAGTGTAAGACAGATGTCTTTGACAAACTTAAGAACTGGAAAGCCTTGGTGTTTATAGAGGAGATGATGGACAGAGATCAGTGGATGGGACTGAGTAACTCTGAGCAGAGTAGTTTGGATAGGGTTTTGATCCAAAGAGAGCTTGTGGGTAAAAAGTCATCACTCACAGGAGAACACAGGTACCGACGTCGATCAGGAGGAACTGGCGTCAAATAGATAGGTGCCGATGTCGGTCATGTGCAGACCAGAGCTGGTGGTGTCAGGCAGGGTAAGACCGACATCGGTGATAGGGTAAGACCGACGTCGGTCAGGAGGACCGACATCGACGACAGGTAGACACCAACGTCGATCAGGAAAACTAGCATCAGTAGTTAGGACAGTCACATGGAATCAACGTCGTTTGGATGCAGACTGTGTGGTGACTGAGGTCGGTCACTGGAATGGATTTTGGGTGGACAGCAAGCTGTCAAGGAGTCTCAAACACCCATATGGAGGACTGAAAGGGTAAGTAAGCCTCAAATTTGTTGTTCCTCTTCTTTACTCTCGTTGCTCACTGCAGAGCAGGAAGGATCCAAGAAACAGTGGGAGCATGGCATGAATGAGAAATTTGATTCCTAGGATGTAGAACCAAATGGGAGATTTGGTAGGGTTGCCAGCTGGTATGAAAGCACTCAAAGATGAATGGATTCTTTAGTTAAAGAATAGAGAGAATGGATACGTGAGACAGAAGGCCAGGTCATATGGTCTTGAAGAAGCTACAAGACAATGGAGGTTTGACCGGTGGATGACAAAGCATGGCTTTAGAAAATGTCATTTTAACCATTGTGTTTCTTTACCAGGTTGGGTGATGATTGCAACATCATCCTGTTACTGTATGTTGTGTGTTTTCTTGTTGCAGGGTCACACATGCAGGGTTGTTGAGCTAAAGGTAAAGTTAGTTCAGTGGTATGTCATGAGGAATTTGGAGTAGCAAAATTCTTTGGCATGAGTGTGTTCTAGAGACATGGAAGATCACAGGTTGATTTTGTCTCTGGATGATTGTGTGAAATCGGTTAGCACATCGATGATTGGACAGTTCTATGAATAGTGTCCTAATTCACATGATGAGGTTAAGTACATGTGTACTGGACCTAAGGTTGCCCACGCAGTGGGAGCTGTCAGCAAGTTTAGAGCCAATCCAGGAAAGAAGCACTGTGTTAGGTTGTGGAGCTAAAAGCTTCACTAATGCAAACAAGGGAGGAGGTTGCTGAAGGTTGCTGAGTTGCAGAGCAACCAGTGTCGGTCTGATCAGCCGACGTCGGTCAGGTTAGTGAAGAGAATCAACTGATGTCAGTCAGGAATCGGCTGACATCGGTCACCTCCAGGTAGACAGGGACTGACGTCGGTCGCCTGTGTAGTTCAAAACTATAAGTTTTACGAGCAGTTAGTTAACGAACCAAGTGTTTGCATGTCAAGAGCCAAATTTAGACTAGAAGATGCGGATCTAATTATTGTAATTAGATGTCTAATTATTATTTGCATGAGATCTATTTAAGAGACTCATGGGTTGTATTGTAAAGCGTGCTAGTTTGAGTTGAGCAAAGTTAGCTCCTTCTGTGTGTGAGGTGAGCAAGGGTGTCCCTCCTAGTTCCACAGTAGTGCCAAGTGTGGGTGCTAGTTTTGGAGAATCAGAAGGGTTCTTCAGTTGTGTAGGATCTTGGTCAGCAGATGTGCATGGCTACATTAGGAGATCTACATGGTAAGTAAGATCATTGATCTGCAGGTGTATGTGTGTGCATGGTCCAGGTTTGCAAGTGTGCAAGATCAAGGAGGACAGCAACACAACAGGGAGCAGGATCAGGAGAGATCTACTTGGAGTACAGTGTGTACTCAGAAAGAGAGCAAAGAGGAAGGCAAGGAAGATCCTTCCATAAGTGAGATCATTTGAGTTGCAGGTTGTTGCAGTTCAGGGGAGATCTACTTGAAGTACGTTTGTGTACTTGGAGTGCATGGATCACTTGTGGAGTGTGTGGAGCACTGGTGTACTATCAGTAGTGGATACTGACTGGTTGGAGGTGAACACCAACTCTGTGATTGAGTTGTGTGTTGGGACCATAAGAGAGAGAGCTTTGAGGGAAGATTTACTGTTTATGCCCTAGAGGTGTGGGAGCCCTAGAGGTGTGTAAGGAAGAAGAATTATGGCAATATTCTTTGTTGTATTTCCTTCTGGAAGAGTTTTAATACAAGTTGTGTATTGTCTCTCATATTCTGTGTTATTTCTGAATTCTAGTTACTTGTGTATTCTGGTTAATTTTTGCATGTTAAGTTGCTTGGTAATCAATTGTGTGCTTCCGTATTTCCCAACAAAGTGGTATCAGAGCTTTTAGTTGGGTATCTAACACACTGGAGGGCAGTTCAGTGGATTCTCAGGTATTTGAGAGGGACCAACAGCATGTGCACATGCTATGCAGGGTCAAGTTCTTTTCTACATGGGTTTGTAGATGCAGATACGGCAAGTTACTTGGATGACAGGTGGTTCATCACAAGTTTTGTGGTGGGTGGTCTTCAAGATGGAGCTTGAAGAGGAATACAAGCTAGGAAATAGATTAGATGGTGTACAGGTACAGGTATAGTGCAGCCGTTTATCTCCAAGTGGGAGATTATTAGGTTGTGGAGCTAAAAGCTTCACTAATGCAAACATGGAGGAGGTTGCTGAGATGCAGAGAAACTGACATCGGTCTGATCAAACAACGTCGGTCATATCCAGTGAGCAGAGCAATTGATGTCGGTCAGGATTGACCAACATCGGTCACCTCCAGGCAGACAGGAACCAATGTCGATCGCCTATGCAGTTTTGAAACTGTCAGTTGCACGAACAGTTTGTTAATGAACTAGTTGTTTGCATGTTAAAGGCCAATTTTAGTCTTGAGCTGTGGATCTAATTATTGTAATTGGATGTCTAATTATTATTTGCATGGGATCTATATAATAGACTCATGGGCTGTATTGTAAAGGTGTGCTAGTTGAGTTGAGTAGGCTAGCTCCTTCAGTGTGTGAAGAGAGCAAGGGTAGCTCCTCCTAGTTCCACAGGGGTGTTGAGTGTGTATGATCAGGTAGAGCTGTAGGTTGTGCAAGCTCTGGTAGAAGATCCATTGGGGTACTGGTTTGAAGAATCATAAGGACTTGGTGAGGCAAGGACAAGTGTTCTTCAAGGTGTAGAGAGATCTACATGGTAAGTAAGATCATTGATTTGCAAGTGTTTGTGTTTGTTTGATCTAGGTTTGCAGGTGTTGCAAAACCAAGTTGATTTACAGGTGGCAGCAAGATCAGGGAGATCACAACACAATAGGTAGCAAGATCAGGTGGGATCTACTTGGAGTACGATGTGTACTCGGTCGTGATGTACGTGGAGTACATGTGTAAGTAAGATCATTTGAGTTGCAAGTTGTTGCAAGTTCATGGGAGATCTACTTGAAGTACTTTGAGTACTTGTGGACTGGAAGTAGGCAACGACAGTTTTTTCGGTTGTCACTTACTAGTGGTACAGGCAATATTTATACTGACTGGTTGGAGGTGAACACCAACTCTGTGTTTGAGTTGTGTGTTGGGACCGTAATTGAGAGAGATAACTCTTGAAAGTGAATTACTGTACACTTGGTGTGGGAAGCCTGTAAGGTGTGGAAGAGTGTGGCGTCTCTTCATTGTAATTCTTTTCTGGAAGAGTATTAATACAATTGGGTATTATCTCTCATATTCTATGTTATTTTTGAATTCTAGTTACTTGTGCATTTTAGTTAAATTCTGTGTTTAGTTGCTCATACAAAGGTAATCAATTGTGCTTCCGAATCCTAACAAGAGAGTTAATATCTCTATGTATATTAGGGTTTGAGTGGCTAATCTCCATTGACTGACCCTTTAACAATGAGACATTGTGTGGTAGAATAATAAAATTGATGAGAATATTGAAATAACAAAATATGTGTCTCATATGTTATGAATATGTTCAAAGTTAAGTGTGTAATTGATAATGCTTATGTGTGAAATGAGTTACAACACTTATCTATTTATAAGTGACTTTGAATTCAAATTTGATAATTTTAATAGATGACAAATGATCGTAAAAGGCCATGAAACATTATGATATTCTATTTTATTATACCAAAAAAATAAAATAACATAATAATTGTTATGAAACTTTAAAACAATGGTCTCCACATTTAAAAATCAACCATAATACTAATATCATTCAATTTAAAAAATTAAGTATACATATATAAATATAAATAAAACTTGGGGAGCCATTTTAAAATACCCTTACCACTTACCGCTAGCCCACAAGACCTTCTTTAAACCATCATGGGTCTGTAGTATGTGTTATCTATCAGCTTAGCCCTTACCGCCATACTGTCATTTATCTTCTTATCTATCATGGGGTTGTAGTGAACCTTTATGGTTTGCTCTTACCGCATCACCGCAAGTCAACATTTTGTTTGTCATGGGGTCATGGTGAAATATTATATGCTACTCAAACTCTTGCCACCAATCCACCAATTAATTTTGAGACCTCTAAGGGGCCGTAGTAACCAGACTCTATATACCACAACACCATAAGTGATGTTCCTACATGCTACAAAGAAGCAGTAACTGTCTTTTCACTTCCTTTGGTTCCTGCACACCTACCAAAGCTATTTGAATGTACTATAGGGTTATAGTAAGAGATAAAAAACACATCAATGATCAAAATACAAATGTCTTTCACATGGACATGATATGGGATGCTTATGAATGACTCCTAAAATAATTGTAAAAAGAATATGGACTCCTATAATGAATTTTATGAATTTTGAAAAAAAATGCCTCAAAGAAATGTGGTCTCATGGTAATGGAATGCCATGACAAGCGAATTTTTATGGATTATCATGGCATTCCATCACCACGAGACCAAATTTCTTTGAGGCATTTATATTATATGCTACTCAAACTCTTGTTGTCATCCTGCCAATTACTTTTGAGACCTCTGTGGGACCACGGTAACTAGTCTTTGTATATCGCAACACCACAAGTGAAGTTCTTGCATGCTATGGGGAAGCGATAACTATCTTTTCACTTCCTTTGGTTCTTGCACACCCGCCAAAGCTATTTGAATGTATTATGGGCCTGCAGTAAGAGACAAAAAAACATATCAATGATCAAGATACAAATGTCTTTCACATGGACATGATATGGGACGCTTATGAATGACTCCTGGAATAATTATAAAAGGAATATGGATTCCTAAGATGAATTTTATGAATTTTGGAAAAAATGCCTCAAATAAATGTGGTCTCATAGTGATGGAATGCCATGACAAGCGAATTGTTATGGATTGTCATGGCATTCCATCACCATGAGACCACATTTCTTTGAGGCATTTTTTCAACTAGTTCACTGCCTTGTCTATGTTATTGCTTACTATTATGCTTTGATATATTTTTTCCAAGCATCTGTAGCTTGTTCGAAAGCACTGATTTTAGGTTTTTATCCATAACAACAAGGTATTGAACTTTTTGATAAAATTCTTGGGTAGACATGTATGAAAAATGTGGTAGCATAGACAAGGCAGTGAATTGTTTGAAAAAATGCCTCAAAAAAATGTGGTCTCATAGAATGCCATGACAAGCAAATGCAATTGGTAGCTGTTCCTAGTTATTAGTTATGCAATGTGAATTAATTGCATAACTACTTAGGTTGACTTTGTAAAAACTATATTGTAATTGAAATTTTATCATCTATCAGCATCTAGTTATTAGTTATGCAATGTGAAGTAATGTTTTGAGTTTGAAAGATGTGCAATGCAATGTAATCAGCAATTTGAATATAAACTACAAAAATCTATTTTTTACAATTCATTACTTAAACTCTCTATTTTATTTGCTCTCTATAACTCTATTGCTATAGAAATGTCTTTTAATTTAAAAAAATAGTTTTTATCTCTTAGTCTACAATTTTTTATATTTTTTTTAAATCTATTTTTTTCCTAATATTTTCAAAAAATCTTGAACTTTTGGTTTGACAATTCTTTTCCCAAAATGTTTTTGTTGCTGTGTAGAACATTATAGATGGATCAACATCAAAGGTTGACTGCGGATCAATACCATGCATTTTTTGAGAGAGTAGCCGAAGAGAGGGATATGGAAAAACATCCATGTCCATGTAATGACTATCTTGGTAGAAAGGTGAGAAAAATAAATCTAATTTATCGACATACGATAAGATATGGGCATAGTGGTATAAGCCCTTGGGATTAAAATTGTTATGAAGATATGATATAATTACAGAGTGTGAGAGATGAAGAGGCAACAAATATAGATGAATTGTCACCAAACATAAATGAAGAGGCAATAATGTTAGATGAAGGGTTTGAAGTTGATAGAATGTTGAATGAGGGTCTAACCGATTATTGGGCCAAGTTGATGGAGGATGATTTAAATCATGTGTATGTTAATTGCTAGTTAATTTATTTGACAAAAATCCTTCAAATTCTTAACTTACAAGTGGTGTTTGGTTGGACAAATGAGAGTGTAGATCAGTTATTGGCATTATTAAGTTCATTGTTACCACCTGACTCCACATTGACAAAAAAATGAAGTCAATGTAAAAATCAAATCACTAAGCTAGGATTAGGGTATGAAAACATCAACACATGTGTGAATGGTTGTGTAGTATTTCATAATAAGCTTGCAAGTGAGAGTGAATGTTTGAAATGTCATGAAGTAAGGTATAGACAAGGGTTAAAATCAGTTGTGGTTCTTAGAAAGGTTCTTCATCACTTTTTGATAATCCCATGATTACTCTGAATGTATAGGTGTAGAGACATTGTTGAACTTATGCAATGGCATGCCCAAAATAAGAGCACTGATGGAAAATAATGACATGTGCTTGATTCTAAGATGTGGATGGAATTTGATAATAGATGGCCTAATTTTTATCAAGATCCTCGTAATATAAGGTTGGGTTTGGATATAGATGGGGTGAATCCAATCTTAGATCAAAGTATTAAATGGTCAACTTGGCTAGTGTTTTTAATAAATTATAAATTCCCTCCATGGTTAGCAACTAAACCATTTTTCTTAATGCTATCATTGATTATACCAAGAAAGAAAAGTGTGACTTCAGATATAATCGATGCTTATCTAGAGCCATTATATGATGAGTTAATGGAATTTTCGAAAAGAATTGAAGTAATTTAATCTTTAAGGGATGGTCATTCAATCAAATTCACTTTAAGATCTTCCTTATTGTTTATGATTCATGATCTTCCTACATATGGCACATTGTCTAGTCTCAGTGTTCATGGATACCATGGATGTCCTACTTACAACTTTAAGGATTTTTTGAGGCACTCAAGAAGTTTGTGTAATTGTAATTATTGTGGACATCGTGCTTACCTTAAAATGGATCATCCATATCATTGATAAAAAAACATGTTTCAATGGTCAAGAAGAGAATCATGAAGCACTATTGCTAATAACAGGTGATTACATTGTTGAGAATGGACAAAAAAGAATATCATTTATTCAAAATGATGGGATTTCTAGTAGTAGATATGATCCATGTAATGAAAGTAGTGTAAAATGGTTGTGCATATTATAGAAGTTTCCATACTTTAAGGATATAGCCATTAGGCATATTGTTGACTTTATGCATACTAAGAAAAATATAGCCTATGCTATTATAGAAACTCTTTTTGGTGCTTTTGATACTATTTCATCATGCAAAGACTTTTGACAACTAAATATTCATCAAAATCTTTAGGTTAAAAAATGTGATGATGAAAAATATAGAAAACATATTGCTCCTTATGTCTGGACAAAGAAACAACGTGCACAATTCTTATATTTGGTGTCTCATACTCACTTTCTCACTAGATATGTAAGTAGTATTAGAATCCATACTAACATTAATGGCTTAAGATTCCTCAAGACCCATGACTATCATGTCATAATCAAGAATATTTTACCTATTATGGTAAATATATCAAATTTGGCAAAGGGTCCAAGATTGGAAATTATAAGGTTGGGCCTAATATTAAAGAGAATAAGTTTACATGTATTAGATCCTTCAAACTTTTATAGTTTGAAGGAGGAGGTTGTTGAAGTCCTTTGTCTATTGGAACGGGAATTTCCACCAACAATCTTTAACATTTCTATGCATCTTTTGATACATCTAGAATATGAACTAGAACATTGTGGCCTAGTAAGAACGAGATGGATGTATCTTCTAGAATGATATATGAAGGTTTTGAAAAAAATTGTTTGTACTAGGGTAAAATCGGAAGGCAGCATGTCTGAGGGATATTCAATGTAAGAGGCCATGGGATTTTGCACAGAATATATGAAGGATTTTAAAAATGTCAATCAACATGTATGGGATCATGACTAAGATGAGAGAGTTGTAGGTGAAGTATTATAAGGTAATGGAGTCTTTCCAAGCTATCATATCAATAAATAAGTGTGATACATGCCTATATTCTTAAAAACACATGTTCGTTTGATAAGTAGCATAGGTAAAAAAAATTACACAATAAATTATTTATTCAATTGCATTTACACATTTATATTATTAATCTTACTATTTGTATGATAATATTCTATGTATAAAATATGACGAATAAAATCAAGCTTGGATGCAACATCAACCTCAAAAGCACAGATGTCATGATTTGATTAGAGGTGATTCTTTTCCAAAATTTGAAGAATGGATTGCTAATGTAGTTAGTGATGCAAAATAAGGTCAAGATATAACAACAAATAAAAGTTCTTTCACAATCTCCACATTTATGGGCTATGCATTTTAGTGGAACGTGGGCCTATGGTAGTCATTTAAGAGTGGAATAAAAAGACAAAGGAAAGACAAATTGTGATTGTGTTAGTGCTGGATTTCTTCACGAAACTGAGAAGTAATTTTATGTTGGATTCATCCAATAAATTATTCAAGTGGATTTTGGTGAAAATAGTCCTATATTATTAAAATGTAATTAGATCTAACCATCTGTAGTATAATTTTATGAGTATGGATTTGTACGCGCAAATACATGACAATTTTTATTAGAGACGGATGAGCCATATGTTTCACCTCTTAAAATGAACCAATCATTTATAATTGATGATGTAAGAAGCCCAAGAGGGTCTTATGTAACTCAAATAGAGTCTCATTCCATATGAAAATTCACGGAAGTTGTCGATATAATCCCTGATGGGTAATATGTTAATTTACAAGAAACATTCAAAGAAGTGGATGAAGACAATGATGGAGTGTTTGAAGAAGAGATTTTTATTACCAATGAAGAGATTGGGAGAGAGAATCTATTTCATGTCACAGATGAGGATGAGGAAAAAATAAAGTAGATGTCAAAAGTGTCAATATCCAATTGAAACAAGGGATAATCATATTGATAGTCTGATACCTGTAATTGTAAACATCTTAGTTTTTTAATGCAAATTATTTTTAATCTATAAACTGAATTCTATTTTAAGTTTCCATTTTAACTTATGAACTCAATAAAATTTTATTGATTCAAGTTTTTGATTTATACATTATTATTTATTTGAACTTCAGAAAATAAGGAAAAGGACTGTAAGGCACAAATTAGTCGATGATAGTGAAATTTCATAGATAGATTATGAGTGATTTCATAGAGCAAAAGTGGCCAAGAATAATGAATATTTATCGTGTATTGGTTTGACAAACAAGTAAGTTGTAAATCCACTAAGTATTAAATTATTTATTTAATAGTGTTTAATAAAATTTTATAGACAAGAGATTTATGTATATAAGACATAATATGATATTTTTTTTATTTTATAGGCAAGAAAAAGAGTTCGAAAAAATGTAGAGAAAAAAAAAAGGCAAGAAAAGATATAATGTCACCATCTCATAAAATCCAACACATTTGTGATTCAATAAATACAATTAGTAAAAATAATAGTTGTGATTATGTGCACCCTGATATAGCATATGGTGATGTGCAACCTGATAACACATGGTAATGTGCACCCTGATATAGCACATGATGATGTGCACCCTGATATAGCACATGGTGATGTGCAATGATGTGATGATCTCTTAGCACAAAGTCTAAGAGAGATTATTGAAAAAAATGAGAGAAAAGGAACATCAAGTCTGCAGATGATTTATTCAACATTAAAAGATGTGTTTGAAGTAAAATCTATGGAGATCGGTACTGATGTGCCTACTCATGCCACACCTGATGTGGCCAAGGAGCATGAAGTTTTGGTTAATGAAAGTCATGAAGAGAGACTATTTTCATCTGTTGTGCCTTTGAGTGCACCTGTTGCATCTAGAACTTTTGATAAAACTAGTGGATCAGCCAGAAATATGGGTAGTGGTTTAATAGAAGATGTATCTGCTTTTGTCAAAAGACAAATATTGAGTCAAGATTTGTATAGATATATAGAGAGGAATGAAAAAGAAATAAAATTAGAAGGCAATAAGCCATTCTTGGTTGAGGTATTGAGATATGGTGAGCCCATTGGGCCAAATGCTGCAAAGTGGGCCTTCGAGTTGGGTGTAATATGTAAGGCCCATTTGGATATTTACAAATCAAGTTTTGCAAATCAAGATCCATGGACTATGAAAAATGTTATACAAAAAATGGAAAATGTTTTTGAGACTACTGGTGGATAAATATCTATAAAATATTACAAGCAAAAGATGAGAATTTTGATAAACAATTTTAGATACAATTGCAGGAAAACAATCATGGAGGGAAAAGAGAGGTTAGACTTCCCTCTATCTCCCAAATAGTGGGAGGCATTGAAAGAAAGTATGCATTCCAAAGAACATTTGGTAAAGAGTAATAGAGGTAAGAGAGCAAGAGATAATGTGAGGGCTGGATATACATTTGGCCAACACGGGTTGTAGGCCAAAATAGACAAATTTATAGTAAGTGTATGGCTTTTTGGTTCAATTTACATTGTGTTATTTATTTTGATTTTTTATTGAACTGACTATTTTTTTAAATTGACATTGTATTTTAGGTGGAAAATAATAATAGAGAATCAGGTATAGAATATATTGTCAATTATATGGCAACGCTAGATCGACCTAGTAAATCTAAGAATGGGATGAAGTGGAAATCTAGTTCATCAACATATATTTCATAGCCATCTGTTAAATGCCTAGTAAGAGCCTCTCTAGATCATGTCAACCCAAATGAAGGGTACCAACAGGTAATGAGTTGCATATTTGGTCTCACTCAGCAAGTTTCACAGTTAGTTGCTTCTGTTAACCCTATAATTTTTGCGTGGAATGAGCATAAATCCACGGATTCAGCTGAGGTAAGAGGCTCTATTGATCTCATTTCTTCTTGTTTGGCAAGTCTATATACAAATGCCTATTAATATGTATATTATTGAAATCTGAGCATATGAGAATCCAACCTAGTTTCTTTATTGTTGGAGTGATCCAGAAAATGTTCTTTTGGATAAATTTATAGCTTTCATTCTTTACTTGACTATTGAATGATTTGTATATTTTTTGGCATGATGGTTAAACCACATGTAGAGTAATTTTATCAAAGTAGCAGGAAAACAAAAACACCTTCACGATGTCAATAGAGCTACTGATATTGATAGTGATCATGATGAATTGGACAAGAATGTGCAGCACAATCATCATAGTTGCGTTGAATTATTTGAGGTAATATAATAGTTATCAGTTATCTATCTCAATGTTTTTTCATTCTTCATGCTTAAAATGTTCTTTTAACTTAATAGAGTTTAATTTATTGTTAACTATTTCTACAATACTTGCTTCAATCTTGTTTTGGATGGATTTGAGACTCATTTCCTTGTCTTGGAACAATCTTTTGCTCCATTCCTTCTAGAGTTACCAGATTAGAATTGTGGGACTTATCAACCATAAAAAATGATATGTAGAATGTCTTTTGATATTGGTCCAGTATTGAAACAAAGTCATTATATCATTGGGAAGGGCACTCTTCCATCCTAGCTTCGTGCATAACCACTTCCAACATTCAAAAGAGAATTGATAGCCAAAATCTTCTCCCTTTGAATCCCTTCAACTCTACCATATCCTAAATTTCCATCAACACCTTGTGAATCCCCTTTCCTCAGGTCATTGTTTTCTTCCCAAAGAACCTGAAATCAATTTGAATTTCCTCTGTAGCTCTATATGTGACCATTACCCCACTCCATTTTTAAAATATAATGTGTGTTTTATATATCAATATGATGTGTATTTTTTTTTGTAGACATTTATTGATAAACTCCAAGAAGGGGATAAATTCTAGGTGTTGGATCTGTTTGATGGTGCAGTTGTGGGCATTGGGCAGATTCACTCACTATCTATTGTACATGTAGTCAAATTTAAAGGAATGGGAGATGCAAATGTAAATATTTTAAAGGTCACAAGTAACATACCCCTTACTTATGAAGAGAAAATAGATGGAGCTATCCATCTAAAAGAAAAATAAGGGACCTTCACATGGTGGCCACTAAAATATTTGAAAAAAATGACATAGTTGATGTTTATCATATACTAGTTTTTAGATAGCGTGGCCCACTGCTTTATGCAATATTTTGAATGTGTTGTTTAGGGATATTCTTAGTGTTTTTTTCCTGTTTTGGAGTAAGGCACTGTAACTCAGTTTTCTTAGTCAAAGCACTAAGAAACACACTTTGTATTAACACATTTTTCAAAGCAAAGCACATATGTATGTCTTGTATTTGTTGTAAGAATACCTTTTCTCAATAAAATTTTAGTATTTTGCCTTCTTAATAGTTGTTTCATTATGTTCAAATGAATGATATATTATGTTTTTCTATGTTTTATGTCATATGTTTTGAAGTCTCATCATTATGTCATATGTTTGGTGTCACTTGTATCTAATACCCAAATATTTATTAATTCAAATTGAGTTTCAAATTAGAGTAAGCTATATTCCCTAATGTTGTAAATGTTGATTCATGAGAAATATTCATGGATTCATCATAGTCATGCTCTACATATTGAGCAGAATAATATTTATGCATTTTATGTGGTCTGTGAATAAAATTAAGGATCACTACCATATAGCATGGGCCATTTAAAAGTCTCATGGCCACATGAATCCAAGACTATTGTTAGTTCTTTAATTGGAGGTGACATAATTAGTTTTTAATGTAATTGGAGTTAATTTTCTTGTGCCTAATATTAAGGTACTCTTATTACTTAATTGGAGGTGACTTAAGCAATCTGTAGCCTAATTAGAATTACCTTTCTTGTACTTAATATTATGACTTAAATTTTTTCATACTCTTGTCAGCTATAAATTAATGAAGACTCTAATGGAGTCTTAATCAGTATGGTATGTGAAAAATCTAAAATAAGAGTCTAAAATTTGATATCTCTCTACATTTTTTAGATAGATATATTTAAAATATATGTACCACTTCTACTTATGCATCCAATGAAAGCCAAAAAGATACCCCTAGTTGTAGAATGTAATAAGTAAAATAGTGTAATGGGTGTTTGTAATCATCATTTATAATCCATATTGATGGTTTTCTAAATTCTTCTTTCAAGAAGTGAGTATTTACAATTACATTGATTATATGTTTTTGATATTATAAGTCTAAAAAGAGGGTGCAGAGACCAAGTACAGAAATCCAAATAGGCATTAAAATAGGCCAAAGGCCACTAACATCCAAAAAATAGTGGACATACTAAAGCAAAATAGGAAACAACAAATAGACTAGGGATTAACCATAACAAAAAACACTAATTTTTTATCAAATCTTTCCAATATTCTTTGATTGACTTGAGAAGGTCCTCCATGCTAGCAATTTTTCCTTCTATATCTTTATCTTCTTTCAGGAGGTCTTGCAGAATCAATAGGGAAGAAGCTACACGGTAGACAACTTTCAAGAAAACAATGGTTAGCACCTTTATTTTATTCTAAAGGGAGTGAAAACCCTCCTTCACTTCCTCCAACTCCCTTTCAATCTGACTCTCCTCTTCACTGGTATCCATGAAATCCTCCTTGTTAGAATCATAAGTGGATTCATTCAACTCCTCAAAATAACTGGTTCCCTCCTCTAATTGTTGATTAGGATTGGGTTTAAATTTTAATTTACCTGCTTCCTCCCATAGATCTGAGGTAGAGGGATAATCCACAGTCTCAATGAAAATTTTCCCCCCGCCAATCTCCTGGATCTCCTGATATTCATCTTTCTTTTTGTACAACTCTAAAATTTAAAACTAGACCCTTCTTTTACAGACTCCTCACCTTGCACCTAGGCCTCCAAGTGCTCTTTATAATTGGCCAAGTTCTAAGGCTCCACCCCCACCACTTTCTTGTTATTACTCTTTCCCTGAGTGATCTTCTCATAATTGATCCAAACAATCGATTTCCTCTTTTTATTATCAAAAAAGGAAGGGTTATTTTTTAGCTCCCACAACCCTTCAATAGCCAAAGAGTGAGAAGGGTCAGGGGATATGAAAGTTGCAACTATCGGGGAGGGACAACAAGAGCCCATCCAGAGAGGGGGAAAGCTTTCAAACTTAGGGGATAGGTTTGAAAAGGGGGGAACAAGGTTCTTGGAAAAGGGTAGGGAACCACAGGGATCCACTCTCAGGGTAATGTGATATTCATCAGGGTCACTGTCATGGGAACTATCTAACACCTACACTTTTAAAGGCTTAGAGGGACACAATGCAAGGTGAAAGTGATAAAGCCTGAAGATAAGACCTTAGTAGAGCAGAATGGTGGAGGTAGCTAGGTTTTTTTTAAGGAATTTTTGATAGACTTAACAAATGTCTTTGAGGACGATGGGAGGAAGAAGGGGAAGTTAACCGACACCTTGTAACAAAAGTGATTCAAAAGAATGAAATGGTAATGATAAAAGCACTTAAAATGACCTTTAAGGGTAAAATATTTCATGATGGTGAAACATATCTTATCCCAAGGGTTAAGCAAGGTCTCTCTATCAAACCTCCCTACAACTTCACTGGTGCTTTTCCTTCAATGCAAAATTTTTTCAACCCCTCTGGGTCTTGAAATTTGGTGAGTCTTTTCAATCTTCTACCCTCACATTGTAAACATATGGCCTTAGCAATCAACTACTCACTAACAACAAACTATATACCTCCAACCTAAACTTTATAGTCACCATCCTAGCTTGAAGCAAACTGAATGGAGATGTTCTCATCATATCCATTTAGACATTCAAGAAAATGAGAAATGCCACCTTCATAACATATACTCTAGAGCATAGCATCCACTTGGTTTCATCACACGATAATGGATCAATTTTGACTCTTTCTCCTCCCATAACTAAAAGCTTCACCAAATTATTACGTAGTTGAAAAGGGACCCAAACCAAAGTGAACCACTACCAAGAATATTTAAAATAAATTGAATCAAAAAATCTAGAAGCTTTCGAATCCCACCCAATCTTTAGTAAAATGCAGGCTGATCCTATAATGTTTGCACATATGAAAGAGCTTGATAGGATTTGTCATGTGAGAACGTGCCTTAAAGGATTGAGGCTGCCTCATGTGATATTGATTTTATTTGATATATTTCTATATTGCATTTTTTATTATTTTTTTAATCATATATTTCCTCATGTGATCTCATTATATTGATGTTTCAAAATACTCATAACAAATGTGATCATGACACAATGATGACCAGTGAAATCAGTGAATAAAAATGACTAAATATACTACCAAATTGATCAAAATGATGATTAAAATTAATGACTAAATACAATACCAATGGACAAAAATTAGTGAATAAAAATGACTAAATAAGTGAATAGTTAACAACAATCAATGACTAAATTAATGAATAAATATATAGTGAATAAAAAATGACTAAATAAGTGACTAGATTATAGCAATCAATGACTAAATATACTACCAAATCAATCAATCAAAACAACCAATAAATGGTTTAGTCATCAATTTGGTCATGTTATAAATGACTGGCAATAAACTACTAATGATCACGTGATCATGTTTGGTCATTTATATGCAATTTTTAGTAGTTTTTTTAATCATATATTGTTGTTTTTGTAATAGTGTTAGGAGCCATGCTTGCCCATCATGATGAGCAACATAAGGAGCAAGTGGTTTATTTATAAGTCACACTCTCATTGAATTTGAGGCATGTTATATACATACATAAAAATATTGCATGACTCTTGTCTTTATAGCTTTTAAGCTTCACCATTATCCGTTTAATCACAAAACCTATGTGGTCACGAATGCAGATCCCCTAAAATCTATGCATTCAAAGCCTTATCAGAATCAATGAATGGCCAAATGGCTCATGCTTTTGCAAAAATTTGATCTTGAGTTTATCCACAAAAAAATTAGTTAAAGTTTAGATCATTGCTAATCAGCTTACCCATGCACCTCTCACTAATAATCAACCAATTGATTATGAGTTCCCAGATGAGTCCATAGCCTCCACATCTCAATTAGATCCGAAATATCAAATGACTCTATTCTTTGATGGATCCAAGTGCAAGTGTGGTATAGGAGCTAAAATTATCCTAATCCCTCTGGAGGGATACCTATACCTTTATCTTTTAAGCTTTATTTTTATTACACCAATAATATGGAAGAATATGAGGCTTTGATCATAGGTCTCCAAACCAATTTAGCCTTAGGTATTAAATCACTTAATATCTATGGTGATTTCAAACTTGTGTTCAATCAGATAAAGGGAATATATCAATGTAAAAATGACACCCTCCATAAATATAAGACCATGGTTGATCAATTACTAGCTTCTTTCAAGCATTATGCTATCCAAGCCACTCCTTGGTCAATTAATAAGTTTGCAAATACCATGGCCTCCTCGGCCTTGCTTATCCCATCTACATCTCAAAAATCTAAGTTATTTATTCTCATCTAAAATATTAATCAACCTTCTTTTACCAAAACTGATCTTCCTTCCCATAGTGTAGAGGAAAACCCATTGGATCTTTGGTACGTGCAGATATTTGATTATTATCAAAGGGGATTATTCCTCTAAATTTATCCCAAAATGGCAAATGAGCTTTCCAACATCACATCACACATTTTTTCATACTAGGGAATGTTCTCCATAAGCATGATTTTGATGGTATCCTTCTTCATTATCTCCAAAATCATGAAGCCACCCTCACTATCAAATAAGCTCATGATGGGTCATGTGGTAGACATTTTAGTGGCCGCACCTTTGCTAAGATAATCTTATGATTAGGCTATTATTGGCCAACTTTAAATTAGGATTGTTTTAAGTATATTAAGAAATGCATAAAATACCAACAATAATCTATCACATGTCCCTAGTCATGCATTACAGGTAGCACATAACCTTTGGCTATTTTCCTAGTGGGGGCTTGACCTATAGGTCAAATTGATCCTAATCTTCCCAATGCTATGGATTTATCATTACCTCCATTTATTATTTCACTAAGTGGATGGATCCTATTCCTCTTATCTCAATCAAAGCAGATAAAATTGTGGAGTTTATTAATCAACATATTATTTGTCATTTTGGTGCTCCTCATAAGATCATCATAGATAATGAAAAATATTTTAAAAATAAAAAGGTTCAAGAGCTTTATGACTCTTTTAACATTAATCTAAGCTTCTCTTTAGCTTATTATGCTCAAGATAATGGATAGGCTAAGGCATCCAATAAAACTCTTGTCAAAATCCTAACTAAAGTCATTAATTAGGTTAGAAAGAACTAGCATCTTCATGTTCCCTTTGCCTTATGGGCTTATCAAACTAGTATTTGAACCCCTATGGGTGCTACACCTTTCTCTCTAGTTTATGGTGCTGAAGTTGTACTTCTTTTTGAGGTTTAAATTCCTTCCCTTTGCTTCTTACTTAAAGATATCATTTTTGAGGATGACTTTTGCCAAGAATGATTAGCCCAACTAGAGTTCTTGGACGAGCATCGATTGACTGACCTTGACCATATCCATGTATATCAAGAACAAATAAAGGGCACTTATAATAAAAATTTAAAAGAACATGAATTTAATGTTGACGACCTTATCTTAAAATAAAATCAACATGTTACTAATATAGAAAACAACAAAAGAGGAAAATTTGCTCCAAATTGGATTGGACCATATATTATCACCCATACAAATGGATCTAAGGCATATCATTTGGCCTCTCCTAGTGGAAAACAAAAATGAGAACCTATTAATGCATTACATTTGCATCCTTTCCATTGTTAACAAGTCCTAATACCCTTAGTCAACCTAGTTTCTTTTCTTTTGGTTTAATAGTTATCTCTTTCATCCCTAAATAAAAATATACAAAATAATGATATATAGAGTCATGTGTTTATCCGAAAACATGTTTATTCTCACCTTGAATATGAATACTTTAGCTCTATTCATAGCATGCTCTACTTTGATAAGCTCCACCTATAATGGGAAGGAGCCCCAAATCATTATTTCCTAAAATCCCTTTCTATCACCTCAGTAGTTCATTTTGGGAATAAGAATATCATCTTGTAAAACAAAGCTTTGGAAATTATTTTAGGATACCTTAAGCCAATCCATAAGAAATTGATAACATTGGGATAAAATACCAACGAAAGAAAATTATCTATAAAAAGGCAAAAATAACAGACTGGTCACTCAAAACACAATTGAAAAATCTACCAAAAAAAAAAGCAAAAGTGCAGACTACTCCCTTAAAGGATAGTTGCTTCAAAAAAAATATCTCTCAAATATATACCACTCCTTCGAAGGATGGCTATCAAGCATAAAATTTCCCAAGAAAGCTTCCCGCATTGATCATCTTTCTCTAAATTAATATACTTCCCACATTGATCAGTCTACATGTATTGGCACAAAAAGATCCTAGGGTCGGCCTTAGTTTTAGGAATACAAGGTGAAAACATCTTCTTCTTAAAAAAATCCACTTTTTATCAAAATCCTAAAGCAAATCCATAAAAAATTACATCTCAAACCAATAGATCCTAAACTTAGTTGACATAAGGTTGTTAGGATATTTATTAACAGTCAATTAAGGATGCACACACATTTATTACAATAGGTTTTCTTGGGTTGTGATATGAGCCAATGACGAGTAATAAACCCTTTGTGTCTCTTTTAAATCAAAATTGTGTTAATTAATTATCTAAAAAAAAGATCACCACATATATCTTGATCACAGTGTAAGAGTATCATAATCAAACCCATAATCACATAACATAAATCCTTAATCCATAATCTAATCTCATCAATAATCTAATCTACATAATCATGATCCATTTAAACATTTTTATAAATCCATAATAAATCTATCACATCATCTAATTAGCTAAATCCATAATCACATAATCTAAATACAAAGCATCCTAAAATTAACTCCACAATCCATAACATTTCAAATCTATAATCTAATAAAATCCATAAATCAAAACATATAACACCACAATTCATAAGTCTCATTATACAAAGTATATGGCTCTCTAGCCAATATAATAGATATAGAGTGGGCTAATCTGTAAACTAGAGACAACTTAGATGGATGCTCCTAATACCTCTGCCTCTGCCTCTACTCCCATCCCCTCCCCCATCTACTCCTCTATCTACCCTCTGATCTCTCCCCCAGGATACACTCCATGTATTGACTGAACTATATGTGTATGTCTGTAGGATCTATCCTATGTGGCTAAATGGGTGACATAGCATGAAATCTATGGATACAAATTTAATACAATCTATTCATAATAACACATCTCAGATGCTAGCTCCCAGTATCTATCCACACTCATAGTACCTACCTACCCTATATTCAACCCAACCACGACTTCAAATATCTACCCTATGGAGCCTCCATCCCCTCATCATAATTTATCCCTCTCTGTGTGATATCTATCATGAGCCTCAACTATCAGATCATGACTCAATCATAGGGTGTCATAATCCACGTGCAAAGCATCTAATCTAGTCTAAATACCATCTCGCTCCATCTCCATGGTAGTGAGCACTCCTTATGTTGTGTTCACCTGTCCCTATAAATTAATACATTAGGTTCTCAGTGTATCCATCTCAATGATAATCCCTATGATATCTATCTCCTCTTCCTCTCCTCCCTACTCTCCCCTCTCCTCCTCATCTCCTCCTCCCTCCTCAACATCTTGCATCTCCTCATCTACTCCCTCTTACCAAGGTCACACTACCCTCTTTTGCCTAGCTTCTAGCTACCTTGACCACCACACTAAGTATGCTAGGGTACACCCTGTATCATCTACATTGACATCTAATGCCTCTTTTTTAGATCACATCATAATATTTATAGTATCTGGCTCTAGGAGTCCAGGATATGTGTCATCCCATCTATACACTCGTAGGGCCCATGGTATATCTTGTATAAGCCCAAACTGTCTCCTCACCCTCCCAAAATGGAAAAAATCCATGTATTCCATCCTCCTCCCTGTAAGCCATCTCTCCCTCTGAATGTCTACCATCTCTGCCTCTATCCCAGGCCATACAAGAAATCTAACGTAGGGCCTCCAAATGATGTCCCTATCTTGTATCTCCCCAAAGACTTGTTAATAATATGTCAGGTCCCATGTCACACTATTTATATAAGCTCATACTAAATCTTCCTTCTGTCAAAGGAAGACAAAACTGTAAGCAATATCATACCAACATATTTATGTGGTACCAATGGGTCATACCACTCTAATGTGCTCATATGCCCAACACTACATAATAAAGGTCACAACTAAACCATATCTCCTCTAGATCCTCCACCCCCATAACTCCATATATACTTATCTTAGTATCATCGAAACCTAGGTGAATATTGTTCGTTGCTCCAGCATGTCCATAAAAACACCTATAATGTTCCATGGGAACCTACCTCCACCTAAATCTAGGAGGGCATAGAATGAGATGGATATCATCATCATCAACAATACTCCCCTCCCATCTATAAGAATCATATAAAGGCTCGAACATAAATCCCCCTACTATGAAGGTGATGTCCACAACATTTCCACCATACAGCCATGTCAATGTTGTTGCATGGCCTCACTCATCCATAGGTACAATAGAATCCCCTACACTAGAAGCTATATAATCATGTATATATCCTCCTTTGTGATGGTCATCTCTCCTATCGGTAACCAAAATGTCCTCATGGTCACATCCCATCACTCTAGTAATGTAACCAAGAGTTTCATGTCTCTATGAATGCAGCAGTAGTAATGCACTCCTCCTAATCCCATGGCCTCCATATGCACCCAATCATCATCGCTTAGTTGGTCGCATAACCACTCCAATAGAGGTGGTACTCGATCTTGCATCTGCATCAATGTTTGTGCTTGTTCCTAGAATCCTATATAAGCCTTAAATTTTCTAAACTATAACTTAGTTTAACCCTAGACACTTTAACCTAGTTATTCACCTTTTTTTAGCAAATTAGTATCGATTCCTTTTTGATTGATGACATTTTTGTTGAATCAACAATGTTTCCACTAAATTTTATCGATTCACTAGAATCATCACCGATCCTGGGTCATCGTAGTACCCTAATATCATACACATTACCCTAATATAAAAAATAAATAATATTAAAAAAACCAAAAAAACTTAAATAAAAATAAGGCCTACCTCATCCTAAGACTGTCGTCATCGCCTCTAACCACTGTCGCTTGCCTTCACACCCAACCTCAAACTTGTCAAATCTTAGCTCTTTACTCACCACACATCAATAGTAAATGAGATATCTCCACTTTTAATTTGCTTATATACTTAGCTTTATAATTGATGGTGATTTATTTTAGATCAGTGATGATTTATGCAGATCGTCATCGATTTCCTCAAAATTAGCATCGATATACCCTTTTTCACTACTTGTAGTTTTTAGTGCATTCAGTCCTACTCTAAAGCCTAATCTTGTTAGCCTTCCACACCTATCCCATTATTTTTCATATTACATTTTAGGTTGTGGATATAGACCCATTATTGGTCCCACAGCCTACATAAGGCATGCACTTGTTAGGGCGTTTCCTCTTTGTAGGTCTTGAGAGTGCATCTCCTCTTGAGAATAATTGTCTATAGGTAGCGTGCACACCATATGGAACACCAAATGATTCGATTATCCAAACCCTATCACTTATTCTCTTGATTAGCATTCATTTAAGCCTACTTATTCATAGATATGGTAATTTATTACATGATTTGTCTTCGGGCATCTATGCATGTACTATCTCACACCCTGTCAGTGTAAAATGTATACTTTAAGTTATACATCTGCACTCTTAGTGCTCATTTGTTATCTATCCATCCCATCCATTACTCCATATTTCAAACCCATCACCCACTCCTCATCCTATGTTGGCTCCTAGTTTGAGGGGGGATACCTCCTCACATAAACCTGGGGCATTGGACCTCTCTAAGTTTTTGTCTCATGACATGTTATTATATATTGCTCCACAAAATGGGCTAAATGTAGACATTACAATTTTGTATATCATATACAAATTATTTTAGTGTCGTAGGCCCTTATTATTATATTATCCTAAATACCCCTATCCTAAATTCTAACTCATTTACCATTAGATACTCAGTAATTTGTTTTTACAAATTACCATTTTACCTTTCTAACCACCTAAATCTAATTACAACCCATAAAGTCTTAATCCCCTAACAACCTGCCCACGTATAAACCCATTCCTAACAAATCTATGCATATAATCCTAAATTATCTACAGTTGAAACAAACCAAAGTAGATGAAACTAAACTTCTACTAAAAAGGGCAAATCGGTGATGATTCTACTGTGATCGGCACCGATTTTACCGATCAATGTCAATCTCTATATACAAAGGTGATTCTTTGGTTCCAAGCCCGTGAATTTTCAATATTGAAACATTGTTTGGATTTCCTCAAGAGAATTAAGGTGAACATTATCACCACATTGTTGAAATTATGTTATACCTAGTCCATATCCGCTATCACAATTCAAGAAGATCATTTGCACCTACGAGAGGAATACACTCTACCTATAATAATTTCACGGTATGTATTCTATCTTAGTTATTTCATTTCTTATTGCATTCCTATCTTTTCCTACTCATCCCGCTCTCAGGACATAGTAAACATCCCTATTTTCCTTTGTGATTTTCCTCTATCACCTTTTAGCTTTCTATTTGTAATTTGGTGTAGTTTTAATAGAATCATTATCGATTCATCTGAATTGGCACTAATTCTACAGGATCAACATCGATCCCTGCACTCTATTTTAAAATCTGAGCCATTCCATCCTAAAACTCTGTCTTGTATCAGTCTGATTTAATTTTCTATCTTTCTAAACATGGAATTCATTTGTAGATGACTCTGCGTGGAATATTTTTCTTACATTGATAACTTAAATGAAGATTAATTCATAATCATTTTGTTATCACATCTTTATCTTTTGTAATTTTAGTGTTTATTTATCCACTTAATTATGAAAACAATGAGCTGACATCCACTTAAGGAAGTTCATAACTTCCTAGGACTGGTTCCTAACTAAGTAGCTCACCTATATATCTATTAATGTATTTTATCCAAGTTGTCTCCTTGTGTGCAAGTTATTCTTCTAAGCCAAAAGTAATTTCCCTCATTCGGTGGATTCAAGCGGTGCATAACCATCTTCTTACCTCTAGGTATTCTTCATAAACCCTACATATCTTAAGTTTTTAGTAGATAATTAAATTAAAAATTAAAATGAAAAAACTACTATAACAGGGAACTCTTATAATTATCAAATATTTATAAAAATGGGTCTAATGTTAGTTCATGAGCAATTACGTAGTTTGTGTGCTTCTTTAACTAGGACTGATCATGAATTGTTAAGTTTTCACTTAAAGCTTGCCAACTCTATTGACCCTCACACGTGGAATTATTGGGAAGTGAGTTTTGCTAGGAGGTAAGAATCTGCATACAATGACATCATTAAAAAACATAGCATAAATTTTGAAAAACTTTCTTCAAAACAGTCAACATAAGGATCTGATAATAACGCGGTAATGGTCAGAGATCCACAACATCTTAGTGTAACCTGTCAAATGTTTAGTTGGACACACCTTCCAAGAGCTTATTAGAAAAAGGCTTAAACTTTGTTGTAGTGCCAAAATGAATACATGTAGAAGAGATTATTTATGGTATTGAAGAAGGAATTACACATTTTCCTGAAAGTGAAGCCAAAGAGATTAGACATGAGTGTGTATTGATGTTAAGAAGAGCCAAACTAACTGAAGCATAATATTAGTAAAGAAGAAAATATGGTGTTTAAAAGGTTGAATGAAAATAAATAGATTGTCATCTTGAAAGCAGACAAGGGTGGAGCAATGTTGGTTTTAAATAGAGCAGACTACATTGAGAAGATGGTTGATCACCTTAATAATAGTGGATGCTACCGAAAACTTGAAAAGAATCCTTTGAACTGCATTATGAAAGATGTCAACTTGGCCATTAAGCAATCCTCCTTAGATGAAGAGGTTAAAAGGAGACTTATTAATTCATGCCAAATCACTCTAAGAATCTATGGCCTTGCAAAAATCCATAAACCCGGTAACCTGCATAGACCTATTGTTGATACTATGGGCACACCGACCTACAAATTAACTAAGTTTCTTTCATACATTAAAGACTCAACCTTCTTTATAGATAAAATCAAAGAGTTGCATATAAATGAACAAGACATATTGTTGAGTCTTAATGTTGTCTCCCTTTCGCTGACTCCCATTAATGAGGCCGTCAAGGTTATTAAAGACCTAATGGATCCTAAAACTATAAAGTTGGTAGACTTGTGCCTTAGATCGACCATTTTTAGTTTCCAAGGGGAGTTTTATGAGAAACTATTGTGGTGTGGCTATGGGTTCCCCTCTCCCCCCAATAGTAGTTTATTTGTTTTTAGATAACTTTGAATATTAAGTGTTCAATTCAAACCAATTGCAACCCAATTTATGGGTAAGGTTTGTTGATGACACATCTATAATTGGGCCCAGAGAAAGGAAGAACTTGGTAAGTTTGTTAAACATCTTAATAGCCAGTCTAATTCCATAAAATTTACCATAGAGGTTGAAGAAAATGAATCCCTAGCATTTTTAGACATTATGGTGATCAAAAAACAAGATGGTCTCTTAACCCATAAAGTTTACAGCAAGAAAACACATACCAACCAATACCTTCATACAAATTCTCACCACCATTGAGGCTGAGAAATGGGATTTCTAAACACAATTTTAACTAGAGCCATAAGGATCTCAGATAAAAATAACATTGAACAAGAAAAATAGCACTTGTGACAAATTTTAGGAACAATGGATACTCCACCCTACAAATTAATAAAGCTTTCCCAATAGCAGAGTGGCAATAAATGATAACTCAAAGGTCTACCAATGATACCAACATAGAAGAAAAAAAGGTTTTTCTTCCTTACATACAAGGCGTTGTGGATAGAATTACAAGTCTTTTAAAAAAGAGGAACATTAACACTATCTTTCTGCCACCCAATAACATTAAAAAACTCCTTAATTCGGTAAAAGTTCCCATTGACCCTAATTTACATAAGGGTGTTTATCAAATTTCATACACTTGTGGAAAGTCATACATTGGTGAAACCAAGAGGACAATTGGTACAAGGATTAAAGAGCATTATGCAGACCTTCAACATAATAGAACTCACAAGTCAGTGTTAGCAGGGCATTATCAACTTACTACACCTCTCATTAACTTTGCAGACTCAAAAACTTTGACAAAAATTGATAATTTGTCCAAAAGGAGAATAAGAGAGGTTATTGAAATTGTTAAAAACAAAAACAGCCTATATCAAGATGACGGTTTATTAATTAGTTGTTCTTCGCTACCTTTAATCAAAAATTGTTAATGTGTTATGTTAGCGTCACATGCTTGTTTCTGCACTACTACATGTATTTATATATTTTAGGTTAAGAGACTCTTTTTGACATCGTACTTGTCCGAATGATGACCCTAAAAAGTGGATGGAAGGTCAACAACAATTATGAATCAGATCGCAGCTTATTGATTACTTGATCTCAATTCAATATAGTGCGAATTCTCAACTGATAAATTAATTCATATATTCTTTGTCCATGAATTTCTAATATTTACCATGCAACCTTTGTTCATGAATTTCTGATCTTTGCCATTTTTAAAGTCTTCCAAAGCTGCTGTAGAAACTGTTCTCACAGGTCATGGTTATGGTCATGATTATTGTCAGGAAAGAAAATTAGTGTACAGATTTACCAAATGGTCATAAGCAGCACTGTCTGTTCCATTGTCAAATAAACCGGAACACTATTTTAGGAACGGCTTCAAATTATCAATCTAATTCTCTTCCATCACCCGGAAATTTTTCAATTTTCAGACTTGAATTGCATTATGCTTTTGTCCACCG
Organism: Torreya grandis; assembly: GCA_037957365.1. Lineage (NCBI taxonomy): Eukaryota > Viridiplantae > Streptophyta > Pinopsida > Cupressales > Taxaceae > Torreya > Torreya grandis. The sequence continues at coordinate 165,621 of JARHVA010000822.1, read as the reverse complement.
TTCACTTTAAGGTAAATGGATGCTGACTATTTAAAAGTAGCAACACAGATGGCCTACGTGTGCGGTGTATTAATGGAAAGATAATCTCCAAAGCTTTCTCCCCTTTTTTTTCAAAATGGGCCCTTAGAAGTATTTATTTCCTTTTTGGTCCGTTTACCCAACTCAGTGGTGGTGGGCTTCATGGAGGCAGTTGGCCTTTTGTCAGCATTTATTATGGATCTCAATAGTCACCTTTGTGATCGAGGAAAGGTTGAGAGAAGGGATTATTGGTAGTCTTTTGGTTCACTGGCAAGTTAGTTGTGTCCTTTATAGGAGTAGATTGGCAGTGCCTTTACAGATTTATAAACATTTATTTTTGACATTGACATGGTAGATTTACAATGTAGTAGATTGACATTGCCTCTACAAATTTATAAACATTTATTTTCGATAAAAGACATGACAGTGCCTTTATAAATTTATTATTATCAACATTTATTTTTTATAAGGATATGGTAGATTGACATTGCCTGTACAAATTTATAAATATTTATTTTTGACAACTGATTATTATGGTAGGGACCTTTGTTTTTTTGTTTTTTCTTTTTTTGTCATGGAAAATATTTCAGGTGAGATGTTACACTCGAGTGAGATTTAAGGAGGTAGGAGTATTTTTTCACCAAAATTGTCCAGGACTCGCATCTAGGTTGTTTTGAGCACACAGTCATAAAAAAATCAATTACAGGCCGTGTATATATTCTCTAGTCCTTGGAGATATTAAGACTAGGTTCTGAAAGTAATTGGATCCAAAAGCTAGAATTAGCAACCAACTGAAAGTTCCTCCACCCCACTTTCCAAGTTTATGTAAGACGCTCCACAATAACATGTCCCTCAACTAAATTATTAGTAGAAACACCAGTTCTAGTTGAGAAAAAGAAAGCAATGGAATTATTAGAATTCCAACCAACATCCCCAATGCTATCACAACCTAGATTCCCTCTTGAAGTGCCATCTATATGAATCCAATTATAACCAGGGAGGGGGGTAAAGGAACGATTCTAATGAGAGAGATCAGCTTGGGGATGAGGAGGAGAGGAAATGATTCTGATGTGTAGGTCATGAAGAATAAATGCCCATTGCTTTGAGAGAACCCCAGCATATTTCAACTTGTGCTTTATTGATTCTCTAATAGTATCAAAGGTTCATTGCCAAATCCAACCACTGTCAATGCTCTCCTTTTCGAAAATCCTAACATTCATTCCTTCCAAGTGTTCCAAAATAAGAGACTACTGATTTTATAGAAGAGATTATTACTTGTCTTTTGTTCCCTAGCAAGTTGGACATGTCTTTCATGGTGGCATGGAAGCAACTTTTTAAATTTGTAAGCATTTATTTTTTAACAAATAATTATCATGAGAGAGATTGTTTATTGTCTCTTCCATTTGACCTTGATATATAATCATATCTTTATTAGTACAATATTTTGTAGGCATGTCCAAGCGAGTGTTCATGGGAGTTATTCATGAGTATATAGATAATGTTATATAACAATTTAATATATAGCCAATAAAATGTGGGTGAATTGGTGAAGTGGTTTGGTTGTGTCCAGCCCTATCCAAGTTCAAATCTCATTAAGCATATGAGGTTGGTTGTTGCCATTGGTGATGCAATCAAAGCATGTTGGTATATTCGTGACATTGGTTGTGGTTGTATGTAGATTGTGCATTGTTGACCTTGATCTTATGGGGATTTGAGCCCCTTGTTTGTATCCTAGACTGGTTCATAGCTCCAATCAAAAGCCTTGTCCCAGTTCATAACTCCAGTCCAAAAAAAGAGTTAACTCATCAAAACCTTTTCTTTTCAAAATTCCAGCAATATAAAATGATAAAAATATGATACATAAACATCATATATATATATATATATATATATATATATATATATATATATATATATATATATATATATATATATATATGATGTTTATGTATCATATTTTTATCATTTTATATTGCTGGAATTTTGAAAAGAAAAGGTTTTGATGAGTATTGTTACCTCTTTGGGCCAATTTATCACCTTAGATCTAATCACTAAGACTACGAGAAGATTGGTGTTTGCTAGATTCTATGTGAGTATTTTTATGGATAGGGAGTTCCCATTCTCTATCAATTTAGTGTCCAAATATGGTGACTAATCTCAATTGATAGAATATGAAAATTTGAAATCATTTTGTACCATATGCCATAGAATAGGACATGGTTCTAAATTATGTCCTCTTAAAGAGCAATAAAAGCATGGTTTGGAGGAGAAAAGAGGATAATTAATCCACCCAAGATCAAAACCAAGAGGAAGATCCCAAGGTGGCACCAAAGAGATAAGGAAGACACTAGCTCTCAAAAGGATTAGGAACATAGTAGTTCTTCCCATCTAAGGTACAACATGGAGCTCGCCCCAAGTCCTTTGTGTGATTCAAGGCCGAGTACAACAAATCACTTAAGGGAACCGACTATAAGAGTCCTTGGAAAAATGTTGTAGCCAAGAGCTCTTTTATAAACCAACAGGAGGAAGAAGATAACACTAAAGTTGATCCTGAAGTGGGAAAGATCAATGCAAAAGAGGCTACAATGATGGAGGAGGAGAAAGATACAAAAGATCGTGAGGAAGACTAGGATAAGGGTCATCATGAGGAGAAAGAAGGTATCTTGGAGGATACACTGATGGAGGAGGGGAGGCTATAGCTCTTAAGGATTGAGAGATCAGTGACATGGAAAATTAGGGTCAGGGTCAATTGTAGGGTGAATAGGAAAAGAATGATCCTCTAGTTTTTAAAAACATAAACTGAATCTTAAGCTCTGATTACCGAGATAGATGTAAGGAATCTGAGGGTTCTTGCTTTTTGGGAGGGATCTAAATATAAGGAGTATGTTGGAAAGGAGTTAGAGGGCTCAAAGACATAGCTTATCCATAAGGGTGGAGAGAACAAAGGCGATTAGAATTTGGTCTCAAACAAAAAAATGAATCTAAGAGAAGGGTTCAACGAAGTATTAGAGTAACAAGGAGTACTAAATTGAAGGAGATTACTAGATCTAGACCCAAATACTCAAATAACTATTATTACTAAGTGTTTATATGTTAACTAGAAATGAGTTGATAATATCTTTATATAGTGTTAGTTTTATGTTGTTCTCTTGTTTGTCAATTTATTATTATTATTATGCTGATATCCGAGGATTCGAAGAAGACCCTTCATTAACGAAGGGCGACTTACTCCTAGTTCCTTGGACTAATGTGTATACTTAAACCGTGATGCATCACAAAGTATTCGATAAAAATTGAACTCAAAACCTAAATGACTAAAATCATTAATTCTATCCACTCGAACTAACTCTCAAAACTATTATCGATTTATTATTAATCAACAATGTTTTATCTATTTTTTATATTTTAACTAATAATTAACCTTTTTTATTTTATGATTAAATTTATTGATACTTATCTTTTTATTTATTCCTTATACGAAAGAAGAGACCTTTTTAAATAAGGTATTATACTTTTACAGAAACCTTATTGAGTCCAAGTCTATTAATCCTCAACAAAAACCTATGATTGAATGGAGAAATAATTAAAAAAATTAATCTTTAAAATCAAATTGTCTAAGGGTAATGACAAGAGAAATAATTAAATAATTTAATCTTTAAAATTAAGTTGGCTATTTGGATACACCATATACATTGGGAGTGGATTCAAATGGAAGGATTTAATCAATTTGACTTCGCACGGATTCATTACCATACGTTTAGAATATATTTTAAACGTTCTAGACATTATATTTGAGAAACCCATGGATTTATTTCCATATTGCATTTGACAATAAATAGCCTTTTAAATTCATTTACATGTCCATTGCATTTGTAGTATAAACAAAGTTAAGGACAAAGGTGTAGTACAAGAAAGGTATGCTAACTCATATTTTACGAAGTATACAGTAGTGTTGGCCTACTTTCACTATATCAGAGGAAGTTTACAACGTTACAATAAAAAGGTGTCTTGAAGGATATTTTTAATATAAAAGTTTAAATTTATTTTTTTATGTTAATAGAAATATTTTTTTGGTTGTCCATATATTATTATATGGATTAATAATTATAGGAGTTAAAAACAATTAGGGGTAAAATAAGAGTGGATAATTTTTTTTTTGGAATAATAGAATTAAAAATTGTCAATTTAATTTAGGGAATTGTTAAATGTGGAGTTCGTTTCACCCATAAGGTTATAATAAAGTTAACGGGGTAATTTTAACATGTATTTATTTACTTTTATAAATGTGGGGTGAATTTTTTAGTGTGAGAATCACTTCCCACATTTGTGACATGATTTATGGGAAAATGAGTGTGATTTAAAGTCGCTGAGAGAATCGGGGGATTATATTTTATCCAGTTGGTTAAAACCTCACTTATTTTATCCCAGTTTGGTGGGGATATGACTTATCACCAAGGTATGGCGTTTTTTTTTTAAGAGTATAAATAGGGGTGAGGGGAAACACATTGTAATTGTGTTTTGCATCTCAATTTGAGCTCTGTTTTCTCTCTGCGGTCAATGTGATCGGTTTTGAGGTGTAGCTTTGCATCTCGGGAATTATGGGGTGAATTTGGGCTGGAGAAAATTCTCTCTGTGATAAGTTTCTTGTTTAGAGATTTTTAACTCTTGTTTATAATATTATTGAGATCCTCTTGGAGAACATAGCCCACATTGGGTGAACCATGTTATATCAGTGTTATGTGTGTATTTGCTTAGATCTAAATTTTTCTTCCATATGTCTCTGTTGTTGTGATTCTGATGAATGATTTCCGTGTTGCATATTATTGCATAATTAATTAATTTTAATCACTTATTCCTAACAAGATTTTTTTGGGCTCTGTTAGGGTTTGCTTATGCCTTGCATCAAGCGTCATTAACTTTTTATCGTTATTCCTCCCTGTCATATTACATCCCCGCAAGATATTAGTATTTATTGAGATCTAATAGCTTCACCCTCTAGGTGAGCTATTTAATGGCCACTTTGCCTTCCCATCTGGGTGTTGAAGTTGTGATAGATGAAGGAGGAGCATTCAGCCATGGCACCGCTGAACAAATGACTAAATAAATTTGTCTTGAAAGTATATCATGAGATAAAGATTCTCCCCTTGATGTTCTTTCTCAGCCCACTTTTGATTTTGCTTATCAATAGTTAAAGCAATTTTCCTTGAGAGGTTACTTCATTGGTCGCATACCTTCTGAAAGTATGCTCAAGTCTTGGGTTCAAACCGTTGGGTGGCTCATGGCATTGAGCTTGAGAGTGTTTAGAACATGACCAAAGGTTTTTTTTGTTAAAATTTGTCGACCCCACCCTTAGAGGTGTTATATTGAACAAGTTGAGGCCACCTGGTATGTCCAAAACTCCCTCCTAGTGCTATCCCCTTACTTTTGTGTCAGAGCAAGCTGCGCTGAAAGCCCCTGTTTGGGTTGAGTTCATGGGTTTGCCCTTCTTGGGCCAAATAGTTGTCTCTATAGGCCAGATTGTTAGTCATGAGTCTCAGAGATTCTACTCAGTCCGGTTATAAAGGAGGGTCTGTGTGAAAGTTGATCTTTCTAAGGATCTCAAGGAACTTGTCAAAATTCAAGTCAACAACTCTCGATACTCGCAAAGAATTTTGTATATCAACTTGCCTAATACTTGTTTCTACTGTCAATCCACATACCACAAGATTAAGGACTATCTTATGTATCTCCCCCGTAACAAGAACCCTGCCAAGACGGTGTTGTTAATCTTAAGAATACCCAAGAAGATGAATGGCAAACCATTGTGGGGAAGAGGAACAATCACAACAAGGGGCTTGCTCATACCGGTCATGGGATTATTAACAAGCCTTCCTCTAGCTCCACACCTCAAGCACTTAAATATACGACTCTATCAAGTAAGGAAGTGCCTTGTAGCATGCTCCTTGTCAAGGAACCAACACCTACAGAGGTAGCGTTGTCTCAACCTCATTTTCAAAGAATGCCCCTGGTGGTGAATGTGTTTTCTAGTTCTCAAGTATCAACAGACATCTTTTCAAATGATCTAACTTTTCCATCGCATATCACATGGTCTGGTGTTAGCAAGCGCTCATGCAATCCCTCCCAAAACTCTTTGAATCGCTCTCGAAACCCCATTCATTGGGGTTTATATGAGGATTCAAAGTTTTTGATAGAATTTGTTTAGCAGCGAGAGTTTCTTCTCTCCAACTATGAGCATTTCTTAAAGAACATATAAGAATCCCTTGAAGGGCTCAATGTAGAGGATATGTCTCTCGATACCTATAATCTATGAACTATTTTTCATGGAATGTTTAGGGCCTGACAGACTCAATCCACAAGTATGTTGTTTGATATTTGAGAAGTAAGTTTGTAGATATGGACATTCTCTACTTTCAAGAAGTGAAGGTGACAGGTTTCCTTCTCTCAGTTGTTACCAAAGTTATCTGGCCTGATAATTTGGTGCTTTCCTATAATCACAAGGCAGGGTTGGTGGCATTATGATATTCATTGTGCCCAAGTGGCAACCTCATTTTGTGATGTCTAGTAAGGACCCCTCCCACCATGTCATATGGGCCCTTTTCAATATTGAGAATTACTCATTTAGAATTATTAATGTTTAAGCCTCGAATGACATTCATGAGTGTACAAATTTATGGTGATGGATTGTTGATTCTCTTCCTAACACCCACTGTGTTATATGCGAGGATTTTTATATGGTAGAAAAATAAACTGACAAGATTGGGACTCAACCTATGTGATGGCCCACAAGTGAAAAGGAGGCATGGTTATACATGTGAAATAAATTTGGATTTCATGACCCTAATTTAGGGTGGTTCACCATACCAAAAATTTGGTATACTTGGACCAATCTTCAAAGTGGGACCGATTAGGTGCTTAAACGACTTGATTTTGCTATGATTTCTACTCAGTTGCTCTTCTCTTTTGACAGTGTGTTTTCTCTGTCGATGGAAGCCTTGTTGAATTCTGCTCTCTTCGACCACTTTTCATTTAGATACCATATTAATTGGCATTTCAAAAATCCTAAATTCCATAAGACACAATTATTTCTTAATACGACTCTCTTGGATCATGGGCCTATCAAACGGGTTTGGAATCTTGTTCCTAGGCCTACTCAACAACTAGGGTGGACCCAGTGGTGGACAAATGCTCTCAATCGAATGACTATATTTTTGTGCATCTAAGATGCTAACTAGCTAGGATTCGATGAAGATTCTACTATGCCATCTCTTTAGAGCTGAGCTGGGTTGTGGCCTCCCTAGAACAACACCTATTTAGTGAAGTTATCTAGGTGCAGGTGGGTAGATTGTGCCACAAATTCCAAATTGTTGATCAATATAATGCCCACAGTGTTTAACTTTGAGCTCGTAGGCATTGGCTCAAAGTTAGTGATCAGGTCTCCAAGGAGTTCTTCCACATGTTCAAGGCCAAGTCCACCTCCCAACAAATGCAAGCCATTCAGGATAATGGGCAAAGATACATGGAGACACCTGAGATGGAAGCTTTGACCAAACATTCATCCATGGAAAGCCAACAAGCCTTGAACCAGTGCCTCTCAATGGTTCTCACTAAAGTTACCACCACCCAAATGATTGCCCATGATAGACTCTTCTCTCTTGAGTATTTATTTGAAGTTGTGATGCAAATGGCTAATGGTGAAGCCATGGGATGTGATGGCTTCCCTTGTAAGTTTTACAAGAAAAATGTAGTCTACTATTGGGGATGACCTTTACTAGGTTTACCTCGAAGCCTTCCACACATAGATCTTGGACTTAGCCATCAACAAAGGGCATATAAAATTCACCCCAAAGGTTGGTGACCCTGATCTCATTTGTAATTGGCATCCAATCACTTTATTTAATGTATCTTACAAAATCATTGACAAGGCTTTGATGCTCCACCTTAAGCATATGTTGCCTTCGATCATCCAACATGAGTAGATGGGCTTCATTCAAGGTCGATATATTTTGGATAATGTTATTGTAGTGTGGGAAGGCATGGAATGGGTCTATCAGTCACACCAAAAAACTTTGTTCATTAAAATTGATTTTGAGAAAGCCTATGACCACATTGAGTGGCTATTCATCCTAGCTATGTTACAATCTTTGGGTTTTGGTGTCACTTTCATTTAGTCTATCTACATGTTGTTTTTTGATGCCTAGACATTTCTCTCCATTAATGGAGCCAACTTGGAACCTTTCGGCCTCTTCAGATCCATCAGGGAAGGTTAACCCTTGGCCCCAAACTTGTATGTTCTCACAATAGAAGGTTTTGGTTATCTTTTAGCCAATGCTCAATCACAAGGCCTTGTTCGTGGTATATCCCTTCCTTTGGAAGAACCCCAATAACTTCTCAATGGGTAATTCATTGATGACTCATTTCTTATGGTCATCAAGGAAGAGAATGTTTTGGACAATGTTATGTGCTACTTGGAGGTCTTTTGTCTTACCTCTGGCTTTGCCATCGAATTGCGTAAAATGCTTATAGGCAATCCTTTCTTCCCTAGTCTACCTGGATGGAGTAGTACAATTGGCATTGGTTATAGCTTGATGAGATTTTAAAATTTATATGAATTCCCTTTGCCTTCCAGGCCTCTCCCTCTTGGCTATGGAAATACATGGTGGACTGTACATTGAGAAAAAACTCTTGTATTGGATTACCAAGCCACTTTCCTTGGCTGGAAAATTCCAAATCTACTCCAAAGTGCTTACTACCACCCATGTGTACTACTCTTCTTGCTAGGTGCCCACCAAACAATTTGTCCATAAGCTTAAGAAGTTGTGGGATTTCATTTGGGCCAATCCCTCCTCTGGTAAGAGATTTCACAAAGTTGCCTGGGATTATTGTTGTCTTCCTTGTGAGGGTGGCGGTATGGGCCTCATTGATATATCTCAATAAGCCTCTACCTTGTGTGCTTAATGGATTACTCACACGGTGGAAGGTAAAAAACCATGGAAGACTCGTAATCGGAATCACATCACTCAAGGGTCCCCTTATGGTCTCACAACTTGGAAAGGGCTTGGTTTTCCCAATCTCCTTACCCTTGTTGCCCTGATCAAATTTGTGGGCACCTTTGTCATTAAGAGGATCTAGAAATCCTGGGAAAAAATCAAACCATGGTTGTTGTGGAATGGTTAGGTTTTAGGGATGGTCTTTCCACCAACCAATAATCTCTATGGATTTCCTGTCATCAACATGCATATGGTGCCTCTTGCATAAGTGCCTTGGATTCATGCACTTAAGTTTTAATGCATAGGAATCCACATCGTGCAAGACCTTTTTTTTAAACAATCTCAATTTTGGATCCCCTAGAATGCTTTCCAAGCTAAATTCAAAATTTATCCTATTGATAGAGAATCTTATGATGAGATTGTGGCAGTGGTGCCTATGGAGTTTCTTCACAAGATCTCTGTCAATTCTACCCATCCTTAGTGGAAGGGCTATAAATGGTACAAAGAAACTCTTTTCCATAATTATACTTCCAAAAAAGGATATGAATGGCTCTCTCCACACTTGCCTATGGTGGATATAGTCAACCAGAGGTAGAGCATCCATTCTTCCCTTTCTATTTGGGGGAAACGCTTCCACACTATCTGGTTTACTTGTACTGAGCCCAAAATTGCACATTCTAATTGGTGTTTGCTTTATCAAGGCCTGCCTATTGGCATAATGGTTTCAAGGTGGCCACAAAAATGACATTTGGGTAGAGAAATCCCCAATTGGTGTTTGCTTCATCAAGGCCTGCCTATTGGTTGAAGGCTTGTCTTATTGGGGATTTCTCTACCCAAATGTCATTTCTATGGCCACCTTAAAACCATAATGCACTATTTTTGTAATGTTTGGAGGTCCATTGTGCATAGATTTGGATTCAGACCTTTTTGCATCCCCTTCAGTCCATTCCCTTCAATTGGTGCCTTGTTTTATTTGGAGATAATCCGAGTTTGCGTCCCTAATACACCCAAGTTTGGATGCTTTTAGAATGGAAATTGTATTCTGGCTATGGAAAGCCATAATTCAACATTATTTTCTAATAATGTTGTTGACTCTTTGTTTGCTACTTATGACATAGCTACCATTGTTTCTAATGTGATTCTATAGATACAAGTGCAAAAAAAACAAAGTGGCTATGGAACTTGACTAACTGCAGTGCCTCTTCCATCACTAGGGTGACGTGCCTTACACCATTGCTTGTGTGTCGCCTTCCCTACCCAGGGACACCTTGTCATGAGGCTAGGGTGACTCTCTTAGGGCTGGATCTTGTTGCAATCGAGCTTGTCATCATTCGTAGGCTTCTAATTCTTCACATCAACATCACACTCCCCCTCTAGCTCAGTAGGGTGGCTGGGGATCTCCCTTATGGGTCAACATTCTGGTTGGGGCTCTCTGCCTCCACCACCTCAACATGTTTAAGGCTGGGGCTCTCTGCGTTTGGTAGCCTAGCTCTAGGGGAATTTTTAGTCTGGCAGTGCCTAGGATGGTTCTCTTCAATGCTTTTATAAAAGTTTTTCGCAACTTAATTTAGCCATTTCGCCCCTGTATGCTACTAAAGAAAAAGATAATGTTGACTAGGTGGATACTGATGCTGGATGGGATTTTATGGATAACGGGAAAGACCTTCTTGGCTCCTGGTGGGGTGGTTCTCCTGAGAATGACTCGCCCTCCACTGTTTTATTTGTTACTGGTCCTTAAATTTCCCTTTTTTGATGTATTAAAGCTTTATCTAGGCTTGGCCTAGTTTGTTCATTGTTTTTGTGGTCTTGGGCCTTTTGAATCCTAGGTGTGACCTAGTGTGTTATTGTTGGCATGTCCTCTGCTACTTTTTTTGGTGAATAATCTTATATATATATATATATATATATATATATATTATTTATAATAAAATTATAAACTCTATTTTATCAAAAAAATATTGTGTCAAAATGTAATATGCCCTCCCTTCTTACTATATGAAGATATTGTATTTTTATTTTAAAAATACATTTTCAAATTAAGGAGGGTAAGATATGAACATCCAAACAAAAGGTAAAATATATATACCACTAATCAAATATGAGAGGATGGTATTATGAGAGTGCATTTTATATTTTTAAAAAGTGTTGCACACAAACTCTTAGAACTCTTTTAGAGTTAAATAATTTCATAAAGTGTCACATGCAAAATGTTCCCTGCACACACAAACATAGGAAAAAACACCAGAGATTCTTTAAAGGAGTCACAACGCCTTGACCCTTCTTCCTCGATATTCAAAGCCACGTTCTCGCAAAGCAAATCCTAAAACCAAGTTTTTAGTGGAAGGATAAAGGGTGAGCATTTCCTCCAACTCCATCTTTAGTTTCCCTGGTCATTGTTGGCACTTAGCTTTGTGTTTGGGGATGATGACAACAATGGTTTCTCTATATCTACTCCATTGTTCACAGTGGTAACGATTTCTCAATGTTTGCATCTATTGGCAACGACGTCGTTCCTTAGATTTGTGTTTGCTTGTTGATGGTGGCATCAGTGTTGTTGGTTTCTGTTGCTTTTCTTTCCAGTTTTTTTGTCTTCCTCTCCTTAGCTTGCCACCACTCTAGGGTTTACTCCTAAGCTTTTTTATTCTTTTTTCCTTGACCAAAAAGGGCGTGTTGTGGATTGTTTGTTGTATTGCATTTGTTTGGCTATGTGTACTCAGCAAGGGAGTTTTGAATGTTCGTTTATTTCTATTACTTTGGACCAATATTTCTTATCGGAAAGAGAGTTCTAAACATTAAATTAATGTTCTCTTGTGATAAGTAGTCAACCCTCTTACTACATAACCCTCTCTAAACTATTAAAATAATAAATAATTTCTTAAAAAATCAAATATTAAATTTTATTAAAATAATTTTAAAAATATAATCAACAAATATTACATTTAAATTGTTATTTATAATGAAATTTCTCTTTAAAAAAAAAATGAAATTAAAAAAAAAAAAAAAAAAAAAATAATATATATATATATATATGATCACTTTCACTATAAAAAATAAGAGCTGTCTCCACTACATTAAACTATTCGTTAAGTGAACAAAATGATGCACCGTCGACCTTAAAATAAACTGTCCTTTCCTTTTTAGCTTTAAAGGGAGAGAGAGAGAGAGACGGGCCACCGAACTACTTTCTAAATAAAATAAATTCGGAAGATCCGGACCGCCCAGCACAACTGGAGCTTTCAGCATAGGTTGGCATTAGTTCTGACTTAAGTGCCCGGAATAAGCATCTGATTTATTTTTCTTTTTGATCATGTGCATTAAACTGTTACAGGTTGGCATCAACGGTCAGAATGGCCACTGCCAAAGCCGGCCATGATTTGTCTACATATTTTAAATCACAAGGTACAAGCTATTTTTTAAAAAACAGGTCACACGACCAGCATTGTTGCCTAGAATACACCGTCGTTCCAGCTCATGTTTTTGTCGTTTATGCTTTGGAACATATATATTCCTCTGCATCAGCTTCATGAAGAAAAAAAATTCTTCATAGATCTTGTGCAAAATTGAAAAAAAATTGCTTGCAGATTTGATAATGCTTTTAATACAAGAAAACTATTATAAACCCTGATTCTCAGAATCTGACCATCCGCTTGAATGTCCCTCAATGAAAACATGAATATATTGACAATTTTGTAGGTGCGTATTTAAATTGGTTTACTCCAAATATATGAGAATGAATTTATTATATTTAAAAATAATGGATAAAATTTAAATTTATATTAAAAAAAATTATAGTTCTCATTTTTTATAGTTTTCATCAAAAGTCAAAAAAGAATTATGTACATTTAATCCGTGTAAAAGCAGAATTTCAATTAAAAAATGGTAATAATTAAAATATTGAAAGTGCAAAAAAACAAACTATTGAAAATAAATATTATTTAATCTTAATTAAAAAAATTTACAAAGTCTCAAACATAAAGAAAGATCTTTAATAGATTTTTTTTTTCATTTCTTCATGATCATGGCAATGGTGCTTTGGAGGACACTTTAGTCAGCAGGGGCACCATGTTAAATCAGAGAATGTTGGGTAGATATTAAAGGTATAATTATATATAATATAGATAAAATGTGAGTACAAATAAAAAAATAAATTCTCATTGTCTATACCTGTATCCAAGGATCATAAAATTCTTAAAAAGCCTTTCTAAATCAAATTTATCCACAAATATGAAATTGCTTCTTAACAAGTAATTCTAAGGGTGGCTTGTAAAAGATGACAGGAAATTTTCCATAGCTAGCTGCTTCAAAAAACTGTTAAACCGTTCTCTAAACTATAAGGAGAATTGTCATTTGTCCTTTGTCCTTTTGGAGGTTTCAGAATGATACCTCAAGGAACAAAACAAAATTGTTTCAATAGAGCTTGGACGATAGTTTAGAGAATTGTTTGTTCTTTTTTTAATTCATTTTGCAGTTTTCATTCTGATACTTCAAGGAATATGGTTGGCACTTGGAAAGAAGGATTAAAAATATCAATGCACATCTCCACTTTCTTGAAGAAGTGCGAACAGTAAGCTGGGCTATGGTCCAGTGCCATGTTAAAGTAACAATTGCGCAAATAACCTAGTTTGAAATCAGTCTTGGCAGAGATTGTGGTATGCTCCTTCAAAAACACAATCTCATCTAAGTTCCATAAAAATTTAGGAAGAGGGTAGAAAATATAGATAAATGCTTTTCCTGTCTAAAATCAATGAAATCAACCATTTTGATAAACTTTACAATAATAACTCTTAAACTAAAATTTAGAAGTTTATAGTCACTGCCTGGTAGAAGATAAAGCCAAATTTAGACTGTATTGAGCCCACCAATCACTTTGTTGGTAGGGATTGAAGTTCAAAAATGTCCACCATTTCAGGATGCTCCTGTCAGTTAGGCAAATGCAAGATTCAAACTTGAGTATCACCTAAACACACATAGGTAACACACATACGTAGAAACTAATAGCCCACCAACCACATACATATCTAAACAGAGAACTTTCTTGTGAGCTAGGCACATGCAAGATTAAAAAATTGAGTATCACTTGAACACTCATACCCAGAAACCCAGCGCCCTCCAACCACAGACATCTAAACAGAGAACTTTCCTGTGAGTTAGGCACATGCAAGATTCAAACTTGAGTATCACTTAAACACACGTACTCAGAAGCCAATCGCCCTCCAACCATACATATTTATACAGAAAACTTTCTTTTTTGTTGTGGGCCAATCAATCACTGTGTTAAAAAGGATTGAAATTTACAAATGTCCACCATTTCAGGACACACCTATGAGTTGGGCATGCAAGATTCAAACTTGGGTATCACCTAAACAGGCATACCCAGAAACCAACTGCCCTCCAACCACAGGTATATATAACAGATAACAAAATATAACTTTGAAAACATGTCAATACTTTTAGTGTATATGTCACTCTTTAAAAACATACACTTCCAATAAAATGTAGTATAGCGATGAAATAATATTAACCTTTCATCATATTAACCAAGGTAGTGAAGAAAGCATGTTTTTTCATTTCAAAACTTATAGAAATCTTAATCTTTGGCCTTCACAGTTTAATTTGAATATATGAAATATTTATGAGCAAAATCCAAACAAATCACACTTTCGGTAATAGGAATCTTTATACATATGCATATCCATGGTTGAGAACAATTAGTAGAATGGCAAGTATTTCCCCATGACAAGCCAAATCCATTTAATAGAACTTATATTTGACATTGTTGAAAAACATATTCTGAAAAATGCATGCATTGATAACATTCATCAAACACTTTGAGTTTTTTTGGATGACACATAATGATGAGTATTGAATTATGAAACTTCACCAGTGACAGATGAAACACCTTAGCTAGGTGTCTAGAAGTCTAATAATTGAATCTGGAAGAAAATGAAATAGTGCAAGCCATACATGGCCTTGCCTGTCTGAGACCTTCATCTAAACATAATCACCTTGCAGTGAAAAAACCCCAAAGGTGGTGCAAAAAGATACATTATATGACTGCAAAAGTCAAAAATAGTTGAAAACTTGCAGAGAAAATTCAATCATAGAATACCCATTGCAGATAATGCCAGTACAAATCAGATGGCTGAAACTCTAGGAACATCAACAGGGAACTGATCAATGGTTTCAATCCATGGGTTCTTCTCAGAGCTAGGATTGACTGCCCTGAGGGCCCTCCAGACAGCACTGTTGCACTTGAATCCAGACCCAAAGGCAATTTGCCAAGTCCTGTCTCCCTTCCTGATCCTTCCTTTGGCTTCGGTGTACGCAAGCTCATACCACAATGAGCTGCTAGATGTGTTACCAAACCGGTAAAGGGTCATCCTTGATGGCTCCATGTGCCACTCTGAAAGTTGTAAATTCTTCTCCAGTTCATCCAAAACTGCCCTTCCTCCAGCATGTATGCAGAAATGCTCAAATGCAAGTTTGAAGTCTGGAATATATGGCTTAATCTTCATCTTCAAAAGCTTCCTCCCCACCAATGTTGCAAAAAAGAGAATCTGCTCTGACATTGGAAGAACCAAAGGACCCAACGTTGTTATGTTAGTCTTCAATGCATCTCCTGCGACTGCCATGAGCTCTTTAGACAATGAAACCCCCACCCTACCTGTCTCATCCTCCTCTTGGAAAACACATTGAAAACACTTATCATCAGCACCTTTGTTAGTTCTAACAGTATGCACAAGCTCATATTTTGCCCTCCTCTTCTCTGATCTCTTGTTAGACAACAAAATGGCAGCACCCCCCATCCTAAAAATGCAATTAGATACAAGCATAGATCTGTTGTTCCCAAAGTACCAATTCAATGTAATGTTTTCCATGCTAACAACAATTGCATAAGAATTTCTATGAACCTGAAGCAAATGTTTGGCCAGATCAATAGATATCAATCCTGCACTACAACCCATTCCTCCTAGATTGTAACTGATAATATTCCCCCTCAATTTGTAATGATTTATTATCATGGCAGACAATGAAGGAGTAGGATTGAAAAGGCTACAATTCACAATAAGCACACCAATATCCTTAGGCTTGACACCCGTTTTTTCAAAAAGCTCATCAATGGCACCAAACATAACTGTCTCTGCTTCTTTCCTAGCCTCTGCCATGCATGGATTTGGGGGTACCCTAAGAACTGACTCGGGCAAGTATGTCTCCTCCCCTAGGCCTGAACGCTCAAGGATCTTCCTTTGAAAATCTAAACTTGACTCAGAAAATGAACCAGTCAACTTAGAGCAATTCATAAACACTTCTCTCGTACATTTCCTCTCATCATCAGGCTTATAACATGCAAAATCCACAAGAAAAACTGGCCTTGGCCTTGTCATAAAGTACAGTGTGGTCACAAAAACCAACAGAGTTGAACAGAGGATTACACTAACAAGATTGAAACGAAGATGCTGCCATAACTCGTACAGATCCTCTGGCGCAATAGTGCCTAGTTCTGCAGCAACAAGGACTACAATGGGACATAACAAGAGATACATTGCATGGGTTATCACATAGTGGTAGCCTAATTTCACATACTTGAGCTTCACGGATTGAAGAAAATCCGGCAGTTTTTGACCTGATTTGATCGATACTGCTGCCTGGTCCGGCTTTTGGGTCTCCATTCCTGCAGTATTACCCCCCTCCTTGTCTTCCGCCGCTTAAAAAATCCAGCACCCAGGCTGTTTAATTGCAGGCAGGCCTTTGATTCAATACCAAATGTTGTAATCCCGCATCCAAATGAAAAGGCTTGAATGCAGAATCCCCAGTCTGGTTAAAAATGGATATGGGTAGGGACCCAGATAGGGAAAAGTTCCGACTCCCACTACCCAAATTGCTAAAAACCCAAATATGGCCCTGTAATAAGGACCCAGATGGTGGAAAATCTTTTCAAATATTGAACATTTTTCTCAGAACCTCCCAATAGGAGGTGGGAAGCTATTTCAAAGGATTTCTGCAATGGAGAAAAACTGTGAGAAAATATGGGCAACGAATGCAGATTATATAAGGGAGATTTGAGGTCCCACAAAAGCAAGCAATAGTGATCCAGATCAATACCCTCTTGAGATTATAAAGGAAACTGATGGCCGCATTGAATGTGATTGAATTCAACTAGGACACTCCTTGGTAATTTTCTTGGAAGGCTAGAGGCAGCAGCCAGGCAGGTAATGGGGGGGGCTGGGGATGATACGGTTGAAGAGAGTGAGTTATTCATTTTGGTCAAAATAATTAAGCCTAGATTCTAATGATTATGAATAACCGAAAAAGTGTGAGCGGGTGGGAGACAGGTGGCAAAAGTGGTGGGGCAATTTAATAGGCTCCTCCATTTGTGTCTGGTCGGCTCCTTGTAAGCGTGCCACCTCATCATCCGTCTGAAGGCTTTTTTCAATTTTCCAAAGTTTTATTTTTGGGATTGAAACCTTGCTTTTGGACGGCATGGATTGAGTGAAGTTAGTTTCTTTGCTTTTGGACGGTATGGATTAAGTGGAGATAGGTTCTTTGACTTACTGTTAAGGGTAGATAGCTATTTCTATACTTCAAATTTATTATTAGGATTATTTAGCATTTTTCTATTAATGGGTTACTTTTAATTTTCAAAATTATAATTTTATTGTTTTAATATATATTTTAAATATTTATAATATTTTATTAAAACTTCTTATGTCTAAGTTGAGTTATACTTGAAAGAAATTTTATTAATTTTTTTTTAATATAAATAATTTTAATTATGTATATAAAACTTCCATTATTAATGTTATTTATTAGTAAGAGATATTTTACTTTGACTTTTTTATATAGATAATTTTAATTTTATATTTGATATTATGGACACTTCAAATTTATTAAATATAATTTAATAATAATAAGATTTTACTATGTTAGTTTAGTAAATTATTAAAGTAATTTGACAATAATTATATGATTGTAGTCAATTCTAAATTTAATGCATATTTTTATAACTAATTTTAAATATTTAATAAATTTTAAATTTGAATAGGATTGAACATAACCAATTCATCAACCTTTTATTAACAATTATTATTTTTAATTAATTATAAATAATTATTTTAAAAAAATAAAATAATTTAGCATCATCAAAATAAATTATGAAAGGATATTAGATTTAAAAAAATTTGATATAAACAAATGTGTGTGTGAGAGATGTTATTCAAATTTATTAAAAATTATTATTGTAAAAATTTATTAATTGGTTTCATGGTTTTTTTAGGGCTTTCTAGATGATTTTCGTTTATTTTTTGGTGGTGGGCGGTCTACTTCTTGTGGTTTTATTGTTCTCTTGTTTTTTTCTTCTAATTGTTTTCTATCTATGTAGTTCATCTCTTGTATCCTCCTCTTTCTTGATTTGTCCTTCTATTTATTCTTGTGTTGCTTTTTGTGCTAGTTTTTAGTTCTTTCTAGGGATCTAGACTCCTCTTTTGTGTTCCAGTCAAGAGCTAACCTTCATTTTGTTCAAAAATTCTAAATTTTGTTAAAGCATTTTTCAGTTCATAGCTTTATTAAAAAAATAAATGTTATGAAGATTTCTTGGAAATTATTATAAGTAATTTGGCAATAACAAGATTTCATTTTTTTTATTTTGATAAATATGTTTGACTTGAGTTATAAATGGTATGGAATATAATTGGATTCTCCACAATCTACATTCATAATTAATTCTAAATTTAATACATATTTTTATAATTGGCTTAAACATCGACTAGGTTTTAAATTCGAGTGAGATTGATTACAACCAGCTCACCAACGTCCAATAAGCAATCTATCATCAAAATAAATAACGAAAAAGATATTGGACCAAATTTTTTTTATATAAACAATTCTAATTATATACATGATGTTGTAAGAATTCGTTAAAAATTATAAAATATAATTAACTTGTTAAAAAGAATTATTAATTGTAAATAAATATTACAAACAAATGTTATAGAAACTTCTTAGAAACTATTAAATGTAACTATACAATAACAATATTTTATTTTGTTGGTTTGGTAAATATGCTTGACATGAGTTATGAACAACATAGATTGTAATTAAAATTTAATATATATCGTTATAATTAATCTTAAACATATAATAAATTTTAAATTTAAGTTGGATTGATTACAACCAACTCATCATCATTTCATTGAGAATCATTTTTAAAATTAACTGTAATTGATTATTTAAAAAAATAAATTAATTCAAATAGTATATATCATCAAAGATCGATTTTGAAAAGATTTTGGACTGAAAAATAAGAACTCCAAGGTCTTGCTCTCAACATCAAATGGATTATTAGAAGCCTGGAAGGGGATGAAGCTGGAAAATATTATTGAGGCACTACATCTCTCAACGTTGTCCTCTTGGCAAAAAGCCTTGGCAAAGGGTTAGTTTTCACAACATTCTTATCACCTTTATTCTTGTTAAGATTGGGGGTACTTTTTTTGTTCAAAGCATCTAAAAGGCATTGGAGAAAGCTCAAACCTCACCTCATCTGGGTGGGGGAAGTGTTTAGAAGTGGTCTCTCTCATAATGCTCACTCTCGATGGTGGTCTCCCATGTTGAATTCCATAATGTTCCTTTTGCCATGGTCCTTTGGATCAAAAGCTTGAGGCTATTAAAAAAAGGTATTCACGTGATTGGGGATCTTTTATGCAAAACCATTTGGGATTGGCTTTCATAGAATCTTGTGAAAGCTAAGTTTAATCTTAATAATGAAAATGCAGAATCCATCTTTGAGTTGCAAAGTTCCATACCTGAGGAGTATTTACAAAAAATTGGTCTTACCTCTCTTATGCCATGGTTGAAAGACTAATCATAGCCTATAGCTACATTTTTTTGTTATTATTCTCTTCGACTAGGGTATAATAGTTTGAACCCTTGGCATATTGGCACTGAAACCCTTAATCATCGATGGAATCTTAGATCCCTTCATCATGTTTGGGATAGAAGGTTTGATAATATATGGATGACTTTCATTGAACCTAAAAAATCTCATTTCCTTTCGTGTATTATTTACCAAGATCTACATGTCAGTGTTGATTCAAGCACATGGGGCTCTCAAATCCTATATACCCCACCTGTTATCACCCAGAATCCCTTAAACACCTCTTTTGGTTTTTTCCTCATGCTTAATCTACCTATAGATGGATTCATACCCTCTTCAAGCCCTTTAGGACTGAAATGTTCACTTAAAAGATGGCTTTACTAGGGAACTCCACCTTACTTATAAGATACAATAGATTCTGGCAGATTTTACATACTGACATTCTTTTTTAGATTTAGAAAAATAGAAATAAAGCATTTTTTAATCACGAAGATATAGAAAAAAAACAAGCAATAGTGATCTAGATCAATACCCTCTTGAGATTATAATGAAAACTGATATCTACAAAAGCAAACAATAGTGATCCAGATCAATACCCTCTTGAGATTACAATGAAAATTGATGGTTGCATTGAATGTGATTGGATTCAACTAGGAGACTCCTTGGTAATTTTCTTGGAAGGCTAGAAGAAACAACCATGTAGGTAATGGGGGCCCTTGGGATGATATGGCTGAAGAGACTTAGTTATTCATTTTGGTCAAAATAATTAAGCCTAGATTCTAATTATTATGAATAATGAAAAAAGTGTGAGGGGGTGGGAGACGGGTGGTAAAAGTGGTGGGGCAATTTAATAGGCTCCTTCCTTTGTGTCTGGTTGGCTCTTTGTAAGCATGCCACCTCATCATCCGCCTGCATGCCTTTTTTAATTTTTCAATCTTGTAAATGTTGTTTTATTTTTGGGATTGAAACCTTGATTTTAGATGATATGGATTAGATGAAGATGATTTCTTTGCTTTTGGATGGCATGGATTAGGTGAAGATGATTTCTTTGCTTTTGGATGGCATAGATTAGGTGAAGATAGTTTCTTTAGCTTAATGTTAAGGATAGGTATTTAGTTAGTCAAATTTATTTAGGTTATAGGTCATCCTCCAAACTTCAACATTTTTTTTTATTAATATGCTACTTTTAATTTTAAAAATTATAATTTTATCATTTTAACATGTCTTTTAAGTGTTTATAATAATTTATTAAAACTTCATGTCTAAGTTGAGTTATTATTGAAAAAAAATCACTAAGAAATTTTTATATAGATAATTTTAATTATGTATATAAAACTTCCACTATCAATGTGGTTTATTAGTGAGGGATACTCTACTAAGAAATTTCAATCTATATAATTTTAGTATTATATATAATGTTATAGAATTATTAAATGTAATTCTATATTAATAATATTTTATTTTTTTTGGTTTGGTAAAATATTAAATGTAATTGGGCAATAACATATATGATTGTAGTCAATTCTAAATTTAATACATATCTTTATAATTAGTTTTAAATATTTAATAAATTTTAAATTTGAGTGGGATTGATTATAACCAATTCATCAACCTTTTATTGACAAATATTATTTTTAATTAATTGAAAATAATTATTTAAAAAAAATTCAAATAATCTATTATCAAGATAGATTATGAAAGGATATTATACTAAGATTTTTATATAAATAATTATAATTATATACATAATGTTATATGAATTCATTATAAATTATTAAATAAAATTAACTTATTACAAAAATTTATTAATTGGCTCTATGGTTTTTTTCTTAAGGTCTTTTATAGGATTTTCATTGATTTTTTTGGTGGTGGATGGTTTGCTCGTTTTTCGTTATGGTTTTGTTGTTTTCTCATTGTTGTCTTTTATTTGTTCTCTCTTCATAACTCTGAATTTTGTAAGGGTATTTTTCAGTTCATAATTCATAGCTTGAATTTTCCAAAAGCATTTACCAATATTAAAAAATAAATGATATGAAGATTTATTGGAAATTATTATAAATAATTTGGCAATAACAAGATTTTATTTTGTTATTTTGGTAACAATGTTTGACTTGAGTTATGAATGATATGGAATATAATTGGATTATTCACAATCTAACATATACATTTAGAATTAATTCTAAATTTAATACATATTTTTATAACTCACTTAAATGCTCAATAAATTTTAAATTTGAGTGAGTTTTATTAATAAATACATGATGTTGTAAGAATATGTAAAAAATTATTAAATACAATCAACTCATTAGAAAATTTTATTAATTGTAAATAAATGTTACAAATAAATATTATAGAAACTTCTTAGAAATTATTAAATGTAACTAGACAATAACAATATTTTATTTTATTGGTTTAAATATGTTTGACTTGAGTTATGAATGACATGTATTATAAGTGAGTTCTTCACAATCTAACACATACAACCACAATCAAATTTAAATTTAATATACATCTTTATAATTAATCTTAAATGTCTAATAAATTTTAAATTTAAGTGGGATTGATTACAAATAACTCATCAACATTTTATTGATAATTATTTTTTTAATTAATTATAATTAATTATTTTAAAAAAATAAAATATATTCAAATAATTCATATCATCAAAGATAGATTATGAAAAGATATTGGACTAAAAAATAGGAACTCCAAGGTCTTGCTCTCAGTGCCAAATGGATTATTAGAAGCCTGAAAAATATTATTAAGGCATTGCATCTCTCAAGGCTATCCTTTTGGCAGAAAGCCCTGACAAGGGATTAGTTTTCACAACATTCTCATCACCCCTATTCCTATTAAGATTAGGGTCATTTCTATTGCTTAAAGCATTTGGAAGGCATGGGAAAAGCTCAAACCTCATCTCATTTGGGTGGGGGAAGGGTTTAGAATTAGTCTCTCTCTTAATGCTATCTCTCTATGGTGATCTCCCACATTAAAATTCCATAATGTTCCTTTTGCCATGGTCCTTAGATCAAAAGCTTGAGGTTGTTTAAAAAAGTTATTCACACGATTGGGGATTTATTATACAAAACCATTTGGGATTAACTTCCATGGAATCTTGTGGAGGCTAATTTCAAGCTTAATAATGAAGATATAAAATCTATTTCTAAGTTGCAGAGTTCTATACCTAAGGAGTATTTACACAAAATTGGTGTTACCTCTCTTATGCCATGGTGTAAATATTGGTCTTGGCCTACACCTACATCATTTTTTCACTATTATCCTTGATTAGAGTATAATATTTTTGCCCCTCAACATATTGACATTGAAACCTTCAATCATCGATGGAATCTTAGATCCCTTCATCATGTTTGGGATAGAAGGTTTGATAATATATAGATAGATTTCATTGAACCTTAAATATCCCATTTCCTTTAGTGTATTATTTACCAAGGTCTACATGTGGGTGACCCACTCAAGCACATGGGGGTCTCAAAGAGTCAAATCCCATATGGCCTACTTGTCACCACCTAAAATCCCTTAAACACCTCTTTTATCTTTACCCTCATGCTCACTCTATCTAGAGATGGATTCATACCCTTTTAAAGCCCTTTAGGCCTTAAATATTCACTTATAATGTGGCTCTCCTAGGGGAATCCACCTTGATTCTTGTAAGATACAATAAAATCTGGAAAAATTTATGTACTGACATTCTTTTTTAGATTTGTAAAACTAGAAATAAAACATGTTTTAATCATGAAGATATGGAAAAAATCTTTTTTGTTACTAATAAAGTTGTGATATCTAATATTACCCTCCATATCTAGAGTCAAATAGATCAAGTCCAACTCAATATTTACCATATACAAATTATCCTAGACTATTAGGGGAATACTCCTTATGCAATCATTCAAGAACCTCTAGATCCCCTGCCACCAATTCCCCCAAGGGCGTAGGCATGGGGGTAGGCATCAATGCTCTTGAAATCAGTGATCTCAAAGCTAGAGGAGCTCCTCTCCTTGCTTTCATTGGCCATCTCCACACCATACATTTGATAGGGTTAATAGAGATAACAGTGGCGGAGGGGTTGGGGTCTTTTTCCATAGGACAAGTTCCCTCAGTTGGCTCTTGCCATTTCACCCTCTAAATAAGATTATGTAACTAAGTAGTAGGATGATATTGAAAACAACCATTATATTGATGGTTGGGATCCCTTACCGCTTGATGAATAACCCCTACTCAATGGGGGGGGAGGGATGTATTAGGTTCCTTTACCTTCGCTTGTCATCATGTTCATTGTTGTTGATTAATGGGTTTATTATTGTTTGAGATTTTGTTTATCTTTTTTTTGGTTAAAATGCACTTGAGTTATTTTAACCTTGGTATTTATAGCCTTGAGGTGGCCTTTTTTGGACTCTACTCTCTTCCTGAGGCTTGTTTTAGCTTGGTGTGGTTGTTATTTTGGGGTGTGACTTTTCCACCCATCTTTATTGTATGATTAGCTTTGTACTATATCTTGTTTTATTAATGAAAGTGCATTATTCAATCAAAAAATAAGAACTTGTTTGAAAAAATAATTACAATTAACTTATTATAGAAATTTATTAATTATAATTAAATGTTACAAACAAAAATAAAATGCAAAGAGTTGTCATTTATAAATTCAATAAAATCATATTGAAAAATTCTAAGGGAGGGATATATTGACTTGATTAGGGTGATGATGGGTTTCATACTAGAATTAAACTTAAATCATTATCTTTAATGAAATTATTCTTATACTTAATCCATTATCTTTATTAAAAACATTCTTATATTTATTGATGTCTACAATTTTTTTATCCTTTTACGAATAATAATTTTTAATCATAATAATCTATTGGAAAATTCTCAATTTTTAATAAATCTATGCAATGGTAATTTTGGATAAGATAGGTGTTTTGTATAAGCATAAATTATGTGGGATGTTAAGCAAGATGATTGCACAAACATGGATAGTTATGCAGACTTGCATGGAGACCACCTATAACAGTTGCACAAGGTTGCCAACATGCAAGAATGAGGGTAAAATTATCTAAAACATTATGTATAGTTTCATTTCACTTTGTAATTTTGTGAAGTGGAATGTAGTGGTTGAATCACAATAAGGTGCTAAAAGGAGTTGTGCAACATATTGAACAATGAAAGGTTATCTTAAGGCATTACATACATATGTGTGATTGAATTTTTTTAAATTAAAAAAGTGTTAGCAACATCTTGGTAGCTCTCTAACATGGAGTTGTTGAAGAGCATCACACATTGATCACTTGGCTCAATAGTTGGTGAACACAAATTCTTATGTTATGTAGACATTACAAAGTGAATGTTAGATAAATGCATGGTTATTCTAATGAATGAGAATGAAAAATTGCATGCGATCAAGTGTGTGAATTGTAATGTGCAATAAAATGTTATTAACAAACTTTGATACTTAGTTTAGCATTGTAAGATGGTTTAGATTATGTTATAATCAAGAAGGCTATTATGCTAGTTTTCTACTCAAAATGATTTTCCTAGGTGAAAATTGTGCATATTTAAATTCATTTGTCATGCACAATTTTTCCCAACATTTAGTATTAGAGATCAGTTGTAAGCTTTTTAGAAGTTGGAATAACTTGAGATAAATAATTTCCTTGAAGTGGGAGTTATGTGAAATAATCTTATGTGAAGGAAATGACTAGAAGCACTTGGATAAAAAATAATAATTTTAATGGTCAACACTTTTATTAATGGAAACTCAAGATGAAATCTACCTTGGTAGATAAAGATCAATGGATTACTGTAGCAAACATAACACCCATAGGAATAAAACCAAAAGAATAAGAAAATTTTGATAGGAAATTTAGAAACTCTATCAAATTATGTTTTTTGGATTTAGTGTTACTAAATGTTTCAACTGAAAATACTACAAAGCTTCTTTGGGATAAGTTAGGTATGTTTTACTAGGCCAAGTCACTAGTAAACAAACTATTTGTACAAAATAAATTGTATCCACTGTGATTAAATGATGTTGACTCAGTTGCAAAGCACCTAAACACCTTCAACATTATGGTAAGTCATTTGTTGTAGATGTAAATGTCAACATGGATGATTAAGAAAGGTGTATCAAATTATTGTGATCTTTAGTAGACTCATGGGATAAGATAGTGATGGTAATCACTAATACTACACAGGAGCTAAAAGTGGAAGAAACAGTCACAATTCTATTATCAAACAAATGATGCCCTATTTATGCAAGGTCACTCACAAGAATGATGCAAGCAGAAAATAAGGGATAAACACTCAAAGTTTAGAGGTAGATCTAATACTCAGAATAGATCCTTAAATAGGTGTGTTGGGTGTTTTAGTGCACATCATAACTTGTGCACCATGCTCATACCAAACACTTAATATTCACCATGTCAACATATCATGTAAATGACTTGTGTGCTCACTCGAGGTGTAGAGAGATTATTGAGTAACAGTTGGGTTAGTTATGTGAAGGTATCATATTATAAGTACTTTATTCAATATTTATGGCCTAAACACAAATTAATACTTTTTCTTAGTATGTGTAATACAACATCTCATATAACAAGGCTCAAACTAATACTTGAATAGTTTAACAAACAAAATGATAATATTCATGACATCATCTAACAAACTAAACACATACCATTGCATAAACATAACATAAAGATAGAAAATAAATTGATCAACCTTGTATCTTCCATTAAATTTCATAATGTTACATCTGTGGAAATATTCTTTTCTCACAATGTTGTAAAAAATCAATATAGTTCACCATGAAAGATAAATATAATAAACTAAGTAATAATGACTTAACCATTCAACAACATAATGGAAACAATTATTCCACACCTATTTTAAGAAATAAGGGTGGTTTTAATAGTTTCAAACCAACACCTTGCAATTAAAAACAATAATTATGCACCACATAGAATGCACAACTACTTTCTATATAAATATCAGTTAGTAGTTGCTTCACATTGAAAATATTTATTGGACTGACTCTTAGATCTATGTCATTTTATGCTAGATTCATTCAAAGGTCATTTGTCTTGATGTTACTTCTAGTAGACTCACTCTTCCAGACTGGTCTATATCTCATTCTTTCATCCTCTGAGTTCTATGCAACCTACTTACATTTCCACATACTCATTTTTTCCCAACCAATATGTCTCCATTGGTGTATTCCAAGACTTAATCCATTTTATTATGAGTGCTCCTAATTTCTTAGTACATCTATGCCATCGCTTCTTTATGTGTCACTGACCCTATTTACACTCCATTGGACTATCAAAATTAGGGATTTCTATTTTGCTTTTAATATGTGTCCTTTACATTTTTAATCTTTTTTAAAAATGCATGCATCACTTGCACCATCAAATATTCTCATAAAATTGTATGTGTTTCTATACTTGACCAAAATTTGGGGCTAATGAAGTGTTGAAACATGTATAGAAAGATAGGGCATTTTGAGAAGGATTTTAAGGTGAGAAACGTGGAAAAGATCAAACCACTGGATGTTGTGCAATCCTCATGTGAGAATATCTCTACTGATGGACATGTAGATGAAATGGATATGGAGATGTATATCTTACAACCTTAAGCTCACATGCATGCAATGTTGTGTGGTTGATTTAATCTCAATCCTCTTATCATATGACTACTATGAGGGAGTGATTCTATGGATATAAAGAATATAATGGTGTTGATGTCTTTTTCGAAGACAACTAAACCTATAGGGTTGTGGGTAAATAAGGAGTGATGCTATAGTTTATAAATGGGAGGATCAAGACTCTCCTAGGTTTTTTACACATTCTTGGCCTTGCAAGGAAACTAATGTCTATGAAAAATATGATTGAATTTGAAGTTGAGGTCTCATTCCATAGAGATGGGTGCCAAATGGTGCACATAGACATGGTTATTTAAAGGGGTGTGCACGTGAGTAATCTATTTAACTTGATGTGACTAAAATAAACAACACATGTAACAATATTATTATTCCTAAGGTCAAGGATGAAATAGGAACTTATGTATTGATTCCAATGGAGAATACAATTCTCTAGCATCAGAGGTTGAACTTATTGGTGAAAAATGTTTGTGTGTGTTGCAAACAAGAGATATGGAAAAGGGATGGATGATTATCCCTTGTAGTTCAAATTCTATGAACATTGCTTTTATTGTAAGTAGAGTGGGGGGAAAATCACACATAAATGATGTGTGAGCAAGTGTAATCTTACAAGTAATACATAATGATGTGTTTAGATCAGTAGATATCCAATCACCAAATAGGTTTTTCCTTTATGTGTCTTTCATATACAACTACTATGGCAAGACCTAGATATATATAATCTTAAATAAATATGAATTTCTTAATAAATTCAAGGATTTTAAAGCCCTTATGGAGAAGTAGATGGAGAAAAGGATCAAATTATTATGCATAGACAATAGGGGTGAGTATTTCTCCAAATATTTCCATGAATTCTAGGCAAAGTGGTATTCAAATGCAAAAGGTAAAAATAAAACTATGTAGACATTATAGTAGAATGGAGTCTAGATAAGATGAACATGACGCTAATGGATAAGGTACAATGTATGGGTTGAGTGGTGTGCATTTAGATTAGAAAATTTAGGCCAAATTAATAGTTAATACTTGTTACCTTATGAATGGATCACTCACATCATCGTTGGTTGATATGATTTTGAAAGAAGTGTGGATTGGTAATAAGCCATGATTTTGACACTTACAAATTTTAGTTGTGAAGCATATTCTCACATACCAAAGGAAAAAATATCAAGATTTTAATTTAAGTCTATGAAATGCATCTTTATTTGGTATGAGATTGGTGTCAAAGGATACGATCTTTATAATCCTAAGATAAACAAGGGAGTCTATAGTAAGAATGTAGTCTTTAGGGAGGTGTGTAATGTTTTTATGTAAGAATAACCAAAGAAACAACAAAAAGAAGAAATAAAAAATGTGTGGGTTAGTGTAGATGTTGAAGTGCCTATATCAAAGTATCATGTAAAATATGAATAGTCATAAAAGTCACAAGAAGAGGAGGAGCCTATGACTCCTACTCTGAGGAGAACAAAACAAGTGCATAGAATGACTAAAAGGTATAGCCCACCAGATTTTCATTATATGTACCTATTATCAATGATTGATTGTGAAGGTCCCAAGATAATGAAGGAAAATGTTGGTTACACAAAATTAGTTTGGAAGAAGGACATGGATGATGAAATAGAGTCTCTAGATAAAAATGAGACTTGGGATTCAGTGAATTACCTAACAGACAAAAATGTATGGGTTATAAGTTAGTTTTTTAATAACAAGAAAAATGCATAAACAAAACTAGATAAATATAAGGCTCATCTCATAGCAAAGGTAATATCTTAAATATATGGAATTGAATTTGGTGAGACCTTCTATACTATTAAAAAATTGACTTCAGTTAAAGGTATATTTTAGCTATTGCTACTTGTTTAATCTTGAGATAGATCAAATGGATGTTAAGATAGTGTTTTTGCATGGAGATATTGAAGAATAAATCTATATGTCATGGATAGAATTATTCAAGATAAAATGAAAAAAGGACTTGGTTTTCAGGCTGAAGAAGTCCACGTATGGCTTGAAAAAAACACCCAAAATGCAGAATCATAAATCTGATAGTTATGTTGTTTGGCTTGGGCTTGTATGTATCAATGTTGACCCTTGTTTTTAATACAAGGAAGATCATCATAAAATTTTCATCATAGTCATATATGTGGATGACATGTTTTTGATAAAAAAATATAGGTTTACGATCAAACAGGTGAAGTCTTAAGTCTCTGTGCAGTAAACACGAAAGATATTATTATTGCAAGATTCATCTTAAGTATGGAATTTAAATAAGATCATGCTTGAGCAAGAAGCTTTGGGTAGACTAGAGGAAGTATATTGAAATATTATTGGAAAGGTTCAAGATGTAGGATCAAAAAACTATTTTCACACATTTTCCAATAGGTTAAAAGCTATCCAGTGTGAAATATCCAAAGACACATGAGAAAATGGAGGACATGAGTCAGGTTTCATGTATGGGTATGGTGGGAAGCCTTATGTATGTAATGGTTCATATAATACTAGAAATTACACAAGCAATGGGATTAGTCATTAGATTCATGTCTAATCTAGGTAAGGAACATTAGGTAGTGGCAGAGAGGATCTTCAAGTATTTACATAAAACTTTTGAATATGTTATTTGATATTAGGGAAAACCTAGTGAAAATAAGACTTTTAATTTACATGGATTTGTTGTTTCAAATTAGGCTAGATATCTTTATTATCATAAGCCAATGTGTATGTGTTCAACTTGTTTGGTGGAACTATAAGCTAGATGACAAAATGACATGAAAGTGTTATGATATCTACCACCAAATTTGAATATATTTTAGTTACTCATGCAAGCAAGGAAGTGGTATGGATTCAAAGTTTGTGTTCTGTAGCTTGGTATTCACATAAAAATGTAAGGGTATATTATAATAGTCAAAGTGAATTTTTTTTGGTAAAAAACATTGAGTATCATTCTTAGATGAAGCACATTGATGTGTGATATCATTTCGTAAGGAAAATGGTAGAAGAGAGAAACATGTATCTAGAGTTCAGGTGGACACAAAGGAAAACATTATGGATTCATTGACCAAGGAAGTGAGTACCTCTATTTTTGACAAGTAAAAATATAACATCTAACCACACAAATTTTATTTTGAGACACATGTATTAATAGAAATGATTCATGAATTTTTAGTATGGAGTATTCTTTCTTTTCATATTATTTTTCTTCAGAATCATAATTATTGTCATATCCCATGAGGGCTTCAATTCCACTTCCTTTGCTACTAACATGGATAGATTCATTTGCTTATTGGCCAACTCAATTTGCCTATCAAGATTAACTTCAAAAATAAGGTTTCTCTTTTCAAATCTCTCTTCCAATTGATGAGCAAAAGGATTCCTTTGGTAAGCTTGATTGAGCTCATGAATAGGGATCAAATAGGACTGATAACAATCTTGGGGAAGTGGATATGAAGGCTGATAGGTTTGGTGAGGCATTTTATTGGTGTAGGGAGGAGATGGCCCTAGCTTCCTAAAGATGTTGAACAATGAATGTGTGCTCCCTTATGAAAAGTGTTCAAAAAGTGAGATGTTTTTGGGAAATATCTCAACTTTTCATGAATATGCACAATAATAACTATGTGTAAAATAGGTGTTATGTAAGGTGTTTTGTATAAACATCAATTGCATGGAATATTATGTAGGATGATTGCACAAGTAGGGATTGTTTCATAGACTCATGTGGAGACTACCTATGATATTTTCCCAAGGTTTTCAACATGAGATAATGATGGTATATTTTCATAAGAATTTATGCATAGTTTCATTTCACTATGGAAGGTTTCAAACTAGATGTAGTGGTTGAGTCATAGTAAAGTACGGCAATTAGTTGTGCAATACTTCAAACAATGAAAATTTATCTTAAGGCATTAAATAAACCTTTTTATCATATCTGACAAACTAAATAATTGCTAGTGATGACTTGGTGGTTCTTTAACATGGATTTGTTGTAGCTTGTTTAACATGTTGATCAGTTGGCTTAGTAGTTGGTAGATGCAAATTCATCCATTGTGCACACATTACAAAGTGAGTCTCGTATAAAGGTACAATTATTATCATGAATGAGAATAAATATTGCAACAAAGTGGTTGTTGAATGTTGAATACACACAATCAAGTGTGTGTATTATAATATATAGTAAAATGCTATCTAAATTTTATTTAACCTTGAGACTTATTTTAGCTTTATAAGATGGTTTAGCTTATGTTTTAGTCAAGAAGGATTTTGTGTTGATTTTTTTACTTAAAAGAGTTTTTGAGGTGAAAATCATGTGTATTTGTAATTATCTTTGTCTGTGTAAGTTCGAATAACATATCCCTATGTATTCATTTATTGTGCACTAGTTTTTCCCAACACAACCTTTACATCTTCAATCTTAATGTTTTGCTTGGTCAATCAACCTTTGTGTCTTCAATTTTAATATTAATCACAAAGGTTATTGTATTAAAAACACAAAATTTATTGTATTTGAAGATTATTATTTGAATAAAGACTAAAAGCATTTGTAGAGATTGACAAATATGAAGAGAATATTAATAGGGATGATGGGTTAGATCTAAGTCAAACAAATAAGCCCATCAAATCAAATGTGTAAATGATTCACTTCATAAATTTGTAACATGATTTTATTTAATTAGAAAATCACAACTATTTATTATTATTCACTTGATCAAATTTAACTGACGTTTTTAACTACTACTCACAATTAATAAAATCTTATAATAGGTTAATTACATTTAATCATTTATAGTGAATCTTTATTGTGTTATGTACATGATTAGAGTTAATATATGTTAATTACATTATATATATATATATATATATATATATATATATATATATATATATATATATATATATATATAATGTAATTAACATATATATATATATATATATATATATATATATATATATATATATAAAAGGAGATCTTCATCTCATTTCCTTTCATAATCTATTATAATGATGGACTAATGTAATATGGATAAATAGATTTTCACTAAATTGTGACACAAATACCTAATTAAAATTAACTATGATAAATAATAGGGACAAAATAGTAATCAATCTTAAATAATCAATTCCAAATATAGAAGTAAAGAAGACACATATATTTATGGCTTATCTAATTTTTTGGACTAATCTTATGGCAATCATTAGACTATAACATTGGAAATACACACCGATATTTGAAAAAACATTGACCCAAAATTTTAACAATATATGAATCAATCTCCCAAAGTAATCCTCTCCTCTCCTAAAATTATGGAGTGTTGGGGACAAACTGTACAAAATGTAGACATACTAAAACTTATTTGATAATTGCATTCACCTGGTCTTGATCTCCAAATACTTTGCTTAAATGTTTTCACTTTGAATTCACTCAATTGCAAAAAAAAAAATTCTCCTTGTCCTAATGTAGAAATATTTAAAAACTTAAAGATAATAAAATGCGTGTTGGACCTTACGATAAACCAAAGAATGATGACTCTATCTTGATATTTTTTAGGGCCCTAGACAATACAAATATCAAAAACCATAAAATCTCAATGATT
Organism: Torreya grandis; assembly: GCA_037957365.1. Lineage (NCBI taxonomy): Eukaryota > Viridiplantae > Streptophyta > Pinopsida > Cupressales > Taxaceae > Torreya > Torreya grandis. The sequence goes on along the minus strand of JARHVA010000822.1, from coordinate 132,495 downwards.
GGAATTGTTCTAATAAAATGCAGACCAATTATTTGTGGTGCATAACTAACACAAATTTGGGTGCTTGAATGAATGCTTTAATTATTGTTTGATGTCCTCTAGATTGCTTACAAGTGATAAATATATTCATATTAATAATAAAAGGATGTTTTATGATTATATTTGATGATCAAATGAATTATAATGCATGCATAATTATAGATAAATTAAATTCAAATTAGGACCTTATTGACACCCAAATTGTTTAACTTGTTTTAGAAATATGTGGTGTTAAGGGTTAAGGGGCTATCATAGCTTATACAAAAGGATGAGTGAAACTATTGTATAATAGGAAATTAATTAAAAAATAATATAAATGAATATTCTAAATTAAAATACTAAGATTTGATAAACATAGAAAGTAATAAATTTGAAAGACATTCTATTGATTGTAATACCAAGGAGAAATGGTACTTAGTTTGATTTATAATGCACAAGCATATCTAAGCTATACACAAATAGAAATGTGCATGATAAGGTTTATGATACAATCTTCATATTATGGAAATGATGTTTCTTGAGCTGTGGACACTATCAATGACCTTGGAAAACTACTATTGACTCTATTGTTTATTCTATGATGATATTATCTAGTACAAAATATGATCTACATTGTGATGTCACCAAATTTTTTATTTTTTATTTTATGTCACCCTTCTGATAATGTATTCAGATCTGAAACTTAGGTTGTGTATGTTTGCTTATGGATAAAACCATATCTCTTCACCCTTGGGGTGTGTTTGTCAAAAATGGGTTAATGGGATCACAGTGTCCATCCAACCTCAAAGACCCCTCTATAAATGAGGATTGTTTACATAGTTAATACTCTTAGGAGGGCCTCAAACTTATGTGGTTATCCCCTATGTATGGGAATGTGTTTGAATAATGGTGTAATAATCTATATGTAGATGCATGTAATGATATATCTTGTCACTTGATAAATACTACTCATGGGATGTTATTTGAATGTTTCAGACCTTTTATATGACTACTCATATGATTGATAAATAAATAGGGATGAATAGGGTAGAATAACTCAATTGTGTGATTGATTAAATGAGTCTTGGTAGGTGTTTGCTTAGTATTTTATAGATGATTAATAATAAGGTTTATACTTATGTTTATACCAAACCTTTTAAAAATATCTCATGGTAGGATTCAATAAGATAAATAGGCTAACCCATAGGTTTTAAATAATTTTTGATTTGGATGATTTTAGGTGGCTAAACACTAGATAAAGATCTATGGCTGGAAATGTCCAAAAGGATAGAAAACATTGATCTATAACTGATAGTGAAGGATATATATCAAATTTTGAGCTTTCTATAGTGTATAGGTTGTCTGGGTCATCATAATGATATGGGTCAGAGTATAAGTTAAGAATTTAGGCCTTTCAACAATGGGAAGGTCTAGAACTGAAGAGTGGATCCTTGATTGGTATTTGGTAAATGTACAAGACTAAGATGCTACAAATATTCAATTTTAGTATCTATAGCCCCCAATCTAGTAATGCATAAAGATAAAATTACTATATTTAAAGGAAATAAATGCACACCTAGGTGTGTACCACACACTTGATTTTACTTGAGCCCACTTTGAATGTTTTATTGGTGTATGCCCTATAAAGAGCATGTTACTATATAAAACAATGCATATAATATGCAATTTGAAATAATTTAAATGCTTGAAAAAAAAGAGAGCAAGGAAGGAGTACACATGTAAGTCGATGCAACCATGTTGCCCCTTTGTATTTTGTTTGGTAAAGATGCTTCCTTATGAAACATTGGAGCTAAAAGAGGTTAGACCTTGAACTTGGACATTTGAAGAGGTAAATTACAAGGTATTTTCCCCCAATCTAGTGCAAGGATGAGTTGTGACATGACCATTGAATTCACTAAATCATAATCATACAACTCAAGTGTTACTATATAATATGGTGAGGGTGAGTGATTTAATCGAGTCATTTTATAAATTTGGTGAGGTTGGGTGATTTAATCAACCTATCTTATAAATCTAAATAGGTTGAATGATTTAATCAATTGAACCTATAAAAATAACCAATTGTTGCAGAAAGAAAATGTTCAATAATACTATTTCTTGGTGTAAAATGGTGCTTTTTGGTGATATTAATCTAGAGATATAATTGGTAAATTTGAATTTTCTTTGCACTATCATGGCATATGCACCTATAATATGTCTCAAACTAAATTATATGTATCAAAAATATGAAAAATTATGTTTCAAATATTGTGAGAAATTAGTGCAATGTATTAGATTATGACCCAAGTGTATATTTGAATCATGTAATTGTACTGGATATTATCTAAGTGTGGAGGTCATGTCTTTGTGACATACCCCCAATGAAATATAGAGATACTAAAAATTGAGTAAGTGTAGAGGTCATGTCTTTGTGACATTCCCCCACTAAAATTTGGAGATACTAAGAAATGAGTGTGGAGGTCATGTCTTTATGACATACCCTCGCTAAAACCTAGAAACTATGTAAATGTGCAGGCCATGCCCTTATGACATGCCCCCAATGATATGCCCTCCCATTGTGAGATTAGGTAAATAAAATATAGAAGTTACCTTACCTCCAAAGGGATAAGATAACCATATCATCTATATATGAATCATATAGCATATAGGAGTAGCATGTCTAAATAAATATATCAATGAATCACATTGCATGTGATCACAAAAATACCTAACATGCATGATGTGGATCATGGAAAAATCTAGAAAGTAACAATATAATCTCAATAAAAAATCAAGCATTCACATAAGGGCTCTAAATTTTTAATGTAAAAGGAATGGTCCAAGGAGACCCCATATAAGGATCATGTTCAAATGCCACATAATTGAAAGGAAATGACATATTCAAATTTATAATCAGCATAAGATGGTATATTCAAATGTCCAAATAATATATAATGGCATAGGGTCCAACAAGAAAATAAAATATTCAAATAATCCTCAAGAAAGACGATAAAAAATAATGAATTACACTCAAGGAATTGATAGTGTGAATAAATGAAGTATAAACAACCAACATAAGAATATCATACTAGTCCCTGCATATATGTGTTAGCAAACAATGTCATCTAACATAACATATCAAATACCTATTGAAAGATATGAGCATGGATATAGACATGTGTGAGTGTTAGCATATAATCTCAAACATGATAATATATAAATTATCATAAAATATATATAATGTGTATCAATCATGATCAATGAAGTAGATGCCCCCAACACACTATTTGACATGGGCAGAGGAGAGGTCCAACATCTATATGTGGATATACTATGTGTTTGTGGTATGATTATATCACACTCAAATATGCGTGAAACATGTATGTGTATATAATTAAATGATATTATATCTACCAACATGAAGCAAACAATATAGGTGCCAAGGAGATAGTAAACATGATAATGCCAAATATTTTTGTATTTTCTGGGTTATTTGAATGTTTTTATATTTTATTGAATATTTTATTTTTTTGGATTTTTTGAATATTGATAAACTAAGGGATAAATGATTATCTCATATAATGGATACTCATAAAGTGATCTATATTCATAATATGGTGAATCATATTGGTGATACTACCACGAAGCATGTGTAGCTATCATATTTGAATCTAAAGAGTTAGGAATACTTTGTGTATGCCACATAAGATTATTTGGTCTTGAATCAGTAGTATTAGAAATAGTGGTTTGTGTAACCCATTTTTGAGTCCTCTTTATTTTAATTAAAGTAGCAATAATTGGAACATGTTTAGTTTCTCTATGTAATTGGGTATGATGTGGAGAAGTAGATGAGGATTCTATGTAATCCACTGTATACCTCTAGTGAAAAGGTATCACAAGTATATGCCACTTAGAAAAGGGGATTACCTAATTGTTACCCTTTTTTGTATGATTAACATTTGTAGATTTGATAAGTAACTGCCTAGGAATAAACTTCTCTTGTTCTAGTGGGTGTCATATGGAATTCTAGAAATTGTGACTACCCTATTGGTATGAATGTATTTAATACACCCATGCACTATGGATGGTACAAAATGGAATTTGTGTATCTAAAGTCATCCCAATAACATATCAAAGATTTATTTGTATGTTATAACTAAAAGGTAGTATACACATGTTGGACCAACCTATAAAGGTAAGTTAATCTCACCAACATGTTGTGATGTCCCATCAAATTCTCTAACCATTTTGGTCGAAGGGTATAAATCATCATGTGTATATCCCAAATGTATAAATAACCTCAGGGTACATACATTATAAATATCACCCTTATCAATTATTATGCTATGTATATGATGATGATCAAGGTATGCTCAAATAAATAATGAATGAACTGGGTTATCAGCTACAATTTCATTGTCATCAAATGAAATATAAGGTCTTTGAATCATAGGAGGTATTTTGTGTGTATAAGTACCAATAATCCCATATAATGGGTTCCCATAATATGATGGAGGAGGATCTTCCTTATATTCCATTTGGACCTCTAGATATTTCATACAATGATCTTGTAGTGGATTGTTAAATATATTTTAGTTCTAATGGTCACTAGGTTGTGAACCGCAATCCTTTGGAGGATCATCAATGGTAATTTGGTGATTATAAATAAGAACTTGGAGCTTATGTTTCAAGGTATAACATATGTTTGTAGAATTCCCATGGCTTTGGTGATAGTCAAAATATGCATTTGCATCATATCCTTTTAGTAGAGCTCAACTCATATCAAACTCTATGGGAAGATGGAGAGATATGAGATGACACTCTCCCAACTTCTTAAGTATTGAATCTGAAGACTAAAGCAAATCATGTAAATAATATCTTAGGTGCATTGGATAAGATGAGCTAATTAGGTTGATGTGAAACTACATTAACCATTGTGGTTGTTTCTATTTTAGGTTTTGTAGGTTTTCCCTTATAGCTTGGCTTGATATAAAACTTGTAGAAGATGTAGTGGGTGTGTTTACTACATAATTAAGCTTTTTAAAGGAAATAAGTTTAATTTTATGATATTAAATAATATGGAATAAGTAATCAAAATATGTAAACTTATTAAAAATAATAGACTCATGTAGTGGGGCAAGCAATTTTTTATTTAAAATGTCTTGAAGCTCTTTTTATCAATTGTATTTATCAATTTGGCTAACATTGTTTTGCATCTCAACACATTCATTGATAGGTTCATTGGTTCCTTGTTTGATCTTAGCATTTTATGTATATGACATCTTTTTAATGATGTTGAAAAAAAATGTGCTAGAAATTGATCTGCTATGGGTTTGAATGCTTTTGTTGATTGGATTGGTAAATCATGGAACCATCTTAAAAAATAGTCCTTTAGGATCATTGGAAATAATTTGGTCAAAATTTTATCATTTGAAGCATAATTAAGGCATGATATAAAGAGCCACTAAATATGTTATTCAAGGTAACCCTTTCCATCATAAAATGCAAATTTTTGGTACAATAAAACTAGTTGGAAAAGGGTTTAAATATATCTCAAGTGTTAGAGGATTATATAATATATCTTGTGATTAAATAACATGAGTTGATTTTAATATTTTTTTCAATGTTGGTAACCTTAGCTTCCAAATTTTTTATAACCTCAAGAATAGTTTTCACTGTAGACCCATTGGGATTAAAATTTGAGATTTGAGAAGCCACCTAAGGGTATGAAACCATCACTTATATTGATGTAGGCATTGAAATTGATAATTGAGTTGAAGTAATAATTATTCTCATGGAGGATGTAGTAACAGTTGGTCCATATAAGGGTTTATCATTATTGGATGTGGATGCACTAGCCTTAGCATGGTTATTAATTTATTTTGGGTAAAATGTAAGAATGAATGATTTAATTATTTATTTGTATTTAAATGGTTGACTAAGGATTATTTATCTTCTATTTTGGAAATATATTTATTGACAATTTCCATATTTGATACATGCAAATAAATTTATCAAAGGAAATTAAAAAAATCAGATCTACAAATTACTGAAATCAAAAATCCTAGAAAATAAAAAACCCTAGATCAAGCTAGGAGTTGCATGAAAAAACATAGTGGTTGGGTTCACCGAATGTTTAACCCTTTTTGAAAATATGTGGTGTTAAGGGTTAAGGGGATAGAATAGTTTATTCAAAAGGATGAATGAAACTAATCTATAGCATGGCAATTAATTGTAAACTTAGATAAATGAATATTCCTAAATAAAATACGAAGATGTGCTAAATATTAAAAGTACCAAATTTTATTTATGTTCTATTGATTTCAATACCAAGGAGAAATGATACTTAGTTGAATTTATAATGCATAGTGGATATGAGTTATACATGGGTATAAGTGTGTAGGATCAATATTTTGAGATAGTTATCAGACTCTATAAATGATGTTTATGGAGCCACAGACACTATCATCGATGATACTATATGTTATGTGAACTACTATCTAGTATGTAATATTTCCTCGATTGTGATGTGACCGTATTCATTGTTCTGAGTTTTATGTCACCTTACTATTGATCTATTCATATCTAGAATATAGGTTATATATGTTTGTTTCTAGATCAAACCCTAGATCTACCCTTCTTCACCCATGGGGTGTGTTTTCCAAATATGGGTTAGTGGGCTCACAATGTCGAGCTAACCTCAAACACCCATTTATCAATGAACACTACTTATAAAGCCAATAATCCAAGGAATGTCTCAAACTTATGTAGTTCTCCATTGTGTGTGGGAGTGTGTGTGAATGATGGTGTAATATTTTATATATAGATGATTTCAATGATCTAGTGTGTGTTGACCATTTTTTACCTCAGGTCAGAATGGATCAACCTCCTATAGTTAGTATCTTGTATAAGGGATTTTTATAATGTCATAGGGTATGTTGTAGCTCATTTGATATCATTTCATATATCATTCTATCTTTGGTCATGGTATATCTTAGTCCTTGTGTCATTTGGTGTTTTAGGGGTCATTTTAGAGTCATATATATAAGTGGCAAGTTTTCATGGTGTTCGAGTAGTTGCAAGAACAAGTGTGTGTTAAGGATGGTGTAATATGTTATATGTAGATGAATTCAATGATCTAGTGTGTGTTGAACATTTTTTACCATAAGTCAAAATGGATAAACCCCCTATAGTTATAATATTGTATAGGGGCTTTTTATAATGTCATAAGGTATGTTGTAGCTCATTTGATGTCATTTCATATGTCATTCTAGCTTTGGTCATGGTCTATCTTAGTCCTTATGTCATTTGGTGTCTTAGGAGTCATATATGCAAGTGGAAAGTTTTCATGTTGTCTAAGAAGTTATAAGAACAAGTCCAAAAAAGCCTAGTTTACACTCAGGAAATATTTCAACTTTTGGCTAAGTGCTAGAATTATTTTTGGGTACTCGGGTTTTGTGTCTTTATAAAAAATCCCAAAGGAAATGTCTTTGTAAAAATTTTGAAGACTAATTATTTAGGGAAAGTGTTCGAGTAAAATGTTAAAGGCATATTTCCTTTAGACAAAATGTCCACAATAAAAGTTCTGATAAAAGGTACAAGATAAAATTATATTGAAAAAATTGCCCCAAAGGCAAAAGACTAAGGACACAAATCTTTCAGGGAAATTGTTAGAGATAATTTCCCCAAGGACATGTTTATTTTGGACAAAATGTCTGAGACAATCTTTCTGAAGACACATTCTTTCAAAGAAAATGTTTGAAATAAAAGGTCCTTGTCAAAAGGCTCATAGACATAATTTTTTTAGAGAAAGTGTCTGAGATAAAATGTCTACAACAATATTCCTAATGTAAAACTCCAATAAAATTGAATGGTTTTGAAGAAATTATTTGTCCAAGCTTTTAAAATTTATCCAAGTATGATCTCAAAGTGTTCATAAACTTGTAGGGACATGGACCAAATTGATCAAAATATTAGAAACTCATCAAGACCTCTAAAGGTTGAATCAAAATGACTTGGGCAAGTTTAAAGACCAGACCGTCATCAAGACATCATGAAGAACCATATTGGACAGCGTATTTGTGTATTTTAAAATGAACTCAATAAGCCTCACATGACTATTGAACCATGCACGATCAACGTACTTAGTGCTAAGATCATTGTCTACAAATTTTATATCTTGATGAGTCTTTTATCTCAAGATCTAAGCCTTCAAAGTTTAGCCTATCGAGTCTAAGGAACCAGGTGTTTCAATGAATTTATTGATTATATTTTGAAAAGGGAAGAGGAAGAAACTAAGTATGAGCATGGTTGAAAAACTTGATTGATGGTGAGTGCATAGAATCAAAAGATTATGAAGAACTTCTCTTTGGCTTGGGTGGATGACCTGTAAATAAGAAAGCACTAAAGCAAATTTGTTTGTTAGATAGATAGTTGAGTGGATTGCCTAACAATAGATAGATATTGGAAGAAAGAGCTTATTTAGGGGCTATCAATCCACACATTTAAAAAAAATAAGTTCATAGAATAGAATAAAAAGTACTTACGTTAATTGTCAAAAGGTACTAAAATTGAACACAAGAATGCTTTCTTAAAAAATAGACTAGAAATGATTAAAATAGAGATAAGCTAATTAATACTAGTGATAGATGATTGGGGTATACTTTAGAAAATTAGGTAGGGGTTTGTGATTAGGTAGGGACACAAAGAATTAGGTTTGGTTAGGGGTAGGTAGGTGAAAATAGCTTACTAAAATTTGCTACCACAATGATCGTCAGTGGTTAGGCTGACTGTTGGTGGTTAAGGTGACCATCGATGGTCAAGGTGACCATAAATGGTTATATACATCATTAGTGGTTGAGATAACTATTAAAAATTAATATGTATAGATCTAGGTTGATAAATAGCTGATTGATGGGATCACAAAGTGGGTTCTCGAGAGGTGGTTGGTGTTGGGTTAAGTGTGAAAGGCAAACAAAGTAAATGAATATCAAAAAATAGATACTTATCTTGTGGAAAGATAATCAAGTTATTGATTGAGGTATTTGACTCATTTATGGAGTATGGTGTGATTCTAATAGATTAATGGTACTTGGCACTTTAGTGGAGCTATAGCAACACATTAGCTCTTTGATGTAGTAGCTAGTTCACTAGAATATCAATGATGATTGGCCTACAAAAAGATAATTATAGATGCATAAGCTCTTGATAACCATTATAAATGTGTTTCACCTCCTTTCTCCTCTCTTCTTATAGGAAAGCAAGAGGGTTACAACAAGGTGTGAACTGGGCCTCCTAATTTTAACTCATGCATGCAGTGGTTCATAACTACATTTAGATGAGTGATTTTTATAAAAACAAAGTGGATGAGTTTACATGTTGGTGGTTAAGGAGGTGAACCCTGACCATTGATGGTCAAGGTGATCATCGGTGGTCAACCTGATCATCGATAGTCAAGGGTGAAGGGTTCAATTGAGTGAAAGCCAGGGTTAAGCCAGTTTGGTCAAACTAACTATGGTTAGGTTTGATTAGGGACCAAAGGGTTAGATTGGTCTTGAAAAGGTCCTAAGGTGGTCAAGAGAATTATGACATTCAAAATCACGGTGTGCATATTTTTGGTGTCTATATTTTCCCCCTTTTTGTTGTGTGGCTTTGAATTAACAAGTTGTAAAACAAAATAGATTGTTAATCAAAGGTTTGATTACCCTGAGTATGGGAGGAGGTGTTCCCCCTCAAATTGAGAGGAAATGAGGTAAAGTAGAATTGGGTGTGGGTTTGATAAGGTGGGTGAAGGTGATGATGAAGGTGGACATCATGAAGGTGGATGATAGGTTGGGTACTAAAGTATAAACAAACATGCAAAGTGTAAAAAAAGGCATGATACCCAAGATCACGTAAAGACAAGGTTTCTATAGTTGAAAACAATAAAGGTTGGTGCTAGGAGGATAATGGACAAGTGGATCACATGACTGTATCTAGGTGTGGTAAATGGGTACACATGCAAGTCTTTAAAGTGATGCCTATATTTCAATAGGTATCCAAGGTAGAAAGTTCTCTTGGTAAAAACACAAATGGGTCAAGCATCCCGAGTATTCAAGGTAGGAATTACTCCTAAAAACACATAATCAAGTTAGGTAAGTGTGAGGTGGAACACAGTAAAAAAGGGTCAACATGGAAATGTTGTCACTATCGTCAAAGGACCAGGCAAAAAGTGTCACAAAACACACACTAGTGGGGTCTAAATGTACCAATGGTGAGGTGGTTGAGGCGGGTGGAGAAGGTAGTCTCCATGGGTGGGTGAGTTGATTTGATGTTGCTTAAAGATAACATGCTCAAGGTAAGAGCAAAAAAGATGGGGACACTTGACCATCGATGATGAGGTTCCCTAAGGGTAACCGTTGATGGTCACCTTGACCATCAATGATCAAGGTGGAAATCCTAAAAGTCTATATTTTAAAAGTGAAATTAGAATTGTTTTTCACTCATTGTTACTTTAGCTTATGTTTGACTTTAAGCTCTGGTAATTTTGGCACTTTGTGATGAAGGTGATTGTTGAGGGTACTTATTGAGGTAGATGTTGATATTTAGCTAAGGTGGACTGAGGTGATTGATCAAGATATAGGGAACATGTAGGTGCAGATGAGGATAAGTTGGTCTGTGACTGATTCCATGGTAGTGGTCATAAAATGAGGTAGGGGATGACCTTATTTTGGTATTTTAGAGGGAAGCAAATGCATTAGGGTTAGTTATTTAGGTTAGCTACTTAGGTTTTGCCCTAGGTAGGGTTTTGGTAGGTTACATGTAAATTTGTGGGTAAAATTAGGAATTAGTAGGGTGGGTAGGTAAATTGGGTTGGGTAAGGATTATGGTTAGTAAATTAGGTTTTTTAGCTTACCATTTGGGTGGTTTTTAAGATAGATAGTGTTTGGGTATTCTGGATTCAAAACACACATAGTGACCATTCATGGTCAAGGTTGACCATCAATGATCAACATCCTTAGAAAAAAGGATGCCTAACTATTAGTGGTCATCATGATCATTGGTGGTTGACTAGGATATAAGATAGGCTTGGAAAGTATTTTAAATGCTAAGGTAAATTTAGATGATTATTGCTAGGTGTAGGTTGACACTATTGGTTTTAGAGGGAAAGATTAGTGGGTATTAGGTAGATAGGTGAGATGGATAAAGAAATAAGTTAGTTGATTAAAGGTTAAGGTAGAGTAGGGTAAGCGATAATAATGTAGGTGACTAAGTTATGTTTCTATATTAGTGTAGGCCAGGGTGCAGGTACAGATGCACAATTGAGTGCCACATATCTTTACAGAGATATAATAGGGGATGACCCCAACTGACTGGGCCCATATAAAGGAGGTGGGGTTAGGAGTGATGAGGCACTATCAACATGTGCCTTAGGATGCATCCATGGTTGTATCCCTCATTAAGAGATGGGATCTCACTATGAACACCTTCCTATTATCGACTAGTTAAATGACTATCCTGTTAAAGGATGTGCATAGGATCACCTGACTTCCACTTTGTGGCAATTTGATCTACCATAAAGAGTGAGAGGAATGAGATGATCACATCAATATTTTATATGAGGATGACAGTGATCAAGTTAGATGACATGTTGGGGGTTTAGGTATAGTTATTTGTATAAAAGGGCTCTAGGTGAGAGGAAACTCATGACCATGTTGATGATTGATATTTCATTCTTTACACTTCCTAACTCAAGCAGTAAGAGGTTCCCTTATTTTTTACTAGGGGTTTTGGTTGAGATATTATTGGGGTAGACTATATTTGATTGGGTGTCTATTCTACTGGTATAGATATACAAGGAGTTATAGGGGTTTAAGGCCCACATGAGGTATGGCATCAATGTCATCTTGGTTCTACATTCCTGGACCTATGAGCATATCCAGGTGTTAAGGCCAATTGGATTACCATGGGTAGGGTACACATAGATAGAGTTCCCTATTAGCTTTATGTGGTGGAGGGGAAATTTTGTTTCATATAGTATAAGAGGTGGGACACATGATGTGGAGTGGTTCAGGGGTGCACTCGTGATAAGATATATCACCTGGAGGCTTTATGTCCAGTTTCTACTATAGCTACGCTACAAGAGGTAGACACTCTCCCTTTAGAACTATAGATGGATATTTAGCAGGTGAGATGGGGAGGTGGATCTGATCCCATTTGATAGGGTACACCAATAGTTTGGCTTGGTATAGGGTATTCTAGGTCCATTCCCCAAGTATAATCGATAGGATTTAGAGATCCTATTACCAGAGCCACATCATGTGCCTACTAGACTACACTATGTGGATCTACCATCTAGGGCATAGGTAAATGATGTGGGGTTTACATATGGGTACATGGCATGGTACCAATCATTATATGCAATTGTAGATGTTGGTGGGGATGATGAAAGTGTGAGGCCAATGGCCATAGATCCAATTATCCCTGATGGATAGGTAGGAATGGCTTTAGTTACTGCATAAGAATAGGTTAAATTGATACATTGGTAGGTGACCACTTTAAAAGGTCATATTTATATGCTATAGGGTCAGGTGGCTACTCTCATAGGTGAGAGGGATCAAGACAAGACCTCACTAGGCTTGGTGACCTAGAAGAGGGACACTTTGAAATAGAGGGGAGGAGTAGTGGTAACACCAACAAGACCACTAGGTACCATCCCCATGACATAATACCTATCTACAGTAGAGGAGCTATGGTATTATGAGGCCATAATTTTGACATAGTGTCCATAGGAGCCCTGATTGGGTGAGTATAGGACTAGCTAGGTAGGTGGTGCCAGTGTGGCAACACTAGGGTAGTGGGTAGCCTTTGTAGCTAGAAAAATAGGGAAATTAGGGGATCGATAGGTATAATAGGTGGGAAAGCATCAATATCTAGTGGTGCTCTAAGAGGCAGTGGTGCCCTTGGGGTACAGATAAGACATAGCTAGATTATGACATTTTATATATCATTTTGATTTTGGCCTGCGAGCTGATGTGGTGAGATGTACATTTTGAGAGAGAGACATGTCTATCTACTTGTAAACATTATTATGTTATTTGACTCATGAGCTATACATATGATAATTATTTATGCTCATGCTTTTTGGTTTATGGTTTGATGTTGATTTTTAATGCTTATGGTGTGATGTTTATATTACTTATGGATGAAGCTTATGTTATAGATGCTAGACACTGATATAGGCTTAGATAAGCATGAGATGGTTTTGATATATGGTTATGTTTCCTAGTTTATTATGACATGCTAAATCTTAATAAGTATTTGGATTTCATTATTTAGATTTCAGACATGTGGTAGAAAGTGGTTGATTATTTTAATGCTCATGGATGTTATGGTTTTATTATGCTTGTTATGGTTATGATTATGAGTATGATGTTGCTTATGACACACATGGATATGCCTACTATGATTACAGTTGTTGCTATCTTTCTTAAGGTAAAGCACATGAGGTGAGGTAACTAATAACACTATATGGGAGAGTAAAGAATATAATCAAGAGATAAACACCTTAATTAAAATATCAACTAGTCATGATAGGATAAGAAGAGGGCATGATTCTTCTTCGTTGACAATGACTAAAATAAAATTGAAGTTGGATTGGCTTAATGAACATAAGCCCTTCAAATGCTTCGCATTAGCATTCATTAGTTGGTTAAAAAGGTGTCTTGACCATATAATGTCAAGTAATCTAAAAAATCCATTATGTATAAAAAAGGGGGGAGGGGAATAGCTGAAAATGGAACCTTCTTGTGAGACTAGAATGCCTCTTCTATAGGTTTCCAAAGAGCTAGTATAATCAAGTTTATGCCAAACTATGTAGACTGATCGATGCGGGAAGTCTACATGTGAAAGCTGATTACAGCTTCCACCTTATTTTGCTGTTGTGAGAGCTGATTGTGGCTTTTGACATTAGTGTGCTTTTGTTGTGATTTTGATAATGGGTCTTTTGCTGATTGTTGTATATGGGAAGTTGATCGATGCAAGAAGCTTCCAAGAATTTGCTATTCTTTTGACAAAACTCTTTACTTAGCCATATTTCAAGGGAGTGGTCTAAGTTTATTTGCTCTTTGTAATGTTTTTTGATAGCTATGCTTCAAGGAAACAATCTACCTTACCTTTTGGAAATTTTAAATAAATTTTCAATAGCTATCCTTCAAAAGAGAAATTTGTGAATGCTAAGAACGACCCATGAATTCTACTGATAGGGGTATTTACATTTTTTTCTTTAATCTTGCTTGACATAGACCTGCTTAGGATGACTTAGTGGTTCACCTTTATGAAGGCAAAACTAAAAGCACAAAAAGGTTGATTAGGTGTAAAGAGGTTTAGGTAATAATGATCATGGGGACACATCCTCTAAAGGGGTGGAAATTACCATGAGAACCATGCCATGGGTAGAGCTATGGTACCCATTGTTAAAGATAACAAAAGTAACATATAATCACATGATTCAGTTTTAATCAATTTCCATTAAAATAAGGAGATGGAATGTGGATGGATAGAAAGGGATGAGCTTAAGTTAAACAAAAGGTGAAATTGATGCATCTTAACAAAATAATAGATGCAAATGCAAAACATTAAAGGTCTCATTTTCTAGGTGACATTTGAGAGAAGATAACTAGTAAACTCTTGATCCATACTCATGGGTTATGATGTAGGGTCCAAGCCAATTGAAACTTGCCCTGCTTGCTTTTATCCATATTGGTGACATTTTGATTTTCCTTTAAGATGAGGTATCTAATTTTAAATTATCTCACTTTAAGGTGTTTTTTATAGGCACGCTTAATATGATCTTGATAGACAAGAAAATGGGTAAGGGTTGCTAGACGACGTTCGTCAAGTAGCTCTAATTATGCTAGATAGTGTTGATGATAGTCTCTCTCAAAAATGAGATCTTATAAGGATATTAAAAGAGAGGGTATTTAAACTTTAGGAGGTAGGATGACCTCCTCTCCAAAAAAAAGCTAAAATGGGGTAGTACCTGTAGGGGTTCTAATGCTACTACGATATGCCCATAAGTGGAAGAGGATGTGCAAATGCCAATCTCGATCGGATGTGTTGACCATTTTAGTTATGATGTTGTTAAGAGTTTTGTTAGAGGATTCATCCTGTCCATTCACTTGAGGGTGATAGGTGAGGAGAAACTTAACTTAATGCTGAAAGCATCACATAGACCTTGGACTTGCTTGTTTTTAAAGGATTTACCATTATTAGTGATAATCTTGTGAGGGATACTGAAGTGACATATGATATGATGGTTGTTAAAGTAGATAATTATTTTTGCTTTGGTTGAGACTAGATGAATAGCTTCTACCCACTTGGTAAAATACTTGGTCGTAGTGATAATATAATGATGACATTGCGAGGAATAGGGATTAATTTCACTAATGAGGTCAAGACCCCATTTTGAAAAGGGCCCAAAATTAATAGAAATATGAAGGCTATGGCTGGGCACATGATGTAGATTGGCTTGTTGTTGACACTTAATACAATTTTTAACATAATCATAGCAGTCTTGGTTAAGGGTAGGTCAGTAATAGCCTAGGTGAAATATGCACTTAGCTGCAATAAGGCCACTAAAGTGTCCCCCATAGATTTTGTTATGTATTTCCTCGATGGCATGAAAGGCTTCATGACTACATAGACAACAGAAGAGAAGACCATCAAAGCTGCATTTATAAAGGATACCTCCTAGTAATGTATAATAGAGTTAATATAGATAAATTCTCTTCGAGTGTTCTTAAAAATATCAGAGGAATTATGGCAAGGTTAAGATAGTTAAAGGTTTGCTGATACCAAAGGTTAGGTCTCTTCCACATTGAAAATGATGAGAAAATTTGGTTTGACATAGGAAGGCTATGTTGGCTTGTGGATAATGATAGATAGGTTGGATTTAGAAGGTGTAGATAGGATCTAAGAGGTGAGGGAAGCCATGGTGTTAGTGAAATTATTGGTAGATCATGGGGTTGATCAGATGTGGTAGTGTTCAAATGATGATAAGAGTTTGTAAACTATTTGTTTTTATTATTTCAAAACATCATTATTACATTGATAAGAGTCATTTATTTGATTGACCATAAGTTAGGAGTCACCAAAGATGTTGGTCATCTTGACTCCTAGGGCTAAGTCAGTCTAAATACCTATCACTAGGGCTTTGCACTCAACCATATTGTTGGTAAATTCAAATTCAATCTTGAAGGACAAAGGAAGAGGTTCATCATCAAAGGGGATAAGGATGATACTAGCTCCCCCACCACATTGACTTTTTGACCCATTAAAGAACATGGTGACTTGATAGGTAAAATTTACCTAAAAGAGGGTCAAAATAGACTCATTGGGGAATTCAAGAGGAGGTTGGTTGTTTGTTAATGGTGCTTCAACCAATTGATCAGAAATGACTTACCCCTTAATTGACTTTTGCTAAAGAAAATAAAGATAAAACTCTACTAAGAGCATGATCCACTTGGCCATACACTAGTTTTGGTATGGCTTAGATTACATGTACTTGAGTGGGTTAGTGTTGGTTATGACATAGGTTTTATGGTTTAAAAACTAGTGGCAAAGTCTGGTGGCCACAAAGACTAAATCTAAGCAAAGATTCTTGGTATGGGTATACCAAGTCTCATATTCTACAAACATGCAACTAATGTAGTAAATGACTTGATCTCTATGTTATTCATCATGGTGGGCCAGCATTGCCCGTAGGGAATGGTCAGTGGTGGAAATATAAAGGTAAAAAGGTTGGTCATCTTTGGGAGGGGTGAGGTTAGGTGGAGATAAAAGGTACCTTTTGAGTGAATCAAAGGCCTTTTGATAGTCACTATTCCATTTAAAAGAGACATACTTCTTTAGAAGGTGGTGGAAAGGTTGACATTGATCTAAAAGCTAGGAGATAAAGTGATGAATGGACTATAGCTTCCCCTACAAAATATGGAGTTGATTGAGGTTGGTGGGAGGGAGCATGCTGAGGATGGATTTAATCTTGGTGAGATCAACTTTGATTCTATGAAGGGATATAATAAAACTAAGAAGTTTTCCTGATAAGACCCTAAAAATACACTTCTTGGGGTTTAGGTGGACATGGTAATGGATAAGTCACTTAAAGATGATCTTGAGAATGGCTAAATGATCCTTTCAAAGTTTGGATTTTTTGAGAAGGTCAGACACATAGTCCTTGACAATATTATGGATAAGGTCATGTAAGATATAGGTCATAACACATTGGTAGGTTACACTAGTGTTATTTAACCTTAAAGGCATGAATCTATAGAAAAAGGTTACCTAAGGGGTGGTAAAGGTAGTTTTACGTTGATCTTCACGGGTAATTAAGACCTTATTATACCCAAAGAATCCATCTATGTTTGGCTATAAGATCAACTAGTTGGTTGATGCTTGGTAAAGGAAAGTCATCCTTAGGGTAGGTGAGGTTAATTTCACAAAATTCCACATGAATGCGTAGTCCCCCTATGGATTTGGTGATAGGTACAAAATTCAAAACCCATTAGGGGTAGTCAATGGGTTGAATGAAATTGATAGATAGAAGACATTGAAGCTCCTCTTTGATAAGGGTGAATGCATCAAAGTTTCTACTTGATGGGCTTGGTGTCATGGTGAGTGACCATGTTATGGGTAGTAATGGTGAGGTCAGTTCCCAGCATGTCACTATAAGACCAAGTGAATGCTATGATGTGGTCTTATAGGAAAGAGGGGAAGTCCTAAAGCTCCTTGATATTTAATGATTCACTAATTTGACAATATAAGGGTTGTTTGGAGTGCCTAGGTTGATATTTATGGTGGATTTGTTTAACATGGTTAAGGTCTCAAGAGGAAGGGATTTGTGGATGGAAGAATTTGGGACATGAAGGTAGGTGAGAATGGATTCATCATTCTAGCACTGAATAATGTTAATGGTAGGGGAGTCATCCCCTATCATCTTAGGATGGATCAAGGGGATAATTATGATCACCCCTCCTTTTGATAAGTTAGGGGTCCTAGGATGATCATGTTGACAAAAAAATCTAGGTGGGATGATGTCATCATCCTCACACGTAGGTGATGGAGAGGTTGGTGAGGAAAGGGTGTCTTCCTTAAGAAAGGTAATTGTAGGTAGTTTGGGTTGCTTTTTGTTGGGTAGGATAAAACTAAGGCCATGATTCTTGTGAAGTTTCATGGTCTCAATGGAGACTAACTCATGTGGACCATTTTCATACCACCCAAGACCAAATATTTTCGAAGCACACTTGTAGAGGTATGTTTAGGCAAAACTTATCTTGTCTAGGTAGGAGAAGCTAGAGGTGAATGGTCGAGGTGAAGAAGAGGTGGTAGAAGCACCAAGATGCTTGTCAAGTACCCCATAAGTTAAATGGGTTTGATAATGGGGAGGTCCAAAGGGAAAAACAATTTTATCATTGGGGTCATACCTAGGTTGGTGGTAGAGTTTCCCATATTCTTGGGGAGTAGGGAAAACATAAAGGGTAAGGAGGTGGTATTCACCTAGTGAAAGGTAATAGAATGTGGATTCGCAAGGCTCCATGGTAGGGATTTGATCAAAGAGGATGGATGAACTAGTCAATTTCATGTTGGTAGGAGGTAAGGCTTTTTATTTCATGGTGGATGTATTGTCTTTGGTCAAGGAGGGTGTGCTAGATAGGGGTAAGAGAAAATCATTGGGTTGGTAAGTCATGTTTCATGTTGAGAAAGGACTTGGGTTAGCTTAGATGGTGATGAATTGGCCTTCATGATCAAAATTAATGCAATGGTGTAGGGTAGAGGGGATGCAACCCATAGAATGAGTCCAAAGTCATCCTAATCAAACATTGTATTAGAATTCACTTTCCACTACATAGAAAAGTTTAGAGAGTCTACAAGGTCTCACATAGATATGAAGGATAATTGTTCCTAGGGTGGTGGTTATGGTGTCATTAAAGGAATAGAGGATGGTCAAGGTTTCAGACATGACATTATCTGGTAGGTTGAGTTGATTATAGGAATGGGAGGAGATGATGTTAATGTTAGGTCCCCCATCAATCATAACCCATTTAACATGGGTTTTGTTGATGTGTTCAGTAAAAAATAGAGGGGGATATAGGTTATTAGGGTGGATAGAAGGTATCTCCAAATCCTTGAAGGTAACAAGGTTAGAATTTTGAAGGGTACCAACAAAGGCTGACAAAAGTTGGGGGTCTTTAGGTTGGACCTCTACCAATTTCAAAGCCTCTATTAGTGCTTGGCAGTGATGGGGAGAGGTAGAGATCAACTCATATAATCTCATCTTGGTCAGGGTCTGGTGAATTTGCTTGAGGATAACTCTCCTAATGGATTCTAAGGGGTTAGATTGGGAGGCACCTAAAATAGATACCTTGGGTTTGGTTGAAGATGGAGATGGATGGGTTTGAGTTGGTTGGGAGGTGGAGTATTGATACATCCATAGAATGGACACCTTAGCCTTCCCCTTATCCTTCTACTTCAATCTCATGACCACATTGATAGTATGGATATGAGAAGGAGTGGGGGTAGGATATTGGGTAGACTCATCTTCACTCTAAGGTGAGAGTGGAGGAGTGGGTAAGCATTGGGTAGGTATGGTTATTAGTGGGATTGGTAGAGGGCTTGTAGGAGGTTCATCTATTAATATATCATCCTCAGCATAAAGCCAATATATAATGATTTGAAAAGTTTTACAGTTCTCCATGTCATGGACTAGTGTCCTTTGATAACAACACACCTAGTGGTCATTGTACCAGGTGGGTTTTAAAGAAAGAGGGTCAAAGGGCCTAATGGGAGGTAAGTCTAAACAAGAGGTTTGTAATAACCTATGGAAAATGGTGGAATAGGATTCAAATAAAGGTGGTAAAGGTTTTGCGGTATTGGCTTTGGTTGTTGAGGTGGAAGGTTATTTGGAAGTAGGTTTGGGGATAGGTGCCTTAGGTAAGGTATTGAATTTGGTTGATTTTTTTGGTTTAGACAAGGAGGCCGATGAGCTAGAGGTAGAATATTTCAAGGTAGGTAACCTGGGTATTACTAGTGTGGTGAAGAAAGGTACATAAAAAAATAACTATGAAAGTGTAACCAATAGAGGCGGTGTGGGGTTTTGGTAGAGATAATTGGCTTCCTACTCAAGGTAGAAGGATGAGGCCCCAAAATGGAGGTCAATGTCAAGGGAGGTAAAATTTGGGTCTTAGGGTCTTTGGGTAGTTTTACCTCTTTGGCTACTTTGGTTTGGTGCTTGGTTGGTGGGTTTGAAGGGGTTAAGTCCAATTTCACAAATGGTTGACTAAATCTTGGTGTAGGGAAGGTACCAAGGCTTTTAGTTATTTTGGTTGGGGTGATAGAAGAGGGTTTGGGAATTTGGGTCTTGGTTGAGTTAGGTGGTTGGGGTTTGTTTGGTTTGGTATAGGTCTTGGTTGGTTGGGTAGAGGTTTTGGTTGGTTCGGTAGATATGGTAATAGGTTGGTAAATAAAAGTAGTGGGTTGGTTTTCCAAAGAAAGGGTTGGAGATTCTAGTCTGGTAATTTAAGGGAGACCTAGATGCTACCAAAAGGTAGCCTGGTCTAAGTTGGGTTTGGAAACAAATTCCAATCTCTCAAATAGTCTAGAGAATGGTTTATAGATTAGTTTAGCTCCCTGGATAGTAGGTTCGAATGATAGACCCATAGGTTGGGGAAGGGGGTGGTAACCTTGTCCTCTTCCTCAATCAAAGGATGAAAGGTTGAGATAGGTGGCTCCTTTATGGGAGGAGTGGACATGGGTATTTATTCCTTGATAATTATCTCTAAAGGAGGGGTGGGTTACTTGGTAGTTAAAGATAAAGGTGAGGTGGCAATGGTTGATTGTTCTGATATGACAGTTGAAAGGGAGGATAGTGGCTCCACTACCTCAATAAGTGGAGGGGGAGAATATGGTAGTTCCTCAGTTTGAGTTTTAAAAGGAAGGGAAGGTAAGTCCACTATCTCAATAGATGGAGGAGGTAGAGGACCAAAAGATTGGGTACTAGGTGGTTCAGTAATGAGTGCATCAAGGATCATGCTAACTATGTGGGCATCATGAGAACACTCAACATTGTTGATCTCATTCTTGGTAGGAGCATGGTTTAGAAAGTTATTTGAATATATCAAAGGCTTGGTTAGATGGTGTATTAGGGTTATCCAATGTAAGCTCCCCCTTATCAATGAGGGATTGGACAAGGCTCTTGAATGTGTTATACCTACTGATGTCATGTCCTATTATATGATTAAAGGCACACAAATCATTTTCATTGAACAAATTAGGTGTCAGATGAGAGGCATCAAACTGATGAGGAGGTTTGATAGGAGGAAGTTAAATGATGTTGGATTTTAATAACTTATCCAAGATGGAAGCATATGATTCTCTAAGTAGAGTGAATTAATTCTAGTTTTTATGGTTTTGGTTCCTCATGTTTTTATTTAATGAGTTAGAGGAATTTGGTTGGTTAATGGAAGGTGGAGGAGTAGCCTTAAGGACAACTGTATTTAAAGTTCCCTTGCTCTTGGTATTGGACTGGTTGCTTGACTTGGAGGAAGAGGCCCCATTTTTGAGATTTAGATTTCCTTCATCAATAACTTGGTTCTATAAATTATGTTCCATGTTAAAAGCTTCATTGAAGGTTCAGACACTTTAGACATGTAGTGTACAGGAGATATGCTTGGCACATGCCCAAAAAAAGAGCTCTATGAGTTTGGGTTGAGGTAGGGAGAAGGAAAGTTGGTTAATTAGGTTTTTCCAATGAGATACAAAATCAGTAATGGATTGATCCTCAAATTTTTAGATAGAGTAGAGGTCGGTGATAGAAAATTTATTAGATATATTGATCAAAAAGTGGTCCAAGAACCTTTGAGCCAGTTGGGTGAAGGAAAAAAGGGAGTGCTTGGGTATGGGACTATACCAATCTAACATCAGACCAAATAGAGACATGGGGAAGGTATAGAGAAGAAGGGAATCATCATAGGTGATGAGATAAAAATCATGCCTAAATACCCTAAGTTGATATTGGGGATCCTCCTTACTTTGAAATTTATAGAACTTAGGAAGTTCCCATTGGGGAGGATATGCCCTAATAGGTATGGATAGATGGATGGGCTCATTAAAGATTTGGTCATATGAAAAGATGTTGTGATCACCCAAAATGAATGAATCTAAGATGGTCATATTATCCATAAGCATCTTCATTAGTTCCAATTAGGGTTATATACTTGGAAGGTTATAAGATGCATACTGTTGCAGTGGTTAGGAGACATACTGATAGTGGGTATAAGGTTGGGAGGCTACCACATATTGGTAAGTGGATGCCAATGGTTGGGTGGAAGATACATAAGGGTAGTAGATGTAGGTGGTTGGGTAGTGGTTAAGGGTACATGCCTTTGTAGGTTAGGGATGCAACCAAATTTTAGTGTAAGGGGTGTTTTTTGGATAGGAGTGGTGGTTGGGTTGGTGACCAATGGAAGGGTGGTGACCCTTGTAATGATCAGTGGCAAGGTAAAGGGTATGGACACCACAAGGATTTGAAGTGGAGTAGCGATGGATTGGGGGTAGTTAAAGGAAGGTTGATAGTGCTAGAGGTAGGCACTCATATTGTGGAGGAGTGGTTGGTAGGAGTGGAAGGTATAAGGGTGATGGTATTTTGGGTTGGTTGGTTTTTTTATGATAGTCTCAAAGGGGTTGTTGGTTGATGAGGAACTTTGGGTAGTCAATAGTTGGTTAGTAATCTTGGAAATAGAGGTAGTCCCCATGAGATGGGGAGGCATGCCATAAGGCATGGGTGGGGCCAAAGCCAAGATATGATAAGACATGGTTATAAGATAATGTTTCAAGGCTATGAGATTGTT
The DNA here is from genome assembly GCA_037957365.1 of Torreya grandis. Lineage (NCBI taxonomy): Eukaryota > Viridiplantae > Streptophyta > Pinopsida > Cupressales > Taxaceae > Torreya > Torreya grandis. The sequence goes on along the minus strand of JARHVA010000822.1, from coordinate 109,597 downwards.
ATCGAGGAAAGTGACAAAATCTACATCTCCTTGAGGAACCTCCCAAGGGAAAGTAGGACTTACTGAGGGGTGAGGAGAGTCTACTAATTTAGAGATGTAGTCCATGGATGAAGAGGTAGAAGAGGTAGGTTGGATTGGTAATGGGTTTTACTCTGCAAGGTCTCTTCATTGTTAGAAGGTGAGAACCATATGAGATAGGGGAGATAGAAATCATAATCAACATCACTAATCAAACAAAAAAAATATAAAAAATTATCAAAAAAATAAAATCACACTCTAAAAAAGGCATTAAGCCCTAGATTTTTAATTAATATTTCTTTTGGCTTATGCCTTAAGAAGTTATGTGACTGAAATTGGTTTGCAGAGTGGGTACCAGAGAAGAAGTCTAAGGTTAATTTTAGGTTGTATTTAGGTGGTCAAAAATAATCTATATTGGAATCAATATATGGCTTGGTATTTTTGCCTACCCCATCACTTCACATACTATAGTGATAAGTGTGCCAAGTGCTTAGCCAATATATATTGATATCTAGAGATTATACTCAAATAGAGAGCTAAGTTGGTTCTCCCCTTGGTAATGACCTCCAAGTGGGATTGTTGGGAAAGAGTAAGGTTACCACTAGGTGATAAAATCCTAGTCAGGATTTGTCTCAAGTTTATTTGATGTTTAATTGATGAAAGTGGTTTGGTTGAGTGTGTGCAACAAAGAGTGAAGCTATGATAGATAACTTTGATTTTAAGTTAAGCTATGTGAACTAAACTTTCAAGAAGTCAATGTATACACTTAATTTTAAGCCCAAAATAAAGTTTTGATTTCATTAATGAGCATATAATAGAGAGAGAATGTAAGCAAACAAGAACCCAAGTAAAGACACAAGGGTCTCACTAGGTGTGCCATAATGTTTCAATGAATTTCTTACTTATATTTTGAAAAGGGAAGAGAAATAAACTAAGTATGGGTGTGGTTGAAAAAAATGATTGATGGTGCACACGTGGAATTAGAATATTTTGAATAACTCCTCTTTGGCTTGGGAGGATGATCTGTAAATAAGAAATTACTAAAGCAAATTTATTTGTTAGATAGATAGTTGAGTGGATTGCCTAGTGATAGCTAGATCCTAGAAGCAAGAGATTCCTCAAAGGCTGTCAATCCACACATTTTAAATAATTAAATTCATAAAATAGGATATAAAGTACTTGCATTAATAGTCAAAAGGTATTAAAATTGAACACAAGAATGCTTACTTAAGAAATAGACTAAAAATGATTAAAATAACAATAATATAATTATTACTAGTGCTAGATGATTAGGGTATACTTAAAAAAATTAGGTAGGGGTATGTGATTAGGTAGGGACATAGAGAATCATGTTTGGTTTAGGGTAAGTAGGTGAAAATACCTTTCTAGAATTTATTACCACAATGATCATCAGTGATTAGCCTGACCATTAGTGGTTAAGGTGACCATCAATGGTCAAGGTGACTGCCGATAGTTGGATAGATCATCAGTGGTTGAGACAACCATCAATGGTTATTATGTGTAGATCTAGGTTGATAAATGGCTGATTGATGGGATCATAAAGTGTGTTCCAAAGAGGTAGTTGGTGTTGAGATAAGTATGAAAGGCAAACAAAGTAAATGAATATCAGAAAATAGATACTTATTTTATAGAAAGCTGATTATGTGATTTATTGAGTTGGTTGACTCATTGATGGAGTTTAGTGTGATTTTGACAGAGTAACAATACTTGGTGCTTTAGCGAAGCCGTAGCGGGAAGTCAAATTATAATGTAGTAGCTAGTTCATTGGATTATTGATGATGATTGACTTATAAAAAGAGAATTCTAGATGCATAAGCTCTTGACAACCATTATAGTGTGTTTCACCTCCTTGCTCCTCTTTTCTTATAGGCAAGGTAAGAGAGTTGCAACAAGGCATGAACTGGGCCTCTTAAGTTTAAATCACATATGCAATAATTCATAACTAGATTTATATTAGTTTTTTTAGAAAATTAAGATGGATGAGTTTGCATGTTGGTGGTTAAAGAGGTGAACCCTGACTATTGGTGGTCAACCTGACCATCAATAGTTGAGGGTGAAGGGTCAAATTGGATAAAAGCTAGGGTTAATCCAGTTTGGTCAAACTAGCCATGATTAGGTTTATTTAGGGGTCAGAGGATTAGATTATTCCCAAGAAGGTCCCAAGGTAGTCAAGGGAATTATAACATTTGAAATCATAGTGTGTATATTTTTTATGTCTACACCAAACCATCCTACATGTCACATGGAAACACACTGGTTAGCTTGTTTGTGCATTTAATAAATTCACCTAAAAAAGCCTCATGAGCCAAAAGGATGCAATTCCATAGAGTTATTCATCATAGGAATATGATCTACAAGATTCATATCTATGCATTTAATAAATTCACCTAAAAAATCCTAATGAGCCAAAAGGATGTAGTGCCGTAAAGTTCTTCATGATATGAATATGATCTATAAGATTCATGTCCCAAGGTATTCAATGGAATTATGACATTTGAAATCATAGTGGTAAATTTTTGATGTCTACACCAAGCCATCCTACATGTCACATGGAAACACATTGGTCAGCTTGTTTGTGAATTTAATAAATTCACCTCAAAAAGCCTCACAAGCCAAAAGGATGTAGTGCCATAGAGTTCTTCATGCTAGTAATCTAATTTAAAAAAATCAAGTTATGGAGTTTCAAATTTGGTCATGCAGAGTAAGAAGTTCATGAAAGTGTAAAATTCAAGCCTTGGTAATAACTGTTTAGATTCAAATGGTTAGTGATAGGCACATGAACATCATGCAAAACACATAAGTCAACTCACCTAAACATTTTGTAAATGCACCTAGAAATCTCTTGAAGCTAGTAGATCAAGTGGGCACAATCCTTTTAGCATCAATAACATCTCCTGTAAATTTGGTGCCCCATAACCTTTTCTCTTCTAGATCCAAGGTTTTAAAGCTAGTCAAATAACATAATATGTTCACACTAATGTCAAGTTTGAACTCTATAAAGTAACTGTTTAGGTTTAAAAGCTCGTTAAAGGTTTAAAGTTGATCAAGATCTAATAGTCTGCATGAGCTCATATACTAATACATGAGATATAATGGTTCGTGTTGGAGTTAAACAAGTCAAAAGGTCCCTAGGTTAAATCCCTTTAAAGAGCTACAAGTTGGACAAGATCTGATGGTGTAGATCAACCAAATATAAATCTAATGGTACAAGATTGACTGGTAAAAAAGTGAGACCAATGAGATAAAAGGCTCAATTTGATTTGTATATTTTGATCTGATGGAATAAGATGAGTCAAAAGGTTAAGGAGCTCAAGAGGCCACCACATGGTGTAAGCATGTAAAGCATCAGGCTAATAATAGGATCTTAAAATCAATGCATGATTGATAGGTGGCATGAGCACGTTCAAGATGATAGAGGATCTAAGGATTAAATTTATTCACATCAGGTAGATCAACAGAGTGATATGAGTCAAAATATCAATGATCTAAGTCAGTTTTCAATGGCCAATCAAATGAAGGTGAGCCCAGGTGAGTTAGACGAAGGTCGATGAAGCAATTTTTGATAAGGAAAGGTAAATAAAAAGCATGGAACTGAGTTCAAGCATGGTATAGTTTTAACCAGAGCCAACATTTTGAATGATGCCACCAAGGTAGACATGTAGAATTCAATGGTTTCATCTCTAGAACCAACTACATGAAAATGACCCTTCTCTCCACTTTTGCATGCCATGATGAACCCGTGAAGAGAAGTTAGCACCAAGATAAAACTCTAACAGATTAATTCGATGGTTGTAAATATATTGATGCTAGAACCCATCTTGAAATAATTTAATCTCATCATTACAACCATTAGGGAGCATTGATGAGGGAATAATGTAACTGTACAATGGTCTAAAGTGACCTGGATCAATCAAAAGGTCTGAATGAGCATAATTTATAGAGATAGTTGTAATTGTGGTTTAAATGGAGTTGTGCTCATTTTATCCATTTTTCAATGCTAAAATCCCTCTCTCTTGCTCTCCTTTTCTATAAATATAGACTTTGAGCTATTGTTAAGCATCCCTCAGGATAGTATGATTAGACTCTATGAGAAATTGTATTATGCACCTCTTAAAGTAATGAATAGGGTATTTTGAAGTTGTTTACTAACTATGCCTAGTGTTTTGTGTTTGTTTGATATGCAAAAGTGTTGTCATCTTCCCTTTGTAGGTCCAAGTTCCAGCCAAGTGCTGATAAACTTTTCTTACAGGGCATCTAACATGTCTTAATGTTGATGTCTCAAGTATAGAGTGGATTATTGACTATAAGTGCTTTCAATCAAGCCTTACCCTCATTTCCCTCTAACTTAAGTCCATAAAATTGACATCTAGGTGAAAAATATTGCTTGGAAACCATTATAAACACTATATTAGTTATATTCATGGTCTATTAGTGTGCTAATGAGTTCAATCTTGAGAATGGATCTTTGAACATTTAGTGTATCACCTCCTTTAGAGTAGGTTCAATTCATGCATTCTCTAGCTTTTTTCCCCATAAGTTATCAGTTGGTATATATAATGGAATTTCAAGATACATTCAGGGAAATATCCCTTAAATCTAGAGGTTCATTTCCAATATTGATACAACCACATACCTAGAAATGTTCCCATGTTACCCAAATCTGGAAGAAGCTTGAACAACTTCTAGGGTATAAGATTTGGTGAAAACAATGTGTAACTTGAAAAATACTACTCATGGTCTATTATTTATATGTTTTATAAATTTTGTACAACTGATCCTATGATTGATAAGGAAATAGGAATGAATAACAAAGAATTACTTAGTGGTGTGATTGATTGAATGAGCCTTGGTAGGTGTTTGCTTAGTATTTATTATATGATTAATGAGAAGTCTTAGTCTTGTATTTATACCACACCTTTTGAAAATATCTCATAGTAGAGTTTAATAAGACAAATAGGCCAACTCATAGGTTTTAAATAATTTACAAATTGAATGACTTTAGGTGACTGGACACTAGGTAAGGATCTAGACACTAGTGTCGATTCTAGTATCCCTTTGTTATTGGTAGTGTCTAGAAGGCTAGAAAATAGGTATGGATTTGTAACTGATAGTGAAGGATGTATATCCATTTTTGAGCCTTTTTTAGTGTATGTGTTTTCTTGGTCATTAGAATGATATGGTTCAGAGTATAAGGTAAACATTTAGGTATGATGAGATGGTGAATGCGAGCCTTTCAATCATGAGAAGGTCTAAAATTGAAGGGTAGAACCCTAATTGGTATTTGTCAAATTTACAAGATTGAGATGCTATAAATATTGAGTTTTAGTATCTTGATAAGACAACGTCCAATAATAAAAAAGGTGAGAATATAAAACAAGTGTCATATGGGCAAGAGCTGAAAGGGACCACATTAGTGAGCCTAGGGACATATTCATGCTCCATATAATGTATAGAGTGTTAGAACACTTGAAACAAAGCCTAAGGTGGAGGAAAATGGGTAGGAGAGAGAAAGGGACATCTAGAGGGTGTTAGGTGAATGTGTTACACCAATGTAAATCAATAACTGAGCTAATAACATATAATTTAAACTAATAATTGATAAATACAAAAATAGCTTAAAATAATACAATGTAATGACTAATAAATACCTAGGGATAATTTTAAATGCTCCAAAATGTATGTAAACTATTCCACCACTCCCTAATCCTCCTCCTCTCCCACTAAAATATATATTAACTTTTTAAATTATCGAGACAAAATTTCACTTTCAAATCATTCAAGGGTTTTAGTCTATTTAAACTTGAGCTACCAACACTTCATCTTAATCATTACACCTAATTTATTGGACCAGATTTACCTTAAAGTATAAAATATAATATGTATTGTTGATGGTCTATTGTATCCACTTTATTGCACTTGAAAAACAACCAAAACATGGGATTTCCACTCAGTGTGGAACTACTCCTTGTATATAACCTCCAAAGTTAGATAGTTTTATTTCTTACTATAATGTTATTCAACGTATTATACTTGCATAAAATGGATAATGGAAGGGAAAAGAGTTAGAATAATACATAAAACCAAAGTGATGATACTTAGAATAAAAAATGGGAAGATCTCCTACTTATAGGAAGATAGTGTTAGGAGTTTAAAAAAAGAGAACTAAACACAACAAAACAAACAAACAATAAAAGGAAAGGCACAACCCATAAATAGAGTTGTAATAGCAAGATAAAATCTAAGCAATAGAAAAACAAGAACTATAATAAATTTATCACTTATAAATATTATATACAATCATATTTTATTGAATGAGGACTCAGGATTTCCTCATATTCAAAATACAAAGGCTCAAATTTGAATTCTAAATTTCATTAAGCATGTAAAATACCCAAAATATTATCCATTTTATCAAAATGTGTAATAAAAATATATATTAAAAAATAAGATAAAATTAATAATCTAATAATCAAGCACATAAGTACCTCAAAACTTTGCTTGGAAGTCTTCTTTATTACTTTTTCCAACCACCTTCTAGAAACATGATGTCCTCTTCCTACAATTATGTGTATATGTTTGTTAATATATCATGAATTGAGTTTTAATTGGTATTCCTAATTGTGTATTTGATTGAGTATGGGTTCCCATGTCATTCTACAAATTTTAATTTAATGCTTAAACTACTCCTACAAATTGATTTTTTTTAAATATCATAAATTTCAAACACATTTTCTGTAAAGCAAAATATAGCTAAGCATAGTATTTTCAATGGAAGTGTCCATGCAATGAAACCTAATCACACTATTTTGATTCATATTTTAAATTTTATCATCTTACTTCCCAATCTCTTGGGCATAAATAAGTGAATGGCTTAAGATAAGCATAGGAGATATCAATCCAATAGTGTGAGACCTTTATGATAAAAGGGGCTCAATTTGTTGGATGAAGATGCATCTGATGGTCTAAAAAAATAATTGTGAAAAGGGATGGTGGGACTCAAAGTGTAGACCCAACATTATAAATAAATAGGATTGAGTGATCAAATATAATTTTATTAATCTAATGATTGGAAAATGATGTGGAAGCCTAAAACCTCTCATTGCTACCACATGTTTCTTTACTTTTCAAATGTCCTTTCAAAGTTTCAATATTATGGATCAATGGTATGAGAGAAATTTTTAGGCTGACACCATCATGTCTATTTGAAAACACTCACACCATCATATTTTAAGAGATTCAATGGCTAAAGATGTTTGGTGGAGATGAGGTACCTCACAATGTTAGATTGAAATTGATTACACAATATAAATTTTTGATAGATATTTATTTACTTAGCCAATTTTTATGAAAATTTTGATAAGATAATCAAAGCAAATAGAAATCTTGAATTATTATGCCAAAACATAAATATTTAGATATTTTAAATCAATGCCAACCTATGAATTTGAAGATGCAGATCAATAGAAGCCTAAGAATTTGGTTTGATCAATGGAATGAGAAAACAATTTCATTTTTTTGCATTTTGAAGGAAAACATTTTAAATGTAGAATATAATTATACATTTCTTGGTGATTTTAAGGGCCTATTTTGTAAGGAAAAATATGAATCTAACATCCATTAGGAAATAGGTCATATGCAAATATTTTGAAGAACATTAAGTCCCATAAAATTTGTGATAAGAAAAGGATAATCTATGAGAATGCAAAGATAAATTCCTAAAAAATTGCCAAAAATCACATATATTCATCCTTTAGACTCCCTTGTCACTCTTGTGATCAAAGGTTATTCTTCAAATCAATAATTTCATTTATTTGTGATACATTCATTTTTTCATTATTATAGACTATGATCCCTTTAGTCACACAAGTTTTTAAATGTCATTTCGGTATAAAACCTTTAAATAAATAGACTTAAATTTTAATTTATGAATGTTTGTTAGAAATAAAAAATCATACTTGGAACAATCCTCATAAATTCACAAATATATCAATATATTTTACAATTACTACCAAGTCTAATGCCTCTGAATGCTAATCCATCAAAATTAACATGCACATGCTAACATTATTTATAAATGAAAATCATTTGATTGCATTTTAATTATAGATTTCCTTCATTTATTTTCTTTTTTATATGTTTTGATTCCTAAATTCTGAGCATGGCTTTCTATAATTTGAATTCAGAACTTCTTCATTTAATCTTTAGACATGAAGAAATCAACAAACAATTTTTTGATCGAGTTCTGTCAAGTGTTGGAATGGAGATATTTTTATACTATTCATAGAGTCCCAATTTTTTATGTGACTAATTTATCACCATTTTTCGATGATCAACCCAATATTTATTTCCTTCTAATTAGTAGCACATCATCTTCTTCTTTCTAAGGCATTGACCTGAATGAATACATTAAGATGAGTTTGTCTTCTACATCATCGTTTCATTATGCTCTTTGATTTTTTTGAAGATGTTATTTTTATCCATTTCAATGTGTTGGAATATTCTCTTCCAATATATAGGTCAATAATTTCAACAATAGTATCCCAGTTATGTGAGCCAACCATTTCCCAACCAATGGTTCAAGTGCTAGTGGCTTGTTTTATTGTCATTAATTCATTAGTGATAAGTAATGAAGTCTCCACTAAGATCCATTTGATTGTTTATCTAGTTTTATATCCCTATGATTTCTATTATAAAATAAGTGAGAAAACACAATAGATATACAGTCTTCATAATTTAACATTCTATATCAAAACTATATATATTATAAAATCTATGTAATACTTAATGAAGTCCCTTATAAATACCCCATTTATGTGATTGTATGCATTTGTATTAAATTTAGAATATTAAATTTTGGTGCCCTTTTCAAATGTGATTATGAAAAAAAATCAAAACCAATTACTAAGAATAAAATCATACACAAGTACAAGTGTACTTGTGTAGAGTGATGCCATTATTTACAAAATATATCTAAAGACCATTTGCATGTTGAGAAAAATAACTACCATATATAAATATATTTATCCACTATTTTAATTTTAGAGCCTTTTGAATGAATGATAAATGATGAAACAAAACAAGGAGAAAATACCTCTTGGTCCCTAGACTCAAATCTATTGAGCATGTGGATTGAAAGTATATGCGCTTAGGTTCTTGATTAGGTTATGGCAGTTATTTATTTAATGTATATTATTCCTTATTTCCATCATAACATGAGATAATAAGGTATTAAATATTGATTTTATACCTTTTACCATAAGGTTGATTCCAAACTTTTTTATTGGACATCCTCTTCTCATTAAGACATCCCATTTCCATTCATTGGAGTTACTATGAATTAGGATTGTCTCTCTTTGATGTGTTCTAAAAGGAAACAAAAGATTAAAATCCTCCCTCCTAATTGTATAATATTCCACCATGTCAAATAATGAGTTCATTTTATGTTTCATTCTCAATTCTTATCTTTCTTGATAACATCTTTTGAGAATAGGAAGATCTCCATTTTTGCAATCTATACTTTCTTTCATGAACTCCTCATTTTCTTCATCAAAAAGAGAATAAAAACCTTGAATATAGTTTTAAATAATATAAATATTAAGGATGGAAGTAAATTCCATTCTTAAGTCCTTTACTTATTTATTTATTTTTTAGAGTGATAATCTACCACATGTATTAGATATATCAATAAAGGCCACAATTAGCTTGAGAATACTAACAATGACTATAATCAGTTTGAGAATACCAACAATGACCATAACTAGTGAGAGAATACCCACAACTACCACGATCGACCTAAGATTACAAATGAATATCCATACTCAAATTAAGAATACCAAAAATAGCCACAAACAACCTAAAAATACCCACAACGGCCATAATTGACTCAGGAATAACAACGACAACCACATCCAACCTCAAATACCTTAGTGAGATTTGAACTTAGGTGGGACTTAAAACAACCAAACCACTCTACCAACTCACCCACATCTCATTGGTCAATCCCTTTATTTATTGATCATATTTATTAGAATATTTTTCTTCCCCTATATCTAGCAACTTTTCAATTACTCTTTAACATAATAACTCTTTGAGAAGAGATTGTCTCAAATATTCTTCCAATCAACTTTTCCAAACTTTATGAATAATCCAAAGTAAGCCTACTATTCTATACATTGTAGTTTGAATTTTAGGATTCCTTATTATCATTTTTTAATCCTTCCTCTTTCTTATAAATAAATGTAAAACTTTCTTGGAAAAAAGGGAACACGAGTCCTTATCACTAATCAGAATGGTATCATTATTAAAAAGGTATAGGTTTTTAAAAATTAAAACTAGATCCTTGTTAAAAAATTCATTTCTAAGTCTCCATGTCTTGATTAATTCCTATGGAAACCAAGAATTAATGTATGATGACCTATTCTTCAAATGATATATCCTTATTATAAAAACATTCCATCCTTTGTTCCTTATTATCCAAGGTTATTTGCTTTTATATTTCTTTTTTATTTTTAGAATCAATCTATTTTTTTCCTACTATAATTATTAGTCCCTTCTTCTTTTTGATCCCCTATTTCATACTAATGTTAGAGGATATTTTGTGTATTATTTCGTTATTGAAAAAATAAGTTGGGTTTCCTACCCATTCCTTATTATTCATTAGGAATGTTGAAGTATGGGAAGAATGTAGAACAATATAACATGAGGCTTTTTTAGCCTATGGAGGAAGTACATGAAAAGGCTTGTGTAATCGTTGAGATTGTAATTTTTGATTATCATTATTATAATTATTTTATAATATCTTGAATGATTATTTATTCTTTTAAAAATATGAACTCATTAGAAACCTCAATGATAAGGTCTCTTATGTCAGTTAATGGGTTAATGGGCTCAACCTTTTATGCTTGAGAATATAGGTAAAGGCCACAAGACTAAGCAATAAATGATCTTAAAAAGGGAAGAGTGATTGTTTAAAATTTTATTAATATCCTATCAACCATAATAGTGACCTCATAATCTTGTGAAAGTGTTCTCCCCCTATCATTTTTACTATAAGAGCAATCTCAAAATCTAAATCTCTTAGATAATATAAATTAGTAGTACTTAATGAAGCCCTGAAATCAATAAGTATCCTTTTCAAAGTCCATTCAAATATGAGATTGAACTTAGGAATATACTCTATAGAAGTCCTTATGATGGTGTTTAGGTGTTTAATAAGAGTTAAATATCACAATTTATTGATTATTTATCTTTTCTCCCAACTAATCCCATGTTGAAACTGAAATTTCAGCCATACCTATAAACCATTCTTGAGATTTTCCTCTTAGATAAGTTGTGATCAACTTGAGGGACACATCAGGTTTTATGGAATTATGAATTATGTGTAGGTTTTCCACATCTCTGATATGATCTTATGGGCTTCTAGAACCATATCCAAAAAATGAGGCAAGACTCTTTAAAGCAATTTTATCCATTAACTAATATTTAGAGGACTAGAATAATTCCAAGGATGAGAGGAAGGGTTAGACATATTAATAATCTCATCACATTATTTTAATATTTAAGGAAAAGGAGGAAACAAAGGTGGTAATGTCTATCTTAGACAGACTATGAAGTGGTTTATCAGAGTTGCCAGGTGATTTGGATTTTATTTAAAAGTAAGGATGACTAAGACTCTCACCAAAATATTAATAAATGAGTCCCATTAAGTGTGCCAAAACTATAGATGGTCTATTATATTTTCTTGATTTCACCCATAAGATAACCAAAACATGAGATTTTTACTCAATGTGGGAATACTCCTTATAGAAAACTTAGAGAATCAACTAGTTTTGTTTCCTATTCTAATGTTAATCTACTTATCCTACTTTCATAAAATAGAATTATGAAAGAAAAAAAAGTTAGGAAAATGCATAAAAATAAAAAGGTGATACACCATAATATAAAATGGGAGGATGTCCTACTTATATGAACACGGTGTTATGAGTGTGAAAGAAGGGAACTAAACACAATTAATTATATAAATTATAAATGGAAAGGAAAATACCATAAATGGAGTTGAAAATTCAAGACAAAATCTAAGGGGTAGAAAAATAAGAGCCATACTAATTTTATTACTTGCAGAGAGTATGCAAAATCATATTTTATTGAATGAGGGATCAGGGTTTCCTCACACACAAAATACAAAGGATCAAAATTTAAATTCTAAAACTCAATAAGCATTTAAAATACCCAAGAGACCATCACTTTTATCAAAATGAGCAATCAAAAATATACAATAGAAAAAGGAGATAAAATTAAGACTTTAATAATAAAGTACAAAACTAATTGAAAACTTTGATTACAAGTCTTATTTATTAGTTTTTCCTTGCAAACATGGTGTCCTTATTCTATAATTTTGCATATATGCCCTTTAATATATCATGAATTGAATTTTAATTAGTAGTCATACATGTGTACTTGATTGAGTAAGTGTGTTTGTGTCATTATATGGATTTTAATTTTTATGCTTGAACTACTCATTCCATTGATTGCATTTTTTATTATCATTATATCATAAAAGGTCTTAGTCTTTTTTGGTTTTCTTGGTCAGCACATACATGACTTAGCAACTATTTATATTTTGGTTAGGCATGCTCTTTGAGCATGCCAAAGGGGACAGGCTAGATGCAAGCCTTGGGAAATTTTAGAGGAAGAGATACCCCTACCTCCTTGCATCTTACCCAAATGTGGAACCTCTTCGAAGATACTTTCCACAAACCAAAAAAAGAACTTTTAACCTCCATTTTTGAAAATTGGAATATAGATAAGCATAGTCTTTTGAATGGAAGTATTTGCAGAGGTAAGCCTACTTGCACCAATTTATGTTGGAGTATATATAGTGTTGGCTTAATTCCTTACCTCTTAGCCTAAATAAGTGAATCTTTAAAGATAATTGTAAGGAATATTAATCCATAGGTATAGGCCTTTATCAATCTTGCATCAATACTTTATGTTAAAATGGGCTTGAGCCAATTGATGAAGATGGATCTAATTTCATGAGATCATTGTAAAAATGGTTGGTAACACCAAAAGTGTAGACCTATAATCACCTAAAAATGACCATTCATCCTTGAATGTCCACTTGAGGTTGATTTACCCTTAGTATAACACTTGACCCATATTAAGGGCCATTTTTATCCACTTTTAATCACATGGCAACTAAAAATAACACCCAAGCCTATAGAACACCACATGAGACCCATAATGGAACAATTCATTAGTGATTTAGATCCATACACCCTCAAAAAAGGTAATTTACATCTTCCCAAGAGGATTAGGGTTGGAATAGACCTATTCTTAAGTCACCCTCCCAAGTCATTTTTATGAGAACACTATATAAACACTACTCTCACACTCTCACACCCTAAGTGGACATTATCACAAAATTACCACTTCATATTGAGGTAAAACTTCTAATTATTCCAATATTATATTGAATCAACCCATACATTCAATAATCCATCCCTAGCATTGGTATTCAGATCTCAAGTGGCCTCTAAGGAATTCTCTCATGCATTCACACTCATGTATTATAGCATTAACATGCACTTGAACCAAGCACTTAGGTGGGAGAACTACATCGGGCTTGATCCCTCCTCAAAGTATTGGTATGTAGGTAATATGCCCATACAGGGGTGTGGATCACACATCCAACACATCAGACCCAATAACCCCTTTTTCTCATGGTGTTCATTCAAACCCTTACAAACATGAAAACATAGGGTTTTTAGAGGAAAATAGATCTATAGGAAAAAGTTTTGATTGCACATACCTAAAATTTGGACTAGAACTTGAACAAGACCTATTATATAAAACCTAAAAATCATTTGGATAATAAAGCATAAGGACACTATCAACAACTTCTAATAATGTCACTAATGTATAATTATAACACTACTATCTAGGAGGGTTTCTGACATTGAGATCCTATTTACAAAACTTAGAGCAAACTTTGCCTTAGTTTACAACCTCTAGATCATCCATCTCAATTATTTTCTAGCTAAGTTATTACTTGCACTATTTATTACTATTTTTAGAAAGGTCAAAGCTAGTCAATTCTATAAAAAATTAGTGGGTGTATTTATTGTATATTATTATCCTAATTTAGTTTGATCATATCTTGAAAAAACATTGGATTTAATCTCATTAATTCCTAAAAGGTTAAAACATTTGGTAAACCTAACTTACTTTGAACATTGCTCAAACCCTAACCCTAAATAACCTTAGGGTTTAAATTTCTAGCATCCAGATTTTAGATCCATACATTTTTTGATTTTATTTGATATAATTATGATAATAATGACCAAATAAGTGTATAAATTTTTGTTGTAAAGTTTAATACTTTCACTTGCAAGATTTTTCCCTTTAATTCAAAATGAATTCAAAAAAGACATAAACACATTTATAGATGATGCTTTATATTAATTGAAATGTATGTCATATTTCATTCTATCTCTAGTATGTTATTATTTTATTATGAAAAATTCAATTAAGAAACAAATACTCTCATACATAGAGGATCTATTACATAATCTAACAACCAGGTTTCAAGCTTTAATGTCATATCTTATGCACAAGAAAGAATCTCCTTCTCCACATCTCCATGAGGGTGATATCTACTTTCCCTCTAACTAGGTATTTAATATCACTCCCCCATGAGATGAAACAACCAATACCATTTGTCACTAATTCCCATGCTTGGCCTATTCACACCTCTTCCCTACAGGGAGTGTGTCTACATATTCAATTAGAAACAACTAGGGTTTACACTTGTGAGACTCTAAGGGATCGAATTATTAGTATGAGCAAGCTAATATAAGATTTATACAGTTAAAATTAGTTATTAAGTGATTAGGTCAAATTATTATCAAATCACATTACATGTACACAATATTCATAATATGATAATGTAAACCATGTATATGTATCTACACCTAATAAAGTTGTGCCTAACACTCTTTTATATCCAAATCAAAAATCATAACAAATTACATCTACAACTAGTGATTCAAAAAGCATTCAAAGATAAAATAAGTATTCAAGTGAGGTATTAAGGAAAATGATTAATTCTAAGTTGATCAACCTACCCCCTCTACACTTAGTGAGGAGATCCAGATATTATTGTCTATATCATAGAATGAATAGACACCACATCGAAAAGGAAAATATAATTGATAATGGATATAGATGACTCACATAGTGACACATCATCTAAAAAACATACAATGTCACATCTACAAATTCAAAAAGGTTCAAATTCAAAAATAGTACAAAAATGGATACCAAAGCATAACTTAGAATAATAAAAGTTCACACAACACAATCACAATAAGAAACAATACAATAAGCACATGTAAAGTAAGTAAAAGATGAAAATCTACCTATCCAAAATAAGGTTTAAATTTCAAATTAGTATGGATTTGGTCAAAAATATCTACAATAGTTTCATTATCATGATCAAGGTTTGGGCAAGTAGGCCCAAGGCATCACTTCTCATATTCTAGTAGTTAATAATGTTAGTCAATCGAATTTGGGAATAATTAAACATCCTAAGGCACATCATTTATAGATATAGTTTATCAAGGCATAATATCCATATACACAAAAAATGTTACAAAAAGAGCAAGAACTTAAGTTGTAAATTCAAAATCATGGTAACCCAACAAGCATTCTCAAAAAAGGCTTCCTAACAAAAGAGCCTCCATAACACCATATGTCAATAATAAACATTGTTTCAAAGGGAAAAATCATAATCAATCTTCCAAAGCATAATTCAAAAAGGTCAACTCTATAATATGAGGTAATTCTCTCTAGCATTCTAGGTTATTATGATTATTATGATTTAGACAATGAACAATACCTAGATTCATACTACAACACCATTCAACTCCAACATAGCAATCACACTACATGAGATATTACCATTCCTATTTTTGACATTGGTCAGAGTAATAATGAGTCTCTCATGAGACTCATTGGCTAGTATTGTTTCTCTATACTTTACCTCTCTTTTACTCCTTGTACATAGTTCATTTTCATGTTGCTTGTACATATCTTATATCTAGAAAATACAAAAACATTAGAATATTTCAAAAACATAAAAAACATTCAAAATTTAATCAAAAACACAAAATTATAGATTGTATGAATTGATATGTTTACATTTCTTATATTTCTAGACACTGCATATGTTATTTATCTTATTATAGTCAATTTTATCATACATACATGCTTCAATTGTTCCTATTGAGTGCTTGAAGATTGATATAAGAATCAAGTCCACCACACTTATCCAAACTTGTTATTATCTACCCACTAGGGGAATACACAACAATACATGGGTCTTCACTTGATACATTCACTAACTTACTGGATCCTATACATAGTTTCAATCATCGAGTTTTATCCTTACATAAGGTACATACCAAATTTAGAATTTCTATATCTTGATATTGATCATTTATACTCATGCTCATATTTTTTTCAGCTATTACTACTTTAGACTTAGTATATGTACATCCTAGCTCTTACATAGAGTTGTATTACATATTCAAGCATGCTTTCATTTCTAGATTTCCTAGTTTAGACTTGATTGTATATCTATGCATCTTCTTCTTGAGGGAATTTGAATATGCCATTGCTCTTTGGCTCTACACCACCTCTATTCATAGTATATATGCTTTAGACATGTGCCCATGTCCTTGTGTGTGATTTCTTAATTATGTATGCAAACATTTAACATGTCATTATATGTGTATCTAAGCCAACTTGCTTGTTGCTTGTATATGTGGACATTTGAACATGTCCTTGTATGTCTTGTTTTCCTAGATTTAGTGACATGTGCCCATGTCCCTTGCATTGTGGCCCATTGGCCTATTTTGTGTGCCTCATATGTTTTATACGTATGATTTATTATATGCATCATGGCCATGACACTTGTCTTTGCTTATTACACATACCAATTTTTGATGCCATGAGGGACCTCATGCATCTCCCCTTCTTACTTGGGTGTCATGATGGACATCATGCCCTATACCCTTAGGTAGCTACCCAATTTTACTTAGATTTATTGCTACATACATTGATTACATCTATCTTGACACCCTGGTGGAATAATATACATGACATACATCTTACATTACATACGTATGTTCATATTATCTTACATTCTAATGTTATGTATGCATATTATATTGGGTTATCATGTAATTATCTTATATGCTCTAGCTAATACATATTTTGTAGAGATTTTTATTTTGAGGATTATTTTTGCAAAAGTTTAAAAACTCTCATCAAAAGAGGGGACATTCATAGTGGTTTGTCATATAGATCAGGGTCCTATATTGCACTCACAATACATTTTCAACATACAAGCTTAGTTACAAAAAATTAGACATAGTAAACACAGTAGGAAAATATAAACCTAAAAAGTAGTAAAATTGCACATAATTTAGACTAGAAGGACACTATAACCCAAATTGGGACACTAAAACCACATTGTGCTAATATCCAAGATATGGTGCTATTGTCTAGTAGCCTTAGTTTTAGAAAAAACCTAGATTTTTCAAAATAATACAATAGGTATAGTATAAGTTTGCACAAATTCAATTACAATTTTATCAGTTATATGTAGTTTTGCTCATATGCATACTAGTTTAGCCCATATTCATATTAATTTTCTTAGATCATGGGCATAATAGATGGTATGACCATTCCCATATTCAGTTCATATACCCAGATATAATTTATTATAACTCAGTCTAGAATCTATATGCTCAGATATTATATTTGGGGGTATGTGCATAACACATTATTTTTATATGCTCACTTACACACTAATTGATCAGATGGAATGATAAATTTCATGTCATTATCTATGTTTTATACATTTGACATCATATTCTAGGTTACACACTAGTTTCATGCTTTACTCCATCTGAAGTGGTTGGCATTCTTGAGTGGCCCAGAGCCACCTAATATACTTGAATGGCTATAGAGACAACATATATAGTTAGATATACCCAATTAGATATTTCTAGTACTTCTTTCAATTTAGTTATAGATGTATTTACTAAACATGGGTGGGTAATGATATAATCATATCTTACTTGATTTCTTGAGCCACCCACATGAGAGGGTTGGACACATTATCAGTCCAATCTAAACTATTCACAGGTCATGATCCACCAAGCAGAGGTGGGTAAAGATGGAGTCAAAATTGGATTGAATTCTTAAGCCACCCACACATGAGGATTGAGTAAGCCATCATCTTAGTCCAAGCTATTCATTGATTGATCACTATATACATGCACACACATAGGTTATCACTTGGTTCATGCATTAGTTGATGTACCCAGTGAGGAGTATTCATTCCTTACCTTTCTCCTATATTTTTACTTAAATTTACTTAGTTTTAATTCTTTACTTAGTATAGTCTTTTTATTTCAATATATTAATTAAGGATTGTGTTAGGTGTGGAGCCTGATTGTCTTCCAAGATCAATGGTTAAAAATATGATGTCATTTCAATTAGGTTTTGGATCCCATTCTTTGTATCCACGATGGCATGAGGGGTTGCAAGGGGGGGTCTAGGGGCCATGCATCCTAGTGGGGGTTTAGGGGCAATGCCCCCTAAGCAAATTTTTTATTAAAATTACCTTGTAAAATTATACTTTCATAGTCAATCTAGGCCATTGATTAAAGGTTTCAAGATCTGATGGTAGAGGTTATGTTTAGGTGTATTTTTCCCTAAAATGTATTATTGCATGGCTAAGATGAAAGATGAAAGATGAAATAAATGGTACATAAAGAGGAGGTAGAGAAGGTTGAGAGGTGTAATAGGTTTTGTTGTAGGATTTGTTTCTCCCTTGTATTGTTGGAAATAATATACCAAAGAAGTTTGGTGGATGTAGCCCATCTTGTGTGAACCACGTTAAATATGGTGTCTCCTATTTTGTGCATGTTTATGATTATTTTCTGTATGTTTGATTGATTTGTTTCATAGTTTATTTTTTATGTTAGTTGGGGATAAATTTGTGTTTTATTTTATCCTAACAAGTGGTATCAGAGCAAAGGTTTTGTTTGCATAATTTTAAATCATAAGAAAAGGGTTTGACCTCGAGTGGGAGCTATGACAGATGAAAATAATTTGAAGGTGGATAAGTTCAATGGATAGAACTTTGGATTGTGTAAGATGTAGATAGAGGATTACCTTTACTAGAAGGACCTATATTTTCCTTTGGGAAGGTAATCCAAGAAGCCATCGACAATGTTAGATGAAGGTTAGGAACTATTGGATCAAAAATCCCTTGGAACCATATGGTTGTGCCTTGCATCTTTTGTAGAATTCAACATATCACAAAAAAAGAAAATAGAAGGTCTTATGAGTGCATTAGGAAATTTATATGAAAAACCCTCTGCCTCAAATAAAATATTTTTGATGAAAATATTATTCAATATGAAAATGTCTAAAAATGGTTCAGTACCAGATCATTTAAATGAGTTTAACATGATTACTAGTCAGTTACATTCTGTAAATACTAACTTTGATGATGAAGTTATGGCTCTTCTCATTATTTGTTCCTTACCTAAAAATTGGAATTGCTTGGTAATGGAAGTAAGCAACTTTGTGTCTAATAATACTAAACTAAAGTTTGAAGATGTGGTGGGTGTTATCCTAAATAAGGAAATGCACAAGAAAAACACAGGTGAAACATCCATATCTGGAAATGCATTAATAGTGGAGAATAGACGAAGCCAAAATAATAGAGGAAGAGGAAACCATGGAATTTAAAAATGGGGTGTAAGATCTAAATCAAGAGGCAATATGGAATGTTGGATCTGTGGCAAGCTAGGACACACAAAGAAAGAGTGATGGTTTTGAAAGGATAAATCAAGTAAGGACTACCAAGAAGGTAATAGAGAAGCAAATGTAGTAGGTGATGTACTACAAGATGCTCTTGTACTTTCTTTAGATAATATTTCTGAATCTTGGGTTTTAGATTCAGGGGCTTCTTTTCATGCTACCCCTCATAGACATTATTTTATAGATTACATTCAAGGTAATTATGGGAATGTTTACCTTGGTGATGATGAACCCTATAGTATTGTTGGAAAAGGAAGTGTTCAGGTTGAATTATAGAATGGAAATAGTTGGTGATGAAGGATGTCAGGCATGTTCTGAGCTTGAGGAAAAAATTGATCTCTACAGGGCAACTAGGTAGTGAGGGTTGTATGGTCACATTTATAGCTGAATCATGGAAAATTGTAAAGGGTTACTTAGTAGTTGCAAAAGGTAATAAAGTAGGAACTTTATATTTGTATACAGATAATGTTAATTCATCTTGTGTTGTAACTGCTAAAAGTAAAGATGTAACTTTATGGCATTATAGACTTGGCTACATGAGTGAAAAGGGAATGAAGACCATACATGCAAAAGATAAACTACTAGGTCTGAAATAATTAGACTTGGAATTTTGTGAGCACTGCGTATATGGGAAACAAAAATGTGTGAGGTTTCTTAGGGTTAGACCAGCCAAGAAGGATCATAAATTAGAGCTTGTGCATACAAATATATGAGGACCAGATCAGGTATCTTCACTTAGTGGTTCAAATTATTAAGTTACCTTTATTGATGATACAACTAGGAAGGTTTGGGTATACTATATAAAAAGGAAGTTTGATATTTTTAATACATTCAAGAAATGGAAAGCTTTAGTTGAAAATAAAATAGGTTTAAAACTAAAATGTCTTAGATTAGATAATGGAGGTGAGTACTACAGTAACACTTTTAACAATTATTATTCATAAAGTGGAATTCGTAGACAAAAAATAGTTTTAGAAACACCACAAAAGAATGGTGTGTCAAAAAGAATGAATAGGACTATTATGGAGCATGCCAGATGCATGAGATTGTATGTAGATTTGCCTTTATAGTTTTAGGCAGATGTTACAACTACTATAGTTTATCTGATAAATAGAGGACCTTCAAATGCTTTGGATGGTGGAGTACATGAGGAGGCATGGATTGGAAAGAAGTTAGATTATTATTTTGTAAGGGTTTTTGGTTGTGAGAAATTTTATTGTATTGACAAAGATCATAGGAATAAGTTAAAAGCTAAGTCTCAGAAATGCACATTTATTGGTTATGGAACTGATGATTATGGATTCTAATTATGGAATCTGGGAGATAAAAAAATAATCAGGAGTAGAGATGTTATGTTCCATGAAAAATTCATGTATAGGGACCAGTTGCAGGAAAAGAAGCAAGAAGAATCTAAAAGGGAATATACATTATTAGAAGACATTATAGAAAAACATGTCCTAGAAGTTCCTGATCAAAACATGCAATATGAACAGGTACCTCAAACCCCTATTAGAAGATCTGAAAAAGTAGGTAGAACACCTAATAATTTTTCTCCTTCTTTGTATTATTTATTAATTACTGATGGTGGTGAGATAGAAAGCTATGAAGAAGCAGTGCATATTGGTGCTAAGGATAAGTGGGAGCAAGCTATGGATGAGGAGTATGATGCTCTAATGGAAAACTAGACATGGGATTTGGTGGAGCTTCCCCAAGGAAAGAAGGGATTACAAAATAAGTGGGTATTTAGGACAAAGGAGGAGAACAAAGATAAAAATAAATTCAAGGCCATAATGGTGGTTAGAGGTTTTGCACAAAAGAAAGGTATAGACTTTGATGAAATATTTTATCCAGTAGTTAAAATGACTTCTATAAGAGCTGTTTTAAATTTAGTAGCAATAGAATTTTTGCACCTTGAACAATTAGATGTGAAGACTACATTCCTTCATGGTGATTTAGAGGAGGAAATATATATGGAGCAGCCACAAGGATACAAAGTCAAAGGTAAGGAGAAAATGGTGTGCAGGTTGAAGAAGATTTTGTATGGCCTAAAAAAAGCTCCAAGATAGTGGTATTTGAAATTTGATAGCTTTATGATATAATAGGGTTATTATAGATGTCATTCAGATCATTTTTTATATTTTATTTTTTTTGAAAATGGTAGATACATTATTTTGATTTTATATGTAGATGATATGCTTGTAGCTGTTTCCAACATGCACAATATTAATGTACTCAAGAAATAGTTAAGTGATAGATTTTCTATGAAGGATCTAGGTGCAAGGAAACAGATCTTTGGTATGAGGATAACTAGAGATAGAAATAATATAAATCTAGAATTATCACAAAGAGAGTACATCATAAAAGTGTTAGAAATATTTAATATGCAGGATGTTAAATTAGTTGGGACACCTTTGGCTAGACATATTAAATTAACAAAGAAAAAATGTCCTAAAACATAAGAAGAGAAGAACCTGATGTCTAAAATTCCATACTCATCAATAGTTAACAATTTAATGTATGCAATGGTGTGTATGAGGCCTAACATTGCACATGCAGTGGGAGTGGTGAGTAGGTTCATGAGTGATCTAGGAAAGGAACATTAGAAGGTAGTGAAATGGATCCTTTGTTACTTAAGAGGGACCATAGATATAATGTTAAGCTATGGTGGATTAGATGTGACATTATATGGATATGTTGACTTAGATATGGCAGGTGACTTAGATGGTAGAATAAGCACTATAGGTGGTATAATATTTAGTTGGGTATCATGGTTACAAAAGGTTGTGGCACTTTCAACCATAGAAGCTGGTATGTTGCTGCTAAAAAAATAAGCAAGGAAATAATTTGGTTATAGAGGTTGATATAAGAATTGGGACATAGTCAAGAAATATGTACTCTATATAGTGACATTCAGAGTGAAATCTATTTAGCGAAAAACTTAGCTTTTCACTCTAAAATAAAACATATTTAGTTATGGTATCATTTCATTTGTTCAATGATAAAGGAAGAGAAACTAATATTTAAGAAGATATATACCAATAAAAATCTTGCAAATATGATGACCAAGGTAGTTACTAGAGAGAAGTTGAAGATTTGTTCAGCTTCAATTGGTATTCATGAATGATAATTAAATTAATGAACTTGTCCAGGTCCAGATAGTATAGTGGATGTAGTAGTAGTGGAGCTATTGTAATCAGTCTTGAAGTGGGAGATTGTTAGGTGTGGAGCCTAATTATCTTCTAGGATTAGAGGTTAAAAATCTGATGTTATTTTAGCTAGGGTTTGGATCCTATTATTTGTATCCATGATGGCATGGGGGCTTGGAAGGGAAGTTTGGGGGTCGCGTGCCCTAGTGGGGGTTTGGGGGCAACACCCATGAAGTAGAAATTTTATTAAAATTGCCTTATAAAATTATAATTTCATAGTCAATCTGGGTCATTGATTAAAGGTTTCAAGATCTGATGGTAGAGGTTATGTTTAGGTGTATTTTTCCCTAAAATTTATTATTACATAGCTGAGATGAAAGATGAAATAGATGGTACATAGAGAAGAGGCAAAAGAGGTAGAGAGGTGTAACAAGTTTTGTTGCAGGATTTGTTTTTCCCTTGTATTGTTGAAAATAATACACTGGACAAGTTTGGTGGATGTATCCCATCTTGGGTGAACCACGTTAAATATGGTGTCTCCTATTTTGTGCATGTTTATGATTATTTTCTTTATGTTTGATTGATTCATTTCATAGTTTCTCTTGTATACAATTTGGGGATAAATATGTGTTTTATTTTATCCTAACATATTGATTTATGTGCATTTCACTTGTAGAGAACACATTAGATCATGTTTCACATACTCAAACCTAGCTTCACATTCTCATATTTAGCTTCACGAGCTTCACTTCTTATGTAAGACTAGGTACACTTCTTTTGCCTTTATCCTAGTCATCTCACTTTGATGCATTTCTAGAATAAAAGGGGAAGGCAAATGTAATCACCTACAAATGACCATTCATGCCTTGGATGTCCACTTGAGGTCACTTTACCCTTAATATAGCACTTGACCCATCTTAGGGCCCCTGTTGATCTAATTTTAATCACATGGTAGCTACAAATAACACCCAGACCTATAGAACACCACATGATACCCATAATGGCATAATTCATTAGTGTTTTAGATCTCTAAACCCTCCAAAAAGGTAATTTACATCTCCCCAAGAGGATTAGGGTTGGCCTAGATCTATTAATAAGTCACCTTCCCAAGTTATTTTTATGAGAACACTATATAAACACTACTCTCACACTCTTAGACCCCGGGTGGACATTATCACAAAGAAACACACAAAAGTACTACTTCACATTGAGGGAAAACTCTTAATTATTCTAATATTATATTGACTCATCCCATATATTTGATAATCCATCCCTAACATAGGTATTTAAATATCAAATGGCCTCCAAGGCATCCTCTCATGTATTCACACCCAGGCATTCTAGCATTCACTTGCACTTGTACCAAGAACTTAGGTGGAAGAACTACATCAGACTTGATCCCTCAGAGTATTGGTATATAGGCAACATGCCCATATAGGGGTGTGTATCACACATCCAACACATCAGACCCACTAACACCTTTTTCTCATGGTGTTCATTTAAACCCTTATAAACATGAAAACCTAGGGTTTTTCGAGGAAAAAAAATCTACAAAAAATAATATTGATTGCACAGACCAAAAATTTGGATCAAAACTAGAACAAGACCTAATTTACAAAACTCAAAAATTATTTTGATAGTAAAGTAGGACACTACCACAACATTTCTAATAATGGTACTAATTTCCAATTATGTCATTACTATCCAGGAGGGTTTATGATAATAGGATCCTATTTGTAACACTCAGACTAACCTCTACTTAGTTTCCAACCTCTAGATCATCCATCTTCGTCATTCTCCAACTAAGTTATTATTTGCACTATTTATTGTTATTTTTTGAAAGGTCAAAGATAGTCAATTCTGTAACAAATTAATGGTTATATTTATTACATATTATTACCCTAATTTAGTCTAATATACTCTTTAAAAAACATAGAATTTACTCTCATTAAGTCATAAAAGGTTAAAAACAAGACCCAACCTTGTTAATAAAAAAGATTGGGTGAAAAAAATATCATTTTGGGAGTTTGACGGCTAGAGATTGATGTGGAAGCCCAAAGCCCCCTCATTTCTACCATGTATTTCTTGAATTTTAAAATTTACTTAAAGAGATATAATCTGATGTCTTAAATCCTCACCCCAAAAGAGACTGATCTAATAATATGAGAGACACTTTTAGGATGACATCTCCATGTATCTTTAAGATCACTCATATCATCAGATTCTAAGAGATCCAATGGATAAATATGATCACCTAAGATGAGACAACTCACATTTTTAGATTTAAAATAATTTCATGGTGTAATGTTTTGATCGAGATATCTTTACTTAACCAATTTATGTAAGCATTTTGACAAGATAGATGAATAAAAGAGAAAACATGAATCATCATACCAAAACATAAAGATTTGGTCTTTAAAAATCAATGTCGACATGTGAATTTGAAGATGTAAATATATGAAAGATTTTTGATTAACTGATAAATTATTAAGACAAATGTATTAATTTACAATTTGGAGTAAATAACCTCCAACTTTTCCCCTTTTAAATTTATTCCATGGCTTTGAGGAGAATCCACACTTGGTCTATTCTGCACATGAGACTAAATACCAATTACCCAGCATATTCATAAATTGCATGTTTTTTTCTTACACCAACCAACATAATTTAAACACTAATAAGTTTAGAAACATTGAGTTTATTTAAAATTTGGGTTGATTTCCCATGATCCTACATGGTTTGTAATATGAAATCAACCAAATCACTTTCCTCCATTTGAGCAATGAGTCGATACCTGAAAAATTATTTGTTATCCACTTTGGATATTTCTCATCCTTAATCCCTTCAAAGAGTTTTACCTTTTGAAATTCTAGTGCCTTTTCAATAGTAAATTTTGTCATTTTATCTAGATAAATACCCTTATTCAATAGTTACTTTCACTTCAAATCATTCACAATCCCTATAAAGGAGGTGTATACATCCTCAATGGAGTACCTATGAATCATGTCCTTATTCATTTATTTCATAATGTTCAATAAAGATTATTTTCCCTTTGTCACCTAGTGCACTTGTGGGAGGGGCCTTCACCACCAAGCTCATTTTTTTAGGTGCCATGAAAAAGGTCTAGAAACCCTAAACAAATAAATAAAATACCTTACAAAAATTATTAACAAGTATGTCATTGAAATAATGGAGAATGCAGGATATAGATAGCCCAATTCAAACTATGGGTGGAGAATCTAATGCTAAGAATAAAAATACTTGAGAGTATCCCATGAAATTGACTATTATCAAATTTTACAGTAGTCAAATAATCATATAGATGACTAAGCACAATCTATAGACAAATTCAAAGAAATCAAAACAATTGGTAGAAAATAATCATGGCCTAATAGAAAGGCCTACAAAATGTCCACAAAATTAAAATTAGATCCATATCTAAGTGATTTTAATCTAGATAACTAAGAGAGACCAAAGCCCAAAATTGACAACAATAAGTGAAAGAGAAAAGAATCGAGCAGAGGCATACATGTGAGGTGCCAATAAAACTCATCTTTAATGTAAATTTACACCATAAATGGAAATTAAAAACATTGGTAGTGGGTTTTATATGCATCTACATGAGCCTACCAAAGATTTAGCCATCAAACCCACTTCAAATCAAACCAAATGTCCAACCAAGGCATAATTACATCTCATAAATTCTAATTCAAAGCCCAACACCTTCAACTGATGTGAGGTGATTACGTAAAGTAGTAAGTATTTCTGGCATCGCTTTACAATTATGCCTTTAGCCTTATATTTATGAAAGGGGGGTAGATTAATTTCAAGGAGTGTCTTTCATAATTGAATCCAATGGCTAGTTGGCAAGGTAGTCAACCACTTTAATCCCCTCCCTTCTTATATGAAATAAGAAGACCAAAGAGATCTTAGAGATAAAATAAGTGCAATAATAAATTAACACAACCAATTGAAAATGATTTTTGAAAATATTATGAAGAGATTCAAGGTGATTTTTTAATCTCCCTAGATTACCAAGTTTGATGAATTTTTTCTTTCATGATCTTGAACCTTCTCCAAAGAGCTTTGATCTTAAGAAAAATATTGGAAAATTTTCCAAGAGCTTTGAAAAATACCAACAAGAGGGATACTTTGCCATTTATAAAAATACATCCTTCACCCACCTAACTAGTATTTCCTTTGGCTGCACTATCAAAATTCAATTTGATTTCCAAACCCAATGGTGGGACCCAAACTATTTTCTTAGAAATGTTGAATATTTTACCAACCCTATTATTAGGGACTCCTAGAATAATATCCTTGCATTTATCTAAGATGCAACCTGTTTTAGAGATATTTTACAATTTTAGGATGCTGAATTTTGATTAGCTTTGATATATTTTAGGATACCAATTGAAACTAGTTAAGCATCTCTCTTTTCAACCTTGAAAATTCTTTAATGTGTTTATAGGAAAATGTTATAGCAAACCACGGTTGGGATGGAATTCTAAACATGATAAATGGGAGGAAACTTATAAATACCATGAAAAGACAAAGGTATTTAGATTATATGGGAAATCAATAAATAAGCTTACTCTTACAATTAGAGAATTACATATATGTGAGGAAAAAGAACAATGTTGGAGTAAATGATTTATGGCTTCTTCAACACCCTTACACAAAATAAAGTAAGAAGATAATTGGAGACCATTTATTCACATAATATCATGGGTAATAATGTTTTCCCAAGCAACCAACCATAGAAATGCATTGGACCTAGGGAGACCATATGTGAACCAAAATTTATTTGAGGGGGAGGGCTTGGAAAACTAAAATTTTTAGAGACCAACAAAAATTTGTAAACATATTGCACATTATATATTCCTAACTTAGACCCAATTCATACTAAGTTATATTCCTTATTTGAAAATTAGAAATATATAAGTAGGGATCATCATGATTTCTCCTCCTCTTTCAAGTGATATAGAAATTGTAGATCAATTAATTGCCTTTTTAGTTATTATAGTATTTTACAATCCTCTCTCCTATTTTGTCTCGACAATAGGTTTGAAGACTATCAAATTTTACCAAACTAACAAGAAGAAATATGAAGATTAAGGCTTTAGTCAAGAAATTATGTTTTATCCATTTTCCAATATTCCATCCTATGTGGGGCTTTAGTATGTAAATGGCCTTAGTCATAAAATTCTAAATATAAGAACCTCTCATATGGTCTTTTATAATAAAAATAGTTTCAAGGGCCATTGAACATAAATACTTAATTCTTAGAATTATGCTAAAAATGGCATGATTTTAAAAATAAATCCTTTGTACCAACTTAGTCTCAAGTGCCAAGTTCATTATTTTGTTGATGATGATTCCTAACCCACCCCATTTCTTGCCAAAGCTGATTTAATCCCATTTCACAAGAAGTAATTTTTTGTTTTCCCCAATACCACTCCAAATAAATATCAACTAGATTGATTTAATGTTTTGTCAAAATTTCTTGGGATTTGAAGCACTAACATCATGTGTGTAGTGTCCCACCCTAGCCTAACCTTTTTTTAGGCCCATGGCTAGGTATTAATCAAGATTTGGAATTGTTAATTGAGTTATTATATATGATTAGAGATCATGTTTTTTTTCATGCATCCTTTGATTATTCCATATTAAATCATGGAAAAAAATATTTATGATCATGGTTATATTAAATAAACATGTAGTTATTATGATTTTGGCTATATCTCCTCAAACCATGATGAATTTGTTTTATGTGCATGGAACATGTTTATAGTTGTGTTCTAATTTCATTTATATATTGAGGATGACATGAGTTGGTAATGCTTCATATTGAGTCCATTGGATGGTTATCTAAGTCAAAGAGAGGAGAGTGAGAGCTATAATAGAGTACATCCACAATGAATGTTGATCTTGATAGTGGGATTGGTGACTTTATTCACCTTATATGTAGATATTTTATGTGGCACATGTACCACATAGATACTTGGTATTTTATGCCTTTTTAGCATAAATAAAAAGTGGACACTATGTTTTAATGTGGACTATTATCCATGTGTACATGAGAAATAATAAAATAAGAAGTGGATAAATAAATACAAAATATTTGTAGTCACTAATGTGAAAATAAAAATAGGGTGAAGTGAAATATGAAAGGCCACATATATTACCAATTGATATTATGATTATAAAAACAACCAACAACAAGCCAAGTTATGGTGACCATGGTGAACCATCATCATATATCCAATTAATGTGGAAAAATAATCTACAAAGAAATAATGTGGAAGAAATGCCACATAATATAGGAGGAAAATGGGAAAAATTGAGAGGGAGATCCAAGTCCAATATTGGCCACAATAGATAAACACCTTGTAAAAAATTATTATAGTACAAAAATAGTCCACAACAAATAAAGTGGTTGGTGATAATTAATAAGAAATGAGACTACATAAAACTAAAATAAGAGAGACTATGATGATAAAAAATATTAATTTTCAAGAAGTAAATGTGAACAAATAAGGAAAAAACCACAAGAAATCACAAAAGTCAAAACAACATGAGGGATAGTGATACCATTCCTCAATTATTTATGATTACCTAAATAGATAGATAAGTGATTACAATAATGAATGGATGATAAAAATCACTTGAGAAAGTAATAATTATATAGATAAGGTAGATAAAATAAAAAGAGGAATCAAGAATTGATCCAAGATCCATCGAAGGGAGAACATAGGCAAAATAACTCCTAGGTTTTGCACATGGCCGAGAATGTAAACGTTGTGGGAGGAGAATTATGGAGTTATTGAGTAATAATACATTGAAAACATAGATTAAATGGTGCATCAACATGACTAATGTTAAATTGAGTTAGATATTTTTTTAATGGCCACACATTACTTAGTAGGTAGAGTAGATGAACCAAGCAACGGTGAAAGAGAGCCTCTGTTTGGAAAACTCATAATGGATTGTAATGCCATAGTTTGTTATTGTCTAGTAAGGTTGACATCAATTTAATAGATTTTATATGGATTGGTTGAAAAATCAATGGACAGATCCTTAATAACACCTTATGGGCTCCAATCAAACAACATGAGGGTGGTCGAGTGGATCATGGTATGAAAAAAAATTAATTGTGTAACATCATGAAAAAAGATTAGTGTTTCAATAGCATAAATCAAAATGGAATTCAAATATCTACCTAATCTTAGCATGTGTCCTTAGATAAGAAAGACAAAAGGAATGAAATTAGGAAAATAACACTTGATATACCTTTGTTATCCTCTTAAAAATTATAGATGAGCTCGAATGTGATGTAATTGTAAAAGTGGGTCGAGATGCATACACAATTCAATAACACCTCTCCTTGAAAATGGATGATTTGGTTGCATGATTGATGATGTGAATTAAAGATTTGATTCACAAATTAAGATTGTTGAGAATGAAAGGTGGCCTTTCATTTTATAGAGTTTTTAAATAACTATGGACCATTAGATGAAGATACAAATCAATGGATGAGAAGAGGTCCTACATATCATTTAATGCCATGTGTGGAATGTGTAAGACCATGTAATTAAATATACTCATGAAATTTTGGAGTGTGTATGAGCATTTCATAAATCTCACTTTCACACTTTTCTCCTTGCATTGAATTTTCTTTGAGAAGGACACTTTAACTTTCGAATATGATTTTCTAAATTGTCAAGTGGGTCTTTTGATGACATCATAATTTTGAGATGGAAAATATGATTTATGAAAAAATAATAAATGTACATTTCATGGAAATTTCCATTATTTAGGACATTATCTAATTAACAAAGATTAATTAACTAGTGTGATGTGATTTGATTTTTGTGGGATTGGATATGGTTATGGAAGGAGAGATTAATTGACTAGGAGGGTGAATAGTGAATTATCTAGGGATGCTAGTGTGGATAAAATATTGATTATAAAGTGATGTTATGATAAATTAGAGTTTTTTAAAGTGATTATAATATGAGGTGATTATAGTTAAAATTGACATAAAGTGTCTGATTTTAAGTATCTACATTTTCCTCCTCTTTAAAAGGCTGTTGCGAGGCACAATGAGTGGAGTAACAAATTTTTAAAGAAAGAAGAAGTTGAAAAATGTGGGAGGAATTTAGTTGATGATGAAATAATGTGATGGATGGGTCCCCCTTGAGATGGCATGCAAAGATGAAATATGTAGATGAGCTCTTTAAAATTTGAGAAAGAGACTACAATGGAAAATAATCAATGGGTGGGTGATGAAGAGAGAGGGGTTGGGATGCAGGGTGTGATGATGAATGGAGAGTAGGATGATGATGAAAAATATGAGACTAAACCATATACAAGATTAATCCACTTGATCTAATGTTTGTAATCTTTGATTTTTTATAATGATGGATTGATTTTCCCTAAGCAGGATACATTTGGGAAGGATACATCTCAAGTTAAGTTGCACACTTTGATTTTACCCAAATAGGGATGATTTTGGGAATGATATATCATAAATAGTTATGGAATTGGACTAGGAATGATATATCTTGATGATGAGCTTAATGATTGATTTTTTGCAATGAGGATAAGTTAAAAACTTGGATAGTATGGATGATTTATTGATTGATATATTTAAATACATAGATAAGGATTTAATCAATTTTTGGTATTAATGATGAGATGATCACAATAATTGATGATGAAAATTTGATAGAGTGATAAAAATTATATGATGATGGTATAATTAAATTTTAAATAATTTATAAGCCAAAAAAATGGGCACACGAGGATGCCCCAAGCAATGTTATAATGATTGAAGAATTATGTGATTAGACATGGATAATTGGTTATAACAAATGATGCAAAAAAAAGGAATAAGAATGACAATGAAAATAGAAATAAGAATAAGATTGTCTGATCTAACCTCAAAAACTCCATGTGACTGAGCACTACCTACATAATCTGAATGGACCTCGGGCCAATGTAGTTTTCCCAAGAAGGGAGGAATGTGATGAGAAATGATGGTTTGAATTTGATTGGGTCAAATCTAGATAAGATGATTAGATTTGGATTTTTTAAGGGGATATACTACTATTTTAGCATAGTCTCCACATGATTTTCAACTTGATTTTTTATTTTTTAATAGAATAGTATGCACCATGATATAAAACATCATGATGACTTGGTCGTAATGTGCATAAGAATTGACCCCTAATCCAATAAACAAATGATAAAAACACACCATGATATGGAAAAATCATGATGCACTATCATCATATGTTGATGGATGGACTCAAGTAGAATCACTTGTCATAATGCTCCATCATACAAAAAACCACGATAACTCTATTATTGTATGCATATGAACTAATTCAAGGAACAAGAATAAAAGGGAAATTGATAAGCAAGTAAGAAAACAAATACAAACTTGAAAACAAAAGAAATAGAAAACATCTTGTTGGTAATCAAGTTAAAATACACGTGTGAAGGTTCAATGATATTGATAACCTGATGGTGCCTGAGGCAAGGATACATGCAAGGGGATGGATTTGGGAAGGACACATCCTAAAAAATCTAGAGTGATTTGATTGAAAAGTGACGAAGGATTTTGACTAGATTAATGACAAGTTAAATGTTTTTGGATATTTTAGATTTATATATTTTTAAGGATTTTTTTATTTTTTATGTTTTTAGATTTTTTAGATTTTTTTTGATGTTTTTAGGATTTTGTAAATTTATAATTTTTTTAATGTTGATGATGTTTTGGATTTTTTTGATTTTATGATGTTTTTGGATTACATGTTTTTGGATTTTTTTTGGTTTAATAATGTTTTTGGATTTTTTTTGGTTTTATGATTTTTTTTTGGTTTTTTTAGTGTATGGACAAGGGCTAATAACAAAGTAAAAAAATGTCATAGCATTGGGATGGGAGATGATAACATATGGAACATATTCATGATGATGTTAGATGATATTAGACAAGAATGGGAATGGATTAGGGATCACCAAGGACCATGTCATATGGAACCAAAGGTCTAGTCATCAAAATGCCATTCAAAGGCTGTGGAAGATTGTTTCAAAACAAGTCTCAAGACTTAGTTCACTTCCTCATAAAATTCAAAATGGAAAGAAAGGATGGATATAAGGTGAGGATTTGGATAGGATGGTTGAATATGATTTGGATAGGATGTGTGGGATGAAGGATTTGGATGGGTAAGATGGTTAAAGTAGGATAAATTTGATGTAGATGAGGTTACCCCAAGTGTTGAGTTAATTTTAGATAATGGATTATTTATTGATGATGTCAAAAATTAGTTTTTATCATTGTACTTATCTAAAGCACAATAAGCATGGTTTTAACCATTGGATGGATTATTTCTCTTTCTCTTTTGATTTTTTTGATTGTATTACTGTAGAATGG
Organism: Torreya grandis; assembly: GCA_037957365.1. Classification (NCBI taxonomy): domain Eukaryota; kingdom Viridiplantae; phylum Streptophyta; class Pinopsida; order Cupressales; family Taxaceae; genus Torreya; species Torreya grandis. Next base: position 76,069 of record JARHVA010000822.1, on the reverse strand, counting down.
GTTATTTCAAGTGTGTGATCCAATGATGTCATCATGAAATTCATTGATTTCCAAATTGGCTTTTTATAAATTGTAGAGGGTGCTTCCAAGGATGGTGAAGCAAAAGGAACATTGGATGGAGGATTTTTGGTGATTGTTTGAAGGATTTGGGTGTGGGATGTGACCATGATGTGAAGGGGGATTAGGACCAACAATATCACATTTTACAATACTAAGAGTATCTATTAATTGAATGTTTAAGATATTTTATGTTGTAATAATTGGGTTTGTAACTTATGATTTAGAATTATCCTATAATTGTGCTGATGTAAGAGGGAGAGTGATTTATTCATCCCTTGGTGCCTTAAAAGAGTTTCACAAAGGGATTCATTTTCTTGAATTTTTAGACTTTGATTTGGGTTTGATAGCACCTCAAAGAGGTTTTTACTAAAGGACCTTGATTTTTGAATTTTAATTTAATTTAAATTATCCCATAGTTGTTGGCTAGATTCAACCCATATAAAGATATTTTGCTTGGAAATGGCTTGAACAAATGAGAAAAATTATGGATGGAATGAGTGGTCCAAAGATCACATGTGTCTTGAAAATCCTTTAAAACACTTTAAGTAAACTTAAAGTATAGTTTGTCAAATTTTAGGGAAGCAGGTTCACATGGTGATCAATGCAAGAAGGATCATAGAAAAAGTTTACATATACCTTAGGAGATCATCAGAGATTTCAAAGATTAAGCAAATGTTCACAGCTCAAGACTTAAAGAGATAGACTATCATTAGGATGTCATAAAGAAACAGATGGGTTAGCTCACTTGTATATTTTATAAATATGCTTATGATGATTATAAGGGTTGAAAGGTTATAAGGAAATGATGCTCTTCATGCTAAGATCTTACTCTACAAAATTCATGTCTTGATGAGCCTTTTGTCTCAAGATACAAGCCTTTTAAAGTTGATCTAGTAGAGTAAAATGTTCATGTGATTGTCAAAATATAGCATTAGAAATTAGCCATTTTGGGTTTAAAGTGTGATGATATCATAGAAATCAATGATGGTCACACAGACGTCAAATTATGGGTGAACAGATGTCAAATTTTATCTATGGATAATAACTGTTGGGATTCAAAAAATCCTAAGACATTCATACAAATGTCAAAAATGTTCATGTGAATGTCAAATACAAGCATGTAGATGTCAATTGTGGGCCTCGTGAATTAGCCATTTGACTTCAAATGGTGGGTTCCAAAAAATTAATGGTTAACATTTAATCATATCAAAGATCCAATGGTATGCATCACATGACAGAGTTAATGGGCCTAAACATATCTATGGATTATGGACATTCATACCAAGTAGATTGATGGTGTGAGATGGGTCAAGGGGTTAACAAGATTTAGTCTACATTGATAGTAAATAAATGAAGGTGATCTCAAGAGATTTTTCATTGGAGGTCATAGAAAGAGTTTTTGACCTGATCAAAGTAAATACAAAAGAATTGAACATGAATAGGATCTAGGTTGAACCAGAGGATGTCATAAAGGCAAACATGTCAGAACAAAGGATTTCACCACCCCAAGTAGGTAAGATGAGTAAATTCAAGACCAAATATGATCTAGAAAACCAAGAAGATATTCTACAAATCTATCGAGCACCATTAATTCCTTGTAAATATTTGTAAGAGTTTCTAGATGTAAGTTCTACATCTCATTCAAACTCAAGAGGTCCTAGCCTAAAAATATCCATTTGTAATCATGACTATATGAAAACCAATAAAGGAGATTGGTTTTCATCTATAACATATCTATATTTGAGATTTAGAATCAATGGTTGAATGGTGATTGTATAAGTAATGTTAGAAATAACATCATGAGCAAGCTCAAGTAGCTACCTAGTAACATGAGAAAAATCAAGCATGATTGAGGAATACATTGAATGACATTAATGCTAAGAGATTGAGAGATATTCATATGATGGTGGGGATTAATTATTGTAGCTAAGTCTTGATATTCACATTCCTCATCATGCCAAAAAAGGATATAGTGACATTAATATAAGGGAAAGCTCAAGGAGTGTAGTGGTGATTGTTCTGAGTGGAATTGGGCTCATCAATGACCCCCTTCAGTGCCAAATTTTATCTTTAACCTTATTTCTTCCTATAAATACTAGCTTTGAACTCTTGATTTGTATCCCTTAGCTGGGTATAGAAAACCTCTACTAAAATCACTTTGTAAACTCTTTGAAGCAATATAAGACAAGTTTAGATTCTATCTAATGTTAAGTGTGCTCTATTAAAGTTTGATTTACAAAGTGTATGTTGTCTATTCATCATATGTAGGTCTTTCATGTACCTTTATTTAATATTGTTAGTTTCTTGTAGGTGGTATGAATTGTTAGCTAGTGAAGTTTCTCTTGAAGTGTCATAAGTCCATAGTGTCTTACTTAGACCTATCTCTTTATGCCCTTCAAGTTGTAGGTATCTTTCAACCTTAATGTAAGATACTCATGTTTGGAACCCTATCATAGAATTTAATCAATATTTGTCTCTATTGGAATCATTAGTAGTCATGGAAGTGTCCAAGTTGAGAGTGGATCATTAAACATTTGGTGCATCACCACATTTGAAGTAGGTTTTCATTCATACATTCTCTCCCATTTTCACCCCAATAGATCAAGCTTCAATAAGAAGATTCAAATTGTCATATATGAGGAGCTAACCTCATTAAAAATCCTAGAGGTCTGACCCAATATTAGGTAACCCATAGACTAGGATCATTCCCATGTTAGACTAGGTTTGAGATTAGGACCTAAACACTTCTAATTTTAGCTAGGGTGTAGCCTAAGTCTCTAATAGTTTCTGGCACATCTAGTGAGACCCTTTCTCTTTGGCATAGTTGAATCTTAGAGCTGAGAAGAGGTATTTTCATAAGGAGACATTCACCATCATCATAGGTTACAGATTATTCAAGTGTAGAGTTTATATCATCATCCATATAACACCTCTCATGCCAAAGGTTATGAGAAGGTTAGTTAGTAAAGGTATTCAATTTGAGTTCATTGATCTACCTTCTACTTCATATAAAAGAGTAAGATTCCATAGGACAAGTCTTTATCCCCAATAGAAACTTTCATCTCCTGGTCATCTTATTGTTCTAAACAAAACAACCCACACTATGAAAATGACAAGGCCTAAAATGCAATATTTTGTACCCTTCAATGGTGGCAACCCTCTTAACATTAAACAACATGATGATATCCTTTCTGAATCCTTAATATTCTACCATACTTCATAGGATAAAAATCCACTACCCCTGTAGATAACATAACTAACATTGTAAACCTTTGTTTAGTGTATAATATTACACAAGAAAATGTATCCATGAGACCACTAGCCATGTCCTTTAAAGGCAAATCCTTGTAATGGTATAGGGATCTAGCTCCCACCTAAATCAATAAATGGGATGAAATTGGTGAGTGCCTATGTAAACATTTTGAAGATAGAAGTGACCATGTATCACTCATTGAACAACTCACTTCAATCAAGAAGGCATCCCAAGAATCTATGGTTGATTTCAGCTATAGATTCTGAAAGACCTAGGATAGGATCCCTATCATAATTAAGCCCTAACCCAATTATGCTTTCATTTATTATTTGAGAGCATTGCATTTAGACATTGTAGTCATGATCCAATCCATGGGTGGGATAACTTTGCTTGGGACTTATAAAATAGCTATAAGGGAAAAATATTATTTGATACAAGTAGGGAAACTCATGCCAAGACCTCTCATGCCACTTTTACCTAAGCTTCAGCCAACCCCACCTACTGTTGCTCCATTTCCCACTCCAAATAATTAAGTACAACCTGATGATAGTCAAGTGGATAATTTTTTAAGGATTGAGAGCTTATTGAAGGTACAAAATAATAATCTAATGGCTCTAGAGAAACAACAATAGACTTCTTATAAGCCATACCAAGGCCCCTTCTAAGCCTAATACCCTGATGAATCCTATAATAGACCCCATTATCTATAAAATCAACAATACCAAGGCCAAATCACTCAAGGTAGATCCTATAAAAACTACAATCCTATAGTTGCTAGCAGCTCAAGAGCCTTGGTCCCCATGCAAAACAACCTTACACAAGAGGGTCAATGGAAATCAGGGGGGTAGTCCAATGATATGGTAATGGCTAAAAGTGGAGAAATGTATTAGGATCCTAGTTTGTGGCATACTACTTCATTCTAAGGGTTTGACATAGTGCCTCCTCCAACATAAGGCCCTCCGATAAATTAAGATAATATGCCTATCATGATACCATTAGAAGCTTAGATTCAATAGCAAGGGAGCATGAGTAAGCCACTAGCTAAGACCATGTGCATAAAATTTCAAGAAGGGGAGCATATGTTTGAGCATGTAGTAGTAAACATGGGGTAGACTACACAAAGGGAAGATAAACCAATTTCAACCAATACAAGGGCTAAGAGGAGGATGTTTGATGAAAATTTGGGATATCCTAAGGCTTCTTCAACACCTCCACAAATCAGTTAGTAGCCTACTACCTCAAATGTAGCTATTAAATCTCCTAAACTTAACAAATTCCTCAACCTCATGGGAAATAGTAGAAGTCTCCTTTTGTTCCTCATATCACTCAAGTTCTAGCTGATACTTCTACTTCCAAGGTGAATTCCAAAGGTACTAGTCTTCCTTTCAATATTATGGATCATATGAAAAAGGCTAATGTCATTATGTCTATGTATGATGCTCTATCCATTCTAGGATATGAAGAGATTCTTTAGCAAGAGCTCTCCAAGCCTTCTCATGTGGATAAGACAACTGATAAGGTGAACACTATTTTTACAAATAGTAGTTAGCCTAGTCAAATCCAAGTTCTTAGTCAAGGTCAAGCCCCCTAATATTGTTAAGCCCCCCTTTTATTTGTTAGTTATCATTGGGGACTATTTAGTGCACAATTTTATGATAGATTTAGGAGCTTCAACCTTAGTTATGCTTGAAGCCATAGTAGATAAGCTTGAGCTTAAGTTTGTGCCTAATGAAAAAGGTGTTCTCTAGTTGGATGGTTCCCCCACTAAAATAGTAGGTATAGTGAAAGATCCTAAGATCACATTGGTAGCTTGCCCAAATTATGTCATCACTCTAGATGTAATGGTTGTAGACCTACCTTCATATTTTACCCTATGCCTATATAGGGACTTTACTACAAAAATTGGTGGTTATTTGTCCTCCAACTGGTCATACATGGTTTTTAGAACTAGATATGGGACTAGGGTCACTATTAGGTCAGAACCTATCTTTAGGTTCCATCTAGAGCCCTACATGCCTAACATTGAAAATGTCAACTATACCATATTGGATGAAGATGAAAATGTTAGTGAAAAAGATTCTCATAACCATCTTGAAGGCATTTTAGACCTGTATTTAGATGAATGGGTAGTTGATAAGCATGGATTTGATCCCTATAGTAATGTTTAAGAAGTAGGCTTAGGGGTATATTCATGTATGAAGAGGGTGTTAATATACCTTGCCTAACTAACACCATTCAAGAGGAAGATGGTCTATGGAATTTATTCATTGATGTCTCAAGGTCAAAAAATGATATAGGAGCTAGAGCCATGTTGATTTCACCCTAAAATCAAAAGTAATATTCATCTACAAGATTTCAATTCAGTTGCACTTTAAACATAGTTGAATAAGAAGTCCTTTTACATGGTTTTCAAGAGGGAAGAAGAAGAAGTGTCAAAATTCTTCAAGTCAAAGGTGATATTGAGTTGGTTATGCAACAAGTGAGAGGCATAAGTGTAATAAATAACCATCATTTGAAAGCTTACAAGCACCATGTATGGGATATCATAGATGAATTTTTGGCATTTAATATATAATCCATACCAAGATAGGCAAATAAACATGTAGATAAGGTTGAATGAGCTAAGACAATTAGAGGAGATAAGGGACATTGCTATGAACGTTATGTGGTCCAATTAGAACAAAGTGAAGAAGTCATTTGATAAGAGAGCTTCCTCGAGGACATTCCAACAAGGTGATATAGTCCTCAAATGAGATGAGGACCATGAAAAACTAGGAAAGCACTCCAATTTTGATAGTCTTTGGAGTTGACCTTATGTTATCATAGGTTGCAAGGAGAGCAATGTCTTTAGGCTTGCCAGGTTGAATAGAGAGAGCCTTCCCATACCTGTCAATGGGAGGTATCTTAAATTTTACTAATGGTGTTATATCATGATCCTTATACATAGGTAGATAAATATATCCTTACCTCCAACTACCCTTGCACATTATTTTATTTGTTATTTTATAGCTATTCTGGTAGTTATTTGGTGTCTTTATTGTTTTATTGTTATTTATGTGCATCTTGTTGCTTTAAAATGTTTTAAGGAGTCAGGTAGAATCCTTCTGTAAGTAATACTCCATTTGTCTAGTTATCATGAGCAAGTTTAATTAATTTCTAGGTTTCATAACTAGTATGTTGGTCAAGCTACTTGAGATGCCATAAATGTTGGCAATATTTATCCCACATAAAGATCTTTTGCCTAGAAATGGCTTGAATAGATGGGTAAAATTCTAGATGGAATGAGTGGTCCAAAGATTACATGTAGCTAGAAAAGCCTTTGAAACACTTTAATTAAACTTAAAGTTTAGTTTGTCAAATTTTAGGGAAGCAGGTTCTCATGGTGATCAATGTAGAAAGGATCATGGAAAAAGTTTGCATATGCCTTAGGAGATCATTGAAGCTTTCAAGGATTAGGCAAAAGTTCATAACTCAAACTTTGAAGAACCAGATCATCATCAAGACATCATGTATGAATGGATGGGTTAGCTCACTTGTATATTATATAAATATGCTTATGATGCTTACCAGGGTTGAAAGGTTGTAAGCAAATGATGCTCTTCACGCCAAGATCTTACTTTCCAAAATTCATGTCTTAATGACCCTTTTGTGTCAAGATACAAGACTTTAAAGTTGATACAATAACATAAAATATTCATGCGAACATCAAAATCTAGCCTCGCAAATTAACCATTTTAGGTTCAAAGTGTGACTACCTCATGGATGTCAATGATGGTCATACATATGTCAAATGATAGGCTCATGGATGTTAAATTTAAGCCATGACAAGTAACTGTTGGGGTTTAAAAAATCCTAAGATGTTCATGCAGATGTCAAAGATGTTCACATGAATGTCAAATATGAGCATGCAGATGTCAAAGATGTTCACATGAATGTCAAATATGAGCATGCAGATGTCAATTTTATACCTCATGAATTAAATGTTTGAGCTAAAATAGTGGGCCCTAGTAGATCAATAGTTGGCATTCAATCATACCAAAGATCCAATGGTACATGATACCTAATCGGGTTAATAGGTCCAGCTAGATCTATGGCTCATAGATATTCATACCAAGCATATTGAGGGTGCAAGATGGTCAAGGGGTTAATAAGCTCGAGTCAACATTAACAGCCAGTGAGTGAAGGTGAGCCCAAGAACATTTTCATTGGAGGTTGAAGAAACAATTTTTAACCTAAGCAAAGTAAATAAAATGGAACCAAACTTGAATAGGATCCAGGTTGAACCAAAGGATGCCATGAAGGAAAACATGTTGGAATGAAGGAATTTTCCACCCTAGGTAGGTAAGATGAGTAAATGCAGGATCAAATGTGATTTGGATAACTAGAATCAGATTATGCAAAGCTTCTGAGTGCCAGTAATGCCTTGTAAAGCTTTTTGAGAGATTCTAGAGATAGGTTCTACATCTCATTTAGACTTAAGAGGTCCTAGCCTATGGATCTCAATTTTCAATCATGACTATATGAAAATCAATAAAGGAGATTGGTTTTCATCCATAATAGATCTATATTTAGGATTTATAAGTAATGGTAGAATGGTGACTACACAAGGAATGTCAAAAAGAACATCATGAACATGCTCAAGTAGCTGCCTGGTAACATGAGAAACATCGAGCATGATTGAGGAAGATAGTGAATGGCATTAATGTTAAGGATCTTGAGGGAAATTCATACGGTGATGGGGATTACTTCCTATAGCTAATTCTTGATATTCACATTCCCCATCATGCCAAAAGAAGGATACAATGACATTAATACAGGGGAAAGCTTGAGGAGGATTATAGTGGTGATTGTTCTAAGTGGAATTAGGCTAATCAATGACCCTCTTCAGTGCCAAATTTTCTCTCTAACCTTATTTATTCCTATAAATACTAGATTTGAACTCTTGATTTGTATCCCTCAGCTATGTATAGCAAATCTCTACTAAAATCACTTTTTAAACTCTTTGAAGCAATATAAGACAAGTTCACATTTTATCTAATGTCAAGTGTGCTCTATTAATGTTTGATTTATAGAGTGTATGTTGTCTATTCATCATCTGTAGGTATTTCATGTACCTTACTTTAATATTGTTAGTTTCTTGTAGGTTGTATGAAGTGTTAGCTAGTGAGCTTTGTCTTGAAGTGTTATAAGTCCATAGTGTCTTACTTAGACCTATCTCTTTCTGCCCTTCAAGTTGCAAGTCTCTTTAAACCTTCATGAAAAATACTCATGTTTGGAACCCTATCATAGAATCTGATCAATCTTTGTCTCTATTGGATTCATTAGTAGTCATGGAAGTATCTAAGCTTAGAGTGGATCATTGAACATTTGGTTCATCACCATACTTAAAGTAGGTTTTCATTCATACATTATCTCCCCTTTTCACCCCAATAGATCAATTTTGGAGAAGAGGATTCAAATTTTCATATATGAGGAGCTAGCCTTATTAAAAATCTTAGAGGTTTGACCCAATATTAGGTAACCCATAGTATAGGGTCATTCCCATATTGGACTAGGTTTGAGAATAGGACCTAAACACTTATATTTTTAGCTAAGGTTTAGCCCAAGTCTCCAACAATAATGCCTTAAGGAGGTTTTCACTAGGGGACTTTGAGTTTGGATTTTGTTTTCATGTATTTTTGGATGATTATGTTGTTATATGCTATTCTGTATAGATGCCAATCATGGTTTTTGCCATTATTTGATTGCTATAAAATAATGTTGATGGTAAGTGATTTTATCGGTCTCAATTAATAGGTGTTGAACATTGAATTTGAAGATATGGAGAGGATGGATGACATTGATAAAATTATGGGTGGTAGAATGGTCCTCGTATGAACTATGAATATACCCTTTTTCAATATTGGATGAGGCTTCTTTAGAAATTATGAAAGTGTTGTGAACATGTTTACATGGATTGGTAGATGGTTTATAGCCAATGCCATGAGATCCTTTATGTGAATGTACATGGATGGGTTTGATGATGCCTTGATTATGAAGGCTGAGGCTTTTCTCATTATAGTTCATGTTTTTGAGAATTTTACTTGTTATACGATATTTTCTACTTTAGAAATAGGTTGTGAGATGTCTCCATGTAACCATTCAGGATTATTGCTAATGAGATCCTCATCTGTGAGGAGGATAGATTTGACAAATGAAGTCTTACCAAACTAATAGGTTGTTGATGTTGATGTTGGTGTTGATTTTAATTCTAATGTTGATTTATTGTTTAGGATGGGATTCTGCACATGGAAGTAATTTTGATGGTTGTTGTCTACAAGTACCACCACCACCTAAGGCATGCAGTGTTGGGTGATGGAAGGTTTGATATGTGATGGGATATATGGTAATAATCCAAGGATGGTATCATCAAATATGGGTTCATCAAATACTAGTGGTTCATCAAACATGTATGAATGGTCAAAGATAAGTTGGTCAAGGATGGGTGATTGGTGAAGTGATGATTCATTGAGATTGAATCATCAAATATGGGTATTTCCTCAAATATGGGTGGGTTAATGATGGTTTTAGATTGGACAAAGATGGATGATTCAATAAAAATAGGTTCATCAAAGGCTAGTTGGTCCAAGATAGAGTGATTGAATTGAACTTTACATAGAAGTGGATGACTTTGATTTTGATTTGGAGTGGGATCTTAGAATATCCCTAATGGATGATTCTTGGACTTGGATGTACATTGTTCTCACATAGATAAATATTTTTTGAGGGTGATGATATAATTTGATTGGATTATTGAATTTGTTATGGCTCTAGGGCTAGATTGGCTATGGATGTAATAGGTTAGATTGTGAACTATTGGATCTTGGATTGGCATTTAAAGGATCAAGAAGGGATGTTAGGTGGGATACCTATTGGATAAGTTATTCAAGTTAGTCGATCATGTTTTGACATTGGGATTGTGATGATAGAATTGGATTAGAATTATCTAGGGTATTGAGATTTGGATGGTCACTAATAAGTGGAGTATTTGCCATTGGGTCTATATTAGACTTGGATTTGGATATAAATACAACTTGGTTAGTTTGATCTATAGTATTTAGTGTTTAATTTTTTTATATTTTATTTGATGTTTTAATTTTTGATGTGGGTAATTAGATTTGATTTAAATGGGAGAAAGGATGGATGTTATAATTTGAGATGATTATGATTTGTTGATGTGTATATTTAAGATCGGTTGTGGGATTAAGCTTGGACTGACTAATATTTGATTTGATATGACTTGGCCTTTGATTTAATTTGATTTAACATTGGAATGTTTTATTTGATTTTGAAGTGAATGAACTTGGATTTATTTTGACTTTGGAATGTTGAATTTTGGATGTGATTTGACTTGATTATTTGACTTGTTATTTTTGACTGGAATTGGTTGACTAATTTGTTTGATGTTTAATTTGGTAAAAGTTGACCTAATTTGACTTTGGATGATTTAAATTTATGATGCTTGACCTGATTGTTTGACTTTAGGAGGTTGACTTAGAATTTTAATTTGATTTTTGACATTGAAATGTTTTGGACATATTTGAATAAGTTTGTTTGATTTTTGACTATTGGGGTGTTTGACTTACATTTGATATAATCTTTGAATTGGTTTTTGAAAATGTTTGACTTTAATTTTTAAGATGTGTGACCCAAGGTACACTTGGATATTTGATTTGATTTTGGATGTTGGATTTTTTTTGTCCTTTAAATTTTTATTAAATTTAACTTGTGAATTTGATTTGAATTAGGAAAGTTGACTAGATTTTACTTGATATTTGACTTTGAATTTTGATTTGGAAGATTTAATTAATATGTGATTTAAATTTTTAAGGTTGAATTGATTTTTAAATTTTGACAATTTTGGCATTGTTTTAAGTGTTTAAGGTTTACAATCAATAAGTTCTTGACAATAATTAAACAAAAGCTTGCAAGTGACAAGACTTATGCTTAGTATAAAAGGTATGCAAATCAACTAATACCCATTGATCTACTTGTGTAAATTGGTGTCTAGGTTGGTCTCTAAACCCTCACTTTATGTCTATATGTGGTGAGTAATCTTTGAGGATTTTTCACCCATATTAATAGTTTTTTTCAGCTAAAGGGTCTTCAACTAGGAAAAAATAAGGCTTTCTAGGTGCATCCCTTATATAATTTGTAATATGATGGGTCTCAAGTCCATGTAAAAGGTTGATTAATAGGTTGTATGAAAGGGTTTAGTATCTTTGTGCCCACTCCATATGTAATACTTTAGTAGAGTGTTAATAGAAAATCATTTCTCAAGGGATGTTATGTAGGGCCTATGTATTGGAGCATAAAATCCCCTCACTTCATGATGTGCTTAAAACACACAACCACTTGGCTAATAACGATAATTCCTCCCTAAATTTTTATACCCCATCAAAACATGGAGTTGGTTCTAATGTTGGGGGATGAAATCCAAGTCACCAAACCCAAAATACTTGTACTTTGGGATCAAGGCTCAAGTCATAAAGCTAGAATACAATAGACTTATGCTATTTCTAATTCCCATGATCACCCAAATATGTGAGGTAAGTGCATGCGTAGTGTCCATTTGGGATAAAAAAATCAATCTAAATCATTTTTGGTTCCTAAGAATTGTATACACATAATATTTTTAAACTTGATCAATTATTGATGCTTTATATCTTGAAAGAACTCATTGAGTCTCAATCTCTCTAAATGTACACCCTAAGGGGTACATCGAGAAAGGGGTGGGTAGACCATTGGTGTCTTACAAGATTGTTGTCCCTTTTTTCCACTTGTTATCTACATATTTGTCTCCTAAAACCATTCCCCTAAGCTTTGCCTCCTATTTTGTACCCTTCTCTAGCCTTTTAACACCTTGATTAGCCCTTCCCTAACCTAAAACCCATTTTTGATAGTTTACATTACATAGTCGGCCACATCAACCTTATATTCTTACTGACAAAAATCATTAGGGTCTTGGTCAGCCCCTGGCTGACTTAGTCCATGACCTAGTTTATTTTTGTCAATTATGATACTAGGTTTACTAGGTCGACTTTGTTGGCTAAAAATTTTAGAAGGATTTAGGGTTATATCCACCTATATAAACACATTAATTTTTCCATTTATAAGAGAAGAGAATATGAATTAAGATATATTATGCATCTGCTTATCCACCATTATAATTGAGGATCACTCTTAGGTTTTCATACATTATTTAGAGATATGGATCTTATATTATGGAGAAGCCTTTTGGATGCATTGATAGGTGGTGTAGCCTGGAGATGATTTATCCTTATCATCCTTACATACCACAACAACCTATTGCAAATCACCTTGGCCAAGGGAGAGATTGAGGCTTGACAAGTTCATCTTCAAAGGTAAGTATTCTTAGCTTTGTTCCTCCTTTGTAAGAGTAGATAAATATGCATTTACACTTCTATTCCATGATTTAGGAATTTGTATAAATTGACATGAGTATATGTCTTCAATGTATGTTTGGTTTCCATATTTATTAACCCCACTTTATGCCATAAAGTTTGGTGAGCACTAGATTAGATTTTTACTTTACTTGTTATTAGTTTAATGAGTATGAAAACACAGGACCTAGTTAGGGTTACTACATATTTTTACTTGATTGGAGGCTTTATAAAACTCCCTAGTGATATTATTTATGGTAAGATATCCTTTGGCTAGGTTTAGCAAATCAATCTTGGTCATGACCCCGTTTATCTAATGTATCCCCAATTGGAAGTGTAAGCAAGATTTATCTTCTTCGAATTAGGATTGATTTATAGATCTATTATATTTCCCATTGAATACATTCTAGTAAACCCAATGTGAATCTAACCCTTTTAGGTTTTATTTCATGCTTTCATTCTATCATCTTATTATTTTTCTATACTTGCGATATTATATTAAACTAGTTAGTATAGTTATAACTTTCTATGCATAGTTTTAACATACATTCACATCAAAATGACTCTATTCTTTGTATGCAAGTCTTCATAAAATATAGGTTACTAAATCAAACAAGTTAAAATAGTACTCTTATTAAATCCCAGATAAGAATACTAAGTTGATTAGATCAACTCTATCATCTTATTCTCTCTGCCAACATTCAGATCAACAAATTAGGTTGAATAGGTCGACTTAGTCTCTATGTCAGCATATAAATCAACAAACTAGGTTGAACAAGTTGACTTAGTATCTCTACCAACATTATGATCAACAAACTAGGTCAAACATGTTGACCTATTCATCTTATCCTTCTTCATCATACAAAGTTTTGCAGAACTAGGTCAAAATAGTTAACTTAGTTTGTAGAATTTGAAAGCACCACTCAAGGTGCTTCAAAATAAAATTTACAATCCTAATCATATTCCAACTGACCAAGGTTCCTCTCTTTCTCTCTATCACTTTGGTACTTCATTTCATTTTTATTTTATGCAAGTTAGTAGTCTTTAAGACTACAACCCTACAATAAAGTAAGTTCACCTAGTCGATTTGGTTTTGTAGCTTATCTTCTATCCAAAAGATTTAGTCAAACTATTCATCTTTATTATTAAAGACATTTGATTCCATATAATAATAACAACTCAATTGACTTTGTTCCATACTATTTTCATACAATGTTTTCTGAACCAACTCTATACTATTCTAAATTTTGGAATTAATAATTATTTGCTAGTAATTAATTCACACTTTCATTTTCAGTTATTTACATGTTTATAGTAACTCACATAGTCTAAATATGTGGTTTTTCAAAATACCATTTAGTTACGTGATTTTTATCTTTTGCACACACTACCAAATCACACAATATTCATAACATATTTAACACTTGTCTTTCCAAGGCCTACCCACTTGGATTTCATCACCAAGGGGAAAGTTGACTTGGTTTTTTGGCCAAGTATAAATACATGGTTAATGGTATATATTGGAAAAGCACCTAACACCATTATCATTGTAGTATTACGAAGTGAGGGGGTAGGCCCCAATAACAATCTAGTACCATTACCAACATAGATCCCTTTCATCCTAAATGTTTTATAGCTTGTCTTCTATCCAAAAGATTTAGTCAACCTATTCATATTTATTATTAAAGACTTTTGGTTCTATATAATAATAACGACTCAATTGACTTTGTTCTATAATATTTACATACAATGTTTTCTAAACCAACTCTATACTATTCTAAATTTGGGAATTAACAATTATTTGCTAGTAATTAATTCACACTTTCATTTTTAGTTGTTTACATGTTTATAGTAACTCACATAGTATAAATAGGTGGTTTTTCAAATTACCATTTAGTTACACTATTTTTATCTTTTGCACACACTACCAAATCACACAATATTCAAAACATATTTAACACTTATCTTTCCAAGGCCTACCTATTTATATTTCATCACCAAGGGGAAAGTTGACTTAGTTTTTTCACCAAGTATAAATACATGGTTAATGGTATATATTGGAAAAGTACCTAACACCATTTATCATTATAGTATTATGAAGTGAGGGGGTAGGCCCCAATACCAATCTAGTACCATTACCAACATAGATCCCTTTCATCCTAAACGTCTTGAAATCATCCATAGATTGCTTTCTAGTTCTCTATGTTAGCTATCACACTTAAAACAACATTTTATAATAATCTAATAACACTCAAGATGACCACTTAGTTAGTATTTAATTTTTAGTTGACTATTTTCTCTTTTATCATTGTGTGTTGTATTGCAAAAACTTGCATTGACTAATGTTATTTCAAGGTATTGTGTTTTATGCCCCAATTCAATCACTCACATTCATCCAATTATTTGTGTGTTTACATCCATTTATTACTTCACTTATATTACAAAAAAATTATGTATTTTAGCACACTATATATTTTTTTGGTACAGTCTCTTATAGACTATGTTTTCCCCTATTATGACTACATAGTCGACCTATATGACTATGTATCCCTTTATGCCTACTTTATCTCCTAGCCTGTAATATAAAGTCAACACATATGACTCTGTATCCTTTTCTTCTAGTCTGGTTATAATACTAAGTTGATTAGTTCAACCTTGTATCTTTATCATCTTAGTTTCATATCATATCTATTGTACATAGTTGACCTACATGACTATATACCCTTATCTACCTCTTGGATTACAGAACACAATCAACCTGGTTGACTTTGTATCATTTTTAAATCTTTGATTTTACATCATCTTAGTCTTACTCAATATTTCTCTCTTATCATGAAATTCCTATATAAAGAAAACATTGAGTTGAATTCAACAAATATGATGAGCTTTACCAACCCTAATAGGTTCTCCAATTGAACATTATCATTAATTAAGAAAGAGATTATTGAGCATTGTCATTGATTATTGAGTTGTTGAAATAAGTGTTATCATTGATGTTAATCTAATGCCATTAATTTCAATCTAATTTCATTGATGTCAAAGGTTCTTATGAAGGTGAATGGTCAAGTAAACTCTAAGGTATGTGTACGATGAGTTCTGCTACCAACATAGTGAGTGTTATTATTGTATGAAAGTAGTGATGAGAGAGTAATATTTGAAGAATATTCTAATGTCAGTGTACGATATATCATTGAGATAAAAATGAATGACTAAAGGTTATTATTTCATGTATCAAGTATCTTGTAATGCTTTATCTATACCTTGTGAGATGGTATGTGTACGTAGCATGATGAAATGAGTGAGCTTCAAAAAAGAAACTGTATACTTTGAAGGTTTGTGTAAGTAACTCCAAAGCTAATATGAATGAATTACGAAGATGTGAAATCCCAAATAATTATTAATAGTGTTTAATCATAATAAATGTTGTTTGAGTGTGTACATGAGGTGTTAAGGGCCTTGTAAATGATTAAAAGGTCAGCTCTAAAGATTTGCGTGTGCAGCTCCAAACATACTCTATTGAAGCTCTAAAGAATAATGAGTGTATGAGGATGTTTTAAATAAAAATAAGGCATTGTAACATAGGAGAGTTTTAAGGTGAAGTCTATAGGGTGGCTAGAAGGCCAGATTCAATGTTTAATTAGACTTATAGGTCAAGGCTTAGAAAGTAAAAGAGAGATGGTGGACAGATGGGGTACTAGGATTAGTTTACATGACATGGATGAGTAGGTGATAATTGATAGAGGTGAGCCAAGTTTTTTTAAGTATGTGAATGAATTTTTAGGTCATGGTTTAGAAGAAAAGGCTTGAAAAAGTGTTTTAAGGTTTCTTGAATGCATAAAATGAAGAGTTATCTACCCAAGAAGGCTTATCAGGTGCTCGATTAGCATGTTTAGAATCTTAATTAGAACCTAAGTTGTTAATGATAGATAAGGAAGGTTTATATATCAAATTTTCAAGAATTGGTTTTAGGAAAGAGGAGATAATTTTTATTAATAATCATTAAGACTGAAATTTGGTCTAAACCCTAAAAAAACCCTAACAGTGACCCAATATTGAAGATATTATTATATAAGGATTATAATGGTTTGAAATGGTAAATTAAATGATTATATTTTGAATTCAACTCTCCTAAAATATTCAAGTGTGATTTTTTTCTTAGTTGAGTGAGCAAACCCTACAAGAAAGTGCTTATCTTTAGGAGATTTGTTGTAGTAGATAGAGTTGACCAAGTCAAAGTTGATAATTGGATGAAGATAAAAGTGTGATACTTATATTTATTATATATTAAGGTTTATGTATAGTTTATATAACTTATGTGTGCAAATTTGGTGATCCAAGTTGCCCAGTCACTAACAGACCTAATGGTGCAGATAGTAAGGAAATCAGATAGAAGTGAGAAAATGACTCCTAATGTGTTTTTATGTAAGAGTGATGCATTGAAGTGCATGATGATGTTTTTTGGGACTTTAATGATCTATCCATGATTTTAAAAATCTTTTAATTCAATTTAAAAGGTTGGAACATTGAATCCAATTCGGCTTATCTAGCTAAGTGGAGCCTGTGAGAAAGAAGGTCAATAGATTGGTCTACAAGACCAAAGTTACCATCAATACTTTTAATAATTTTATTATAAATTGATATAAGGATGGTATAATATGTTTTTCATGCATTTAAATACCTTTAATGTATTTAATTAGATGTTATAATTTCATATTTCCTTGACTATATTTTGAAGTTAGCTAGCAGTTCTAAGTGAGTGTTTTGTAGAGAAGACTTTGAGCATGTATACCCTGAGTTGAAGCATAAAATCAAGTTTATGATGACCCTAAAGTCATGAGGTTTCTAAATATGTAATTTTTTTAAATATTTTTTTGGTAAAATTGAGTAATACCTTAGTTGTTTAAGATAGAGTTTTTGTATATGCACATGCCTTTTATGATAAGTGATTTGAGAAGGGGTTCAAGTGGTAGTTGGACCTAAAAGGTGTTGTGGACCTAAATTGAAGTTGGATAAGGTATATTGGTATGAAATATTATTTTTTCCTTCGATGTTAATATGCTTCAATAAATATCAAAGTGTAACGTGTTGCTAAGAAGGCTTATTAGGTCTCCATAAGCCTAAAAGAGGAACAAGGGCTAATTGAGCTATGGCCAACCTATTGTATTGATTGATTCATGAATAAGGAATGTTATTTTAATATTATAAAAAATATTCATGTCTAACCTAATATATAATAATGTATGGCCAACTAAGAAGGATATGATCAAGTGACTTGTATAAAAGCAAAGCAGTTTAGGTCTATTTTGTATGCTTAGAGTGTGAGAGAAGAAGAGAATAATAGAGATCATTGGTAATAATAAGTAGGTAATGAAAAAAATTAATGATATTTCATGAATATATAATATAGGTTATGCATATGAAGATCAATTTTATAATACCTAATCAAGCCATGAAGAGGGCTAGTTGAACGAAAAAGGCTAGAAGCCAGTTTGAGAGGGATAGAAGTGAGTGAAGAGCTAAAAGAGAAGATCATCATCTATTGTGTGAGAAATAAATTTTTATAAAGGTGATCAAAAAATTAGGTGTCTAAATTGGTGCTGAGTCATCTATGGCGTTGGTTCCTCCTTGCAAGTGGGTGCTTGATAAAAGCCTAGCTGAGTTGGTATTGAACTAGTTAGGGTTGGTGTTCCATGTGAATCAGGTGCTTCACTAAAGATTTATATTTGTATTATATGACTATATTCCATTTTATTCATTAGTGGGTTTTATTTCCCTTGAGGTTTTTCCACGTATATGTTGTGTTCATGTTCTTCATTCTTTTATGATTTGGTGCTTATGCTTGCTAAAATCAACATGCTTGTTATAATGGTTAATAAATGATTAAGTGGAATTAAATGAAAAGTTTTGAAGAATAATTCAGCCCCCCTCTCAGTCATCTTGTTTCCAACACTCCCATAAGAAAATTTTAGATCCTACCCTAGATGAAAGTAATGTTCATGTAGCCAATCACATTATAAATTATGGGACACCTCCTCATTCCTATTTAGTTATCAACCCTCTCTTCTCCTTAGAATATCAACCTGAGTTAGAGTATACTCTGGAATTTCTCTTCTTCATCAACAAGTTTCCTCAATATCAATGAAAATATCCTTCTACTATTTACCATATCATGATAAACTATCAAACTGAGGATCCCCATTCACCTTATCCCACATTCTCACATGGATTTGGGGACACTAGCTTCTTTACTTCTTAACCTCTTCCTTCTCTTTGGACCCCTTGTCATACTATGACATATTTATCACTAATTTCCTCCACCTCCATGCCTAGTATCTCTACTAACATGGTAGGTTATACATCTAGTGGGCCTCTTATAAGACTCACTCTTCTTAATTTTTCCACTAGTGCATCATTCACTACCCATGGTAATCATGCCTATAGTGCTACCTCTTCTCATCCCTCTACTAGTGCATCCTTTTCCACACAAGAAAATCATGCTACTAGTTCCTCACTCACTAATAGTTCCTCTCAAGCTACTAATAGTATGCATGTTATGATTCATAGTGGTACCCAATTCACTACTACCAATTCCAATGCTTCACACAATGCAAATAATACCACTCAAACCCATCAACTTCTCTTACAAAATCTTAATCAAATGAATGTTTTCCAAGCTAATAATGCTAACCAAATAATGAAAATGAAAAATCATCTCATGTATCTTCAAAATCAACCTCAAAAGGTTCCATGGGGAATGCATAACCATAATGTTCCCCACCTCCTCTTTGGGATTCTTATGTTAATCTTATCACTCAACATCCTTTTGTTAATAAAACAATCAAGCACCTATAAAATGAATCTCTTACACCTCAAATTGATAACATTGATATAGGAGGTATCACTCCTACCATTAGATACAATGGGTCAACAAATCCTACTCTCCACTTAAAAACATTTGTAAATCTATACAAATATTGGTTCAAGTTAAATACTTTTGCCTCTATCAAGATATTAACAAAATATATCTATGGAGATTCTTTAGATTGGTATAACAAACTCAAATCTCACTCCATCACTAGTTTGGAAGATTTAGTCAATGCTCTAGTTTAAGAGTTTCAAACTAGTGATCTCCCTAAAAATATCTTGGCCTATTTTATTAAATGTAAACAAATCTAAAAACTCACAAACTTTCATAAAATGGTGGAAGACCTTGTCTAACAAGTGTGAACACAATATGGTAGATGATAACCTCTTTCATCTATTTACCAATGCTCTTTATCCCAAGTTATAATATCAGATCTCGACTCTCTCTCCATGTAGTTTATAAAATGCCATTGACCAATCCAAGTACCAAGATTTCCTCATGCATTGATTCAATCCATCCCAAAATTCTACGTGCACTCAAATGTTAAGCAAAAATAAAAATTACCATGCTAATAACGATGGTATCACTTATTCTTATGATACCATTCATACTATTCAAGTTACCAACTAGGTTCTAAAACAAGCATCCCCTCCCAATCACATCACTAATCCCCATTTATTTTCAATAAATAACATCAATGTTTATAAAAATTTATCCTTAGAAAAATTACAAAACTTTATACCAAGGCATCTTTCATGAGATCTTGATCCCACTCATCCCATGAAAACCTAGTACAATCCCAATAAATTTTGTTGGTTTCATGCTAGTTAGGGTCATTCTCATGAAACTTGTAGGTAAATTAATAATTTGGCTATGGATTTATTTCTTGGTCCTAATTTTAATCATGATTCTATCATTCATAAACATCAACAAGCCTATGACATCGCCTCAAATCCTATGAAACATAAACTAAATCTCAATCTTTAAACTAGGCTAATGCTCATTTGGCCATCTACAAATATCCTCTTCTGAATCACCTAGATAAAAAAGTTACGCCTACTCATTCTACCAATAATGTTGATAGTCTTATTGACCTAACTCCTGAAGAGAATGTGGTCAATATGATTAATATGAAAGGGTGGTTACCTTCATTCATCCTCATCCCATCCACACTCCTTAATCATCTTGAAATTTTTATGTTATCTAAGACCTTATATATTTTCATGAACCAATCCCAACACCTCTTTTGGATAACACTTCTCATACCTCTTTACCACTTATTCCAATTTATCTCAAACCAAACCTGCATTAACTAACCCATCTTTTCAAGACAACAAAAAACTTATCCTCCAAGTCATCTTGAGGAATTCCAAGAGTCACCATGTGAAGATAAAAGAGGTATGGCACATTTTTATATGAAGGGACACTTTGAGGAATAATAAATTTCACCAAGATAAAGACGAAAGAGGAAAGGACACTTTTTCTTATGAAGGGTCATTATATGACTTTTCAAATGCAAGGATACAAAGGGTCATACAAGTTTGGCACCATTTTCCATGAGGATTGAAGGGTAACAAAGGGTGAATGCCAAAGGTCACTTGGAAAGATATAAATAAAGGATTGAGAAGACATTTTCAATATGCAAGAGAGTGCATGGTTTGTATTTGTTTTTGAAGAGAGAAAAGCAAGAGATATTGTAGAGTTATATCATTTGTTGAGTAAGCAACATTGAGAGATAGTTGTGTTTTATATACAAGAGGGGTTGGTGCTCCTATGGGTTGGTGCTTATGAAATTTATATTTTGAGTTGGTGCTCATTCATATACTTGAGATTGTTCTTCATGGTTTTTTCCACTTTGGGTTTCCATGTAAAAATATGGTCTCTCTCTCTCTCTCTCTCTCTCTCTCTCTCTCTCTCTCTCTCTCTCTCTCTCTCTCTCTCTCTCTCGTGTGGTACATATTATTATTTTAGTTTTATTACATATTTTGAATATGTAATTAAGTGGTTAAAGAAAAGAAATTATATTAAGTAAAAAGATATATAATATACTGATTCACCCCCCTCTCAATATATTTCATGCTTAACAATTAGTATCAGAGCATGTTCCTTTTGAAAAAGTTTTACAGCTTGAAGGTATATCGAGAAAGCATGATGGTTGGATCACATGAAGGATTTTCTATAAATAAGGTACCTTTGTTTGATGGGATGAATTATGTTTTTTGAAGCATAAGGATGAAGACTTATTTGATGGCCCTTGGATTCAACATATGGCAAGCAATGGTGGAGGAATATGAAGAGCCACAAACACTTGTATCTACTTTGACAGAAAAAAGGCAAGTGAAAATAATGCTAAAGCTTTAAGTGATATTTTATGTGGTTTATGTGAATCAAAATTTGTTAAAGTTATGTAATGTAAATATACTCATGAAACTTGGGTAAAACTTGAGAATATCTACAAAGGTAATGGAAAGGTTCAACAAGATAAGCTTCAGACTTTTAGAAGATAGTTTGAGAGTTTGAAGATAGAAGAGGAAGAAAATATAACAAGTTATCTTTTGTGGGTTGATCAAATAGTTAATTAGATTCAAGGTCTTAGATAAAATTTAGAAGAATCAACTATGGTTCTAAAAGTTTTGAGATCTCTACCATTGAGATATGATGCAAAATTTTTGGCAATTGAAGAGATAAAGAATTTAGCCAAGTTAAATATGGATGCGCTTCATGGTATTCTTAAGACATATGAGATGCAGACTAAACAAGATAAACCCTCAAAGAGAGAATTTAATTTCAAAACATTAAAGAAAGAGAAGGCTAAGATTCAAGAATCAAGTGATAGTTATATTGATGATGAAGATGACAACAGAGCTCTATTCAGTTGCAAGCTAAAAAAAGGCATAGGTAAATATCAAGGAAAATTACATTTTAAATGTTTTAATATGGAAAGATTGGAAATTTTGTAGATAAATTCCCAAATAAGGGTAATGATTGCAATGCAGAAGGAAATTATACATACAAGAATAATTTCAAAGGTAAATTCAAGAAGGGATTCAAGAAGAAGAGTTTATATTCTAAAGATCCTAGCTTAGCCGAAGATAGTGCAGTCAATCACTTAGAAGAAGAAGAGATTCTATTCATGGCCATACATGAAGATGCCTCCACAAGCAAAAGTATAGATGATAAAGAAGAAGAACAGGATGAAGCCAAAGTGAATCTGGAAGGATAACTCATTTTTGCCTTAGAAGAGTTAAAAGCTCTTGAAAAGAAGAATCAAAGATTAAAGCTCCAGATCGAGAAAAATGAAAAGGAGTCAAAGGAAATAATTGAATATGTATAACCACACTTTGAAGAAGCCAAGAAGAATTAAGAATATCTAATAGCATAGTTGAAAATAGTAAGTAAAGAATGTGAAAGTTATGTTATTGAAATTGCTTCTTTAAAAGCAGATCTTGAGAAAATAAATAAAGCAATCAATGATAGAGCAGCCAATGATTAAAAATTTGAGAATAACACTAATATGTTGAATAAGATATTATAAAATCAAACATCAATGTTAGATAAGACATGTATTAGATTTGAAAAATAAAAAGAGGAGGTCACTACTTTCACAGGCAAGGAAAAAGGAAAGAGCTATGCTGAAGCTCTTACAAAAGAAAAAATAAAAAGGGAAGAAGTTAAGAATACAGAGGACATCTCAAACAAAGAAGGTTGGAGGGAACAGAGCTACAAAAAGAAATCAAGTCAGAGATACATAAATAGGTCCTATTTTTATGGTTACTATTTTTATTGTAATAGATATAGTCATAAGAAAATAAAATATCAAAAAAGAGCTAACAATTTTAGAAATAAGGAGAAGGAAAGTCATGTAGAGTCAAGAAGAATCC
This sequence comes from Torreya grandis, assembly GCA_037957365.1. NCBI lineage: Eukaryota > Viridiplantae > Streptophyta > Pinopsida > Cupressales > Taxaceae > Torreya > Torreya grandis. The sequence goes on along the minus strand of JARHVA010000822.1, from coordinate 52,567 downwards.
ACAACTCTTTTGATCGTCTATTAGGGTTTAATGAAGAGGACATAATATGTTACAAGTGTAACAAATTTAAACATATATCTCAGTACTATAGAACTATGTTTGAGTCAGTCAAGAAGGACTAGAGTTTCAAGGCTCCATTCATCAAGAAGAAAGTTCAGACAGTTCATGATAGAAGAAACAACCTAAAAAATCTATGTTGGTATAGAAAGATTTGCATGCAAGCAATGAAGATAAGCAATGGTTCATTGAAAGTGGATGTTTAAGGCACATGACAAGAGATAAGAGCAAGATCATAACCTTGAAGAAGATCAATGGTGGCATAGTGAAATTCAGAGACAATACTACTGCTAGAATTATTGGAAAAGGTATACTAAGTTTGGATAATGGTAGAACTAAAATTGAAAATGTTTTGTATGTATAAGGTCTTAAGCATAATATTTTGAGTGTAAGTCAAATGTGTGATCAGGGGCACACACTTAAGTTTTATGTAGAAGGGTGTGAAATTAGAAGAAAATATTTAGATGTGTTGGTTGTAGATGCTTAAAGAATAGACAATAATTTGTATATGCTATCAGACATCATAGGTTAAAGATGTTGTCTGATTCAGATTGAAGAAAGTTGGCTATGGCATAAGAGAATGGGGCACATAAATTACAAAAAATCTGTCAACATTAGTAAGAAGCAAGCAATCAGAAATCTTCCAAATATTACAAAGCCATCCGACATGCTTTGTGAACCTTGTCAACATGGGAAGTATACCAGAAGGTGGTTTAATAAAAAGAATACTCAACCACTCAGATGTTAGAGCTTGTTCACACTGATCTATATGGACCTATGAGAACTCAAAGTACTCAAGGTGATAAATATTTCATGTTACTTATTGATAATTTTTTACATATGACTTGGGTGATGTTTTTTAAAAAAAAATTAGAAGCTTTCAGACATTTCAAAGCATTCAAAGAATTAGTTGAGAATGAAACAAGTTTGAAGATTAAATGTCTAAGGTTAGATAAATTTATTGAGTTTTGTGAAGACTATGGAATAAAGAGACATTATTCAATAGTCAAAACTCCACAACAAAATAAAGTAGTTGAAAAAAAAAATAGAATAGTTTAGGAGATGGCAAAGACAATGATAAATGAATCTAAGATAGTAGATAAATATTGAAGAGAGGCAGTTGATACAATAGAGCATATTCATAATAGAGAAATATTGAGATTCAATAGTGATAAGACTCCTTATGAGCTATGAAAAGACATACGAGTAATAGTTGATTTTTTCAAAAAATTTAGCAACAGATGCTTCATAAAGAAAACTAATGAAAAACTTGGTAAGTTTGAATCTAAAGTAAATGAAGGTATATTTATTGGTTATTATTGCAAAAGTAAAGCTTATAAATTTTATAACAAAAGAACCAAATTTTTTTTGAAAGTGCAAGTGTCAGGATAGAAGATGATGGAACACAAAGAATCAGTGATCTAGTAGACGTTCCTAAAATCATTGAAGAGAAAGATTTTGAAGAATCAAATGAAGATGAGAAGAAAGAGAAAAAGGACACCAAAAATCCATCCAAATATGTTTAGAGAAATCATAATGAAAGTGACATCATCAATGACATAAATGAAGGAATTCACACCAGAAGAATGATGATAAGTGAATATGAGCAAGTTAATTTCTCTTTGTTATCCAAAATTCAGCCTAATTTTTTTTAAGGCTATGGATGAAGAATTAAATCAAATAGAAAAGAATGATACTTGGGAATTAGTGCCTAGACTAAAGAATAAAAATGTGTTAAGAACAAAATGGGTTTATAGAAATAAGTTGAATGCAAATGGAGAAGTGACCAGAAATAATGCAAGATTAGTATGTAAAGGATATGTTCAGATTGAGGGAATTGATTTTGAAGAAAATTTTACACCAATGGCAAGATTAGAGGCTATTAGAATGTTTATTTCATATGCAGAGTTTAAAAATTTCAAAGTGTTTCAGATGGATGTCAAATCTACCTTCCTGAATGAGAATCTAGAAGAAAATGTCTACATTGAGTAGTCTAAGGGATTTATTCTCTCAAATATTAGTAGCTATTTATGCAAATTGAAGAAAGAATTGTATGGATTGAACAAGCTCCCAGAGCTTGTTATGCAATACTTGATAATTACCTATAGGATTAAGATTTTAAGAGAGGATTTACTGATAGTAATCTTTACATCAAAATAGAAGGTGAGTATCAATTGATTATTGTGATATATGTTGATGATATCATTTTTGGAGGAAATATTTAAAAGATGACAAAAGAATTTTATGATAATATGCAAAAAGAATTTGAGATGTCTATGCTTGGAGAATTGTCATTTTTCTTAGGACTGCAAATATTTTAGTTAGATAAATGAATTTTCATATCTCAAAGTAGTTATGCCAAGAAAATGTTGAATAAATTTGGTTTTGAGGATTGTGCATCAGTTGGCAAACTAATGTGTACAAGAAATAAGGTGAGAAAGGATGAAGATTCACCTATTACATATCAATATTTGTATATATCTATGATTGGTAGTCTTTTATATTTAACAATATCGAGGCCAGACATCATACATGTAGTAGGTATGGTTGCAAGATATCAATCAGCTCCAAAAGATAGTCATTTTTAATTAGTAAAGAGAATATTTAGATATATCAAGGGGGCATTGGATTATGTATTGTGGTATCCCACAGGCAAAGATTTCACTTTGGTTGTTTATACAGATTCAGATTGGGTAGGGTGCTTGGATGATAGATAGAGTACAAGTGGAGGAGATTTCTTCATTGGTGATAGCTTAGTATCATGGCTAAGCAAGAAGTAGAATTTAGTATCACTTTCTAAAGCTGAAGAAGTATATATTGTAGTGGTATTATGTTGCACTCAAGTGCTTTAGATGAAGCAAACTTTGGAAGATATCAAGGTAAAGTATGATGAACCTATTTCTATTTTTTGTGATAACACAAGTGTTATTAATTTTTCAAAGAATCCAGTGATGCATTCAAGAACAAAACATATTCTCATTAGATATCACTTCTTGAGAGAGCAAGTTGAAAATGAAGAAGCTAAGATGGAGTATATAAGTACTACAGATTATATTACAGATATTTTCACAAAGGCACTACCAAAAGACACATTTAAATATCTACGAGAGAAGTTCAAAGTAATTTATTTTACTTCCTACCATTGAAGTTCAATATTATTTGAGGGGGAGCTAAGTGTTTGATCTAGGTAGGCCCTTTTCCATTGATTTCAAAGGGAGAGAATAATAGTTACAGGTGTAGAAATAGTTACAAGGAATAGGTACAGGTTGCTATTGTGAGGGGGAGTTATTGTATGTTTTTAGATGGCAATATGTTCATGTTTTAAGATGTGGTAGTTTTAGTTTTAGGTTACCATCAATGACAAAGGGAGAGATTGTTGAAAATATTGTCATTGATGTCAAAGTTCTAGCATTAGTGGTGATAAAGGCCCCATTGCATTTAATGGTGTTTTTAATATTCATATCTTAGCTAATGTGTGTTAATATTTATTTAATATTAATGAATATATTTTTGGTTGTATATAATTCAAAAGAGGGCCCATGGAGAAGTCAAAGAGCCATGGGGCAAAGGATGAAAGAGGAATGGGATGCATTTTCTCATGAAGATTCATCTTGAAGAATTCCAAGAGTCACCATGTGAAGACAAAAGAGGTATGGCACATTTTTCCATGAAGGGACACTTTGAGGAATACGAAAAGTCACCAAGATAAAGACAAAAGAGGAAAATGTTTTTTCTTATGAAGGGTCACCATATGACTTTTCAAATGAAAGGATACAAAGGGTCATGCAAGTTTGGTGCCATTTTCCATGAGGATTGAAGGGTCACAAAGGATGAATGCCAAAGGTCATTTGGAAAGCTATAAATAAAGGCTTGAGAAGCCATTTGTAATATGAAAGAGAGTGCATGGTTTGTATTTTTTTTTCAAAGAGAGAAAAGTAAGAAATATTATAGAGTTCTATCATTTGTTGAGTAAGCAACATTGAGAGATAGTTGTGTTTTATACACAAGAGGGGTTGGTGTTCCTATGGGTTGGTGCTCACAAATAGTTGTTGTGTGGGTGCTCGGAAAAGGGGTTGGTGCTCTTGCAAGTTAGTGCTTGTGAACTTTGTATTTTGAGTTGGTGCTCATTCATATACTTGAGATTATTCTCTATGGTTTTTCCCACTTTGGGTTTCCACATGGAAATCTGGTGTCTCTCTGTCTCTCTTATGTGGTGCAAATTATTGTTTCAATTTTATTACATATATTGAATGTGTGATTAAATGGTTAAAGAAAAGAAATCAAATTAAGTAAAAATATATATAATATATTGATTCACCCCCCCTCTCTCAGTGTATTTCATGCTTAAAAAGTGTGTTAAATTTCCTCACAATGGAGTGATCTATAGGATTTAAGGTGACACTAACCCTTAGAATTTAAAATAATTATAAAAACATGGTGTATTAAATATTCCAACCCTTGAACACTTTCCAAGCATTCCATTTCATGAATCTCAATGGTTTAACTTTCATATCAACTCCACCTGAGGTTACAATGGTTACCCCAAACTCATCAGGAACATACCACCTAACCTCCTAGATTCAGATGATGATGAGCCTAACGAGATCAATCTCAAGATCAAAACCTTAGATCTCTCACCTCATTTCATTTCTTATCTTTCACCTACTCTGAAACCACATTCTCATCAACCACCTAGTGATGATATACCCATTATCTTAACTAAGACTTGGTACTCCATTCATCACAATGACAAGTTCATCCATACATATGCCATCCATCTTCATACACCTGACTGTGATGATGGATATACCTTAGATGATCCATTCTTGGGAGGTCTTGTTCAGGCCTGAGATGTTAAAATTATTCATTATCATTCCTCTTTAGTTTAGTATTTTTGTATATTTTATAGCATTCCATCCTATATTATTACTAATTTCAGAATTTTCCCTCTTATTCATATGTTAGAGATGGTGTGCAAACCTCATGTTTTTGAATATCCTCATAGGAGTATGATTATGGATCATGTTATGACTAGTCCCTATCACTTTGCTATATATCAAGACACCTCTAGATGACTTATCCTTGAGATGGTTGTGACTATATTTTAGCCTTCTATACATCTTTACCCCTCCCTTAGTTGAGCCTAGTTCGAATCCTATTCTCACTCCCTCTCTAGTTGAGTCTCTTCTTATTTTTAGATCTTATTGATCCTTCAGTCAAGCTATGTTGAGTCTCTCTACCAACCCCACCTTCCCTTGATGATGGTTTGCTATTTTTATTATAGTTTACTACTTTTCCCACCAAATAGGCTGATCAACCATATTGTGATATTCATAAAGTTATCAATCATTAAAATAAAGACTGTTCATCATACTAGCCTTCCTCATCTTCTATTTACACTCCCTCTATTAGTACACATGAAAAGTATACTAGAAAGAATTTTTTTTTCTTCCACAACACAAATAATCATTCATCTACACATTATCATAAGGTATGACAATATATCAACACCTTGCATCCCACCACTCCTCATCCCTCAAATAAGGTTATACTTCCCCCAAAATTATTACCTGAATATCTTCCCAAATATGGAGAGGTATATTATCTTTGGCACCAATGTAGTACTCATCACATTGATCATTATTGCATCTTTTAGAAGCATCTCAAATATCACCTCATGACAATTTCTTCACCTAATACCCTTCCTACCATAGGTCACCTTCACAAGAGGTATCCCCCTTCTTCCCTTATAAATCCACCACCTATAGTCCGATCTTCACCACATGTTTCTCCACCCATGATTCCATAACTTGTGGACCTTCCTTCACTAGTGGCCCCTTCTCTATCGATGACTCCTTTACCTATGGCTCATTCTCCATTAGTGACCCCTTCATCTCCTACAGAGTCTATTCTCATTCCTTCTCCTGACCATCCCTTACATGATAGCCCTCATCAACATGATTCTTAAGGCATTCCTACATTTTTCTTTGAGGATATTTAACATGAAGTATTTTATCAACTTTCCCTAAAGATCAATGAGGCTTTGGCTATAGTCCAAGTTTAGCTTCATAACTACTTATAAGATGTTATGGATAATGTGTGTGGATAAATATATCAATATTTATAAATAAAATCATGGTGTTCTTTCATTTATTTCTTTGTTTGGATTGGACTTGTGCTCTAAGTTTACATTTATTGTTATGATCCTGATGGGTGGATTTCACTAACACCTCAAGGTTTTGGTGTAGCAGTTCATTACATGTGGTATCAGAGCCTCCACCTGGGTTCAAGTCACATAGTGGGTGGCTACACTAGCATGGTAGTGTTCATTTGGGGCTCATAAATTTAGGGGATCCTGGTGGTATGGGCACAAATCTAGCCCAAAGTCTGGGCTTTGGAAGTGTGGTGGGATGTTATGATCCTGATGGGTAGATTTCACTAACACCTTGAGGTTTTGGTGTAGTGGTTCATTACATTTATCTATCTTATATCATTTAAAATTATGTCAAGTTCTTATATATCTTACATGGTGACTTTTATTTCCCACTACATATTGCTTATGATGTGATTATTCTTCTTATGTTCTCTTTATTGAGCATTGTCATTAATTGTTGAGTTTTAGCATCGATGTTGTCATTGATGTCAAAGGTTATTATGAAGGTGCATGGTTAAGTAATATTTTAGGTATGTGTATGATGATTTATTATGCCAAGCATAATGAGTGTTTTTTCTATGGGAGAGAGTGTAATCATGGTGAATGAGGTTGACGTGAAGTAGTTATTTTGAGACTGGTGTCTAGATGATCAAGGTCAGTTAGCTATGTGATGTATCAAAGTTACTTGGAAGAGAGTTGTGAGAGATCAATGATAGTTGAACAAGGTCATGAGAGAGTGTTATAGTGTGATATGAGAAGGTTCCTGTGAAGGTATGATGGCAAGCAGGTCTAGAAGAGTGTTGGTGAGAGCAAGGTTAGTTCAATTGGTAGTGAGTTATGTTAAGAAGATTGAAAGAATATTGTTGTATGAGAGAAATAATATGAGATTAGTGCTTTAAGAGTGTTCTTATTTCATCTTTAGTGATATCATTGAGATCAACATGAGTGAGTACTAGTCAGTATGTCAAGTGTCAAGTGCTTAAGAAGCATAGTCATTGCACTAGTCATAGATTGAAGAGACCTTGTGAGAAGGTATGAGCATAATATCATGGTGAGATGAATGAAACAGGCATGAGATGTTGTATGAAATTGTATGTCATGTGATTAAGGTGTTGAGAGGAAGGTCAATAGGTATGAATTTTAGTTTCAAGTCCTAGTGTGGTTTGCATATCAAGGTCTAGAGAGCAAAGAGAGAGAGTATGGCCTAATGAGGTATCAGGATTAGTTTCCAAGGCAAGTATGAGTAATAGATAATTTAAAAATTTTATTCAAGTTTTTTAAAGATTATTCATGCAGTGTGAGGTCAAAGTTTTAAAGATAAGGCATTAAAATGTGTTCTAAGGTCTCTTGAGTGCACAAAATGAAGGGTTCTTTTTTTAATAAGGTTTATATTGTGATCATTAAATCATAAAAAATATACATGGGAACCTAATATATTCATTTTAGATCATTAATGGTCTTATCTCAAAATTCTAGGCATTAGTTTTTGGATTGAGGGCTATGCTTTATGAATAATCGTTAAGAGTGGAAATAGGTTTAAACCCTCTTAAAACCATAATAAGGACTTGATGTTGAAGATGTCGATAAAAATTGATGAGAATGGATTGGTATGATTAGGTAATCTATTGTATCTTTTAGTGGACTCTCCAAGGTACATCCAAGTGGTATTGATTAGAGAGAGGAGAGAGAAAATGTTGAATTACATGCTTATTTTTTAACAAGTTATTGTAAAAGTCAAAAGTTACATTGGACAAAGTTGATAAATGGATGAAAGAAAAATTTAGAGACTCAGTGATTATGTATATGAAGTTTTTTTGGTAGGTTCTAGTCTTTACGAGTGTAAATTAGGTGATCTAAGTGGGTTAGTCACTAACAAGCCTAATAGAGCAAAATGTGCAAAACCCAAGTAGTAATGAGAAGATGATTCTTGATGCATTTTCATGAAAGAGTGATGGATTGAAGTGCACGACAATGTTTTTTTGTACTTTTATGTTATGATAATTCTTGGTATAAGTTTTTAAGGTCAATTTAAGTGAAGAAAATTTGTTCACAAAATGGCTTATTTGTGCAAGATTGGACTATCAGACTATAAGTTAAGGAATTGGTTTGTAATACCAATATTTTCCATCAGACCTTAAGAGTTTTCAATTTTAAAATGATCTAAAGGTGTCATAAGATAATTTTCATGCATCAAGAGTCAATAAAAGTGTCTACACAGGTGGTTGAATTTTAATTCCTTATGACTGTGTTTTTGAGTATTTTGGCAGTTCTAAGTGAGCAAGTTGTAAATTTATTCTCGATCCATTATTATCTGATTTAATTTGTTCCAATTAGTTTGGGATGTTTATGAGGTCATTTAGTATATTTATATATGTTTCATTTATCATTGGAGATATGTTAAAGGAGTGATTGAACTTTATTATTACAAGATAGTTTCTGAGTTGTACATGCCTAATAGGGTAGTCTATCCTAAAGAGGGCTTCAGGGTATGAACAAAGGATGAATATCTAAAAAATCATGTAAGGGCTAAGAATAATTAATAATAAAAGTGTTTTAGTGGTTTTTTATGTTTTTATAAGCCCCTATGAATCTATTAAGATCAAGTTTTAGCGTCAATAGAGCAGACCTAATGAAGTAGGTCTCCGTGAGACCTAAAAGGTGAGTAAGATCAATGTTGGTCATTGAGTTAGAGTGTTCCAAGTGAATTAATATGACCTTAAGTTCATATATATTATATAAACATGTTTTTATTTTATAGTTACATGACATGTAGGTGATCAAGCATGAGAGAGATTAGATAGTGTTTGAGTACACATAGGCCTAATGAGATAGTAAGCTGCAAGGAGTGTTTCATGAAGTAGTTTAATATATAATGTGTTGTTTATATCTATTTAAAGTGTATTTGAAATAATATTGGTATCTATATAAGTTTATGGTGTTTTAAGGGATGATGTTTTACATGTTACAAGATAGACCTAATATAACTAGGTCTTTATAAGTCCTAAAGAGTAGAAAGGCATATTTGAGATATGGCCAACCAATGTGTGATCAAAATTATGATTTAAAACTATTAATAATAAGTATTAAGACCTATTACATGTCAGACCTATGATTTTAAGTTTGTGTAACCTACCAAGAGGTGTATCAACAAGAGGCTAGTATTTATATAAGGCAATTTTAGGCCTATTTATGTAAGCTTAGAGAAAGCGAATGAGACAAAAGATACTTGAGTGGAAAGATGTATTATAGACCATAAAAATAGAGTATAGTTACTATCATGAATATATAATAGGAGGTATACGTATGAAGATCAAGGTCATATGACCTAATTAGTCTTGAAGAGACCTAGTTGAGCGAAGAAGCCTAGAAGGTAGTTTGAGAGGGTTAAAGAGTGTGAATAGATAAAGAAGGTGACCATAATATATTATGAGAAACATAATGTTCTTAAGGTGATCAAATTAATTAGATGGTTGAGTTGTTTCTAAGGCATCTAGGTGATTGGTGCCTCCTTGCAAGTGGGTGCTTGGCTAGTTGGTGTTGGTGATCCATGTGAAGTTGGTGCTTTAATAAATTTAGTTTTTGTCTTACAAGACTATAGTAAATTTTCACATATTAGTGTGTTTTTTTCCCCTTGAGTGTTTCCCATTCAAATAAGTGTTTTATGTGTTATGCTCTTGTATCATTCTCATATGAATGGTTCCTTATTTGTTGATAGTTCACCATATTGCTTTGATGGTTCATGAATGATAAAATAATATTGTAATTTTTTTTTAATACTGATTCACCCCCCATAAATAATTGTACTTCCTATAATTGGTATAATATTAGGTAATTTTAATTAGTCCTAATAGCCTAAAATAGATCATAGAAACACAAATATGGATTGTGATGATGACAGTGTTTATCATGATATAAATAAAGATAAATTCATTTCACAAGCTAAGTAGTAAGATATATGTTGAATAAGTTTGAAGGGAAAAAGAATTCATCTAAGACAAATGATAATAATTTTTCTAATGATTATGATGGCTATGCTGATCAAGTTAGCAATGGAATTCTATTCTTGGCTAAAAAAGTAGGTTGCTTCAAGGAAGAAGATAACATGTATGATGAAGAAGTCTACTATGATATTGAAGAAGGAGAAACTAAAGTAGATATTAAAGTTGAGATCATAAGTTCCCTAGATGATTTGAAGCACCAAAAGAATAGGAAGCATGAGTTGAGACCTATGATCAAGGGTCCTAAGGAATATATGTGTACCTTAAAGAGCGACTAGGTCAAATAAGCCAAAAAGGATGAGAATATCATCAAGGATCGTAGGAATCAATTAGAATGTGTTAATACAAAGTTCAAATAAAAATAATTTGAGTGTGATCAGTTGAAGGTAGAGATAGATTCTTTGAGGGTTGAGCATGAGAAACTCATAAACAAAATGAGTAAGTTTGAAAAAGAGCACAAGAATCTAAAACAAGTTAAGAACACCAACATGAAATTCAACATGAAGAGACTAATTAGGTAGCTCAATGTGATGAAGTATTTCAATTTTTTCAATGGTTGTTATTTTTCTTGTCATATATTTGGTCATAGAGCAAGTGATTATAGAATTGTATCAAGGGATGAGTTTTCATGGGACCATGGGAGGAGTGATTAGTTAAGAGGTAATAATAGTAATGTTATTTCTTATAGTTATCATAACATGGGACACATTATAATATTTTATCCTAATAAAGTTAGAAGGCTCTCAAGACATAAAAAGGTATATGGAGCTCCTAAAGAGTATGAGAAGGTTCAAACATTTGTACGTAAACCAAAGATAATCAAGGTGAGTCATGATCAAATTAATAGTCAAAATATACTATTTACTAAGATAGAGAAAAGACTAGATGTGAAATAATGTCAAGAATGTGTGTTATCTACATATATTGACAATGCAATCAAAGATAAGAAGGATGACAAGGTAGATGAGTCAAATGCTTTAGTCAAGATTAAGTAGATTCTAAATAAGGACTATCAGTCTCATGATTGCAAGATGGTTGAGAAGAGTGGATTGGAGATTTAGGAATCTACTAGATTCATGGTGTTTTAGTGCCCTATGAAAAGGGGTGACTATATTAAGCTTCATGGAGACACTCATCTATCTTTAGAAGAATGAGGTTGTAGTTGAAGAAGGATTCATATTAAGAGGATTCTAAGTTGTTTGTGTTTCAAGTCTAAGAGTTTAGGAAACTTGGTAGCTCTGAGGTTTGAAGTGTAGTAGGTAGCATGATGAGAGATATAAGGTTGACATTAGGTATCTAAGGTCAAAGTGTAGTTAGAGATGTAATATTTTAGTATCTATTTATGTCAGTAATTGAACTTGATCTATGTTAAGAAGGAGTATTGGTGTCAAGATGATTGAAGGAAGATGAAGCTGGTTTAAGAGTCTTATTGAATCATGTGTTGAGCTATGAAGACAAAAGGGGAGTCCCTAATTTTGTAGTTGGTATCAAGAGTATGGTATCCTAGTGTGTGATCAAAAGTTTTATCTTTTTTAGTCATGTCAAGGAAGGTAAGTGATCTTGAGTTCCTAGTTCATTTAAAGGGGATGTGCTTGGTCTAAGGGGGAGCTTGGTAGCTCTAAGTTATTTTTAAATAGAGTGGTTACTTTTGATATCAGAATATAGTTATGCAAGGAGTTAAGTAGAGCATGTGTATGAGATGCTTCATAAATTTTATTTGTTGATTTTTTGATGGATTAGTTGGGAGAATGATCTGAAAAGGGAAGATCATTTATAATGAGGGAGAAGTGTCCTAATTGAGATAAGTTTCTATGAGTATTTTCCATAGTTTCTAAAGATTATGTGCCATCTAGTGTCTTTGAGAGGTAGTATTAGCTCAGGGGGAGAAAGTGTGATTCCAGTAGTTGCAGGTGAACCTTTGTCATTAATTTCAAAGGGGGAAAAACTTAAAAAAGGGTGAGAAAAGGCAAGATCTAGATCTAGGAGATGGTTTCCATCAAGAGTGGTTGCCATAGTTTTCTAAGTGTGTTTTACATCAATGACAAAGGGGGAGATTGTTGAGCATTATCATTGATTTTTGGGATTTGGAATTGATGTTGTCATTGGTTTCAAAGGTTTCTATGAAGGTGAATGGTTAAGTAAGCTTTGAGGTATGTGTATGATGAGTTATTATGCCAAACATAGTGATTATTCTTACTATGAGAGAGAGTGTAATCATGGTGAATAAGGTTGATGTCAAGTAGTTGTTTTGAGACTAGTATCTATATGATCAAGGTCAATTGGTTGTGTGATGTGTCAAATTTACTTGCAATAAAGTTGTGAGAGATCATTTATAGTTTAACAAGGTCATCATAGAGTGTTACAGTGTGATATGAGAAGGTTTTTGTGAAGGTATGATGACAAATAGGTTTGTATGAGTGTAGGTGAGAGCAAGGTCAGTTCAGTTGGCAGTGAGTTATGTCAAGAAGCTTGGAAGAGTGTTTTTGTATGAGAGAAGTGATATGAGAGTACTATTTTAATAGTGTTATTATTTAAGCTAAATTGATATCATTGAGATCAACATGAGTGAGTATAGGTCAGTGTGTTAAGTGTCAAGTGCTTAAGAAGCATAGTCATGGCACTAGTCATGGCTTGAAGAGACCTTGTGATTTGAATAACATAGGCATGAGAGGTTTTATTAGGTTTTGATATCAAGGTCAATAGGTATGAAGTTCAATTTCAAGTCCTATTATGGTTTGTAGATGAAGGTCTAGAGAGCAAAGAGAGAGAGCATGGCCTAATGAGGTATTTGGATCAATTTCTAAGGAAAGTGTGAGTAGGTGAGCATTGACAAAGGTGATTCAAAAATTTTAAGCTTATTCATGCAATCCGAGGTCAAATTTTGAAGGATAAGTTATGAAAATGTGTTCTAAGGTCTCTCGAGTGCACAGAATGAAGGGTTTTCTACCTAAGAAGGTTTTTCTTATGCTCATTAGCTTGAAAAAACTCTACATAGGAACCTGATATATTAATGGTATATGGGGAATGATTCGAGATAAAAATTGTAGGCATTAGTTTTTGGATTGAGGGGTTATTCTTTATGAACAATTATTTAGAGTAAAAATAGGTTTAAACCCTCATAGAACCCTAATAAGGACATGATGTTGAAGATGTTGATAAAAAGTGCCAAAAGTAGATTTATATGCTCAATTAAGATATTGGATATTGTAGTGGACTCTCATAGGTACCTCCAAGTGGTATTTATTAGAGAGAGGAGAGAGAAAATGTTGAGTTGCATGCTTATTTTTGAATAGTTTATTATATAAGTCAAAAGTTGCAATGGACAAAGTTTCTAAATGGATGAAATAAGAAGCTAGACTCATGGTTTATATACATAAAGGTTTATGGGAAGTTTCTAGTCTTTAAGAGTGTAAATTTGGTGATCCAAGTGGGCTAGTTGCTAATAGGCCTAATAGGGCAAAATGTACAAAACTTAGGCAGTAATGAGAAGATGATTCTTGATGTGTTTTCATGAAAGAGTGATGGATTGAAGTGTATGAAAATGTTTTTTGGGAATTTTATGTCATGATAATTTTTTTAATAAGTTTTTAATGTTAGTGTAAGTGAACAAAATGTGTTCACAAAATGGCTTGTTTGTTTAGGATTGGATTGTGAGACTGTAAGTCAAGGAATTGGTTTGTAAGACCAATATTTTCCAGTAGAAATTATGAGTTTGTCATTTTAGGATGATATTAATATGTCATAGGATAATTTTCATGAATAAATATTCAATAAAAATGTCTACATATGTGGTTGAAGTCTAATTCCTTATGACTATGTTTTTGAGTATTCTGGTAGTTCTAAGTGAGCTAGTTACAGAGATATTCTTGAGCCATTATTGTCTGAGTGAAGTTGTTACAATTAGTTGGGTATGTTAATTAGGTCATATATTATATGTATATATGTTAAATTTTTTCTTGTATATATTTTAAATTATTGATTGAACTTCATTCTTTCAAGATAGTTTATGAGGTGTACAAGCCTAATAGGGCAGTCTGTTCTAAAGAGGGCTTCAGGGTATGAACGAAGGATGAAAATATAACAAAGTGTGTAAAGAATAAAAATAAGTCATTTAAAAAAAATTTGATTGGTTTTTTATGGTTATATAAGGCCATCTAGATCCAAGAATATCAAGTCTCAACATCAAGAGAGCAGACCTAATGAAGTAGATCTCCATGAGAACTAAAGGGTGAGTAAGACCAATGTTGGTCATTGAGTCAAAGTGTTCCAATCAAATGAAGATAAACTTAAAGTCATATAAATTTTTAAAACATGTTTTGTATGTTTTTTTTACATGACATATAGGTGATAAATCATGAAAGAGATTAGATAGTGTTTGAGTACACACAAGCTTGATGAGATAGTGAGTTGTAAGGAGTATTTCATGAAGTAGTTGAATCTATAATGTGCTGTTTAGATTATAATAGGTTAGTTGGGATCTATTTAAATTGTATTTTAAATAATATTGGTGTCTATATAAGTGTAATTTGTTCTAAGGGATCATGTTCTACATGTTATGAGATAGACCTAATGTAATTAGGTCTCCATGAGTCCTAAATAAGAGTAAGGCATAATTGAGCTACGGCCAACCAATGTGTGATCACAGTTATGATTGAAACATGTTCATAATAAGTCTTAAGACATATTATATGGCCAAACTATGAGGTTAAGTGTGTGTGTCCTACCAAGAGGTGTATGAATAAGAGGCTAGTATTTATACAAGGTAGTTTTAGGCCTATTTGTGTAAGCTTAGAGAAAGTGAATGAGACAGAGGATCCTTGAGTGTAAGGAGGTCTTGTAGACCATAAAAATAGAGTATAGTGAATACCATAAATATATAATAGGAGTTATAAGTATGAATATCAAGGTCATATGACCTAATCAGTCTTGTAGAGACCTAGTTGAGTGAAGAAGCCTAGAAGGCAGTTTGAGAGGGTTAAAGAGTGTGAAGAGCTAAAGAAGGTGATCATCATATATTGTGAGAAACATAGTGTTCTAAAGGTGATAAAATAAATCAAGTGGATGAGTTGGTGTTGATTCATCTAAGGGGTTGGTTCCTCCTTGCAAGTGGGTACTTGTTAAATCCTGATGAAGTGGATGCTTGGCTAGTTGGGGTTTGTACTCCATGTGAAGTTGGTACTTCAATAAATTTGGTTTTTGTCTTATAAGACTATAGTCCATTTGAAAATATCAGTGAGTTTTCTTCTCCTTGATTTTTTACCACTCAAATAAGTGTTATGTGCTATGCTCGTGTCTCATGCTCATATGAATGGTTCTTGATGTGTTACTAGTTTATTATATTGCTTTGATGGTTCATGAATGATAAATTAAAGTTGTAAAATCCTTTTGAAGGTTGATTGACCCCCCTCTCAGTCATTGTGTTTCCAACACTCTTATGAATTATTTTTTATGATTACATACTTCTTCATTATGGGTTCCTTTTCTATGTCTATTTTGTTATTTATTTCATGATTGTTTGCTATCTTATCAATATAAACATGGATAATTAGTATTGTGACTTGGTTATACAAACCTTGCACCCTTTATTCATTCCTTATTTACCATGTGATCAACTAGTAACTAGTTCATCTCATTATAATCTCCTTTTACTGGTCCACTTTGGATCTCCCTTTATTCCCCTTATTTCCTTTCACAAACTAAGCATACACATGGTTGAAACCTAAGATAACATGTTGGTTCATAGCTAAGCCTAAGTGTTCTAGTCAATCACATCTTTGGATACTTAGCTTCCTTTAGCCTAATCCTAAAGCTCATTCATGTGTATCAATTTATATCTCATGATTAGTCATTCCAAATCCATATGGAGGAGGAATCTCAAAAGCCTTAAACACTCAAAAACCAACTCATTTAACAAAAGGAAGTGATCTTAAAGGCAACATTCAAAATTTTCAAAATTTAAATCACACTAAAAGATGTGATTCTAAGCACATCTCCTTTTTCTAATAAAAAATAAAAATCTAAAGTTGGCCTCATGATAGATTCAAGGTCTATTAGGGTACGATAGGCTAGTAGATTGGAAAAGGAGAATACAAAAATATCTTTAGTGATACCTACTTTCTCATGCAAGTACCCAATCTTTGTAGTAGACTGACGACTCTGTAAGGGGTTTTGAAGAATGGGGAACATGTGTGGGAAGGTAGGTCCATTTTACTTTTCTTATTCAAAACAACCAACATGAGTTGTTATTATTACCAAACTTATTTTCCTACACATATTTATGCCTATAGTGAACATGTATGCTTTGTATATTGATGGTCACTAGTCACTTAGTATCTTTATATGTCCTTAGTGTGCCTCCTATTTCCTAAGGTCTTCTCATAAGATGCCTACATCATTCTTATTACATTTCCTCTTTCATTCCCTACAATCCTAATATTTTTCCTTGAGAAATATTATTTTATTCATGTATCACTCCCCCTAGGCATTCCATTTGTGAGTTATAGTGTAAGACCTTGGACAGGATCGAGCCTTCCTCACAAATTACCAAATTTTCACACTACCATTCTAAACATCCCATTTACCATATTTTCCACTTTTAACATTATTTCCACCTCATTAGCGTTCCCTTTATGAGTTGTAATGTAAGACCATGGATAGGACCTGGCCTTCCTCACAAAATTTTCCAATATCAAAGTCATAACGAAATTATGTGTGTCAAATTTGAGATAAGTCATGATTTATTATTACTTACACAACTTTCACATTCTTCCCATCTTGATTTATTGTGTTTCTTAATTATTTAATCTTTCACTTTTATCTTCTTATTTTTTGATTGCATGTAATAATCCAGCCATTTTTCTTAAATTTTTCATACTTCCCAACTTGAATTAGTCTAATTAATTTAAGTCTATTTTGCCAATTTTGTTTCTATTTTATACTTCCCAATGTGATTTAGCATGATTGATTGACTTAATTAACTTATTTTTATACCATTTGTCTTTCACGTGCTTTCCATTTTATTACATTATTTTCATACTTCCCAATGCAATATAGTGTAATTTCACTTGTGTTAATTTGATGCTAATCTAGCCTCATGTTTACCACTTTTTGGTTTATTATACTTAGTCATATTTTGTTATTACACATTTCCCATTGTGAAATGGTAAGTGGTACATTTGTTTATGATTACTTATACTTTTTCAAGTACTTTTTGCCTAGTTATTTTTAACCATGCATGTGTACTACATAATGTTAGAAAAGAAAACACTCCACATATATTTCCTACAACATATATAATAAAATTAAAATATATGAGCTAAAAATAAATATATCTATGCATCAACAACCATAAATAAAATATCTCATGATACAAAATCCCAACTGTCAAAATAATATATCTCTATATATCATGTGTTTTATATAATGGTACAAAATACAAAAATACATCGTTCTAGCTCTATGGCTGAGCTCTGTCATGCCTATCTTGTATCCTAGCCATGACACCCATAGATGCCTCAAAATTTTATTTAGAATTTTTTTATGTACTATTATAGGAGCCATTGGGTATGGAAATCCAAACTATCTTAGTAAATGTGCCACTAACTATAGCTCTACCCACTAGGTATAGTGGCCCATGATCTACACTCAAGCCAGCCTTAACACCACAGTCACCCAACTAGGCCAAATAGTAGTAATAAATGCATAGGGATACCATATGATCTCTCCTTGTATGACTATATATAACATTGACACATGGGGCATGACCCACACTATATGGTCATGTCTCCATCTAGTAACTTGAGGTAACCTATCATTGACCACATGGGTTAACCCAACTGTCTGATATATCAGGAACCTCTCATATATCCATGCACTAAAATTACCACTAGACCCATGGTCATTTTCCCACTAGATAACATACCATACATATCATGCATGAGATGGACCTAGATGATAGACCCAAAATTATAGAGTGCCCCTTCATCCAAAATAGACTAGTATGAGGATATCATATACATTGGTACCTTATCATCTAACTTGTGACACAACACTCGTGTTGTCCTAATCACAACCTTATAGATATACATAATCTATGTAAAATATACATTGAATAATCTCACCGTCAACACTGAGTAGATCTTATTTGAGCATGTCTCCCACCTAGATAGCACTTGTCTCTCCTCTAGATAATCCAATGTCACTATGATTACCAGTGTCTCTGCTATAAGTATTATATGTAATGCACAGACATCCTCTAGTGTGATACCTACCTCTATGGTATCCATATCCACCATCCATCAAAACATGTTGGTCAACTATTCCCATTCTCCAAAGAACATGGCAGTGAGATCAACACTTATTAGGATGCATCTCATCTCCATGATACCTCATAGTCCCAATGCAACCAACCTCAATATATCCACATCTATCAAATTCTCTAGTAAATTTGGTAACTATGAGGCATCAATCAATCACTAAAAAAACTCTGGTACCTTTACAAAATACCAAACAACAAAGGATGTATTATATCTCCATATCATTCATAATCAAAATATATTCTTATAAATTTCACAAAAATGATCTCGTTTGATTTAGTTTCTCTATTTTCTACCAGATTGACCTATTACAAACTAAATCAACTCTATCTTTTGTTAGGGATACTGAATTGGACCTATCATAATTTTAACTAAATTAGCCTTCAAAGTAAAAAGTTAGACACTCTCTAGCTTACTAGTACTAATTCAACCCTTTCATCCTTTACAGTACTAAGTCAACCACTTTAAAACAAACTAAATTGGCCCACTTGTACTAAGTTATCCCTTTCACTTAACCAACTAAGTCAGCCACCTACTACTAAGTTTGCCTACTAGTTTCTCTTGTCTTTTGCACACTAAGTTAACCTGGTCGACCTTGTTCATCCACTATGATGACTATTTGACTAAGTGACATAAATGCCTTGGGCATTTTATTGGTCCAACCCCTTCCTACTAAATACCCTGTCTGACTCCCAATGTCCCTACAAATTTCTTAGGGTTCATTTCAGTGTCTAGATTTTGCCTAACAATGAAATTTATATAAATCACTTAGTTTTAAATAAAAATACTAAAAAAATTGAATTTTTTAGTTACTTACATTTTCTACCCTCGTTGCAGCTACTATGCATCCTCCCCATCTTAATTGTCATCTCCTCACTGATAGGTATTTGAAGAGTCATACATAGTTTAAATCATGCAAAACCAAACATAGACAAATTCTTTCTAATATAAATAATCTACGCACTCTAAATTCTTTTATTAATCTTACATTATGTAATACAATGGCTATTATATAGCCAACGTAGTTAAAACAACTTCCTAAATAATAGGAAGGACTAATAACCATATACTCGTTATTAGACTTATGATTATAACAAATATATTATTGTTACAACAATAATATATTAATTAATAATTCACCAAACTGTAAGTATTAATTACTTTATGGTAAATACCCAAACTAACTATTTACCTCATAGTAAATCCCTCAATGTAAAAGCTATTCCTAATGGGAATCATGTTTAGAATTCCATACAAATTACATTACATGAACAGGTACATTCTTTTGTTCTTATTAAAAAAATGCACAACAAAAATGAAAAACACACCACACACATCACCAAAACATGATGCAACCCCATTGTTGGTGACTGATGAGAGGTTTTTGAAAAACCTCCATCTTTCATGTAGCCTCCATCTTCTAGTGTGATCACTGCTCATGTAAGTGATATGTCGATGAAATTCTCTTATAGTTCCAAAAATTCTTTATTGATTGCTTCCACAGGAATTTTAACCTCTACAATTTTTGAATGTCATATACAAGCGATAATGCATCCATAAGGTAATTCTTTTTCACAATTTTGACAATGACTCATTTTTGACATTAACTTAATTCACCTAAATGATAAGACTCAATAAAATAATGACTCTAATACTGAACAATACTCTTGATGACTCTTTTGATAGATATTAACTATAATAACACTGTTAATTTTTAATATAGCATAAAGATAATATTAAAATATTTGACAAATTAAAAAATAATTAAACCAAATACTACTTTTGACTTCTATTACTTTAGACTCGAGACTAGAGCTTATAACCTTCTTTTAAATATAAGACATTAAATAATTGAAAAACTATTAAATAAAGTATAAAGACTTTTAAATGACTCAACTTTATGGTAAGACTACAAAAATACCAATATCATAAATAAAAATGTGGGCTTAACTTCAGATAAGTGTGATGGAATGATATCATCTAAACGATTGCACAATAAGATGCATCAGTTAAAAGGATGATGTAAAGAGACCGATGATTGTGGTACAAATATTCTTGGAAATATGACATGTCTTATAGGTAGTAGGGGATGTTATGAATGCTATACAAACAAGTGAAACATAGCTAGATTTTGTTGATAAATCTTTTCCACAAGCTTCACTTTTATAACACCAATTGTTTAAGGTCATCGACATTACTTGTCCAGATATCGATTAATGTTATATTAGAATTAACTAATGTGGATATAATATAAAATCATTTAAATATAAATATCTAATTAATTTATAAGATGATGAATCAGATCTAGCCTAAGATTTTCATTATTCAGTGAAGGGTGATGTGGCAGTTAAGAGAATTACATAAGAGCAGTCTACCAAGTTTGATACAACCTTTACACTCGATGCATGGAATGGAAATAAAGAAAGGTATCCAAAAATGAAAATAATGATGCAAGGATCGAGCATAGAGAAATGTTAAAGTAAATGTAAGACTAGATTTATATGCTCAAACTGTGTAAATTGGCATGCTTCACTCAATGCAAGGTAAAGCCTGATAAAAATTGATGCATGAAAACCTTTTCCAAAAATAAACTTAATTGTAACTACCTAAACCATAACCTATTAGAAATAGCCATCTAACAAATTCAATTTCTCATCAAATGGTGCAGTCAAAAATTATGGATGCCCCTCATAATGCTTAGAATCTCATCTTGATTTGATACCGATGAGAGGTATTTGAAGAGCCGTGCATAGTTTAAATCATGCAAAACCAAACACAGACAAATTCCTTCCAATACAAATAATTTTCACACTTTGAATTCTTTTATTAACCTTACATTATGTAATATAATGGCTATTATATAGCCAACAACATAGGCAAAATAACTTCCTAAATAATAAGAAGGACTAATAACCATACACCCATTATTAGACTTACAGGTATAAAAAATATATTATTGTTATAAAAATAATATGTTAATTACTAATTTACTAAACCATAAGTATTAATTAATTTATGGCAAACACCCAAACTAACTATTTACCTCACGATAAATCCCTCAATGTAAAATTTATTCCTAACACTCACCATTCTGGCGCTTGGGTTCTCACTAGGTTCATCAGAGCTATATATTTTTTAGAATAGTAAATAATACCAAATGAATTATTTTTCACCCTATTTATATTTAATATTTCAAAATTATTTACCATCAGATTTCTTGTTTTACTTATATCTTTGTCTCAACTAACTCTTTTTTTAAATCATAAAATATTTTAGAATCCTGATGTCATAGATAATATTTTCAACTATTAAACGTACATGTTTCAAAAATTTCAATTTTTCACTCATTTTCACTAATATCTATAGGTTCACCTAATGTTCCTCACATTGGACACCTTCACATTTCTCAAATCTCCTTATTTATCTATACCACTAAGGTAAGTAAAGGTATGTGTTTTTTAATTTTGTCCTCTAATTTATCTTATTTTCTCTTTACTACACTTTATTTAGCTTCAAAATTATGTATCACTATGTTATTTTCTTGAAGCACCATCTTGTGTTGCAACTACATGACACGTGATGAGATTTGAGTGGGGCATGTGTATACACATAATATTTTAAAACCTTATCAATTATTGATTATTTCTATCTTGAAGGAACACATCAAGTCTCAATCTCTCTAAATTCATGCCCTAAGCAGTGCATCAAAAAATGGGTGGGTAGACCATTGGTGCTTCACAGAATTATTGTCCCTTTTTACCACTTGCTATCTACACACTTATCTCCTAAAACCATTCCCCTAAGCTTTACCTCCTATTTTTCACCCTCCTCTAGTTTTTTACCACTTCATTAGCCCTTCCCTAACTTAAAACCCCTTTTTGATAGTTTACGTTACATATTTAGCCACATCAACCTTGTATTCTTATTTACAAAACTCATTAGGGTCTTGGCCGACTCCTGGCTGACTTAGTCCATAACCTAGTTTATTTTTGTCAATTATGATACTAGGTCAATTGGGTCGACCTTGTCAACCTAAAATTTTATAAGGGTTTAGGATTAAATATACCTATATAAACACATTCATTTCACCATTTTTAAGAGAAGAGAAAAATAAGTAAGATATATTATACATCTTCTTATCCACCATTCTACTTGAGGATCAAGCTTAGGGTTTCATACTTTTTTTGGAGATACAGATCTTGTCTTGTGGATAAGTCTTTTAGATACATTGATAGGTTGTGTAGCCTATATTTTATTTATCCTTGTCATCCTTACATACCACAATAACCTCTTTTGAAGCACCTTGTCCAAAAGAGAGATTGAGGATTGGTGGGTTCTTCTTCAAAGTTAAGTATTCCTAACTTTGTTCTTCAATTGTAAGAGTAGATAGATATGCATTTGCACTTTTCTTCCATGCATTAGGATTATATATACATTAATGTGAGTATATGTATTATATGCATGTTTATTTTTCATTTTTATTACCCTCACTTTGTGACACAACGTTTGGTGAACACTAGATTAGATTTTTACTTGTTATTAGTTTAGTGAATATGAAAACATAAGACCTAGTTAGGGTTACTACATAGTTTTACTTTACTAGAGGCTTTTGAACCCTCTCTAGTAATATTATTTATGGTAAGATATCCCTTGTCTAGGTCTAATAAATCTATCTTAGTCATGACCCTAATTGTCTAATGTATCCCCAATCAAAAGTTTAAGTAGGATTTATCTTCTCTGAGCTAGGATTGATTTATAGATCTACTACATTTCCTATTGCATACAAGAATTACCTCATGGTATAAGGAAAGAACATATGTGATCTTAGATTTCACAACTACACACATAATCAAATGAAATCATCAAAGTAAATTTTTTTTTTATACCCAAATTAAAATGTGTGCTAAATTCTTAAGTCCAAAAATAAAGTGTGAGAGTCATTTGGTTTATTTAAGACTTTGATGGGTGAAATCCTACAAGCAATAGATTAGTAATTTATTTCACAAACTTGTTTTAGAAAAACTTCCAACTATTCCATTGAAATTTTAATGATTTCACTAAAACACAAGATGATTATACCACTTTGCAGAAAACACAATCAATAGATACAAAATGATTTCTCTGAAATAAAAATGATTTCATTGAATTCAAGACAATTTTGCTACCATGCAAACATAGACTGTCAGAAAAATAAATTATTTAATCAAAATCTAAATGATTTTAATAAATTTGATACTATTCTACCAACCTAAAAACATAAAATATCTAAAAAATAGAGTTGACTTTTTTGAATTCTAAATGATTTCATCAACGTTAAAATAATTCTACCAACCTACAACACAGAATATCAAAAAATAGAAATGATTTCACTAAAATAAAAATGATTTTTCCAAACTTAAGATGATTCCACCAACCTATTTTGTATACTAAAACTAAATATTTATATCATCTCAAACTTTTACATTTCACAAATATCAATAAGGGCTCTACCTTCAATTCCATACCTCCCTACTACAAAAAAGTTCACAATTAACATATAATTATGACTAAATACTTATCTCTTAGTCTAATCCATATAATTATAATGACCTAGGTCTCTTGTACCACAAAAAATATTAAAACCTAATAAACATCCTTCACAATCAGTTTCAAACCCATACCTATTTTCTAGCCTTCTAGATGCTACCAGGAACATAAGGACACTACTATTGATAGTAGTGTCCATATCCTTATCCATTTTATAGTAGCCAAAATTCATCTAAATTATAAATGTTTCAAAACCTATGGATTGACCTATTTACCTTATTGAACCCTACTATGATATATTTTTAAAAGGTGTGCTATAAATACAAGTCTATGCCTTCTCATTCCTCATCTAGAAAATACCAAGAAAACACCTAATAAAACTAAATCAATCAACTACACAATAATCTATTTTTCCCTATTCATCCCTATTTTCATATTAAGCATAGGAACATTGATATTATGGGTTTGAAGCATTCAAAGGGTATCCCATGAGCAATCTTTGTCAAGTTACAAGCTAGATCACTGCATATATCATCATATAGTATATTACACCTTGTGCACACACATTCTAATACATAGAGGATAACTATATAGGTAGAATCAATTTAAAGAGGATTTTTTTAGGTTAGTTTGACATCACGAGCCCACTAACCTATTTTTAGCAAATGCAATCTAAGGGTGAATAAGGGTAAAGAGATAGGGTTTGATTGATTAATGAAAAATAACAACCTATATCCTATATCTTACAATACTAATATAAAGGTGACACAAAAATTATAAAAATAAATTTGGTTACATCTAGATCTAGTCATTATTATGTACTAAACACCTAAATCATAGTCAGATACTAGTGTTGATGATAGTGTCAAGATCTAATAGCAATGTTTGTGGCTAAAAAAGTACATTTGCTAGAATATAATGACTGATCTAGAATAATAATCTTGTATACTTTACACTTGTTTCTATTATAGATATTCTTGCACACAACAAACCCAAATATTTCTATATTCTTAACCTTATACCCCACCATTTTAAATTTAGGGTTAAACATCTAAAAACATGGACTATCAAAAACAACATATTTGAACTCACCAAAGTATGAATGATTTTAGAAGTTTAAATTATTATCACAGATTACACACATAGATTATCAAAAAATATAAAATATTCAACTGAAATAAAAATGATTTCATTGAAACACAAGATGATTCCATCAATATGAAAAAAAATAGAATAAAAAAATTTTCACTAGAAGATGGTACATTTGCACCAAATTATATCCTATTCTGATAAATTTTGAAAACATGGTTTTTGACTACTTATAATTATGCCAATTAATAGGTCTATTCCATCATTTTATTTAACAATTCCATTGATTTATAAGATGATTCTACCAGGAATCTGGGAACAAAATTTTCAATGATTTTTGAGAAATTTTGCAGAAATTTTAGCTAAAGCGATATAAATTGGTTAGTTAATCAGGCTTAGGATACTTCAAATAGGATTTACAAGTACAAATTATCCCATTAGGCATGCCATATACAACTTCATAAAATAAATATTACTATTTTGTTAGCATTTTTTAACCCTAAAATCTAAATTAGGGAATATAGGGTTAAAGGGGATAAAGATAGCTTAGGGTACAAGGGTGATAAAATATCTCTATCATAGGCCAATTAATTGAAAAACTTAGATAAACATATAATGAATTTATTATGTTAAGATATTCTAAAAAATTGGAAGTATAATTATGTTAGATAGTGCAATGATAATTAAAACAAGATAGTTTTGATGATAATACATATCTAGATTGGGAAAAAGAAGAAAGTAAGTTGGATCTGAATTATAGATTAGTTGCATGATTTTAAAAATTATACCTATATGGTTGTGGAAACTAATGTTAACCTAGGATGATTATTTCAAAACTTTTATCTGAATTGGACATAGGTGTTTAGTACAAAATACCTACTTAAACTAGATGCGACCATATGGATGCTTCTAGGTTTTGTGTCACCTTCTCTTTGGTGTATTCAAATCTAGGTCATGGACTGTCCTTGTCAAATGATAAAGCCTATCTCTTAATATTCATACTAGATGTGGTAAAATGGGTTAGTGATCACATGGTGTTGGGTTGCCCCAAATACCTCTCTATAAATGAGCACTGCTTACATAGTCAACACTCTGAATAAGGCCTCATAATTATGTATTTCTCTCTTACATGTTGGCTTGTGTGCGCATAATGATGCAATTTATGATAAGAAATTACATAGAGTGACCTATCTTTTAACTTGAAAAATGTGGCTCATGAAATATTTAGTCAGTACTTTAGACTTGTAGATATGTTGTCTCTATGATTGGTATATAAATAAGAGAAAATATAGAAGCTTTACTCACTTGAGTAATTCATTGAATGCCATTGGTAAGTTTCCTTGTGAGTTTTTTGGTTTGTGTTAGGTATGTGCTAGGTGAGGAATAAATGAGGATTGATCTTGTATATATATCAATCCTTTTACATAATATATTGCATTTAATTACTTAGACCAACCATAAGAATATGTTTCATTTGAAAATTAGATGATTTTAGGGCACTAGACACTTGTGTTGGAATATGATACTAGAATTAGCATGTGCATATAATTGGAACGTAAGTATCCAAGAAGCTAAAAAATAGTCACACATCTAGAACTTGTAGAGGCATAAGATAAGTAGGTTTTTTTATAATTAATCTTATTTGGATCATTTCCTAAGTCTTTAGGAGTGTGTTAGTAAATATCCTACCTCTAAGGTTAAAATTGTTTGGATTCCTAAAGGAAATAAATTTTATAAAGATTTTAAAATGTCTTCTTATGATAATTATTATAATTCTTCATGTAAAATATATTTTAAAAGTGACAAATCTTGTTTGTCTCCATTTTAATGCATTCTTTGATTTTTGTTGTAAATGATATATGCTTTATTTTGATTTTTTTGACTAACTTCTTTTCATGCAGGTTTATGCACTTTATGATGGAAGTTATATTTGCTCAAATTTACCTAGTTGTACATCTAATTTTATTACATTATGTATGTAGATTATATTTTTGTTGTATTGTTTATTTAACTTGAAATATTGATCTAAGCTTTAAATTTTAGTTAAGATACTATAATTAAGATATAGTACCTTAAGGTACTAGAATTGAATTGTTGAATTTTAGATTTCAATTTTAGAACCTTTTGATTCATTAATGAAAGTACCTTATTTTCTATTTATAAGCTTAATTATTTAAAATGTGTGGATTGATAGCCCTGAAAGAAGCTCTTACTTTCAAGATCTAACTATCGCTAGGCAATCCATCTAACTATCTATCTAACAAATAAGTTTGCTTTAGTGCTTTCTT
The DNA here is from genome assembly GCA_037957365.1 of Torreya grandis. Lineage (NCBI taxonomy): Eukaryota > Viridiplantae > Streptophyta > Pinopsida > Cupressales > Taxaceae > Torreya > Torreya grandis. The sequence goes on along the minus strand of JARHVA010000822.1, from coordinate 25,140 downwards.
ATCTATAGTTCATCATCCCAAGCTAAAGAGGATCTCTTCACAATCTTCTATTTCAATGCATGCACTATCAACTATGTTTTTCAACCATACCCATACTTAGTTTCTTCTTTTCTTTTTCCAATAAGAAGTAAGAAATTCATTAAAACATTCTGGCACGCTTAGTGGGACCCTTGTATCTTTACTTAGGTTCTTGTTTGCTTGCATTCTCTCTATATTATATGTTCATTAACAAAATAAAATTTTTCTTTTGGGATTAAAATTAAGTGCATACATTGACTGCTTCAAAGTTTAGTTCACATAGCTTAACTTAAAATCAAAGTAATCTATTGTAGTTTCACTCTTTGTTGCACACACTTAACCAAACCACTTTCAAAAATTAAAAATCAAACAAAATTGAAACAAGGCTCGAATAGGATTTCATCACCTAGCAATAACCTTACCATTTCTTGATGATCCTACTTGAAGATCATTACCAAGGGGAGAACCAACTCAGCTCTCTAGTTGAGTATAAACTCTAGATATCAATATATTTTGGTTAAACACCTGATACCCTTATCACTGTAGTGTGTAAAGTGATGGGGTAGGCCCAAATACCAAGCCATGTATTAATTCTAATATAAATTATTTTTGAGTGCCTAAACATAACCTAAAACCAACTTTAGACTTCATTTTTAGTGCCCACTCTAGAAACCAATTTTAGTCACATATCTTCTTAAGGGATAAGTCAAAAGAAATATTTATTAAAACTCTAGGGATTAACATATCTTTTAGAGTGTGATTTTATTTCTTTGATATTCTATTTTCTTCTCTTTATTTGAGTAGTGAGGTTGTTTGTGCTTTCTATCTCTCCTATCTCATATGGTTCTCACTCACCAACATCAAAGAGACCTTGTGGAGTAAAACCCATCACCAAGTCAACCTACATATTCCACCTCTTCATCCATGGACTATACCTCTAAACTAGCAAACTCTTCCAAAATATCTATAAGTCCTACTTTCCCTCAAGAGGTCCCTCAAAGAGATGCATATTTTTATACTTTCCTAGATAACAAACCTATAGCTTTGAAATATTAACTTACCATTATGTCTTACTGTATATTAACTTTAGTCCCACTTGTAGATCCACCTTATGGCATGCCTCTCCAATCTCCACCTCATGAGGAGAACCTCCATTTCCATAGTTACTACCCAACCATTAACTATCCAAGCCTCCTCATCAACCAATAACCCCTTTGAGACTACCATTGAAAACCAACCAACCCAAACCACCACTGCCCTTATACCTTCTACTTCTACCAACCACTCCTCCACAATAAGAATGCCTACCTCTAACACTACTAACCTTCCTATAGATACTTCCAAACCATCAAACACCACTCTAATTATAAATCCTAATGGTGTCCATACCATTTAGCTTGCCACTGATCATCACAAGGGTCACCACCTTTCCATTGGTCACCAACCCAACTACTGCTACTATCCAACAAGTACCATTTACACTAAACTTTGTCTATATCCATAACCTACAAGGTCATGTATCCTTTCTCACTATACAACCACTTTCCTCTACTTGACCTTATGTATCTTCCACCCAACCATTGGCATCCACATACTAGTATGTGGTAGCCTCCCAACCTTCTACCCACTATCAGCATGTCTACCAACCACCACAACAGTATGCATATTACAACCTTTTGGGTACTCAACCCCAAGAGGACCTAATGAATATTATTATAAACAAGATGACCACCTTAGAGCTATCTATCTCAAGTTCTTACAATGTCTTGTCATAGGAACAAATATGTAATGATCCCATCCATCCATCTGTACCTATTAAGCCATATCCTCCCCAATGAGAACTTACCAAATTCTCTAAATTCCAAAGTAAGGAGGATCCCCAATATCACCTTATGGAATTTAAGAATTCTTATTATCTCATCACTTATGATGATTCCCTTCTTCTCTGTACCTTCCCTATGTCTCTAACCAGTGGGGTGTTAGATTGGTATAGTGCCATACCTAAGCACTCTCTTTTCTTCTTCACCCAACTAGCTAAAACCTTCTTGGACCACTTTTTGATCAATATCTCCAAGAAAATTTATATCACCGACCTCTATTCTATCTGACAGTTTGAGGATGAATCCATTGTCAATTTTTTAGCTTATTAGAGGAACCTAATCAACCAACTATCCTTTTTTTTCCCCAACCAGAACTTATAGAACTCTTTTCTCATGCCTGTACCAAGAATATCTACTTACATTACACATCCAGAGCTTCCACACCTTTGATGAAGATTTTACCATGGCATGTAAATTAGAGAACCAAGCCATTGATAAAGGGAAGCTAAAATTGAAGAACACAAGCTCCACCTATAAAACCAATGAGGCTTCTTCCAAACCAAATAACCCCTCCAATACCAATGCTATTAGTAAGAGAAATATGAATATGGTTTTCCTTAAAGCCACTCCTTCACCATCTGTCAACCAACTAAATCCTATTAATTCCTCAAAGCATAACATGAAGATCCAAAATCATGGTAACCTGAAGCAATTTACTCTGCTCAAAGAATCATATGCTTCAATCTTGGAGAAGTTATTAAAATCCAACATCATTCAACTTCCTCTTATCAAGCCACCCCATCAATTTGAATCTTCTCATTCTTCACTTAGTTGGTAAAATGAGAACAACCTATGTACCTTCCATCGAGTGATAGGGCATGATGTCAATAGGTGCAATACATTTAAGAGTATTATCTAATCCCTCATTGACAAGGGGTAGCTCGCATTGGATAATCCTAATGTGCTACCAAACCAAGCCCTTGATATCTTTAGGAAACCTTTTACAAACGATAATCCTAATAAGAATAAAAGTAATATAGTTGAGTGCTCTCATGATGCCCATAATGTTAACATGGTTCTTGACACACTCACTACTAAATAACCTACTAACCAACCTATCTGTCCTTCACCCTCTCTGATTATTAAGGTAGTAGAGTTTCCACTGCCTCTTTTACAAACCCAAACTAAGGAAACACCCCTTTTTACTCCTCCACTTATTGAGGTAGTGGAGCCACCAACCTCTTCTTAGACCAACATACTAGACCAAGCACCCATCTTACCTTCCCCATCGACTACCAAGAAACTTGCCCCTCCCATAGAAATCATTCCCAAGGAGGAAATCTTCATGTCTACTCCTCCTACATAGGATTCACCCATTCAAACCTTACATCCTTTGATTAAGGAAGAGGACAAGGTTACCACCACTGTGTCTTCACCTAGGGTATTATCTTTTAGGTCTACTATTCATGGAATCAAACTAACCTACAAACCCTTCTCTAGGCTAGTGTATAAATTGGAATTTATCTCCAACCTTAATATAGATCGGGTCACCTTATAGTGGTAATTAGATCTCTCTTACATTACTTGAATGGAACCTATAACCCTTTTTTGATCAGATTAACCTACCACTTCTATTGACCAACCTCTTCCCATATCTACCCAAACAACCAAACCCTCTAACCAACCAACTAAAATCTTCACCAAACCAACCAACCCTCAACCACTTATGCCACTTAAGACCTAAATATCCAAACCCTCTAACCAACCAACTAAAATCTCCACCAAACCAACCAACCCTCAACCACTTATGCCACCTAGAACCTAAGTATCTAAACACTCTCCTATCATCCCAACCAGATCTACCAAAAACCTTGGTATCCTCCCTAAATTGATCCTTAGTCACACATCTATGAAAGTGGACCTAACCCCCCCAAGCCCACCAACCAAATGTGATACCAAAGTAACTAAAGAGGTAAAACTATACAAGGGTTGGAACACCTAAATTTTATCTCCTTTAACCTTACCGTCCATTTTGGGGCCTCATCCCTCTACCTTGATAAAGTTCTTAATTGCCTCTACCAAAACACCACCACCTCTTTTGGTTACACCTTTGTAGTTGATCTCTGATGCACCTCTTTCCACCATGTTAACAATACCTAAGTTACCTACCTTAAAATATTCTACCTCTAACTCATTGACCTCCTTGTCCAAACTAAAACCATCAACCAAGTGTACCACCTTACCTAAGGCACACATCACCAAATCTACTTCCAGATAACCTTCCACCCCAAACATCAAAGCAAAAACCACTACACCCTTACCACCTTTAGCTGAATCTTATTTGACAATTTTCCATAGGTTATTGGAAAATTATTTCTAAGCCTTACCTCCCATCAATCCCTTTGACCCTCGAGCTTCAAAACCCATTTGGTATAATGACTACCAAGTGTATGCTTATCATAGGACACTAGGTCATGATACAGAGAACTATAAAGCTCTCCAAACCATTATATACTAGATTTATGATGAGGATAATTTATTAATAGATGAACCTCCTATGATTCCCATAACCACACCTAATTGATGCTTACCTACTCCTCCCCTCTCACCTTAGAGTGAAGATGATTATAACCAATCTAGTACCTCAACCTCTCTTCCTATCCATACCATCAATGTGGTCACTAGATCATAGCAAAAGGATAAGGGGAAACCTAAGTTTTACATTCCTTAGATTTATCCATTTTCAACCTCTCAACTAAATCACACCCAACCATCCCCATCTTCGACCAAACCTAAAGTGTGTATTCTAGGTGCCTCTCAATCTAACCCCTCTAAGTCCATCAGGAAATTTATCCTCAAGCAACTTCACCAAATCCTGGCAAAGATGGGCTTGTATGAGTTGATTTCAACCTCTCCCCATCACTACCAAGCACTAATAGAGGCTTTTCAATCCATTGAGGTCTAACCTGAAGACTAGTAAGTGACACCCCATAAAATTTTTGTTGCAAAGCAGGAACTGCCAACTTGGTCAAGATGGGCCTGTATGACAAGAACACGCATGGTATTGCACCAAGTAGTGATTTCATTTAAGGGATCTAACAGGTCATCAATATTCAAATACCAAGGTTGCAAATGTACATGGGTTCTTTGCATTAGGGTATGACTAGGAGATTTTTTCACAGTCTTGAAGGTTGGGCCAAAAGATACTGAACAAAGAGGTTTAGAAGACGATTCTGCTTTTTGGTCTTCTCTAGACAACCAACTCAGACTATCTTCAAGAATATCAATCTTAGTATCTAAAGAAGAAACCTTCTTCTCTATATTATTTACAGTATCCTTAATGGATAAAACATCTCTACACAGATCATCAAAGTTTTCCATAAGATGGGCATTAAATCTTGTAGTGTAGTTTCTTTGCTTAAACTCATTAGAGGGATTTTCGTATGCAGCTACAAAGTACTGCATAGTGCCTGCTGGTTGCTTGTGGACACCTTTTGGTGGTGGCCATCTTCCACCTCTGTACAGAGTAGTAGTATCTTCTGTGTAGAAATCTAAACTATCTTCTCGTGGGAGACTCATGAGAGTTCCTGGTGAATCTTTGCCTTGATTTACTTCTTCATCTTCAATCAGAATATGACTGGTTTTGACTGATCTACGGGAAGAAGACGTAGATGGTCTGGAAGGAGATAGACGGGAATTTACAGATAAGGATCTGGGTAAAATGTTTACAGTTCTGCCATCACTATGGTGGACTGAGGCTTGACTTTTCATTCTGGGAGAAACATTTTTTAACCAATCAAGCTTCCATTCATGAGGAATTTCAACTGCTTCTATATGGCCTTTTTGCAGTTGGACAGATCCACTTAATCTTCTTGCATAGGGCAGATTTTCAATGATTTTGGGGTGGTTTGTATAGGTCATACTATACACAACAGAGATATTGATAGATGCATACTTGAACTCACCAAACATGTCAAGACCAAACAAAGAGGTAAACAAACCCCAATAATCTAAAGATCCATGTTTAACTTCTTTACAACCTTTATCGTGGACTGCGACAGAGAGGTTAGGACAAAACTCAAAACAAATAACATTATCATCATTTAGACGACCAAGACTGGATAGCTGACAAGAATGAGTAAAGCTGACTTGGCGTCGATCACACAAAGCTAAATATATAACAGGTTTTATATTGCTTGTAATCAAGGGTGTAATATGCACTCAGATTAAACCAAAATGAACCTCTAGCAGCCTTTGTTAGTGCCTTTCAAATCTCTACCCTATTACCTTCAAGGATTTAGAGATACTTTCTATTCAACTAAATGACCTAGATCCCCATCTCTTTATTACTTCCTACATCAACCAAATCTATGTTAAATGGGTTATGATTAATGGGGAAGCTAGCATTAACATCATCTCTTCCCATGCCTATAACTATCTCAACCTTCTAGACAATGTCATGTCTAAGACTTTGATCGTACTCTATTATTTTAATGACACCATAACCACCACCCTAGGAATGGTTGTCTTTTATATCTGTGTAGGACCTTTCATGCTCCCTAAACTTTTCTATGTAGTGGAAGGAGAATTATAATATAATGTTATGTTGGGATGACCTTTGATCCATTCCATAGATTGCATTCCATCTACCCTCCATCATTGTACTAAGTTTGAGTACGAAGGCTAGGTCATCACCATCCAAGCTAACCCAAGTCCTTTCTCAACATGAAACATGACCTATCACCCTAATGATGTCCTCATATCCCCATCTAGCATATCCTTAGTATAACCTTAAACTACCAAAGTGGATATCATTTCCCCTTGTTGGAAATATTGTCATTGACTTCAAAGGTCTAGCATTATTGGTGATAAAGGTCCCATTGTATTTAATGGTGTTTTTAATATTCACATCTTGGCTAATGTGTGTTAATATTTATTTAATATTAATGAATATATTTTTGGTTGCATATAAGTCAAAAGAGGGCCCATGGAGAAGTCAAAGAGTCATAGGGTAAAAGATGAAAGAGGAATGGGATGCATTTTCTCATGAAGAGTCATCTTGAGGAATTCCAAGAGTTACCATGTGAAGACAAAAGAGGGTATGGTGCATTTTTCCATGAAAGGACACTTTGAGGAATACAAAAAGTCACCAAGATAAAGACAAAAGATGAAAGGATGCTTTTTCTCATGAAGGGTCACCATGTGACTTTTCAAATGCAAGGATACGAAGGGTCATGCAATTTTGGGACCATCTTCCATGAGGATTAAAGGGTCACAAAGGGTGAATGCCAAAGGTCATTTGTAAAGCTATAAATAAAGGATTGAGAATTGGTTTTTAATATGAAAGAGAGTACATGGTTTGTATTTGTTTTCAAAGAGAGAAAAGAAGGAGATATTATAGAGTTCTATCAGTTGTTGAGTAAGAAACATTGAGAGATAGTTGTGTTTTATACACAATAGGGGTTGGTGCTCCTATGGCTTGGTGCTCATAAATATTTTCAAAGGTTTGGTGCTGCTATGGGTTGGTGCTCATTCATATATTTGAGATTGTTCTCCATGGTTTTTTTTCCACTTTGGGTTTCTATGTAAAAATATGGTCCCTCCCTCTCTCTCTCTCTCTCTCTCTCTCTCTCTCTCTCTCTCTCTCTCTCTCTCTCTCTCTCTCTCTCTCTCTCTCTCTCTCTCTCTCTCTCTCTCCCTCTCATGTGGTGCATATTATTTTTTTAGTTTTATTGCATATCTTAAATGCGTGTTTAAGTGGTTAAAGAAAAATAATTTGATTAAGAAATAAGATATTTAATATATTGTTCACCCTCCCTCTCAGTATATTTCAAGATTAACACCCCTTCTACCAATGAGGCATTGACTAGCTCATCTATCCCCTCTAATCAAATCCCCACCATGGAACCTTTGGAATCCATGTTCCATCACCTTTTGCTAAAGGAGTATCACCTTTTATCCCTCGATGATTTCCCTATTCCTTACGAGTATTGGCAACTCACCAACCAGTTGAGATATGGCCCCAATGTTGGAACTATCATTCCCTTTGGACCTCCCAATTGTCAGACCTTTTTTGTCTATGGGGGACTCAATAAACCCCTTGGTAATTCTACTACCTTTTCCTCACATCAACCATTCACCTACAGTTTCTCTTACCTAGACAAACCAAGCTTCATAAAGACATACCTCTATCGGTGTATTTGAAAGGGCTTTGGTCTTAGGTGATATGAGCATGGCCCATATGACTTGGTCACCATTGAGACTCAAAAACCCCATAAGAATCATGGCCTCGGTTTCATCTTACCCAACAAGAAGAAAATCAAACCACCAACCACCACCATTATTAAGGAGGAAACTTCTCCTCGCCAACCTCTGCCCCACCTACATGTGAGGATGATGATATCATCCCACCTTAATTTTTTTCATCAACATGATCAGTATAGGACCCCTAACTTATCAGAAGGAGGGGAAATCATAACCATCCCTTTGATCCATCCTGAAATGATAGGAGAGGAATCTCCTACCATTAACATTATCTAGTGTTAGGATGAGGATTCTATCCTCACCTACCTTGGTACCCTAGATTATTCGATCCAAAAATATCTTCCTACCAAGACCTTGACCATGTTGAATGAATCCACTATGGATATCAACTTAAACACTCCAAAAAACCCATGTGTTGTCAAAATCGACCAGTCACTGAATGTTGAGGAACTTTAGGACTTCCCCTCTTTCCTCCAAGACCAAAACATAGCCTTTGATTGGTCTTACATTGTTATGCACGGCATTGACCCTACCATTTATACCCATAACATAATCACTCATCATGATTCCAAGCTTTTCAAGTAAAATTTTTGATGCATGCATCCTTACATGCCCTTCTCATCAAATATGAGCTTCAATGTCTTCTATCTATCAACTTCATTCAACCCATTGACTACCCCCAATGGGTCTTGAATGTTGTACTTATCACTAAAGATATAGGGGGACTATGAATTTATGTGGACTTTCATGACCTCAACCTCACCTTTCCCAAGGATGATTTTCCTCTATCGAGCATCGACCAACTTGTTGATCTTATAGCCAAACATGAGATGTTATCTCTCATGGATAGGGTCTCAAGTTACAATCAAATCCTAATTGTCCTTGAAGATCAACATAAAACCATGATTACCACCCCATGGGGACATTTTTCTATAGATTTATGCCTTTTAGGTTAAATAATGTTGGTGAAACCTACCAATGTGTCATGATCTATATCTTGCATGACCTTATCCATAAGATTATAGAGTACTATGTGGATGATATTCTAAGAAAATACAAACTCTAAAAAGATCACTTAGCCATTCTCAAGATCATCTTTGAGTGGCTTATCCACTATCATGTCTGTCTTAACCCCAAGAAGTGTATTTTTGGGGTCTTGTTAGGAAAGCTTATTGGTTTCAATTTATCCCTTCATGGTATTGAAGTCAATCTCACCAAATCAAAGATATCCTAGACATGCTTCCTTGAACCAACCTTAAGCAACTCTGTAGCCTATAGGGAAAACTTCAATCTATTCATCATTTCATTTCCCAACTTTCAGATCAGTGCCAACCTTTTCACCACCTTCTGAAGAAGGATGTCTCTTTCAAGTGGAATAGTGATTATCAAAAGGCCTTTGATTTACTCAAAAAGTAATTTTTATCTCCACCTATCCTTACCCCTCCCAAGGATGATCAACCTTTCTACCTTTATATCTCTACCACCAACCATTCTTAAGGGCAATGCTAGCTCACTGAGATGAACACAAAGAGCAATACATCTACTACATTAGTGGCATGCTTGTAGAATATGAGACTTGATACACTCATACCAAGAATCTTTGCTTAGATTTAGTCTTTGTGACCATCAAACTTCACCATTACCTTCTTAACCATAAAACCTATGTCATAACCAACACTAACCCACTCAAGTACATACACTCCAATCCATATAAAAACCATCATATGGCTAAGTGGTTCATGCTCTTAGCAGAGTTTGATCTTGAGTTACTTCAACAAAAGTTGATTAAGGGTCAATTCATTGTAGACCAATTGGTCAAGGCAAATTTAGTAGATAACCAACCTCCTTCTCTTGAGTTTCCCAATGAGTCCATTGCAACCCTCTCTCAATTGGATTTTACCTCTCAAGTCACCATGTTCTTTGACAAATCAAAATGTTAATGTGGTGGGGGAGTGGGAATCATCCTTATCCTCTTTGATGGTGAACCTCTTCCTTTGTCCTTCAAGCTTGATTTTTAATGTACCAATACTATGGCTAAGTATGAAGCCCTAGTGATAGGCCTTTAAACTACCTTAGCCCTAAGAGTGAAAATGATCAATATCTTTGGTGACTCCCAGCTTATGGTCAATCAAATCAATGGGTCTTACTAGTGTAAGAATGATGTTTTACAGTAGTAAAAACAACTAGTTGACAAACTCTTAGCATCATGTGAGCATTACCACATCCAATAAATCCCCTAATTTACTAACAAGTTTGTCAACATGTCTTCCCTTGACTCTCAAACACCATATTCACCTTTAGACTCTAATATTTCTATAATTATCCATAGACTTACCCAACCATCTTCTATCAAACCAGACTCTCCCACCATTTTCAATGTGGAAGAAACCCAACATGACCTTTGGTATCAACAAACCTTTGACTATCTTAACCTTAACATAGTTCCTTCTAGCCTCTCTAGGAATTTTTGAAGAGTGTATATTTAGAGTGCCTCACATTATACCATTATGGGAGGAATTTTTTATAAACATGGCTTTGATGGTCTCCTCTTTTATTACCTACGTAGTCATGAATCCTCTCACGCTATAAAGGAAACACACGATGGTATTTGTGGGGGAAACTTTAGTGGCCTTATTGTGGTTAAGTGCATTCTTCATCTTGGCTATTATTGGCCTACCCTTAACCAGGACTACTATGATTATGTGAAAAAGTGTATTAAGTGTCAACAACATGTCAATTTACATCACATGCCTATCCATAGACTTTGGGTCTCCATCAATTTTTGGCCTTTTTCACAATGGGGTCTAGACCTCATTGGGAAAATTAATCCCCATTCCTTGTAGTGACACCACTCTATCATTATTGTGACTGAGTACTTTACCAAGTGGGTATAGGCTATCCCTCTAGTCTCAACCAACATGGAGAACATTATTGACTTTATCAACCATCATATCATCTAATTCTTCGGTGTTCCTCATAGGATTATCATTGATAATGGTAAATACTTTAAGAACAAGCAAATCCATGGTCTATGTGATACATTCAACATTAAGTTAGGCTTCTACTTTCCCTATCACCCTCAAGCTAATGGATAAGTTGAGGCCTATAAAAAAACTCTTAATAACATGCTACTTAAAATGGTTAATGAATCTGGTCAGGATTAGCATTTGCACATCCCCTTTGCCTTATGGGCATATATTTTTTTAGCATTAGAACCCTTAGAAGTGTTACCCCCTTTTATCTTGTATTTGGAGCATAGGCTATCTTTCCTCTTGAAGTTTAAATACCCTATCTTTGCATATCTTTGCAAGATCTCATTTTCAAAATTAATTATCATCAGCATCATTTAACACAGCTTGACCTACTTGATGAATGTCATCTAATAGCCCTCACCCATCTTCATGTATATCAAGAGCACATCAAGCATGCCTATAACAAACACCTTAAAGTGTGAGAATTCAACATCTAAGATCTCATCCTAAATGAAAATCATCATGTCACCAATATGGAAAAAAATAAGTGGGGCAAGTTTGCTTTCAATTTGCTTTGACCTTATATCATAACCCACAAGTATGGATTAGGATCTTACTGGTTATCTTCTTTTGAATGCCACCTAGATCTGAAGTCCCTCAATGCTTTGTATTTACATCCATTCTTTTTTTAAGAAGGATCAATTTCACCTTTTGTTTAACTTAAGCTCATTCCTTGCTACCCACCCACATTCATATCACTATTATAGGGACAATCGATTAAAGATGTGTTGGGTGAATATTTTGTCGGCCAGCTAACTGGTGACCAAAATAGTTCCTATCACCATAGCATAGGGAGATGGGTCATCCTGGTGTGCAGGTTTACTACATCAACAGGGGACGAATCTCTCCTCTCATCAAGGGGAGGTTCCCTATTAAATATGCAGATCTATATACAATATAAATAAACAAAAAGTAAGACACAGGGGTGAGACAAACCATCCATCTCTCTTATTTTAGAGATGATGCACATAGACAAAGGAGAAAATCTTGGCTATAAATGCTGAAGGCACTTCTCTTCTTTCAAAAGTGTTGCTGTAGGAAAAAGCAGGAGTTTCTTTTAGATAGTGAAATAACTAGTGATAAAAAGGGGCATAGTAACATCAGGATGAAATAGAGTGCAAAGTCTCCACCTCAACTGCACAAAGAGTATATCACAAAGGATAATGGGGGCACAAAGTCACCCCAAAATCCTCAACACAAAAAGGAAAGAAAAAACAGATTGAAATCAATTGTGAAATCACAAAGTCTTCCCACAGTTGGTTCTAGGACACTTCCCTATTACCTTCACTAATTCTATGCACCAAATTAAATGAATAAGGACACCTTCAGATGACACAAGTCAGAATAGCAAAAAGTCTGTAAAAACCTACTTTCTCATTTAGATAACAATGGAAATGAAATTACAACCTGAGCTCAAAGTCTCAGTCTTTCTCTTTTAAAATGGGTAGAGTTTTGCTCTTGTAAAGTGAAAATTTTCCTTTATAAATGAGAGAATTAACAAACTTATAGCCACTACGAAAGGATGGGCACCTTTTTCCATGGGATGGCCCATGCTACAGTCAATGTCTTCAATGCGTCTCCAGTTTGGTCTAGAGAGGCCATGCTGAGAATAGTGTACTACCATAACTATGGCATGTTCTTTCATCTGATATGTCTCTTCCTTCATATGGACCATCTGTTCCTTTGCATATTTGTCTTTACTTCATGGAAGAAAATAGGTCGCATCCTTGGTTTGGTGTGCTCAAAAGTCTAGTCGATCCACTGTTTCACCTACTAGGAATAACTCTTTTGAAGATATTTTTGGTCCTTTGGTCTCGCTTATCTCTTCATTGCTTAAGCGCTCCTTTGCTCTTTATATCCCTTCTTTCCTATGTCTTTGGGGGGTCCTTTCTACGTCTTTGACAAGTGGCAAGTTATGCTATTATGGAACTCATTAGAAACTTACGGAAAATGGGGTCCACGACATGTTTTGCCCAAGCAACTCCAAAAGGGGAACACTAAAGCAAATACTTGTCACATTCTGCTGAGTCATAATAGGACACATGAAGTATTCCACTTAACTTATAGAAGCTTTAAAAACCTTTGTGGGTCTTGTAGAAGATGACACGTAGCGGCTTCCACTCTGCTTTATAACGGACACGTGGCAGCTTCTGCTGCACTTTGTCTTTTTCCATTGAGCACTTTTCCACAGGCTTTTTCTCTTCAGTCGGGCTTTTCCTTTGACTGAGGCTGCCTTTGAGCTTTTGAACTAATGTTGCCTACCCTTTGCAAGGGCACTTGCCTTTTTCACTTTGGGGCAGCCCCTTGAACCTCTCAATTGAACCAACTTTGGTTCAACGGTTCAACAGTTTATTCTTTATTATTTGGAAAAGTCCTTTGTTCTTTTACATCAAGTGCATTGAACCAACTTGGTCATTGAACCCATTGAACCTTTAAACCAAAGTGGTTCAAATTTTAATGGTTCAAGCCTAAGTCCTTTATCATTTGTCGATTGAAATCCTTTTGATTGAACTAAGGTGATGAACCAATCCTGGAAACGACTAAGTGTTAGAATCTTGTTCTTTTGATTGAACTTGCCTGTAGAAGCTTTTTTAACCTGTTGAACCTGTGAATCCCCTTTACAAAAAAAACTTAAAAATGAGGAATTTGAAAGATCAGAACAAGTTTTGAGAAGGGAAGAGAGAAGTTTTGGTCATGTAGGACTAAAATAGTTCAAATGTTGTCCCAAAAATGAGTGATATTTTTTGGGGGACAATAGCTAGCTCTAGTTGGGGAACTTCCTTCAGATGAGAACTTGGAACAGCTGAGGGAAGTAGAACCCAGAATCTCTAGTGCCTTGAAGTGTGCCATTAGGCTATGGAGTCAAGCTACCCAAAAAGAAAGGCTCCAAAAAATGAAAATGAAAAGAAAAAAATAGAACAAAGACTTTACAAATATACAAATATACAGGTGAATTTATTTGGTACTTCAAAAATTGAAGTACCTTAGATGCTACCCCTTGAGAGGTAGTGAAAATGGCCTTTTATCATGATAAACTAGCAAGAAGCCATTTTGCCCCTAGAATCAATGACGGGTGAATGGAACTCTCCACCAGGAATTCAATCTCTTGTGTCTTCCTCTTGGTTCTCTTCTCTTGCTGCCCCTTGGCAAGACTTGCTTTCTAGTTTGAGAACCATGAATCTTGGTTCTCCTGCGGAGTCCCTTTTTTTGATTCTGATGGGCAGCAGCCTGGTCTATTACCATAATTTATTGTTCTGATAGTTCAGTCCAGCACATGTCTTGATTGTCCCCTTCAGACGCCTGGCAGACCACTAGCTCGACATCTCCTTTGTCTTGAGTAGCTCCCCATTCGAGTAACAGAGATTCATACTTGGTAGTGTTGTTGGTGTTGTTGAACTACAACTCATGTAAAGAAGGAAGAATATCCACCTTAGGAGATATCAACACCAAATTGGCCCCAACACCTGAAGAGGAATTACTACCATCCATTTCCAAGATCTAAACATCACCAGAAATGGATCTTCTATCATATTTCTCTTCATTAGAGATGGAAGACCCTTTTTCATTTGTACTACACCCTACCAATCCTTCTGATGTCTAGTTTGAATCAATTCCTAGATCACCACCTATCAGAATATTGTCTCCAATAACATGGACATCCTCCGTGGTCAAGAAGTAATCACCCCTGCCTAAAAACTCAAACAAAATTTGAGCTTTAGGGGCTGATGTTTGGGTCTTGACATCTTGTACCAACTTGTCCAACTGATCGAGGTTGGACTACAGGACTTCAAATTTATTCATTTGACTTTTGGTCTTTTCAAAATGATCAATTATGTCAAATGACTGAATTGGACTAGGCATAGAGGATGGGAGTTCATCCTTTTGGTTTTTGGGAGGGGCGGGAGGACTAGACTGTGAAATTGAAGTAGAAGTTACAGAACTATTTGAGATACTTACTTCTTTAGCAACCACCAAGTCCTTTGGCTGGAAAGATAGAGTGGTTCCACATTCAGCAATTGAAATTGCTAGTTGAGGTTGCTTCTCTATTTTTCCTTTATCAGCTTGCTAAGCTGACTAGTTCTGGGACTGGATGAACACAAAATATGGTCCCTCATCTGCATCACCTTCACTTCTAGGTTCATCTTGGTATTCTAGGAAACCAATGATGGAGTCACCAACTGACTCTTCTTGATCCTCCATGAAGAGTTCAGCATTATTTTCTTGATTAAACTCAGGTTGGAAAGAGAAATCATGCTCTATTTCTAAATATCTAACTGCTGAGTTGGCTAGAGGTGCTTCAATGGTGAGGTTCCTCTATGGAGGAGGAAGGCAATTTTGTTATCCCTGATTCTTGGCAGCATTGCCTTGGTATGCCTAATTCTAAAATGTCCTCTTGGGCATATCTCTGTATGCAGGAGTAGATGACATCCCTTGCGCCATTTACTTTTTGAGAGCTAGCATCTCATTTGCTAGCTTTTGTACCATTGGGTCAGTGGTGACTGCAGGTAAATACTTAGAAGATGAAGAGGATTTACCTTTATTAGGGTCTCTCTTTATCTTTCCTGCTAGGATAAGGTCATCTTCTACCTCAATAGCCAAGTTTTGAGTAGCCTCAAGGTCTATATGTCTAGCCAGTCTCAACAGAAAACTCACTTCAGGTAGCTGTGAGTTGATGAAGAAACACATGAGATTCTGAGGTGTCAACTGGGCAATCATGGGAATCCTGTGCCTTAGCTTATTGAACCTAGAAATGAAGTCCCTCATAGGCTCATGGGGCTCCTTCTTCATTTGTGATAGCTAGGATAGCAAGGCATGTGAATCCTCTACTGGCTTGAACCTGGCTTCAAATTTAGCTTTGATAGTGTCCCAGCCAGTCACTAATCTAGTCTACAGATGGTAAAACCAGTCTATAGTAGCACCTTGTAGTGTCTCCACAAAAATCTTGACTGCCATGTCTTCAAATTCCACCCCTATCACACCACAAGCTATGTTGAAAGCTGCAATGTGTTCATCAGGGTGAACTCTCCCATCACCAAAGAATTTGGGGAAATTCTTTCTTGAATTGAGTGGTAGCTCATGCAGGGGTGGAGTTAGATTAAGTGGGCCAAAAGAGTTACCCCAAGGGCCTCAAACTACCATGATGGGATTATGAAAAATGGGGATAACACATCTAGGTGGAATTGCCAGATTGTAGGACAAAAATGGAAAAGAACTAGCCCTAATTCAACTTAAATCTTGAGGCTTCAAACTGCACTTTCTTTCCCAGCAGCTCTAGTTTTGTAGACTAGATAATATAATGGAGATGGAGATGGAGGATGGTAAGGCTAATGATAGTGGGTAATACATGGAACGGAGTTGCCAGACTCTATAATGGATAAGGGTTATGATGATTATGGGTAAGACACAGGTGATGTTTCAATCTAAAACTTGAGGTTTCAAATTACACAAAATTACTGTGTCCCCAGTGGAGTCACCAAAAATTGTTGGGTGAATATTTTGTCGACTAGCTAACTGGTGACCAAAATAGTTCCTATCACCATAGCATAGGGAGATGGGTTATCTTGGTGTGCAGGTTTACTACATCAATAGGGGATGAATCTCTCCTCTCATCAAGGGGAGGTTCTCTATTAAATATGCAGAGCTATATACAATATAAATAAGTAGAAAGTAAGACATGGGGGTGAGACAAACCATCCATCTCTCTTTTTTTAGAGATGATGCACACAGACAAAGGAGAAAATCTTGGCTATAAATGTTGAAGGCACTTCTCTTCTTTTAGAGGTGTTGCTATAGGAAAAACCAAGAGTTTCTTTCAAATAGTGAAATAACCAGTGATAAAAAGGGGTGTAGTAACAGCAGGATGAAATAGAGTGCAAAGTCTCCACCTCAACTACCCAAAGAGTATATCACAAAGGATAATGGGGGCACAAAGTCACCCCAAAATCCTCAACACAAAAAGGAAAGAAAACACAGATTGAAATCAATTGTGAAAGCACAAAGTCTTCCCACAGTTGTTTTCAAGAACTTCCCTATTACCTTCACTAATTCTGCACACCAAATTAAATGAATAAGGACACCTTCAGATGACACAAGTCAGAATAGTAAAAATTCTGTAAAAACCTACTTTTTCATTCAAATAACAATGGAAATGAAATTACAACCTGAGCTCAAAGTCTCAGTCTTTCTCTTTCAAAATGGGCATAGTTTCACTCTTGTAAAGTGAAAAGTCTCCTTTACAAATGAGAAAATTTACAAACTTATAGCCACTACGCAATGATGGGCACCTTTTTCCATTGGATGGCCCATGCTACAGTCAATGTCTTCAATGTGTCTCTAGTTTGGTCTGGAGAGACCATGCTGAGAATAGTGTGCTGTCATAACTATGGCGTGTCTTTTCATCTGATATGTCTCTTCCTTCATATGGACCATCTGTTCCTTTGCATATTTGTCTTTACTTCATGGAAGAAAATAGGCCGCGTCCTTGGTTTGGTGCACTCAGAAGTCTACTCGATCCACTATTTCACCTACTAGGAATAACTCTTTTGAAGATATTTATGGTCCTTTGGTCTCGCTCCTCTCTTCACTACTTAAGTGCTTCTTTGCTCTTTATAGCCCTTCTTGCCTATGTCTTTGGGGGGTCCTTTTTGCATTTTGATAAGTGGCAAGTTCCACTATTATGAAACTCATTAGAAACTTACAGAAAATGGGGTCCATGACACGTTTTGCCTGAGCAACTCCAAAAGGGGAACATGGATGCAAACACTTGTCACATTCTGATGAGTCATAACATGACACATGACGTATTCCAATTAACTTATAGAAGCTTTATAAATGTTTGCAAGTCCTACAGA
The DNA here is from genome assembly GCA_037957365.1 of Torreya grandis. NCBI lineage: Eukaryota > Viridiplantae > Streptophyta > Pinopsida > Cupressales > Taxaceae > Torreya > Torreya grandis. The sequence continues at coordinate 7,155 of JARHVA010000822.1, read as the reverse complement.
AGATGACATGTGGCGGCTTCTGCTCTGCTTCATAATGGACACATGGCAGCTTCTACTGCACTTTGTCTTTTTCCATCAGGCACTTTTCTGCAGGCTTTTTCTCTTCAGTTGGGCTTTTCCTTTGACTGAGGCCACCTTTGAGATTTTGAACCAATGCTACCTACCCTCCATAAGGGCACTTGCCTTTTTCGCTTTGGGGCAGCCCCTTGAACCTCTCGATTGAACCAACTTTGGTTCAACGGTTCATTCTTCGTTATTTGGCAAAGTCCTTTGTTATTTTGCATCAAGCGCATTGAACTAACTTCGCCATTGAACCCATTGAACCTTTGAACCAAAGTGGTTCAAATTTCAATGGTTCAAGCCTAAGTCCTTTATCATTTACTGATTGAAATCTTTTTGATTGAACTGAGGTGCTAAACCAATCCTGGAAACGACTAAGTGTTAAAAGCTTATTCTTTTGACTGAACTTGCTTGCAGAAGCTTTTTTAACCTATTGAACTTGTGATTCCCCTTACGGAAAAAACTTAAAAATGAGGAATTTGAAAGCTCAAAACAAATTTTGAGAAGGGAAGAGAGAAGTTTTGGTCCTGTAAGACCAAAATAGTTCAAATGTTGTCCCAAAAATGAGTGATATTTTTTGGGGGACAACAAGATGAATCATGTGATTATCCATCATCAATGTAACCTTATCTTAAATAATAGGTGTCACAACTCTAGCAATGGCATAATCCTCATGGTACTTTCCACACCTTTACAAGATGGATTCCCATAGTCATCATCTAAACCTCTTTACACCTACTCAACTTTCTTGTGCTTTTAAGTTTTGCCTCTATAAAGGTGAACCCATTAAGCTAGCCTAAACATGTCTATGTCAAGAAAAATGAAAGTAATCAAAGTATACCATCCCTATCATTAGTAATCATGGATCATTCTTAGTATTCACAGACTGCTCCCTTGAAGGACAGTTGTTGAAAATTTATTTGAAATTACTAATTATAAGGTAGACTCCTCCCTCAAAGGATAGCTATCAAAGAGAATTAAACAAATCACATGAACTTAGACCACTCCCTTGAAGGATGGATAAGAAAATCATTTTTCAAAGGCATAGAAATTTCTTGGAAGCATCTCACATCAATCAACTTCTCATATACAACAGTAAATCAAAAGACCCATTATCATTATCTGAAATAAAAGAAAAATGATCTCAAAAGTCATAATCAACTCTCAAGCAACATAATAAAGTTGAAGCCACAATTGGTTTTCACAAGTAGACTTCTCACATTGATTAGTCTACACTTCACATGGCATAGACTTATTTATACTGACTCTTTGGACACCTATAAATTAGGCTTGCTAGTCTCACAATAATGTTCCATTTTTCCCCATCTCCCCTATAAGAAAGTGAGTTTGAGCTTACTTAACATTATGTGGTTAAGACACCTCTTAACCAACTAATGAATGATAATGTGAAGTATTTTAAGGGCTTATGTTCATTAAGCCAATCTAACTTTGGGTCTATTTTTGGTCCTTGTCAAAGAGGGAACATTGTGCCCTCTTCTTACCCTATTATGTCTAGTTGATATTTTCATTACAACATTTTGTCTCTTGATTATATTCTTTGATCTTTAATATAGTGTTGTAAGTTACCTCACCTCATGTGCTTTACCTTAAGTAAGACAACAACAACCATAATCATAACTAGCATATCCATGTGTGTCCTAAGTGACCAAGAAGTTTAAACATATTTCAAATCCATCTTATGCCTGGAAAAACATATATCAGTGTCTACATATCTATAGAATAAACATGACCTATAAGTAATGTAAAATGCACATCATAAGCATAACCATAACCATGAGCATAATGACATCCATGAGCATTTAAATAATTAACCATTTCACACCACATGTCTAAAGTATAAATAATACAATATATATACATTAAGATTTAGCATGTCATAATCATAACCAAAGTCAAAGCCATCTCAGGCCTAACTAGGTAAGTCTATATCAACATCTAATCCACCATAAGCATAATCCATACTCACATATAAACATCACACCATAAGCATTAAATATCAACATCAAACCATAAAACCATGAATCTGAGCATATATATATATAATTATGAGTCAAATAATCATGATAATTTATACATGTAGATAGATAGGACTCTCTCTCAAAATGTACATCTCATCACATCATCTCATAGGCTAGAATCAAAATGATATACAAAATATCATACTCAATTTATATCTATGCCCCAGGGGAACCACTACCTCTTAGAGCACTAATGCATCCTAGTGTATGCCTAGCTATTGTACATGTCGATCTACCACCTATAGTTATCTATCTAGATACAAACCCTACCCACTAACCTAGGGTCACCAAAAATGCCCCACCTATTAAGCTAGCTCTATACTCACCCCATCAGGGCTCCTGTAGACATTGTGTTAGAATAATAGCCTTGTAATACTATAGCTCCTCTATCATAGCTAGGTATCATGTCTTAAGAGTAAAACCTAGTGGAACTACCTATCTTGTTGTTATTCCCCCTCCTCTCTACCTCAAAGAGTCCCTCTCTTGGGTCACCAAGCCTAGAGAGGTCTTAGCTTGATCCCTCTCACTTGTGATAGTAACAAGCTAACCCTATAAGGTAGCAACCTGACCCTATAGTGTGATAATTTGGCCCTATAATGTGTCTACCTACCCCTACAATACCTGTACCTATCCTTGTGCGGTGGTTAAGTCCACTCCTTATCCATTATGGCCATCTATATCCATGACCATTGGCCTCACCCCTCCATCATCCCTACCAATATCTATAGCTACATATATGGGTAGATATTATGTCATGTACCCATCTAAAAGTCTAGCATCATCTATCTACGCCCTTGCTGAGAGTTCCTCATGGCCTAGTACTATAGGCATAAGATGTGGATATGATAGTAGGATCTCTAAATCCTCTCTCCTATGCCTAGGAAATGGTCCTAAAATACCCTGTACCAAGATAAACTATTGGTGTACCATATTGAATAAGATTAGATCTACCTCCCCATCTCACCTCTTAAATATCCATCTATATCTATAAAGTAAGAGCATCTATTTTTAGTATCTTTCCATACTAAAAACTAAATGTATGGCCTCTAAGTGATGTATCCTATCAGAAGTGCACCTAGTGCACCCTTAAACCACTCCACGTCATGAGAACCACCCCCTATACCTAATACAAAAAATTCACCCCTCCATCACATGAAGTGGATAGGGAAATCTATATATGTGAAGCCTACCCATGGCAATCTGATTATCCTCAACACCTAAATATGTTCATAGGCCTAGCAATGTAGGACTAGGATGACACTAATGCCATATCTCCTATAGGCTCTAAAACCCCACAACACCCTATAGATATATACCAGTAAAAAAGGCACCCAACTAAATACCATCTAAACTAAAAATAGCTCAAATAGAACCCTTAGTAACAAATAAGGAAATATCTCATTGCTTGAGTCATGAAGCTCAAAGTAGGCCACAATAATCATAAGCATGGTCATGAATCTCCTCTCAGTTGGATCTCTCTAATATAATGTTATATACCTAAATCCCCCAGCATACCATTTGACCTGATGAATCTCATATCCATATAATATTTTGACATGATCATCTCGCTCTTCTCGCTCTATGTGGTATATTGGATCATCATAGAGTGAAAGTCAAGTAATCATATGTACATCCTCAGGGAAGATGATCCTCTCACTGATTAGTAGTAGGAAGGTATTTTTAGTAGGATCCCATCTCTCAATGAGTGCTCTGACCATGAATACATCTAGGGGCATATGTTGGTAGTGCTTCATGGCTCCCAACCCCACCTCCTCCAAGTGGGCCTAGTCAATTAGGGTCATCCCCTATTGAATCTCTACAAAGATCCTAGGGACTCGATCCCTCATATGGATCTGATCTCATGCCTACAAAAATCAAGGTTAGCATGAGTTATTATTTCTCATTTCTAAATTGACCTCTTTACCAACCTACACCCACCTAAATCAACTTATTCTACCCTAACCCATAACTGTTACCTTTGCATCTTTGCCTCTTATGACCCTCACCTAACAAACATTTTAATACCCACCTTAACATATTAAACCAACACCTAACTACCTTTTCCAACAAAAACCTACCCCAACCCCATAACATTTTTAACCATTTTATCCTAGCCTACACTTGACATCCCAAACATTTTACAACATTACTCTACTTTACCATCACTAACTCACTTTGCATTAGCATTTTTTTAACTTATCTTTCATCTCAGTCGACCATCAATGGTCATGGTGACCATTGGTAGTCAAGCACCCATTTTTATATGGATGTCAACTATTGATAGTCAATCCTAACCATTGATGGTCACTATGGGCATTCCATGGTCAGAACACCCAAACCCTATCATACCTAGAAACTACCCAACATGTAAACAAATCCTTTTCTTTACTACCTAACATGTCTACGTAACATATTTCACCTATGCACCCTATCATTTTCTAATTTTACCCATAAATTTGATCAAAAAACCCTAAACCTTACCTAGGGCATAACCATATAGAACCATCCATTTCAAATTACCCTAAACTCCAACCCCCAATCCAATGCATGGATTCAAGCTAAGATATCAACTCAAAACACCCCTACCTCATTTCATGACCTCCATCATGGAGTCAGCCGTAGGTATGCTTGTCCTCATCTACACCTACATGCTCCTTACATCTTGATTAGTCTAATAGGTTAGCACCTCTCCTCACCAAATCAAGTACCTCCACTTCAACAAATCACCTCAACAATCACCTTTGCCATAAAATTCCAAAAACCAAAGCTCAAAGTGAAATTAAGTAAATGTCAAAGTGAGTGAAAATTGATTCTATTTTCAATTTTACCTCATGGATTTTTAGGGTTTCCACCTTGATCATCGATGGTTAGGGTGACCATCAACAGTCACCTTTGGGCACCCTAGCCATCGATAGTCAAGATGTCCCACTTTGTTGCTTAAACCTTAGCAAACCCCCTTTTAGCAAAGCCAACCTAGTTTTACCAACCCATGGAAACTACCTTCTCCACCTACCTTGACCACCTTGTCACCTCATAATTGGTCCATTTCAACCCAATTAACACATGTTTTACAACACTTTTTGCCTATTTTTTAATCATAATGATAACATTTCCATGTTGACCACCTTTTGAATTTTCACCACCTCATGCTTACCTAACCTTCTTTTGTATTTCTGGGAGTAATTTCTACCTTATATACCTATGACACTTGACCTATTTGTGTTTTTCATGGGAGCACTTCTTACCTCAGATATTTATCAAAAACACTAACCTTGACTAGGAGACTAACAGGTGTACCCATCTGCCACACCTAAAATCAGTCACATAGTACATTAGTCACTTATCCCTTAGCACTGACATTTATTGTTATCAACCATGGTAACCTAATCTTTATGTGATCTTCACTATCACATATTTTATCATAATTTCCATGTTTATTTGTGATTTCATGCCCAACCTATCACCCACCTTCATCATCAACTTTATCAAACCCATACCTGATTCTACTTCACTTCCTTGCCTCCTGGCTTGAAGGGGAACACCTCTTCCCATACTTGGGGCAACCAGACCTTTGACCAACATCAGTTTTTGTTTTTACAACTTATTTATTCAAGTCACATAATAATAAGGGGCAAAATATAGACATCATAAATCTGCACACTATGATTTTGAATGTCAAAATACCCCTTGGATCATCTTAGGCTCCCCTTGGGACCATTCAACCCTCTAACCCCTACCTGAACCTAACCTAAAGTCTATTTAACTTAACTATCTTAACCTAGCCTTTACCCTAGATTTGACCTAATTTACCCTTCACCCTCAATCATCTATGGTCAGGTTGACTGTTGATAGTTACCCTAACCATCGATGGTCAAGGTCTACCTCCTCAACCACTAACATACAAACTCACATGACTTACTTTTCTAAAAATAACTCATCTAAATCTTGTTACAAGCCATTGTATGAGTGAATTATAATTAAGAATTCCAATTCACATGCTATTTTAATTCCTTTGCCTTGCCTATAAGAGAGGGTAATAAAGAGGTGAAAATTCATATGTAATTGTTATCAAGAGCTTGTGCATATAGGAGTTTATTTTTGTAGGTCAATCACTATCAACAATCCATCAACCCAAAAATCATATCAGAGAGCCAACTTACTGCCACCTCTCCACCAAGCTCTCGAGTACCATTACTTTATCAAAATCAAACTACATTTCACCAATAGGACAACTACATCAACCATCCACCCAATCAATTTTGGTAAGATAAGTACTTATTTCTCAGTATTCATTTACTTTATTTCCATTTCTCAATCAACCCAAATCTCACCCATCTCTCAAAATCCATATTTTGGATTTCATCAACCAACCTTTTACCAACCTAGATCTAGACATAATAACCACTGATGGTTGACTCAACTATTGATGGTCTGTCCAACCACTGATGGTCAGATTTACCACTGATGGTCACCTTAACCACTGACGATTAGCCCAATAGTCGATAGTCACTATGGCAATAAAAACTAGAAATCTAATTTCACCTACCAACATCCAATCAAACCTGATTTTCTATGTTCTTTCCTGTTCATAGACCCCTTTTAGATTTTCTTAAGTAGACCCCAATATTCTAGCACTAGTATTAATTAGTTTATCACTAATTTAATATTTTTTAGTTTATTTTCTAAGCAAGCATTTTTGTATTCAATTTTAGTACCTTTTGATTCATTAGTGCAAGTACATTCTTTTATGTTTATACGCTTAATTGTTTAAAATGTGTGGATTGACAACCCCCAAGAAATCTCTTACTTTCAGGATCTAGCTATCACTAGGCAATCCACCCAACTATCTATCTAACAAACAAGTTTGATTTAGTGATTTCTTATCTATAAGTCATCCTCCCAATCTAAAGAGGAGATATTTATAATCTTCTAATTCAACATGCACATTATCAATCAAGGTTTTCAACCATACCTATACTTAGTTTCTTCATTTCCTTTTTCCAATAATAATCAATAAATTCATTGAAACAATTCCTTTTGAAGGAAGTTTTTATTA